>CM055663.1:3095590-3733090 GCA_029378335.1 Agrilus mali | reverse complement strand
GCCACCTGCTCGCCTTTATTTCCCCTTGTTGACCCATCATTTATCTCAACCCTCGCTATTCGCCTTTTATTCGTAGCACTCGCCAACTACTTGTCTCTATTCATATAATTATATCTGCAATCTACAATCGATTCATTCTGCTCATTATTTCAATTTAATTTAGCTCTCATTCCTCTCTTTCTTGTCCTTGACTTACGCTACTCTCAAACTGCTCGTCTTTCACTCATTCTACTCGCCAACTGTTCGCCTTATCCTATAGCACCTTCCGGCTTGTTTCTCTAGTTGTCCTGATTGCCTCTTAGCTAACCACGCTCACCAACAACTCGTCTTTAACTCGCTTATATCTCGTTGTTCTCGCCACCTGCTCGCCTTTATTTCCCCTTGTTGACCCATCATTTATCTCAACCCTCGCTATTCGCCTTTTATTCGTAGCACTCGCCAACTACTTGTCTCTATTCATATAATTATATCTGCAATCTACAATCGATTCATTCTGCTCATTATTTCAATTTAATTTAGCTCTCATTCCTCTCTTTCTTGTCCTTGACTTACGCTACTCTCAAACTGCTCGTCTTTCACTCATTCTACTCGCCAACTGTTCGCCTTATCCTATAGCACCTTCCGGCTCGTTTCTCTAGTTGTCCTGATTGCCTCTTAGCTAACCACGCTCACCAACCACTCGTCTTTAACTCGCTTATATCTCGTTATTATCGCCACCTGCTCGCCTTTATTCTTCCTTGTTGCTATGTTATTTATTTTCATTATTATTCTCCACTCGCCTTTTACTCGTACTTCTCGCCAATTCCCTGCACCTATTTGTCCTGATTGCATCATACCTTTCTTCAACTTCGATTGCTGACTACTCGCCATCAGCTTATACTAGTTGCTCGCCTATAGTTGCCCTGGTTGTCTCATACATACCTTAATTTGGCTCTGCTCGCCAGCTAGTCGTCATCAACCATAGTTCTCATGGACAGTTTGCCACTTAGTTATCCTCAACTCGATCCGCTAGCCAATCGCTCGATTAAAACTCGTTGTTTTCGCCCTTCTTGTCTCTTATTTGTCTTCAGCTCTTTCAACTCGAGTTTAGCTCCTAGCTCTCGCCAACGTTCGCATCTATTCGCCCTTCTTGCCTCATCTTCAACTCGTTTTGCTTGTGAATCACTCGCCTTCAACACGGGATTACCGCCGCTCACTCGCCCATATTCGTCCTTCTTGTCTCTAATTTGTCTTTAGTTCGCCTTTAGCTAATAATACTCGCCAAATGCTCACCTCTTTGCCCTGCAATGCTCTTAGCTCTTACTTATCTTCAACTAACTTTGCTCGGCAACTATCTCGCCCCCATTCACGCAGCTTGTCTCTTACACATCTTCAGCAAGCTTCTCTCGCCAACTACTCGCCTTTAATTTATAATTATCGCCACCTACTCGTCTTTTTTGGCTCGGCTTGCCTGTTACTTATCTTTTATTCCATTTTGGCACCTTTGATTCGCAGTCTGCTCACCCTCTTTTCGTCCCGTCGTATTCATAAAATTTTTCGCTAAACCAGGTACTTATGCAGTCTTTTAAGCACACTTTGGGTATAAATTTCGTCATGTAAGCCCTTTTAAAACCGATTTATTTGTGTAGTAACGTGAAGCAGAATAAAACTAAACAATGCGTCGCGCTCGTGGATATTTTTTCGTTCACTTGCACCACGTCGCGTGAATATTCATGAGGACCCACGGCGCCACCGTCTGTGGTGTTTTTCGTAACAACGGTGGTAAGCTGTTAATGTACTAGCCGTGCGGTTGTGTTGTTGAACGTACCGCTTTATATTCCGTGAATATTCAAAGTTAGTGATGTTTGGATTTCTCGAGTAGAGCTCATTCCTTACTCTCCCCCTGTGCCGTCGGTTTAGAAGTTATTTTATTTAACATAAGGCTGCTTTGTGTGCAGGATTAAACGTTGAAACGCCACTAACTGCTGCTACCGGATGCGATTTAAAGAACCGGCTAAACACCAGAAAGTTTTTGGGGGCACAACGGAATTTATCTACCAAAAATGTATCCAGTAATAGTATTATTTGAGCGTATTTGGAAACCTGTACTTGTACAGATTAACTAAATTATATGCTCCCCTAAATGATATTTGGGTAGAATAAGTCAGAAACGAAGATTAATAAACTGCGTCACATAAAAATAGGTTGCTTTGCGTTTTAAAAGACAGCAAATTTAAATTAACCCGTCTAATTTTTTTTATTGTGTTGTTGTTTATGTATTTATTACTCAGAAAATTAGCCCACTACAAAATTTGTTTTTGTAAGAGTTCTCCTTGATGTGTCGGAAAACCTAATTCATTTTTCTTAATGAAATCGCTTACGAAACTGCTTTAAGGTTTTATATTAAATTATTCTCAACTGAACTGGAAAAAATACAGATGAGAACAATACAGCTGAAGTAATTTCGGCGCTGGTATAAAGACAAGACGAGCATAAAAACACTGAAACAAAGATAAAAGTTCGTTTTTCTTAATAAGAGTTAAGGTCGGTTCATGAATTAAGAAACAAAGTCAATTTAATTATTAGCGACGAGTAAGAAAAAATCATGACGCAATTCTGCTTTTTGTTAATTGAGGTTCATTTTTAGTAGAATAAAAGACTTAATGTTGTGTTGTCTTTGACACAAAAGGGTGCTACTTTTTCATTTTATGTTAAAAAATTCCCCTAGGAAGGTGTCTCTTTATTTAAAAAACATATTTTCTTACCAGAAGGAGATCGGACTTCTCATCATGAATCATCCCAGTCATCGTCAGAAGATGATGTTAATGAAAACGAAGGCAGTGAATCATTGGTAATACAACCCAAGAAGAAAGTAAGGAAGCAGGAAACAATAACTGTTAACAAAAGTAGTGGTGGTTCATCAAGTCAAACACTAGAAGATGCTGATGGTAATAAAGAAAGACCTGAAGAGACTGTTAAGGTCAAAAAACAAAAGCTGCCACGAAGAAAGAAAAATGAAACTGATGCAAATGTTGATGATGATTCAAAACAGAAGAAAAAAGTGAGGAAACCACGAAAAAAGAAAAACGAATCAGTATCTCAAATTGAAGTTGAGACAGATGGCCAGTTGCCAAGCACAAGTAAAGTAAAAAAACCCAGGAAAACTAAAAAACTGAACATAAAAAATAAAAGTGGACCAACAAATGGACACAATGGCAATAATAACAGTGATAGTAGTGAGTCTGAACCTGAACGAAAGAAGAAAGAGGAAACTGAAAGAAGGAATTACAACCCTAATGAGTCAACAACTGCAGAAGAGGTAAGAATATATTTTTAAATTTATTTTCAATGCTCAATAAATTTATGTATCAAATTATTTACTGCTGTTGGCAATCAATGCAAACTTTTTGCAATAATTTTCAAGATAAATTATGAAATAACTTGTTGACATATTTTCGTCGGGAAGCATCAGGAAATTCATCTATTCCGAGTTTAAAAGAAAACATCGTTAGGGGTGGTTTTAAATTAAACTTTATACTTTTTGTGTGCTCGACAGTGTTCGTATCGTAGCGGGTCTTTTTCATCTAAACATCGTTTCTCATCATATAAGCTACAAGTACTTATACCTATGTACATATATGTACCTACCCTTCTTGTAAACAAGAGAGTAGATCCGTTCGTACATACATGCCATGATGAAAAATTGTATGATACGTCAGCGAATATTTATTGGATTAAATTATCTATCTATATACCTAGTGTATACAACCAACGGTTAAAAATCGTTCAAGTTTTTTTAGATGGTTTCGGGCCTGTTAGATAAATTTTTTGTTTTGTTTGTGTTGGAAATTTCCTACCCTCGATAAACAACGGGGTAGATATCATGTCCTGGATCTGCTTATTAAAAGAGTAATACACGAATTATAGAAGTAGGTAATTGAAAATGGTTTTTCTTTCAGAACACTCAGCATTTGTTAGAAACTGATGGTGGCACACACGAAAATGTAAGTTTAAGTAATGCTGATACTGATATTGGAACTAACAAAAGTCGTCGAATGCATAAAAGAATAAGGGTGGAAGATTCTGATTCTGACGATAGCAATGACAGTAAACGGCACAAGGGTGAAAGTTACTCCGATATTTTTGAGATCGAAAATTCAAATTCTAATGAAAATATTACAAATAATATCATTTTACAGGAAGATAATTATAGTGTTGAATCAGAATCTTTCAGTGTTAAAAAAAGGAAGACTAGAATGATATTAGTCAGCGATGACGAGGAGGGTTAATATTAGATTTTAGCTTTTTTAACATTACACAAAATTCCATTTTAAGTTTTTTATTATTTTTGTTTTAATTCAAGTTTTACCTAATGTTTTACTTTACTGTAACTAAAAAAATTAACTGTTAAGTAATAAATAATCAGTAACAAAATTTATTTCTTTTTCATTGTGCTGTAGAATGTGCAGAAGTTTTTCCCTTTTTCATTAGGCTCGACAGGGGTGAACAGGGGCGCAGAAAATATTAGGTAAGTGATTTTTCAATTATTTTATATTTTTAAAATTATCTTCATTATTTTTTGCATAAAATAATTGAAAATAATTAACCCATAGGTTGATAATAATTTTAGAAATTCTAGATTTCTTAATAATGATCATTAAATTAACTTGTAAATAATTCTACTTACTTTTTACTAACTAAAAAAAAATATTTACACTATAATAGTAGCAGATTATTTTTGTTATTATTAAAGGTTGAAGGAAATGTATTTTTACGTAGGTACGTATTATTTATGCACCCTTTGGCTTGACATTTGTAAATTAGTAAATTGCATTGATCGAACTTGGTGCCTAGATAATAAACGAGTTACGAGAAAATGTTGATTGAAACGCTGTTATTGTAGATTTACGTTCTTTCTCGAGTACTTCTACGTAGCAGTAGGTAGGTATATAATGCAAGTATAGGAAAAGGGTTCCGGGAAATGACAGAAGTGTTTCGTACAGATCTATATATTATACGTGTACAGTACGTGTGCCTCTGAACAGAGAAATTGAGAAAAACGTAATTTGTAGATTCCCAAGAGATAGGTAGGAGAAGATGGTATCGGGCAGAGAAGCTTTTGCTCGCCAGATTTTATACATCTCCCTAGATTTGATTTATGACTCTGTTTCTTTTCTTCTTCTTCTTCTTCTTCTTGTTAAAACGACACGGTAGTGGGTCACCCTTATGACCTCCACTGATACTCTTTTTGAAACAACCGCCTTCGTTTTTATTACATCACTTTGCAAAACTTATAAAGCAAGGCGTCATTTTAAACCCTGACACTTACAACTCTATTCCTTTTTCAAATTTGTTTATTAATTTGTAAGTAGGAAGATAATTTTTAATCTAGCACATCCAGAACATCAAAGGTCTGTTCTTCTCCGTAGTTATCCCTGTTTTTAATTCGTAATTTCCATTGGGACACCCTGTATATGAATAAAATGTTCATATTTTTCAGTAAACTTATACCCACATGAATTTGCCGATGCAGAGGGCTATTTTAAATCCTGGCAGATCCAGAACATCAAGGAACTGTTGTTCTCAACAGTTATTTCAATATTGAACTCTTTATTCTTACTGGGACACTGTATGTGATTAAAATATTCCTGACACATCCAGAATATGAAAGGTCTGCCTCTCTCAGTAGTTATCCCTGTTTTTAATTCGTAATTTCCATTGGGACACCCTGTATATGAATAAAATGTTCATATTTTTCAGTAAACTTATACCCACATGAATTTGCCGATGCAGAGGGCTATTTTAAATCTTGGCAGATCCAGAACATTAAGGATCTGTTGTTCTCAACAGTTATTTCAATATTGAACTCTTTATTCCTACTGGGACACTTTGTATGTGATTAAAATATTCCTGGCACATCCAGAATATCAAAGGTCTGCTCTTTCCAGTAGTTATCCCTGTTTTGAATTCGTAATGTCCATTGGGACACCCTGTATATGAATAAAATGTTCATATTTTTCAATAAACTCATACCCACATTACTTTGTCGATGCAGAGGGCTATTTTAAATCTTGGCAGATCCAGAACATCAAGGATCTGTTGTTCTCAACAGTTATTTCAATATTGAACTCTTTATTCTTACTGGGACACTGTATGTAATTAAAATATTCCTGGCACATCCATAATATCAAAGGTCTGCTCTTCTCAGTAGTTATCCCTGTTTTTAATTCGTAATTTCCATTGGGACACCCTGTATATGAATAAAATATTATTTTTTTCATAAAACATTAAATAATACATTAATTTGTGGATACAGGGGACTATTGAAAATCCTAACACATCCAGAACGTCAAGAATCTGTGTATTTAAGTAGTTTTTCACATTTTGAATTCGATATTCCCTTTTGGACACCCTGTGTATGAATATAATATTATTCCTTTTTTAATAAAATTGTTTTGAATGCATATTTCCCTTGGGACACCCTGTATATTCTGGATGCATAAGAAAATTCGTTTATATCTCAACTATAAGGAGGAGAGGAAGGGGCAGATCAAGATTATTCGTCCTGGATTTATGAAAATGGAACAATGTAAAGAAGAATTATTCGATCGCTTTTACAGCTACCCTCGCATTATATTCGACAACAAAACAAGAAGCAGAAAGGATATTCCTTATTCATCCGGTACATTTAGGCCCAGAAAGCCAGCAGACGGAGCAGATGAATTAATAAAAATGCAAAAGCAAAATAAACATAAATATTACGCTTTTCGTTCTAACTTAAGAGTTAACAATGAAAATGCTGAGAGCAGAGAAATATGTTTTATGGACGAGAGGAAATTTTAGATAGATTTATTATACACTACTAAAATAACCCAAAATAAAAATATTTCTTATATAATATACATAGTGAGGAATTTATAAACAAAAACACCAGTTTTTCATAAACAACTATTTATGTATTTTAATACAAAATCACCCCGTAGATATAATACAAATAAATCACCCTGTATGTTATTAGTTTATATATTTTTATATTCTACAGTTTACTTTAACCTACAATTTTATTTTTGTGTTAAACATCTGTCTATTTCTATTGGTATTATCGCGAGAGGTCACCGTGGTCCTGGCCGGCAATCCTTTCCCACTCCTATTAAAAATTAGAAAGTATCTGATAACAACAACAAGGTCATTAAGTTGTTTGTCGACAAGTTGTGCGATTTCTTGCAGCTGTACGGCCGGCGTGGTTCGGGTATTTAATTCGTGTTTTTAATATTATTTACGTAATATAAAAAGTGTTATTGTATTGTGCTTTATTCAAATGACCATCTGCATCAGGAGTGTTTAAAAATTTGGAGGATATGAAGTTTGAGTCATCAATTAGTGTAAGTCTATGTTTTTGAAATTTATTATTTGTTTTATGTTTGGGTAATTATATTGGTAGGTATCCACGTTTGAGGTGATTTAATATATGGTACTCTATTAGTACATACATAAAGAACTGTAGGTTAAAAATGATAATTTTCTTAAGGACCTTTGTCCTTTTTGTGTTTGCAATTAGGTCCTACGTGAGCTGTAATTAGACTTTTATCTTTATTACACTTTTAGGTATTGAGATTAAAAAAAATATTGATGGCTTAGATAAAGGGTTTATAATTGGGTTAATTCAAAAAACCATTTCTTGTTAAACATGTTCACACATCTTTGGCTTCGTTTCGTGAGAAAATTATAACCTAAATTACTTTTATTATTAACATTAGCCTCTTAATCTAAAAAAAAATATTTGTATTCATAATTTTTCTCTTTGTCCTATTCAGTCCAAAAAATCAAAAGCATATTTATTTATTTATTTATTAACTAAGTTAAAGTACCTATAGGTCCATAAGTACATATCTTGTTTATGTAAATGCCTTTTAAAAATTTATATTGTTTTGATGACTTTTAAACCACTGCCATAAATCTTGTTCCGAGGGGTTCGCGGATAAGAACAACAACAAAAAACTGTACTGCTTCCGCATTCAATCGCTTAGCATTTTTATGAAAGCCTATACAGTGAAGTTTCCCTGACAAAGTTTGACGTGAGCCCGAAAATTGCTCTTGCTTTTTATTACTGGACTCTAATTTATAGCCAAGCTCATTATAATAGGGTTGTTATTGACCCCTTTTTAGTAGGTATAATTTTTTTCTTTGCTTTCGGAATCCTAACAAAGATTTACATAATTTTTTTTATTTAACAATGTTTAATGTAACATGTTTCGCCAAAATTTTTGGCTTCTTCGGACAGTGAGTATTTTCTACTAAACCTAAAATGTCGCATCACATCTTAAACACTAGGTTGCATTTTTTAAAAAGACACCTATCTTAATGCGGAAAGTTCTTGTACCTATTATCAGGTAAAATATTGAGAAAACCACATATTTTTTGTTGGCCAAAATTCATTTCCAAAAATATTAAACGAAAATGGTCTACGATCAGCTTCCTTAAACATGGGTACATATAAAATCTATTGTAGATATTTATCGGACGTAAATTTTGTCTGTTATTTATTCTACCACCTTTATTATAACGATGGCCAGGGCATTTTCCCCCGAATGGGGACAAAGATAAATCTGTATTAGTTGGCACTGACGATCTTTTATAGAATTCGTGACAGCGATATAATACTGTAATCTATCTCTGTAAAAAAGCACGGCTACGTTCTGCCAGAAAACCCCATTTTACTTTGAGGCCTACAACCATCAGAGTATCAAACATATCCCCCACACAAAACCACCACCAATTACACACAAAGACATACAAAAGATATTGTTTTCTAAACATTAATTAAATAGAGGAATTTTAAAGGGGTAAAAAACTTTTGAGTAGGTACTTTTTATTAATCTTAAAGTTGCTTTATTTAATTACGGTGGCAGCTATTTATATATATAGGTATAATAGGGGAAAAATTGCTAATAGTATAATATTTTTAGGGAAATATTAACTCTTTGTATTTTAATAAAAGTCTAACATTGTGAGTGAACCTTAAGAACTTATAATAACGTTGTGATGCTTAGAATTCGACCACAACGTAGGATTGATTTATGGCACTTTATTGGGGTAACCACAACGCGTCAAAATTATTTGTAATTTTTTTTGTGACACATTGTGTTAGTTTCTGTAACAGCTCAATAAACTTTATGGTTGTCGACAGAGTCACGACATATTATGACCAGATTATTAAAGAATCTAATCCTGTGTTATAGACGAACTTAAAGAGCTAATGAACGTTGTGTCAGCACTTTAAATTCTTTCACAACGTAAAAAATGATTTATGGCACTTAAGAGTAGCCACAACGCATCAAAATTATCTGTAGAAGTTTTTAATTGGTCACAATGCATTTAACCAATTTATAAAGAATCAACTCTTACGTTATGTGTAAATCCGAAGAACTAATAAACGTTGTGGTGCTTAGAATTCGACGACAACTTAGGATTGATTTATGGCACTTCATTGAGTAACCACAACGCGTCAAAATTATTTGTAATTTTTTTTTGTGACACATTGTGTTAGCTTCGTAACAGCTCAATAAACTTTATGGTTGTCGACAAAGTCACAACATATTATGACCAGATTATAAAAGAATCTAATCCTGTGTTATAGACGAACTTAAAAGCTAATGAACGTTGTGTCAGCACTTTAAATTCTTTCACAACGTAGAAATGATTTATGGCACTTAAGAGTAGCCACAACGCATCAAAATTATCTGTAGAAGTTTTTAATTGGTCACAATGCATTTGTAACCAATTTATAAAGAATCAACTCTTACGTTATGTGTAAATCCGAAGAACTTAAATAAACGTTGTGGTGCTTAGAATTCGACCACAACGTAGGATGGATTTATGGCACTTCATTGAGTAACCACAACGCGTCAAAATTATTTGTAGAAGTTTTTAATTGGTCACAATGCATTTTAACCAATTTATAAAAGAATCAACTCTTACGGTGTGGGTAAATCCGAAGAACTAATAAACGTTGTGGTGCTTAGAATTCGACGACAACGTAGGATTGATTTATGGCACTTCATTGAGTAACCACAACGCGTCAAAATTATTTGTAATTTTTTTTTGTGACACATTGTGTTAGCTTCAGTAACAGCTCAATAAACTTTATGGTTGTCGACAAAGTCACAACATATTATGACCAGATTATAAAAGAATCTAATCCTGTGTTATAGACGAACTTAAATAGCTAATGAACGTTGTGTCAGCACTTTAAATTCTTTCACAACGTAGAAATGATTTATGGCACTTAAGAGTAGCCACAACGCATCAAAATTATCTGTAGAAGTCTTTTAATTGGTCACAATGCATTTGTAACCAATTTATAAAGAATCAACTCTTACGTTATGTGTAAATCCGAAGAACTAATAAACGTTGTGGTGCTTAGAATTCGACCACAACGTGGATGGATTTATGGCACTTCATTGAGTAACCACAACGCGTCAAAATTATTTGTAGAAGTTTTTAATTGGTCACAATGCATTTTAACCAATTTATAAAAGAATCAACTCTTACGGTGTGGGTAAATCCGAAGAACTAATAAACGTTGTGGTGCTTAGAATTCGACGACAACGTAGGATTGATTTATGGCACTTCATTGAGTAACCACAACGCGTCAAAATTATTTGTAATTTTTTTGTGACACATTGTGTTAGCTTCAGTAACAGCTCAATAAACTTTATGGTTGTCGACAGAGTCACAACATATTATGACCAGATAATAAAAGAATCTAATCCTGTGTTATAGACGAACTTAAATAGCTAATGAACGTTGTGTTAGCACTTTAAATTCTTTCACAACGTAGAAATGATTTATGGCACTTAAGAGTAGCCACAACGCATCAAAATTATCTGTAGAAGTCTTTAATTGGTCACAATTTATAGTAACCAATTTAAAAACAGTCAAGTCTTAGTTATTAGTAAATCCGAAGAACTAATAGACGTTGTGGTGCTTGAGTTGAGTTACACGTTATGAATATGAATGTCTCTAATTTTCGAAATTGTTTCCAAAAATCAACTTTTATTTAATAGCATTGTTGGTGTCCATTATTTTAATGAATGAATGACAAAGTAACAGTATTAGGACAAATAAATTAAAACATTCTGCAACATTTTTGTGAAGTGAAGATGTTAGAGACGAAGCGCTTAAATCCATAAAGGCAGTAGGTAAGATGCTCTTGGCTTTTGTTCTCCTTGCTTTTGTTATCAGATACCTATGTACTTACACAAGTGTAGGTAGGTTGATATATCTGGAAATGTGATACTAAAGTAAAATTTCCGTGAAGATTTCAAGTTTCATTTTTGCACAAAATTTATTACAAGATGCAACTCGCTAGGAACGAGGAGCTGCTCTCGTCGCTTAGATATTTGAACAGTCTGTCGTTGTTATACGGATCACTTGTTAAAAAGTTATCCTGTTACGCGGAAAAACTTCGGAGTTCTTTTGTAGTAATGGAAATATCCGGTTCATTTAACGTCGCTTTGTGAAATTTACTTATACAAAACGTCGTAGGGTTATAGGAATTACCTTCTAAAAGCATTCACCGCACAACATAACGAAAACAGTTGGCCGCTTCCGCCAAGTTTTTAAATCCACATCCACCTCTTCTTTAAGATTATCCTTCCATTCCGCATGATATTAATTATTTTTTTACCTAATTAAAAGAAAGACAATTTATAGTTTTGCAACATCATTTTTTTACTAGGGTTGTTTAAATCTCAATATGTACCTACGTTAAAACTCTTGTGCCTTTTTTTTATTCTTTTTGTGAAGCAATCAGCCAGTAACGATATTTAAATTCTACGCATGTTTCTAAATCTTTTCAACTTTAACGCATGCGACTGTTGAATGTGAAAAAGAAGATGAAAACTAAATTTGCTCGGGCGCGTGGTACGTTTAACTCGAAGATAAAATAAATTCATACCTGCCCTCCAATTTCGAGATGGAACTAACATAAAAAAGAGAAAATAAATCGAGATAAATATTTTAAATTTGAATATTAAATTACATATATACCTACAGGATACTGCAAAGAACAAGTTTATCAAAAATCAATTTCTGACTTCTTTCAGGTTCTAAAAATAATAAAAAAACAGGGTGCAATAAAAAAAAAGAAATTAATTCCTGGAAGATAATTAAATTCCTTCTGGTGAGTGAATACGTACTTATAGTAGGTATAACGGAAGGTTTTTACTGCAGCCCTCAATTTTTCTTTGTTATACCTTGTTAATCAGTGTGGCGTTCATTAAGTGTCACCCTTTTATTGCCAGATATTTCTCAATTTCCCCCGAAATGAAAATTACGCTCCCGCTTTTGCTTCCCGTTGTGTCCATACAATTAGTTCTGGCCATTAGATATGGCGAGGTGGGCTCAAAATGAGACCGTACCGGACACGGAAGGTGCGTCAAATGCGTGCCCTAATTTAATTTCGGCAAATTTACGTAATAAAAGAAATAAATTTATTTTCTTCGCCGAAATATCCCTTTCACAAACCCAACCGCAACACGAACTCAGCACCCGGGCCATTACAGTGATATATTTTACCCCAAAATTATGTTTATAGAGTACCTAGATATTACGTTTTGGAATCAATATTTTAAGGATTTTAATTATGTTGTTTTTTAAATTTATATTTTGTTTCGTTTTATTTTGGTGTTATTGAAAAATTGACCGTCGGGACTCAATTCACGTTTTCCGGAAGATTCGTGCGGTGGTAGTCGCCTGGGGGAAATAACTTTCGGTCCCAGCTGACGCCCTTTAAAGGGTAAGTGGACCGTGCATTGCGTCTAAGTGGATTTGAAATTTTGGTCTCTGTTAAGGCCAATTTAACAATGATGTCAGTGAAAAAGTCCCTTTTTCCGTTGTTAAAAAAAAAGGACCCGATGACGGCAACGGTCGGGAGTCGAGTTAGTTCTTTATTCTACAAGTGCCTGTCGTCGCCAACGTTAATTCTTTTGCCTAAAAGATTTCCTGTTCCTTTCAAATTTGATGGCGTATACGTTATTGAAATATGAATTTATAAAAATGGCTCCTGGAGCCGGCGTGACTTTTATTTCTGAAAAATGTATACGAACCAAATTTTTCACTTTATATATAGGTATTGTAAAATTACCACAACGCATTCATGTATTTTAAATTCGTCCACAGCGCACAATTACGACGAAACACCGTAAACACTAACCACAATGCATCAAAATAATTTGCAGAAGTTTTTTTTGTATATCACATTGTGTGGTTGTATCTTAAATCCATAACACAACTTGATGGGTCTATAAAAATATCGTGTTTTAGGTTGTGGATACCTACACTTGAAATGCTAATAAAAGTTGTGACAGGTGCTTTAAATTCTTTTATAATGTAAGATTGATTTATGGCGTTTTAAAGAGTAACCATAAGGTATCAAAACCGTCTTCAGAAACTCTTTTTGTGTATCACACTCTGTTAGCTTCAGTAACAGATCAATGCGCAATCAAATCTTACGTTGTGGTCGAATTTAAAGAAGTATTACAGTTGTGGCAGGCCTTTTAAATTCTTTCACAACGTAATATTGATTTATGGCATTTCAAACAGTAGCCACAACTCATCAAAGTTGTCATCAGAAGCTTTCTTGTGTATCACATAGTGTTAGGTTCAATAACAGCTCTATATTCTTTGTGATTCTACATAAAGTCATAACGTGTTGGTATATAAAAGAATCCAATCTTGTGTTGTGAAGGAATTTGAAGAGCTAACTTACGTTGTGGCAGTACTTTAAAATTTTTCACTGCGTAAGATTGATTTATGGAACTTCAAAAAATAGCCACAACACATCAACATCGTCTACAGGTTTTTTCTGTATCATATTGTGTTAGCTTCAGTAACAGCTCAATAAACTTTATGGTTGTCCACAAACTCACAACGTATTATGATGAGGTAATAAAAGAAGCTAATCTAGTGTCGTGGACGAACTTCGAGAGCTAATAATCATTGTTTCAGTACTTTAAATTCTTTCACAACGTAGGATGGATTTATGGCACTTTAAAAGGGCGCTTTTGGTGTATCACCCTGTGTTAGCTTCAGTAACAGATCAATACACTTTGTGATTGTACACGCTCACCATGTATTGGGATTAGATTATAAAAGAATCAAATCTTACGTTGTGGTCGAATTTATAGAAGTAATACAGTTGTGACAGGCCTTTTAAATTCTTTTACAACGTAAGATTGACTTATGGCATTTCAAAGAGTGGCTACAACGCATCAGAGTCGTCTTCAGAAGCTTTTTTGTGTATCACATTATGTTAGCTTCAATAAGTGATTCTACACAAAGTCATAACGTGTTGGATTATAAAAGAATACAATATTGTGTTGTGGAAGAAATTGAAGAGCTAACTTACGTTGTGGCAGTACTTTAAAATTTTTCACTGCGTAAGACTAATTTATGACACTTAAAAAAATAGCTCAATAATTTTTGTGGTTGTCCACAAAGTCACATCGTATTATGATTGTGTTGTGGACGAACTTCGAGAGCTAATAAAAATTGTGGTGGTATTACAAATTCTTTCACAACGTAGGATTGATTTATGGCACCTTAAAGGAGCTCTTTTTGTGTATCATCCTGTCTTAGCTTCAATAACAGCTCAATTGGTATTTTTTGTGATTCCACACAGTCACAACGTATTGTGGTTAGTGTTTTATAAAACCATCAAATCTTACGTTGTGGACGAAATTATAGAACTAATACACGTTGTTTTTTAACAACGTAAGATTGATTTATGATACTTTAAAGAGTAGCTACAGCCCATCAAAATCGTCTGCAGATTTTTTTTTGTATCACATTGTGTGAGCTACAAAAACAGCTCAATACTCTTTGTGGTTGTCCACAAACTCACAACGTATTGTGGTCGGTTTATTATATTAGTCATACATTGTGGATGAACTTGAGTAGCTGGAAAACGTTGTGGTAGGTACTTTAAATTCTTTCACAACGTAGGATTGATTTATGGCACTTTAAAGGAGCTCTTTTTGTGTATCATCCTATCTTAGCTTCAATAACAGCTCAATTGGTACTTTTTGTGATTCCACACAAAGTCACAACGTATTGTGATTAGTGTTTTATTAAAGCATCAAATCTTACGTTATGGACGAACTTGTTGAACTAATACACATTGTTTTTTAACAACGTAAGATTGATTTATGATACTTTAAAGAGTAGCTACAACCCATCAAAATCGTCTGCAGATTTTTTTTGGTATCACATTGTGTTATCTACAATAACAGCTCAATACTCTTTGTGGTTGTCCACAAACTCACAACGTATTGTGGTCGGTTTATTACATTAGTCATACATTGTGGATGAACTTGAGTAGCTGGAAAACGTTGTGGTAGGTACTTTAAATTCTTTCACAACGTAGGATTGATTTATGGCACTTTAAAGGAGCTCTTTTTGTGTATCATCCTGTCTTAGCTTCAATAACAGCTCAATTGGTACTTTTTGTGATTCCACACAAAGTCACAACGTATTGTGATTAGTGTTTTATTAAAGCATCAAATCTTACGTTATGGACGAACTTGTTGAACTAATACACATTGTTTTTTAACAACGTAAGATTGATTTATGATACTTTAAAGAGTAGCTACAACCCATCAAAATCGTCTGCAGATTTTTTTTGGTATCACATTATGTTATCTACAATAACAGCTCAATACTCTTTGTGGTTGTCCACAAACTCACAACGTATTGTGTTCGGTTTATAATAATATCTAACATTGTGGATGAACTCGAGGAGCTGGTAAACGTTGTGGTCTTTCACAACGTAACATTGATTTATGGCACTCTAAAGAACAACAACAACGCTTCATAATTGTCTGCAGAAGTTTATTTGTATCACATGTTGTGGTTAGCAATTTTGGCAACAATCCGATTCAGTTTTAGAAAATATCTTTTAAATAAAAAGAGTCGTTATCACACTATGAAATAAATACATAAATACTCGTCTATTTTTAATTCGGTTGTAAAAGTAGTTAAATAATTCGTTCACGAAACCCGTCCTTATAGTCATAAACGTAGAAATGTTGAGGAATGAAATCATAAAGCTGTAAATTACATCCCTACGGTAATCCCCTTCTTAATAATAAAGGATTATGATTATCAAAGGTACGTACGACGAGACATCACCCTTACAATTTGCTTAAAACGTGCAAAGGTAATATGTATACATTAGAATCATTATATTATGTAAATTGTAGATTTTACAGCATGTATTTGAACTTTAACTGTCATTTGAGATTGTCAGCACGGAGTTCCGTACGCTGTCTCTAAAATTGAAGGCAATTTCCA
The DNA here is from genome assembly GCA_029378335.1 of Agrilus mali. Classification (NCBI taxonomy): domain Eukaryota; kingdom Metazoa; phylum Arthropoda; class Insecta; order Coleoptera; family Buprestidae; genus Agrilus; species Agrilus mali. The sequence goes on along the minus strand of CM055663.1, from coordinate 3,716,758 downwards.
TACGTCCGTCACTCTGTGTAAATTGCAACGTGGCTGTTTTAACTTCATGTATTAGCTACCCTTTTCGCATATTTGAAATAAAATAAATGAAAGCATGTAAGTCTCAGCTTAGATGCTTAATAAGGGTAACTGAAGTTATTTTTGGGGGATGTGACTCTTATATTAATTATATAACTCTCTTGTGGCTCATTGCGATTACACCCACGAGTTTTAATCCCATCAACTTTATTATATATTACTTTTTAGCGTGTTTGATATTTTATCGAATAAATTGTGATTTTGTAACCATTTTGGTACTATTTCTGACAAAGTATGTACATTATGTGAAAATGTTTCGAGTTGGAGTGTGACCCGCCTTTTCGCTGACACCTACTCTATTTTTAGCGATAAAAGTCGTAGGGTGAAGAAGTTTAAGAAGAAAATTCCGTCGAAGTAAGAAGTTGTTCATCGTAAAACTACTTAAATCCTCTCAAATCTGCTCTTTTTCGTTTCTCCATCCCCGGGAAATGAAAATATCACATTCCGATTATCCGTTTAAAACCGAATTTACTGTGCCAAAAGCGATAAGCACTAGAGGAGATCACTCGACCGTTTCGACCTCCTTTTGTCGATCGCCAGGACCGTAATTTATACCCATAAATACTTAATGTGAATAAGCGGAACTCGACAGGGACAATGACGCAAAGATTAGGTAGGGACGTGCAACCGGGAAAAACACAGTGGTTCCAATGTTGAGTTCGGAACCACTTAAAGCAAGAAGTAATAGAAATATTTTTATAACAATCAAGAAAATTACCCCAGTTTAATTTGTGTATAAAAGTTTATTCCCAAAAAAGAGAAATGCTGCGTTCAAAATTGAATTAAGTAATAACAGCAAATTGAATTGTATGCGGATAATCACTGATTTTATTTTCAAATTGTCACCCTTGTACGATCCCATCTCGTATTCTAGTTCGAAAAGTAAATAAGGCGAAGTAATAAAACTTTTATCACAGGGCGAACCAAACGGGAGACCGATTCAACACAATGCACTCCAAAGAAAACAGTAGTTAAGGCGTATAGCGAGCCAGAACAAAGCTGGTTATAATTTATTCATTAAGAGTTATAATGCGTCTGGCATATCGTTCGTTGGTGGTGGTAGTAGGACCACCACCACCACCACCACTAGCACGTCGAGGAGGACGTCGGTAGCGTCGTCGGCGTTCGCACAATACCACCGTCGTTTTTACGGACGGGCAAACAAGAAGTGCGGGAACGAACAATGGCATTCCGGAAAGGAAACTGCGGGTCCTGTTGTATATACGTACGCGCCGCACCGAATACGGAATTGTAAATGATAAATGATTTGCATAGTCCCTTCGTTGAATTAGGCGCAATCAGATGGCTATACAAATATAGGGATTCATCAAAACGCGCTGTCACAGCCGTTCCAAAGCTTGTCAGGAACCACGGGAAAAAAATGCGGTCATGACGGGGCTGTCTGACGTTTTGTTATAATAGAAATCCAATGGCAATCATCATGAAAAATAAAAATACCGGGCAAGTGCGAGTCGAACTCGCGCACAGAGGATTCCTACTAACCTGTATATATGTGATGTAACTAAAAATTTAAGGTTTTCGGAATTTTTCCTTTATATGTGCTATAAAACATTGCTTCATGCCAAATTTCAAGATTCTAAATCGACTGGAAGTACCCTTTAGGTTTTGATTCCCTTGCGAGTAGTTGCGAGTTTGAAAATATGCGGCTTAAATTGCTGTTTCTTTTGATTGCGTTGACATAGAAGTTTGATTTTGTTACAGCTTAAAGGTATTATAGACCTGAGTATTTGATATGAATTTCAATTTAATACCTCTACGCGTTCATGAGAAAAGGGGTAGTAACTTTAAAATTATTTTTTTTATTATATGATGCAACTAAAAATTTAAGGTTTTTGCAATTTTTCCTTTATCTGTACTATAAGACGTTGCTTCGTACCAAATTTCAAGATTCTGAGTTCACGGGAAGTACCCTGTAGGTTTTGATTCGAAAATTTGCGGAAATTTGCGGCATAAACGGCTGTATCTTTTGATTGCGTTGGCTTAGAAGTTTGATTTTTTCACAGCTCCAAGGGACAATAGACCTGAGTATTTGGTATAAATTTTAGCTTGATACCTCCACGCGTTCCTGAGAAAAAGGGTCTTGACAGACGGACGGACGGACAACGAAGTGATCCTATAAGGGTTCCGCTTTTTCCTTTTTAAGGCGCGGAACCCTAAAAATATACTTATCCCGGACTGAAACGTCATACATTTCACGAAATATTTTAGAAAACTAGTCCGATTTTTTTAAGCCTACGGTTACTAGAAGCTTCTAATAAAACCAAAAACATATTTGAATTCTTGTTCAGTAAATTTTTGAATTTTTGAACTTTCTATTAGACGATATCTCTCAAGCTTTCAAACAATATTTTTTGATGGCTTCCTTCACTGTTCAACTTGTTAAATTTCCCTGAAAATCTCATTTATAACTTTTCTAATAATGTCAACATGTTCAAGTTCTTCAATCAATTTCTGAAACTTTTAAGCTTTCTATAAATCTGACTTTTGATCTCCTGTTTTCACTGCTCGATTTGGTAAATTCCTTTGAAAAAGTCATTACTAATTTTCCATTTCTTTTATTAATAAGGTTTCTAATAAACTTTACGTGTTTAAGTTACTGTTCTATCAATTTTTCGAAACGTTTATGCTCCCTATAAGTTTGATAGAGATTTTAAGGATTCTTTTAATCTCCTTGTTTTTGTAAATTCCTATGAATATTTATAATAAAAATTGACATGCTTGATTTCTTGTTCAATCAACTCTCTAAGCTTTCTATAAGTCTGTTGGCTTTGAAGACTACCAAAAATTTTTTATTAATCTTATTGTAGAGGTAAATTTTGTTCATACGAATATTAAGACAATAATAGATTTTCCATTTCTGAAAAGCCCAGGGGGTTTTTATTAGTCCTTCACGTATCAGAAACTCAAGAAATTAATTATTCTAGTGACACCAGTCTTTGTATCATTTTACAAACTTTGGGCTCATCTACTTACAAAGACTTTTTTTATTTATTACTTCTTAGAATTGAAAGACGTAGGCCGAAAATAAACACATTGACATTTTGGTTATAAATCTAATTTCATTGCTTTGATCTTGATTACAAAATATCCAAATATAATCAACCTAATGTCCCTGTTTCAAACAAAATTTTAATTGGCAATTAAATTAAAGCACAGAACGGTATTTTGCGCTTAATGAAAGTACCTGGCTTGGCGCATATGACTTGAATCACTTCCATTAAAATTAGCTAATGTTGGGCGCTGAAACGTAATAAAATTATCGTTAGTTTCTGAAATCGTCATATAAAGGTACGTAGTATGTGTTAACGTTTAATTTAGGAAGTTGAGCTGCTTACATGAATTTTCGAGTCGATGTAAATTCCATGAGGAGCTCAGGGAAAATTAGGATTCCTGACAAGGTGGAACGCAACGTGACAACATAATAGTTGGTTGAACTTTATCCTTCAATAAGAATCCTTATTATGTATGGGTTACATATAAATATGACTCTTGTAGATAGGTATGTGCAGAAATTAGTGATATGCGGAACAAAAAAAAGTCAATTTTTGAAAATGGTACGAAGTTAAAAAAAGACAGTAACTTGTATTTTTGTGTAACAAGTTTAACGTGCTGTGCTGGGGAGTATCAGATCCCATCCCCTGAAAAGTTTGGAAACTTTTTATGTTTTTCGCTGCAGTTCGTATTTCCATTAAGGAAATGATTGAAGCTTTACAGAAACGTTTTTTAATAGGGCAAACGACGTGAAAAAAGATAACACCAACAGATAAATTGTTAGAGAGGTTCCAGAATTTTATTATGTTGTATAGGGCATTAAAATAACAGGGACATTTATTTGTAGCTGAATTAAAAACGATACATTGTAATTTGTTTAAAAGCAATCAATCAATCGATGTAAGTAATTAATTAACAATTTATTTCGCTGACTTAATTGAAAGCCATTTGTCGTCTCTCTTTTACAAATAATTAAATTTAGAAGTTAATTTTTCATGTACCTATCTGTAGCTCTCTCTGTCGGGATTTCCCCTAACCGAAAGGAAATTTTGTCAGGCTACTGTTTCAAAAAATTATTTTCTTGGTATACATAACATTTTCGATGTTAAAATACACTTTTATTCAAGAAATTAAAATTTTGCTATTTATTTGCTGTATTGTAAAAATTATTAAAAAAGAAGTTTTATATAACAAAAACTAGGGTGGTTAGAAAGCTGTTGGTGGCTGTTGTCAGTATTGATTATCCTTTTTAGTGACGGGGGTAAGTTGTAGATGCCGCAAGTATACTTATAAAGGACCGAAATAATTTCCTATAAATTTTATATACTTACAAAGTTTTAAAAAAGATTTCTTCTCTTTTCAGAATATTCTTCTTGGTCATATTCTTTTTAAATATTCTTAAATGAGGGATACGTCAATAAAAAGTTGGTAACTTAGTATAAAATATATTTACTACAAATAACAGTCTTTTGGCTTCATCCTTAACCATACAAATACAAAAATGGTCTTATAAAGACAAATAAGTACTTAGGTAAATTTTGTAGGACTTATGCAGAATTATCCGCAAGAATACTGCAATATATAATACGTCATAACTTCACGATAGAAATGGACTTGAGACATTAGCAACGTCTCGAATTTCATCCATAGCTACCTACCATTGATTGAAATATCAACATAACTACACTCAAATGTAGTTAATTATTAAGCTTTTGGGAATTGATCTCCACCACGACCTTCTGTTTTAGTACATCTTCGACATTTATTTATTATCCTGCTAATAATAATGCAAATAGTTGTCTGCTACTGTTGTAATGTACGTGGTCTGGGCATCTGAAAGAACAAAGTAAAATATTATAATCAAAAATAGACCTATAGTTGAATTAAAGAAGAAGACTTCTTAAGAGTAAGATTTACACTATTTCGAGACCAGTTGAATACTAAAATTAGGATTAGGACGAAGATTACACTCAGGCTTTTCAAAAACTAGATTTACACTGAAACTTATACAGTGAAATTTTCCAAGATCAAGATTTACTCTAAAACTTCTTAAGATCAAGATCTACACTGAGATTTCTCAAGAGTAAGGTTTACACTGAGACTTTTCAATACCAACATTATTCTCATTTTACAATAGTCTCATTTTAGTATAGGTAACACAAAGGCCAATTGAATACCAAAATTAGGATTAAGACCAAGATTACACTAAGACTTTTCAAAAACTAGATTTACACTGAAACTTATACAGTAAAATTTCCCAAGATCAAAATTTACTCTGAAACTTAAGATCAAAAGTTGTACTAAGACTTCTCAAGAGTAAGGTTTACACTGAGACTTTTCAGTATCGACATTATTCTGATTTTACAATAGGACCTTTGCTTTTAGTCTCATTTTTCTATAACGCAAAGGTCAGTCGAATACCAAAATTAGGAATAAGACCAAGATTACACTAAGACTTTTCAAAAACTAGATTTACAATAAAACTTCTACACTGAAATTTCCCAATATCAATATTTACTCTGAAACTTAAGATCAAAAGTTGTACTAAGACTTCTCAAGAGTAAGGTTTACACTGAGACTTTTCAGTATCGACATTATTCTGATTTTACAATAGGACCTTTGCTTTTAGTCTCATTTTTCTATAACGCAAAGGTCAGTCGAATACCAAAATTAGGAATAAGACCAAGATTACACTAAGACTTTTCAAAAACTAGATTTACAATAAAACTTCTACACTGAAATTTCCCAATATCAATATTTACTCTGAAACTTAAGATCAAAAGTTGTACTAAGACTTCTCAAGAGTAAGGTTTACACTGAGACTTTTCAGTATCGACATTATTCTGATTTTACAATAGGACCTTTGCTTTTAGTCTCATTTTTCTATAACGCAAAGGTCAGTCGAATACCAAAATTAGGAATAAGACCAAGATTACACTAAGACTTTTCAAGACCTAGATTTACACTGAAATTTCCCAAGATTAAGATTTACTCTGAAATTTAAGATCAAGAGTTGTACTGAGACTTCTCCGAACTAAAATTTTCCAAGACCAAAATTTTTATGATTTTATTACATCATAAAAATCAAGATGATAACCAAATATACACCCAGACTTTTTAAGGCCATTGTCTTTCTAAGTTAATATAATAAGAATTGGTGAATGCACTTACCACAAAGTCCGAAATATTTATGTGAATTCGACATCCCAAAGCTGTAGCAAGATGGTTGGCCAATTTTGTAAGGCTGCTGCCTAAGAACGTTACCACTGTAAAAAAAAGAATATTTTCGAGTTACTAAGAAAATGTTTAACCTTTATAAGTAATTTTTACCTTGGTCCATAGTTACAAACGTAGCTTTTAACAAACCCCCTACCTGGTTCAAAATAAAATGCATAACCGCACCCCACCAAATATGTTTCAGCCCAAATCGTCTGCAGAAACAATATTATTTAATTATTGACCTTACAATAAACTTTAAGAGGACGACTGACCTGTGTGTAGTGTCCTATAAGATCGTTAACAAAATTTAAAGGTCCATAATGGAAATTTTTGAACTCTCCGAACCATTTGTTTTTAATAATATCTTCAAAGTCCGGCTCTGTCTCATGCGAAGTCCCTGGTGGTTTCGTGGTCCACGTCCTTGCTACGTTTTGGCCCACAGGAAACCTGGCTATTATAATTTAAAATAAGTTTAATGGTCAAATAATATATAGTTTAATAGTTATTTGAAACTTACCAACATGTCTGTGGTGATCATGGTGGTATGTTTTGCATGTTGTTGCCCATTGTTGGGCTTTGTAGGCTAGCTCGTCATCCCATTTCTAAAATCAATAAAACAGAAAATTGTTACATAGTGTTGTTAATAAATTAAACTGGTGACTATTTATCGTAGTCTCGAAGAAAAAAAGCTTGTAAATATTAATCGAATAATAACTTTCAGTGGAATGACGGCTTTTTAAGATCAGACCATAAATGAAGACATAAAAAAGCATTTGCGGACGATTTATGGGCGTTGGAGTGAAAAAAGTAGCAGTTTAAAGACCCATTACGGTGATTTATGTAAATAATTATGAACTGTAACAATTCTTTAGCTTTTTCAAGAAAAATCGTCTGCGCCTTTTCTGCTACACTCCGATTTCAGATCGATTTCATTTTTAACTACTTAAAAAGTATAAATTTTCGGGTTTTAAATCTCGAAATTGGGAATTCTTTTTAATTAAAAAAAAAATATTCCCTAATTTATTGTAGTCTTTAGGTGGCCAGTTAGGGGTCAAAAGGTCATTAATTAGAATTTTTAGCGTACAAAATCCGTATGAGCCCTGTATCCTTATGTAAATAAAGTTCATTACTATTCATTAGTTCCAACGTGTCTGTCTGGTCTGTCGTTACAACCTCATTAGGAAATAGAAGTGTGAATGAATGTATGACGTTATTTTGCATTAGATTCAAATTTCTAAGTAACAAAAGAGAATCTTAAAGTTTAAATAATCCTTTGTGTTTTGTGTAAGTTTGTATTATGTTTAGGTGGGTAGATTGTGAGCTCGTATGAATTAACCAACTATAACTACTACTACTAATACTAGTAGATAGTCTGAAAATGATTTTATTTTACCATTTCGAGCAAATTGGCTGCTTGCGGTTGTCCTCGAATTTGCCCCAGGGCTACGGATTGTCGCATACCATTATGTACGTCGAGTATGGTTTGCTTTTCACGTTCTGTAACACCGTTTGCTCCTGTAAATGATAACAAGGAAACTTTAGCCAAACAGAAATTGTGTTACGGCAACCTAGGAGTAGAAAATGGGTACTCTGGATAATTTAGACATTTAGAGTAACGCCACAATCACAATAAAACAACTACTTAGAATGAAATTACACCATATACAGGGCGATTCCTTTAAAAAGATGTGTAGGAACTATTCAAAATTCAAAAAGGAAATATTAATATAAATAATATAAAAAAATTTCAATCGATAAAATTGATAGGTAGATATTAATTAAGATACCGTACAAATTTATACCTTTTACAACTATTGAATTATTAATAAACACGTTTTTGTTATTTACCGTTGTTGCATCTATTAAATAAGTGAAATAGCGCCGAGTAATGTTCTGTGACAATAGGTAGCCCAAATAAATCACGAAAAAGTTGCCATCAATTAGTCAGATTATCGATTAATATAATATATCGACAAGCAAAGACGAAAACCGAGAGACACAGTAGCTAATAAAACATTTTAATGAAATTCTTAACGAATGCGATACTTTCTGGGTTGTTTTTCGTGCATGCTATCGTTGCTATCGGCGGAAAGTCCCGATAAGGGTGATGAATGACTTTTGAATGGTTGGTGTATATAAATGCTCTGGAAAACGCCCAAGAATATTATATTATTTGGATTACATTTTTGACCAACGTTAGGTCAAAATTCATTAACATCAATGTGAAAAAAGAATTTAAATCAATCAATTATTTTTTTTTTTTCGACATTACAGAAAGTATGTGTTACTCAATATTATTAGTTATTTTTAGTATATTGTAATTTAATTCGTTTCCATTTAATACTTAAATTTCTATCGTGTTTATAAACATTTAATTCTATTATTTCTTTTGCTACTAAAAGTGTCATGTGACGTTAACTGTTATCTACAAGGCATTTAAAAATCAGAAAACAATATTTGAAACGTTCCGCTAAATTGTGCAGTGAATGAAACTAATTATTGATTAGTCATCGACTCATCATTAAATAACACACAAACAATCAATCGTACTTATTTCTGAAAAGCAATAAATATTTTTCAGATAATATCCAAGAGTATTATATTATTCAAATGTAAATCAGTTAAATAAAACAATTGTGCTTAGAAGATGAATGTATCTATTAGTAGGAGATATTTGCACAACTGTTAGTTATTACAAACAGCCGTCCGCATATTTAATTTTAATTGTAATCATAGGGAATTAACGGAGTTACATCTGAATTTACATACTAATTGGTAGTTCAAAGTTTAATTAGAATTTAAAAAGAGTTATATGAACATTAATTACGTTATTGATGAGACAGTTAACTATGAAAATAATCGATACAGGTAATTAATTCAAGGTTAGCATAGATTTTCGTAAAAATCAAAATTGAACAAACATAAACCATTACAACTTATTTTAGTAATTTTCAATAATAATGTCAAAGAGGAATCTGAAGTACTAAAAAGAATTTTTATGGTGTAAGATATCAAACAAAAGTATTTTGATCAAAAATATCTATAAATATTAGCATTGAATATACTCTGACGTATGAGGATAATGTGGGGTGGATTTTTCTTTATTCCAGTTCCCTTTTATTTTGTGTCCCAGATTATTTTTCTCCGATTTTATTTTAGCAAGTATCAGAAATTTGACAATTAAATAAACAAACTATTAAAATTGTTATTAATTTTAAATTTCAATGACAAAATGAAATGTGAAGTACAAAAAAATTTCATTTAAGATCTATCTGTCAACACCAAACAAAGTAGACAAAATTTGCATCACAATTGGAAAATTTACGATTGAACATAATTCAACGAATGGGGTTAGTATGGGGTAGATTTTAATAATTTTTGTTTATTTACTGTTCCTTATACTAGAGCCACTTTAGTTTTAGGTCCTAAACAATATTCCTTCGATTTTATTGTAATAAAGTGTCTACGTGTCTATTTTACCATCAGAAATGTGATTTAAGGGAGTACTTGCCTAATATACCGTTGTCTTTAAATCATGATAATCATAATGATCATATAATCTTAATCACCTATTGTAATTGTGTGACTATGGGTTCATGTAATCTTAACACAATTCCGTTACTTATGCCATCCAATTAGCCTGCGATTGCTCAAGGCGTGAAATTAGACAATCGCGACGGTATATTGCATTACCAATGAGAATAACCCATTCAAGGGTTGATTGTTAACTATTATTAGACATTGATTAGCCATTTATGAATGGAGTTATGGACACACCAGGGGAAATTAAGTATGAAACGTCCTACGCATTTATCTGCCCAAGTGATAAATTATTATACGTACTGCAATACGTATTTTTAAGAGAGGTTTGAGTGTGTCTGTTGCTACCATGCGTGCAGCTCTCGCAGGTAAAATGATTTTTTAGTTCACGTCAAGCAATATACAAAAAAATTTAAACCGCCCCTGATCTCCTGTAGGAAACTGGATGTTAATTAAGCTTCTATCCAGTAGTCGAATAAAAAATAATTGAAAACTGTTGTGCGGGTTGAACGCCGATAAAAAATGGAAGAACATTCCCTTTGTAACGGTAAATAATGTAGAGGGTCCTTTAAAATTAACGGCAGGATAATATGTTATTTTAAATTTAACACCTAAGAGTAAATGTGGTAATTAGCGTCTGTTCTAGTGAATAATTAAGACACAAGCAGGGTGAAAATTTAATTGTGCCCCTTGACAAGCTTTCCTCATAAATTTCGTCTACAATTAAGGCGCTACATGGATAACGGAGACACCTTTAATAGAATTTCTAAACGACTCACGAACTAAGTCAAAAACATGTAAAATTAATACCGTCCTAACAATTTATTAAACTCACTCAGGTGACTATTAAAGAATATATCCGACGATACTTAAAATACTAGTTCGTACATACATTAAATAATTGAGTGCTTTAAGGGTTAGCCGTTTTACATGGGCGAATGAATAAATAATTGCGAGAACGTTAACTACTTTTACTTACTGTAAATTATTCTTCCTCGGCAGGCGCCTCCGAATCGAGTGACGACTGTGAGGAGACCCACAATGACTACGATCGTTTGATCGAAATTCATATTTGTGCCCTGAAATAAACAAAAAAATATCTTACTGTATCAATTACATAAAGAACTAAAATTATACATTTCTGCTATTAACCATAGGTGGGCCGTATTTGAGATTGACCGTAATGTGCTTAGGAATTTAGAGTTGACATAAAAAAATTATCCAGAATACATGATCAAAATTGCTCCTAAATTGCACATTAGGCCGTTTGAGATTACGTTGCAAATTTTTATTAAATAATTGCATACGACTGCAATATTGACGACGACGGGGTAGTTCGTGCGTCTGGTGGGATCGGCCGCCCCGTGTCGTCCACGTCTGCCTCCCCTGTATCCCCAGCACCCCCTTTCTCAGTTTCGATCGCTCCCAGCACACATACAAATATATTCGTGTACCAACTTCCTGTAGATACTGTACACAGATGGGTACGGGTGTGCACTTTGGAAATGAATCTACCGACCGTAGAGATATCGCTGTCGGATTCAATTTTCGCAACGTAACATGGTTAAGAGACAAAATCGTGCCGAGAATATCGACTTTGGAACTCATAAAGCCTAGATTCCCAAGTAGCTTTATACGAAGGAACGGCGTCGTTGTCGGCGATGTTGTCGCTGTCGTCGCGACGGCCATAAAAGAAATTGTGTCGCGACGCCGTTCGCGATCCTCTTCACGGAACTGCTTTCAGATGACCCAAGTGGCAAGCAGACGTCCCAAGAACTTTCTTTAATCCGTACACATACAACAACTTTTTTGATCCCTAAGAGCTACATATTAGGTACTTATAATAAAATGTGATGGACCATAAACAACACCTGTTATTATACCATATTATTTATCTTAAAAAAATATATGCAAAGATTAAAATGAATTGAATATTTTTTTAATCAATTTAACGACAAAGAACGTGGTTAATTTATGCTAATCTAATCCGTACTAACAGGCCTGTTATTTTAATATACGTATACGTGGCCTCGACAGTGAAATTTTTGTTACTAAAATGAATTTTTATTATATTAAACGAATCAAAACAAGACAGGGGCCAAAAAATGATTCGCCCTAAATTACATCACTTGCTTAAATTCGAGAAGAATGATATACAGGAATAATTTTATTTTATAATTCAAATTTTGTGGGAGGGAGGTAATGGGGTTTAATTACCCACCCCCAAAATTTATTAAACGTGACTGAAAAAAATATTAAATTACGACGAACGAAACGAAACTATTTTTGTAGTACCTGATCCTCGACATCAACTACCCCCTGATCCTTAATTGCATCTCAATAGTATTCATTGTTTATTTAATTATGCTTTTACTAACTCTTAGACAAAAAAAATACCTAGTCTTAATTACCTATTTTAACGTTTATGCCCCCCCCCCCCCCCCCAGAATTAAATCCTGGCAAACAGGGTAAAATAATAAGAATAAAAAATAGTTGTAGGTACTTCTTGAACTTTGGGTTGATTTATGTCCCCCTGTTTAATTATTTATGTAGAATAAATTTAAATTAACAAAGCGCTGAAAGGGTTACTAAACTTTATAATTTAACTTTTGTCAAAATTTTCCGTTAACACACGCTGACGTTTATCTAGGATGCTATTAATTATTTTTTTTATTGTAATTTAATTAGCCAGTAAAAATAGAATTTATTGAAAAGGCGATTTTGTCTTTAAATAAATATTCTCCCATTTTTTATTTACTTGGTAGATTACTCAATTTTATTTACCATCTGTTGCAAAGATCAGAGCGGTTATTAATCAAAATGCCTTTTTTTTGTCAACAGGTGATTTTTAGTCACCATCCTATTATGTATGATATTTCTTTCAAAACTATAAAAATTGCTAATTTATTCTGTAGATCAAAATCTAAAAGGTATCATCACATATAATTTGTTGGATTGAATTTTATACTTTTCGAAGAATTTTGTGGGTGAAGACATTCAAAAATCTTGAAGGTTAAGAACGTTATAAGTTCACCAAAAGAAATTAATTTAACATTTAATTTTAATTGAACGATATCTCACAAGTTCGATTCCAATAGCAAACAGAATTGATGAATCGGACGTAGTTCAATAAAAATTTAAATTTACGTGATTTATTTAATATGGATTTCGGTAGTTATTTCCATGATTTATTGATGCCTATAGCATGATCTTGTTTGAATTCGATTCTATCTACATAGTTATTGCTGTTTGTCGAAAGAAAAAAAAAAACGGTTTTTCACTTAAAGGACATTGTAATTTCCAAGGATTACGCTAATTAAAAATGGCACTCACGCACTTATTTGTCGTATAAATATATAATATTCTAATATACGTACCTATCGTTTCAATATTCTTTACATTTACATTTTTTTCAGTTAAACATTAGCTTCCCTTATAAATAAATCATTTTGTGTTGAAATTAACGTAAAATAATAATTAATTTCAGCAAATAGTTCGAAATCGTATAACCAAAAACAAAAAGAGGATATTTATTTAAATCACCCTTATGTGGAATTGTAAATGATACAGAAAACTTTTTTAAGCATTTCAGCTACAATATTTGTGGGTTTGGTCATCTAATTGTTAGTTAAAAAGTAAAATATTTATCTTACCTTGATTTTCCAAAAAATGCACAATGTTCCACTCGGTCAGTAGTTAAGGAGAGCCCCTTTGAACTGTTTCTTTCCCGACTTGTCGGCCGTAATAGCAGCAAATACGTAAGGGTTGAAGGATGAATGAAAAAAGAACTTTCACTGATCCGTGTTTCGGTGTAGGAAAATCCGACAAAAACTACTACCGTTACGGGTGCTCAACAGCGGACAAGACGCCAAATCGTCTGAGTAGCCGAGTTAAGTCCACTCTGGGGACCTCGTGGACGCTGATTTTTATATGTAAGCCACAGTAGACGGCCGGCAGTCGTCCCCAAGGTCAATAATCTTCACTGGACGATTATTATCACCAGTAGCGGATCACAACAACATAATCACACCTTAAAATCCCTCCAATACTTGCAAAACATCCTTGGTTCCAATTGTATCCAACCTCCTTTAAAAGCGTTATCAACTGCTCACGAGTGACCTTAGCTGGTATTTAAGGATAAATTGTGTTGTATCCACATATTCAAATCAATTATTTTTAGGATCCATCAAGTGTCCGCAAAGAAGGCGGGTTCAGTTCGCTAGGGGTGGTGCTTAAGTTCGGGCAATAGGGGCGGCGCATGCTGACGTATGTACCTACACGTCATTCTTAAGCCCCGCCTTCATTACGAACTCATTGTTCAGTATTTTGTGGGCCAAAATAGTTTTCTTAAGTTACGTCTTTTTGTTGTTTTTTTTTATAAAATAGTTTTAAGTAGTTATTTCTACGATCTTGACACAAAATTTACTTTGGGAATTTTTTTTGCAGTATAAAAATATTTTTGATCCGCCACTGGTATCAATTATCGTGTAAGCAACAGGTGTACGAGTGTTGTTTTGTTCCTATTCTTTTGTTTTAATGTTATCGTCTCGCTCTTTTTGCGCTTAAGCGACCGATGCGTGCGTTTCGTCGTAAACTGTCATCGGATCATGGCTTAAGAGGTATATGCACTTATGACGTAAACGGGCCGGGGTGAGTACATCAGGAAGTAAAAATGACTACGGACAAGGACGAATGTGTTTTACTTAAAGGATTTTCAGACAAAATTAATAAGTGCACATATATGTATTTAGGCCAACAAAAATTATTTAAAACATGATTTTGCGTAAATGGTCTTTAATGCAGGCCCCCCAACGTTTCGTCTTCGAAGTCCTTTGGAAAATGGTTTTCTAAACATAAAGGGTTAAATTCATCATGATTTTATTACCTAATCTTCCCATTCTTAGGCTTGGAGTTATAGTTTATTTAAATATGTTAAGTATTTATTACAACTTTTTGTAACATCGCCAATAAATTATTACCTGTTGCATTATTCTTTATGAATTGATTGTATTATTTTTGATTGTGCATCGAGTGTTTAAGCTTTTTTACTTACTTTTTTTTTTAATATAAACCACACATTCATAATTTTACATTTTTATTACATTAAAGGTGTTAAAGAAAATTGACGTTCTTATAATAATTATGATTTTATTTGCGCGTAATTGATTTTGTGTAGCTATGTAGTTAAATATCATCGAAACCCTCAGGGCTATAACAAATAAATATGAGAGTAACTGTTTATTTAACGCGTTGTTGTAATTGTTTTACGATTTCCTTCTTGATTACGTTTGGTTTAAAAAAATCATTAGAGTCATAAAAGCGTAGGTCAACCGTACCATTATATGGGTGCCAATATGTTGTCATTTCGCTGGAATGTGTGTAACTATCTAAAATAATAAAATTGATTTGTTTTGGTGGCTAATTTCAATAATAAACTTTGCATTTTTATTGGACTTGACCTGGCGCCAGTGGCGAATTACTTCGTTTGCAGTAAACAATGAAAAAACATATACCATGGATGCTTCTTCATGGGTGACCATTAAAATAAATTTACAAATTGGAATCAAATATAATTTTTGGTTAATTTATAAATAAATGCATTAATAATTTTTTGCCTTGGTAAAGATCGGAACTAAAAAAATTTTATGACGATATGACGTATAATAATGTATTGCACTATTAATTTTGATGGTTCAAGCATAACATTAAAATTAGAAATTATTGTAAAGGTGTGTTTGTGGCGGTTTTTCACTTTCGAACGTTGACCTTCGAATTGAGTGATGTTATTATAGAATGCAGACAGTGACTGTGGTGTTATTAGTAATATGATGATGTTTCAAAAAAAAGTCTTCTTCTCGACCGTTTTCAATGCTGTATAGTTTTTCTGCTGACCTTAACCTTTAACTGAAAAGTAGACCTCACATACGTGGATACAATTTTAAACGGTATTTTTTAATTAGGTAGAAAGAATTTTCAAAAATGAAGAGAATTGATGATGTGAAATCGTTGGGATTATTCAGTAATGGACAACGGAAGTGATTATAGTTTTTTGGGTTTTGTATACGTGCCTTCTAAATATGATTATGTTTTGTTTTTATGTTCGTAATTTCAAAAATAATTCTTTACTGTGTTGTAGAATTTGTAGGGGTAATTCATATCCCATGACCCTCGTTCGACTCCGCCCACTGTTACTAAGCATTGAATTATTAATTAGCTCCGCCCTTTGCTCTTGTCTTGGATTTCATGGTTCATAATAGTTTAGTTTTATTACATCAGTCTGTTCTTATTGTGTTTACTTATTGCTTTTGTTTTCGAAAATGAATTTTTCCATTTGCAAAATGTCATGGTTATAATCACGTTTGGTTTTTATTAATTTTTAATGTAAACAAAACTTTTTTGGTGCCAAAAAGTATTTGGAGTCTGGAACTTACCAATATAATATTTCATTCGTTAGCGTCGAATAATAATCACCGCTTTTATCTGTGGTATAGGTATTCCTTATAATTGCGATATAATTTAGTAATTATATTGGAGAATTATGCAAACGACGAAATTCCTTTCGCAAATCTGTATTCAGATTAAGCGGTTATAACGTTTTTATTATTTTACATAAAAATCAATTTGCCTACGTCACGAGAGTTATGAAACAAAGCGAAGAAGCATAATAAAGGTTTATGCGTAAGTAGAGGAAATGACGTATTAGGGACGTAATGCATACCAAGAAATAAGTAAATGTGTAAACAGTTCCATAAATTTTACCCAGTTACTAAGTAAACATTATCACAGAAAAATGAGTTCAAATATGCATACGACATTGTTCTCATTGGAGTATAGTCAAGTACTTATATATTTCCTTCCGCTTGTGCACCAGGTTGCTTAAATAATAAACAAAATAAAATTTTACAGCTGTCTCTGTTGCTTTACACGATTTTAGTGAAATAAATGCTTATGTACTCAAGAAACAAAACTGCTTTTTTGTTTCACGCTGGAATTTGTTAATTTCCCGACAATTATTTCGGCTGGTTAGAGCCTTTTTCAGGAGAGTGTAAAACAAAAAAAGCAGTTTTATTTCTTGTTTATATTATTCTTAAATGTTTCACAAAAAAAGCGACTGCAATCACAATTTAAGTTACTTGTATAAGTACTCATTAAAAAAAATATATATAAAGCTCAAAATGTCTCTATATTGAATAATTCTTCCCCCGATGGGAATCAACAAAATAATCAGAACCAAAAATGTTTTTTATATTCCAAAAACGTTGGGTTCTTTTTGAAATAAGAAAACTTTTTGGTGTCCCTATTTGGCTCTGATTATTTTGTTAAGATGTCTGTTATTTTACAACATAAACTTTTTTCTAGTCAAAAACTATTTTGTTTGTCACTTTCACTTATTTTTTATTTTTCAGTAATAAAACGATTGTTAATTGTTATTTTATTATGCTTTTATCATTTAAAAATCGGCACATGAAGGAGCAACCGGTCAGCTCACTTTTATTAATCCGATGATGCAGTTGTTTGTTTTCGAAAAAATGTATGTAAGCTTTCGAAATTACGTTTTAATGACGCGTGTGAAGCATATTAACTGAGAGTTATGACCATTCGATTGGCAGTTTTATTCTAATGTTGCGGTTATACCCAAAATATTGTCAAATTCTAACAATTTTTATGCAGACAGGTATGTTCAGTCTAGCGAACGGTTATGGGTTACTGTTATCGGGAAGTAAGGGCCATTTTTACCGTTTTCAATACCATTAATGGCCCATATCACAAAACAAGAGATACAGAATCCTGTTCCATTAATTTTTTCATTTCATACCATTCATCCTTTATGTTATCCATAACTAAATTAATTAACAATTCAAATTAGTGTGTTAAGCCTTTTGGATTTTTTTTACCTGCTACTTATGTAATTTATGTAATGGTAAAATTTTATTTATTATACATTTAAATCTAAAAATACTTTGCAAGAGCACTCCTTCCAACATACAGTCCACTGCAAAGCCGGAAGGTTATTTTTTTAGATTTGTTACTTATTTAAATACATTTGCTAGGTACAAGAATGCCATCAATACTAAGTATCGTCACAATTGTCAAGATAATTGTTTTGATTTTGTCGTTGCATTTTGTAGTTTTGAGTTTTAATATTTGCCTACCTAGAACTATTACGTCCTTCGCAAACATCGTTTCTAGAAATCATCTGTTGTTGTATGTTTATCATATTGACATTGTACCAATACAACGTAAGTCGCTTTTCGGAAGTGAATTTCATGTTTGGCGTAGGCGCTCAACACTCCAAGTTTTGCATAATAATGTACTTACAGAGAATTATTTTTCTTGCTTGCACTATTTTTATTCGTCGTTCTTCAAGCGAAAGAAACTGGAAAAACATACTAGATAATTAAATTTAAGAAGCGAGTAGCAAACATCTTAAAATTGTAAATATTTTCGAGGTAGATAGGTAGGTAGGTACATCCAAATAAAAAATTTACATCTGGTGACCTAAAGTTGCTGACAGCAGATTTCTTCCTAAAACTTTTAATTAAGTACCAATGCAAAGATTCATTTGAGCAGAATATAAGTCATGGAGTCCATAATCCTTGTATCTACCGATGTCAACAAAATTTTTCTTTGGTTTGAAAATATTAAATTTATAATCTACCTTGACTACTTAGTTAAAATTAAAGCCTTGTAATCTACAGCATTTTCCGAATGCAATCTATACAAAACTAATTTCCTTAATTATCATAATGACCCCAGCCCGTCTTAATTTATCTGAAAATTCTTTTTTCTTACACGTCTATTTATGAACTTCTCATTCATTATTAATTAATTAAGGACGAGAGTGCCTACTTCGAGGCGTTAGAATTTTTCGTTGCTTCCTTTAGAGACGGCAAAATTAGATTTGCTTATTTATGTTGAGAAATAAATACTTGTGCAAGGAAGGAAAAGGATAAACGTATACGATCCACATCATTTGTTTATCTGGACTAAGATGCAAGACTAAAACTGATAAACTATTTAGAGTATCAGCTTTTAATCGTTGAAACATATCCATAGTTAAAAATATGAAAAACACAAGTTTCAAGAACAAATTTATTATATTGCACTACAATATTGTTTCACCACACAGTGGCTTCATCAGGTGATGACTTAACAAATTACATCTATTTGGTAGTATATATACTTATAGCGAAGGGTAGGGGTTGAACAGAAGAATCAATGGAAGTTAATATTTAAAAGTGGGGAATTGTTTACCTCTATTTGATCATTTAATATGATACCTTTTTTTTATTGTATTTATTAATTTCAAGGGTTTCAAGTAAATTTAATTTATAGCTTTTATTTTGTATATGCAAAATTTTGAAGTTTTGATCAAAGTTATGTTTATTATTAATTAAATGTTCGGCATAAGTTGACTCTGTTTTATTGTTAGTGAAGCATAGCAAATGTTCATTTATACGTGTCTGAAAAGACCTTCCTGTCTGACCTATATAAACTTTTGGACAATCCTTGCAATTTAATAAATACACTCCAGAATTACAGTTCTTCGGGGTTTTACATTTATTGTTTAAGATATATTTACCTAATGAATTATTTGTTTTAAAGGCGATAAAACTAGTGTTAGTATATTGAATTCTTTTACCAATTTTTAAGGAGATATTACCTAAATAAGAAATACAGTTGAATTTAGTAGGTACAGTTTTTATGACCGGATAAATAATTTTCAACGTTTTAGATTGAAGCTGTTTATTCAGAATACTATCCACTGTAGTATGAGAAAAACCATTGTTAATAGCAATAGTGTGAATTCTATCTAATTCTTTATTGTAATTTTCTTTTGATAGTGGAACATTTAAAAGTCTAAATATAAAAGAGTTGAATGCCGCTAATTTGTGGGCGATAGGGTGGAATGAATTAGCGTGTATGATAGTGTCTGTGTAGTAGTGATATAGTAAATTTACTATAGAGTTAGAAGAAAACAATTCCATAAACTTTTTAGACTTAACTATAACTAGGAATAATTCTCAACACTTATTTAACATCTTTCACAAGCCTACTCATACAGACACTATCATACACGCTAATTCATTCCACCCTATCGCCCACAAATTAGCGGCATTCAACTCTTTTATATTTAGACTTTTAAATGTTCCACTATCAAAAGAAAATTACAATAAAGAATTAGATAGAATTCACACTATTGCTATTAACAATGGTTTTTCTCATACTACAGTGGATAGTATTCTGAATAAACAGCTTCAATCTAAAACGTTGAAAATTATTTATCCGGTCATAAAAACTGTACCTACTAAATTCAACTGTATTTCTTATTTAGGTAATATCTCCTTAAAAATTGGTAAAAGAATTCAATATACTAACACTAGTTTTATCGCCTTTAAAACAAATAATTCATTAGGTAAATATATCTTAAACAATAAATGTAAAACCCCGAAGAACTGTAATTCTGGAGTGTATTTATTAAATTGCAAGGATTGTCCAAAAGTTTATATAGGTCAGACAGGAAGGTCTTTTCAGACACGTATAAATGAACATTTGCTATGCTTCACTAACAATAAAACAGAGTCAACTTATGCCGAACATTTAATTAATAATAAACATAACTTTGATCAAAACTTCAAAATTTTGCATATACAAAATAAAAGCTATAAATTAAATTTACTTGAAACCCTTGAAATTAATAAATACAATAAAAAAAAGGTATCATATTAAATGATCAAATAGAGGTAAACAATTCCCCACTTTTAAATATTAACTTCCATTGATTCTTCTGTTCAACCCCTACCCTTCGCTATAAGTATATATACTACCAAATAGATGTAATTTGTTAAGTCATCACCTGATGAAGCCACTGTGTGGTGAAACAATATTGTAGTGCAATATAATAAATTTGTTCTTGAAACTTGTGTTTTTCATATTTTTAACTATAAAACTGATAAGGCTGAATGACTAATAAAGTTCAAAGTTAATCTTATAAGACCAAGACCAAGTATAAATGAGTAAGACCAGTTCTAAAACTAATAAGGACTAAGATCAATAAATTGTAATTCTAAAATCAACTGTGTAAAACTAATTGAATTAATGTCAGAAAATGAAAGGTAAAGCAGGTTTTAAGACGAAATCTAATTGTAATTCCAAGAACTAACAGGCGTGATTAATCGTAAGACCAAAAACAAATGACTAGGTTACATGTAAAGTAAAGTAAGATCAACAACTTGTACATATAACTGGTTGTAATTCCAAAAGCTACTGAGTGTGGGTAACTTTAATACCAAAAAAAATTACCAAGGCTAATTATAAGGTTACAAACGATAGGGTAAAAGTAGTTTCAAGACTAAGAATTAATGAGTAAAAGTACTGCAATTACAAAAACTAATCGATGTGGTTAGTTGTAAGACCAGAAATAAATAACTTAATTTAACTTTAAAGCTACAAATGATAGGTAAAACTAGCCCTACGACCGAAAACTATAGGTAATTCCAAGAATTAATAGGTATGACTAACTGAAAATCCAAGAAGTTTAATTGTAAGATTGAAAATGATGAGGTAAAACTAGCTTTAAGACCAATAACAAATGAGTAAAACTAATTGTAGGTACAAGAACTAATAGATTTGGTCACATAATTATAAAACTAAGAAGAAATTACTAATTGTAAGATTAACTGTACAATGAGGTAAAACTAGTTTCAAGACCAATAATTGAAATTCCAAGAACTAATGGATTTGAGTAATTATAGGAACAAGGATAAACGACTAAAGTTAACAATAAGGCCATAAGCGATAAAGTAAAGCCAGGTTTAAGACCAAGATCTAATGAGTAAAACTAAGTGAAATATCATGATTTAATTAGTAATAAATAGTAAAGTTAAGAAGAAGAGGCTAAGGTTAACATTAGGGTTACAAACGCTAGGGTAAAACTAGTTTCAAGACCAATAACTAACGAAAACTAATGAGTATGAGTCAATATAAGCTTAAGAAGTAATTACTTAAACTGCAATGGAGAAAAAAGAAACGGTAGAGCTGGACCAAGAACTAATTGTAAGACCAAAAAAAAATAATAATGTGATATGATAAGGCTTCAAACGAAAGGGAAAAAATAGTTGAAAGACCAAGAACTGATGAGTCAAACTAAGTGAAATATCAAGAGCTAATTTGTAATTAATTGTAAAACTAAAAAGAAGAGGCTAAGGTTAACATTAGGGCTACAAACGATAGGGTAAAACTAGTTTCAAGACCAGTAACTAACGAAAACTAATAAGTGTGAGTAAATGTAAGCCTAAAGAGGAATTACTTAAACTGCAATGGTGAAAACCGAAAGGGTAAAACTGTACCAAGAACTAATTTTAAGACCAATAAAGATTAAAGATAAGGCTTCAAACTAAAGGGTAAAAAACAGTTGAAAGATCAGGAACTAATGAGTATACATAATTGTCATTCCAAGAGCAAAGAAATATAGCTAATTGTAAACATAGGAATAAAATACTAAGTTAATTCTAAGGGTTAATACTTAAGGGTTGTAGTAACTATTTTTATATCAAGAATTAATTCATGAATAATAACTTCTTCAGTAGTTTTCTCCAATTTTTTTTTATTTATTATTAACTTGGATAGGTACAAACTCATAAATTACTTTGTTTACTGAACGTCTATTGGCTTTTTTTAGAAACAATTTAATTATACCTTCCGACTTTTGATGCTTGTACAAAATTATACATTTAATTAAAGGTCAGATGCTTATGTTGTTACATAATAGGTATCAAATAATAATTAATCGGTATATAACTGTTTCACTAAAAAAACCTGACTTTTTTTGCTGAGATCTTCTTGATTGCATGATCTAAAGTATAAATTTTCAAACACATATTTAAAGCTTGTCTTAATTTCAATGTAAAAGAGCAAGTAGTTGGAATTATATTATGTATGTAGTTTGAATGAAGATCCTTCCATGAATTATTTGGTACCTACTAACTCGAAATTATCCTAAGAACTGTTAGGGACAAAGGAAAGCTGTTCTACTGAAAGTATGCCATTCTTAATTAGTAAGTTACTGAGCTTCGTGAATATAAATTGTGAATGACTGAAGTACGAATAGTCGCTATCATACAATATGTCAGTTTGAATCGGATCGATGATAATTTATTTTTAGAATGCAAGGAGCTTTAAGGACAATACTTAAGTCTTTTTGTAGTGTGCACTTTTCATTTTATTATTAATGCAAAAGAAACAGGGAGAAGTAACTTGAATCAAAAGCAACAGTCGTAGTTAGTACCTACTAATATATTTTAGAAACTTATCCTAAGAATAAATTAATAATGTTATATTATGTCTATTAAATTAAATTGCGTTGTGTAGGCATATTGTTAATAATTGTAATAAATGTTTACGTTTTTAATTAGCTTCGTAAAAGTTATAGGCCGTGGTAACATCCTTTCCAATTAATCATGATTATAACGGATTCCGGGGTAAACAAAAGAATGTAATGGATCGAAAATAAAGCTAAATTGGTGACAGTTCTAGGTCATTTACAGATATACATTACATTACGTTCGATCAATAAACGGAATGGCTGGAGAATTCCTTAACTTTTTTGCCCATATCAGCAGACAGTTTGCCAAAAGGGATACAGAACAAAGGTCAAAGTCATTGGAATCGTTTATAATTCAATAAAAATTGTAATTTTTATAGTATAATGTCTCTTTTATCTTTTAGTTACCTTAATATACTGAAGGCGAGTATCTTTTAAGTACCAACACGAGGTTACTATTTAGGGTGTTTTTTGTAAAGATCTTGGCTTTACAGGTAACGTAAATAGTACTGTCCAATAACTTAATTGGAAGGATAGTTGTACAGAGGCAGTTAACTATGAGCAGAAAATTGAGTTTCTGTTTCGGCAATCGAAAGAAATGTAGACTATTGTCAACGTCATTTCAAAGCCATTAATCCAAAGACTACCCTTTACACTTTTGTAAAAAATAATGTGATACATGCTTTTAAAATGAGTAACAGGTGAGCTCGCATGAATTGAAGGCGAGTATATTTGAGTACCAACATGAGGTTAATTTTTAGGGTGTTTTTTGTAAAGATCTTGGCTTTACAGGTAACGTAAATGGTACTATCCAATAAATTAATTGGAAGGATAGTTGTACAGAGGCAGTTAACTATGAGCAGAAAATTGAGTTTCTGTTTCTGTTTCGGCAATCGAAAGAAATGTAGACTATTGCCATCGTCATTACAAAGTCATTAATCCAAAGGCTTCACCTTTTACCCTTTTGTTTCAAATAATGTGATACATGTTTTTCAAATGAGTAACAGGTGAGCTCGCATGAATTGAAGGCGAGTATCTTTTAAGTGTCAACACGAGGTTACTATTTAGGGTGTTTTTTGTAAAGATCTTGGCTTGACAGGTAACGTAAATAGTACTGTCCAATAAATTAATTGGAAGGATAGTTGTACAGAGGCAGTTAACTATGAGCAGAAAATTGAGTTTCTGTTTTGTTTCGGCAATCGAAAGAAATGTAGACTATTGCCATCGTCATTACAAAGTCATTAATCCAAAGGCTTCACCTTTTACCCTTTTGTTTCAAATAATGTGATACATGTTTTTAAAATGAGTAATAGGTGAACTCGCATGAATTGAAGGCGAGTATCTTTTAAGTACCAACACGAGGTTACTATTTAGGGTGTTTCTTGTAAAGATCTTGGCTTGACAGGTAACGTAAATAGTACTGTCCAATAAATTAATTGGAAGGATAGTTGTACAGAGGCAGTTAACTATGAGCAGAAAATTGAGTTTCTGTTTCTGTTTCGGCAATCGAAAGAAATGTAGACTATTGCCATCGTCATTACAAAGTCATTAATCCAAAGGCTTCACCTTTTACCCTTTTGTATCAAATAATGTGATACATGTTTTTAAAATGAGTAACAGGTAAGCTCGCATGAATTGAAGGCGAGTATCTTTTGAGTACCAACATGAGGTTACTATTATTCAAAGTGTTTTTGGATCATAAGTAATTTTCCCTACAGTATTCCCCATCAATTTGTAGGATAGATTTCCTCTTCTCCCCCTGATGACTCCTGTTTCTTCTCTTAATATGTCTTTTATATGTCCTTCAAGAAAATGTTCCACTACTTACTTAATGTAGTTTCCACATTTTTAACCTTTCCTGACCACGTTTTTTTTTGTGTTGTTCTCCTATGACACCCCCTAACTTAATTGACTAGTGGATTTGTACCGCTTCAGAGCCTTACTCGAAGCACTCTCCCCTAGATTTAGCTATACGTAACTCCACCCATTTTTAACCAATCGCCCTAACATAAGCTCCGCCTTAGTTCATGGATCTTTGAAATACGTCAACTAAGACTGATGGTGATAAAAGTCATTTTGTTTCTTGTGTTTATGACTCACTACCTTCACAGCCATTAATCTAATGACAAATTAAACAGTGAAATTGTTTTATGGTCACGTTCAAAAAAATTATTACTCCGCTTATTATTTATTCAGTACCACGACACGACTCTGCCATTTTTTGTGCGGTTACAGAGCTCGAAGCGGCATGTAAAAAAGGCGACATCCTCACATTTCTCGTGATTTATGATAGATATTTTGGCTATGAAACTTGATATATTTAACCCATTCAAGTATCTAATATGTCTCTTGGTCTTTAAATACTGTTTCCAAGAATATGGAATAATTCAAATTAAGTCATTCAATTCTCACTACGAAATCAATCGATAAATAATCTCTGATTCTGTTTAGTCTAGTTGTTTTATAAATTTTAATGATCGACCATTCACCTATGTGTTTCTAACACCAACAGTATAATAAATCAACGGAATAACCTTAGTACATCATTAATATGTGCAGGGAGTTTCTAGTTTTAGGCGGGCATTTGCTGTAGGTAAATGTGTAAACTAATTAATTACAGTTTCATAGGTTAAATAGTTGCATCTGAGAATTAATTCCGTTTAATTACCGACAATTATTTAAATAAAGTGTATTTTTGCACTGTTTGTCCACTCTTTACTATTTTTAAACCACATGGACAGGTATTGAGTAACATAAAAACGCTCGTAAATCAATGCCTTATTCGAATACATAATATGTATACACATTGTTTCATTTTTACGGAAACTAGACAACTGTAAACGTTTATTGATTCGATTTTTGGTTGTTATTATTCTTCGTTCGTGTTGCTTTGCTATGATATTTTAACAAGGACGAGAAATTCCTTCACGTTGTGGATAACAGGGTATGTGGCTGGAAGACGGTGATAAATTTCAATTGTTATTTACGTACATACGCAGAAAGAATAAATTCTTTGTTAATATTGCTCAGGTGGTTTTACAAGAAATTTCTTTATGCACCAACTCACTAGAAAATAACTTTTGTGCATGCTTCTGGGGCATGTCAGAAGTGAGTGTACACCGAGTCCCGACAAAACTAAACTATTTTACAATCTTACCTTATGAGTAGGTACTTTCTGAAGTGTAACATGCAGGAACCTTTAAAGAATTAATTTAAATATATCTAAGTGACTAACTTAAGGGAGATTATGAAACGTTATTAATTATAAAATTAGGAAGTAAGAAAATCGAAAGAAGCTGCTGAATCATTTGACGTTTCTGTATATTTTCGAGGCATATCATAGGCGAGTCCACACCGAGTCTAAATAAAAGCAAGCTGCTAAATCTTTTCTGACGAGTGGATTTAAAATTGACAACTTAATTCCTTCAGTGTAACATGCAATAACACCATTAAGATATTAATAAAAAAAAAAGTGACATGCTTATTAGGAAAGATACTGCAATTTCAGGAAATAAGAAAATATAAAGAAGCTTTCTGTATGTTTTCGAGGCATGTCATTAACGAGTCCAAACCGAATCCTAATGAAACCAAACTGTCAATCCTTCATGTTGAGTTTTTTAATAAACCGTGAAATTTTGATATAAAAATTTTAGAAATAAGAAAGTTTTAAGAAATTACGTTGGATTTCTATTAAATCGATTGATCTCTTTGCATGTCATTAAGGCTAGTCACAGGCAAGTCCCTGGTGAGTCCTCATAAAAATTAAAATTTTAATCGTGCAATGGGCCAGTACAAACCGCGCAAGATATGAAATTATCCATTTGATAGTGATTTCAATTCACAATTTAGATAGACACTAATTTACCAACTTCTAATAGGTAGGTACGTATAGAATATCATATTATACGCACCTTGTTTTTGAATATGTATGCAGATATGCAAATATTTATTTCTAATGGTTTTGTCTGTCGCATGAGGCGCCAAAGAGACGCGTTTATATGTATATTATCTGTTATAAACAATATAGCAAAATTTCTTATTATTCGTGCTTTCCAGTGGTGTTTTTTTGTTTATCCTTATTATATGGTAGAAAGAGTAATAATTTCTTTCTACAAATGTTTATTTAAATTTGATTTACGATTTTTGCTTTTTTATTAATGTCAATAAAAAAGAATAAACACGATTGACGTAGGAAGATCAGTAGAAGTTGTGTTTTTCCAGTTGACATCAACAAAGGCGTATTTAGTTTGTTATTAAAGTGGTAAAGCAAATACCCCAAATGCCAAAATATTGTTTTAATAACTTTAATCTTTTTGTAGGTAGGTATATATTCCCAACTAAACTATAAAATAATAAATTATTTTAACTAATTTATGTACAACATTAAAATAACTGCCATAAAAATTCCGTACCTCCCCATCGAAATTTCTGGGCATAGAAAAAACTTTGTTTGCTATGCTAATTTATACAAAAATTTTAAGCCGTGACTAGAATGGAGCAAAAAATTATATTGCATTTTCACTATTTGAAAGTCTTCTTTATAATATATTTATTGATTTTTACATAATTCCTTATTTATTATATAATACGTTATTATATTATATTTTTTTTCGTAAAGAAGCATTTCTATGGTACCTCTTGGTTTTCCCACAGTATCTGCTAATTAATTAATTATTTAATTAATTAAATGAATAATTTTACGTGAAAAATATAAAAAAAAGAATTTTTTGTGGTAACTACAATAAAATTTATGAGTAGGTAATAAATTATGTTTCAACAACCTCCGAATAAAACAGTTTTAAATAAATTATGGAAATCGGATTCTTCATCAAAATAGTCGTCCTTGTCATAAAAGTACGTTATGAATTATGAACTGATTGATAATAAATTAGAAAACCGATCATAAAATTAATCTATAGGAAGGAAACCTCCCAGAAAGTGAAATTTCAGTAATCGTGCCATTCATTTTTTAAAAGCCAGATGGTATTAACAAAAAAGAAATCATGAAAATGTCCTTTCAGCTTTCTGACAACGTCCTCGCTAAAGTTCGCTATAAAAATGAGTGAGCACGCTGAATTTGGAAGAAAAATGTCTCACACAGTCCAAAAGCAAAGGTCATTAAAAGTACGTGCCATGATTATTAACGAAATAATTAGTAATTGGGGACTTCTGATAGCAAAAGAAACTTGACAATAAAATAATTATAAATTCATTGACCTTAGGCCACTCGAAGTGACCTCGTGTAGCCAAAATGGCAATATGTGCCTATCATCATGTAAACAGTTGATTATTACCACTTTAGTTTTAATTAATTAACACATTATTTGTTTATTAATATTTTATATTATAATTTTTGTTTCATATTTATAAATTATCCACATTTGAATATTTACTTTAGAAGTTTTAAGACAAGACGTGTCAAGATAAAACTGGAAATTTCCTTTTTAAATAAATAAACAACAAATGGTAACGTCAAGAAGAAAATTTTGCTAAATAAAGAATGAGAGTTAAAACAAAACGATTAATATTCAAAGCATCTTTCAGTAAATCATCATGCTCCGGTAAAATTCAACAGGAACAACTTTTTTGCATTATTAAAGATTATTTTTAGCTGTAGTTATGATTTTAATTGCTAATATCAATAAATTTTTGACAGTTTTTTTCTATGAACTACGTAATTAAGTATTGTATTTACAACTATTAAGGATTTGTTCTCATTTTCAAGCTACCTTAGGATGTAGGTGCGTAGACATACACAAGTAGTAATTTACATTAGATAATTATTCAAAAAATAAACAACTGAAAGCCTTTTAATTATTAGGCAATTATTTTAAATTAAATTTAATTATGGTTATAGCACGTTCACGATTTATCATTTGGATTTCTACCCAAAGCCTTTCAGAGTAATAAATTCTTTAAATTATTAAGTATTAATATTAATTGTTTTATTTGATAATTTTTAAAGCTCCTTTCCTCGTAAATGAAATGAGATTAAGTTAATGGGGCAGGTTTTTGATTTGAGAGAATTATTAAAAAATTAATTGCTTTAAATGACCTCTTGAGGAAGTACAGTACATGTATAAAAATAATAATAAATAGATAAGCACGTAAATAATTGTCAGTATATCTGGAGATTTAAAAACGTGAAGACCTCTGATATTTTTCAGCCAATGACGAATCTAAAATAACAATGCCATAATTGTTTGAGGAGGCGGAGGCGATGGCAATTGTTTCAAGGATGTCAATAAAAACCATAAAAATCCAATAAAACCTGTTATAGCAATAAAATTCTTCTCATACAGATGGTTATCTAATCAAACAAGAAACAGGTGCTTTCTAAACAATTTGTATAATTTAACTTTTTGGCCTTGGCAATGATAGCCACAACGGAATGATCGACCGCAGAACAGATTTCGTGATGACACTCCTAATAATTAATTATGCAAAAGTATTTTCGGTATGAACATTTTTTTCGTGAAGGCTTAAGGTTAACATTGAACCGATATTTGAACATAAACAGAGGTAGGTATCTAATGTAATTTTGAAAAACCTTATTAAACCAAATTTCACAATATATTTCAACTTCTACCTTTTTTAAACAGTCCAATTCTTCATATCAGAATAATGGAGTTGTAAATAATATTTTTACACCCTGTTGTCTATATAAATTTGACTGTAACAAGCTGAATAATTATTTACATACATCTGTGAGCCATAAATAAACGAATCATGAACGCACGTTGAGAGTACAAGGTTAATTTAAATGGAAGAATAAAACAACCCCTTGTCATTTACTATTGCAAGGGTATAATTAGTTTATTTACCATGCACGCAGCATTTCCACGGGGCGTATCACGCATTCTAGCCTAGCAATTGTAATTGTTTTAGCACAGTCTCGTCGCTTTGACGCATTAAAAGTTTCATTTACATAAATATAACGTTTAAAATTGTTGTTACACTTTGGTATTAAAAAGAGCATATTCCATAATCTGGGTAAACGATTTTGCAGTGCAGGGCAACAAAAATCCACATAATTATTCAGATAACGCAACAGAGCTGGTGTGGTACTAAAAGAGCTCATTTATTTTCTGTCGTGGACATTTGATGGACTTCCTGATAGCTCTAATTTAGAGTTTCACTTTAAAAAGGGGCATTTCCTTTAGAACTGTAATAAAAACTGAAAGGTATTGTTCAGAAAAATGCTTACATTACCACCCCCGA
The DNA here is from genome assembly GCA_029378335.1 of Agrilus mali. NCBI lineage: Eukaryota > Metazoa > Arthropoda > Insecta > Coleoptera > Buprestidae > Agrilus > Agrilus mali. Next base: position 3,686,364 of record CM055663.1, on the reverse strand, counting down.
CTGTCAATGAAAATACTGAATAGGTAAAATTTAATTTTTTTTTGGTGTGGCTAAACAAACTATAGTTATTTTTTAACTCGGCATGTCTATTTTGAGTTCTCAGCAATAATACGTCGGCTCCTTAGCTCATAGTTTCAAGAAAACTAATGTAACATTAAGTATGTTTTCTCAAAAAATGGTGTGTCAGAAATTAGTCATACTGCAGCACCCATAAGCTAATTATCAGGAGAGCAAATTCATGACATACCATTTTAGTATACTTATAATGGATGACATGCTATCAATTCACTTTCCCTGGAGCATTATTACACTTATTTTGGGGACTTTAATCGTAAGACAACACTCAGAAACAAGGTAATAGTCATTTACGCTTGTGATGACTTTACAGTGAATTATAATTGCTGTAGTGCAGGCAGAAAACTAATTTTAATAATGTGGTTGCACTCAAGAACTAATTAACAGGTACTCTCTCTTTATGACATGCCATCATTTCACTTCTCCTATAGGATTATTACATTTAGTCTCATAACTTTTAAGAGTGTTAATCATAAGACATCACTTAGGAACTAGTTAATAGTCATTTAAGCTCGTGACGACTTTACAGTGAATTATAATTGCTGTAGTGCAGGCAGAAAACTAATTTTAATAATGTGGTTGCACTCAAGAACTAATTAACAGGCACGCTCTCTTGATGACATGCCTTCATTTCACCTCTCCTGTGGGAATATTACAGTTAGTCTCATACCTTTCAAGAGTGTTAATTATAAGACATCACTCAGGAACTAGTTAATGGTCAGTTAAGCTCCTGATAACTTTACAGTGAATTATTATTGCTGTTGTGCAGACAGAAAACTAATTTAAATAATGTGTTAGCACTCACGAACTAATTAACAGGCACTCTCTCTTTTTGACATGCCATCATTTTACCTCTCCTGTGGGAATATTACAGTTAGTCTCATACCTTTCAAGAGTGTTAATTATAAGACATCACTCAGGAACTAGTTAATGGTCATTTAAGCTCCTGATAACTTTACAGTGAATTATTATTGCTGTAGTGTAGACAGAGAAATAATTTTAATAATGTGGTTGCACTCAAGAACTAAATAAATTTTTAGACATGCAATCGTTTCACCTCCCCTATAGGATTGTAACATTTAGTCTCATAACTTTTAAGAGTGTTAATCATAAGATATCACTCTAGAACTAGTGAGTAGACATTTAAGTTCGCAATAACTTTACAGTGAATTATTATTGCTGTAGTGCAGACAGATCTTATTTTAATACTGTGGTAGCACTCACGAACTAATTAACAGGCACTCTCTTTATGGCATACCATCATTTCACCTCCCCTATGGGATTATTACAGTTAGTCTCATGACTTTCATGAGTGTTAATTATTAGACAGCACTCAGGAACTAATGAATAGGCATTTGTCAGTTTTTTACTTTTTATTGTGAATGACTATTGCTGTAGTGTAGTCAGAGAACTAATTTTAATCGTATATTAACACTCACGAACTAATTTTCATACCAACATTTCACTTCCCCTGTTAGATTATTATAGTTATTGCGAGAACTTCTGGAAACATTAACAAACTAATTGATAGACCCAGTCATTTATGACATGCCGTGTTGATTCCATTTCACCTTAGTTTGTATGTTGTTTTCGTTTTTCTAATTTTTTTTAATCTCGTCATGTCTGGAACTAATTCGCAGGCGCACTCAATTTTAACATGTCACCCTTGCACGATTCACACTAGACTCAGCTAATCAGAACTTTACAATTAACCATCGCATTACCCATCGGCAAATTATTGTATCATTATGCAAATATCGATATGTAGAACATTGGGGAAGTCTATGAAATTGCTGTAACTAATACAAACTGTGTTATGTAAACTTATCATCAACTGATTCATTGTGTACTCTCCTGAATATATTAAACCCCGATCGAGAATGTTACGCTTTTAATATTAACGGTTGCGTGGGTAGAAGCAATTTATACATCATGTTTTTTAATTGCTCCCAGTTGCAGTTTTATTTTTCTTCTTTTGTTGACACATTTCACTCAGATTTTCACGCGACCATTTTCACCTATCTACTATAACTACCACCCTTATTTAAATAGTTTAAAGTCGCTTAAAAACCAATAACTATTAAAAAAAAAGAGACTTTCAAGATTTACGTTTTATGTGTGGTGAAAAATAAATAAAGTAGGTACTCCGATCTAGTTTATTTGTTCGGTTTCCCCGGACCTATTTCTAATATAATTATTTCGCTTCTTGATTCGCTGACGATTTCAGGATTTTCTCGTAATAAGAAATATGAAAAATCACCCCAGTTCTCGTTCGTATTCCCAGGGCTCTGATGAAAATGCCTGAAGGAACGGAGGAAGTGAAAAAAAGGAGTGAATCAACTGAAGATACGATCTGGGTACAGAATGCTTTTGCATAATTGGGTCACTTCAAAGATACTTAGTCAGGGGTTTACACTACACACTAATTTAATCTCATCTAACCTCTAACACTTTCTTAAGTATATTTGTCTGTAGAATTGTTAGTTAGTTGTAAATTTTTTTGATAATGTTGCATAACTTTTAATGGGTAATTTAAAATAATCCAGGAATTGGCTATAGAAAAATAATTTGTTAGTTTTATCTGAAAAGTTTGTGATATTTTGACCCAAATAAAATCAACAACTGTTTATCAAAAAAAAGTCATGGTAGAGAACGTTTCAAACGAGCCTTCCCCAACGTTGTTGGTTGAACTGAATCAAACAAGTAAATGAAGCAATCGATAGAACAGAACCGCGAGAAATAAAGAAAAGTTCAAGGGCATGACACTAAAACACAAGCGCTAGTAAGTTTTTAAAAAGCCCTCATTTATTTCTCGTTAGGCTGACAATCAGATTGATTTACTCTAACTCTAAGGGCTTCCAAGCACCAAACTTTTATCACGAAAACAACCAATTATTATCCAACGTTAAACTATTTACTTTTTAAAAATTGATAGGTATATTAAAAATATTTGTAACGATCTTTAATTAATCTTTAACTCAGTAAATTTAGACAGTGATTTGTGAGCAAACTTATAACTACATCGTTTCAAATATTATCTACATATCTATAGAAAATTTGGTTGGTTGGTCGGATTTGGGGGTGCTATGCTTGGAGCTTTCCTTAACAATACCACCGTTTACTTAGCTCGGAGATTGATGTTACATTTCCTATTTTATCCCACGCCATTCATGTCTCAGAGTGAAGTACGAAAGTTATAAATTTTCCAACAATCCATCGTCTCAGTGAAATAAATTCTCCTTGTCATCATATAAATACGGTCTATATCCTAATGTTTGTTGGTTGATACGCTGCTCTACATCAATTTAGAGGGAAGACAGCCGCCCTATTTACTACCAACGACAACGAAACGAAAAATTTCTCGTTAACCTAACGAAAGCTCGAAAAGAAGTTCGACTCCTGATTGCTACGTATCTACCTATATTTACTAGAAATTTTAAAGGAGCAAGTATAAATTAAAAAAGTGCAGTTGAGCAAGAAGGTTTTGTCGTATAATCACCAGAATTTTACGGAGAAAATCTGTCTTTGTGGTTTAACGATCTCTCACTTTCTACCCCTTAAGTAAATACTTAAAGGTAGTAAAGTTTACTTGATATTATTGTGTAAAAGGTAGAAAACATTGATAACAAAGGTATCTGGGTTTCTACATTTTTGTTGATAAATAATTAAGTAAAACTTTATGGGAGGTAAAGTACAAAGACCCAAAGGACCCAATTAATTTTATATTGTAGTGGGATTTATCTACTTCAGTTTATTTATGTTCAAGAGCCTTGAAAATGTAACTCATAAAGCTCAAAAAACATTGGATTAAAAGCTCAACAATAAAACACTGATCATTCCTGGTCGTGAAATTTTTTGAGGTCCTATTTTATTAAAGTTAAAATATCTTATTACGATCCTGTATTTAATATGATAACATCTGCTGTTCTAAGGGCATCTAGAAGGATAAGATGACAAGAAATACCTTGGATTCTTTTCAATTAAAAAGGATTATAATAAGGATAAGGTTTATATAAAATAGACGTTAGATATTACAGATTTTAAAAAAGAATTAAATATAATCAAACCAAAAAGCTATGTATAAAACTATTACATATCTATATATAACCCCTCTGAACTTTTAGGAAAATACTTAATGAAAACATTTCAAAAATAACAAAGATAAAGTTAATAAAGAGGATAAGTCAGGGGTGTATAAATTAAATTGTAATTCTTGTAACTATATATAGGTACATCGGTCAAACTAGACGATCATTCAAAAAATTAATAAATGAACATAAAAAATCCTGTGATAATAATAAATTAAACTCAATTTATGCCAAACACCTTATTGAAGGGGAACATATTTTTAATGATAGTTTCGAAATCCTACATGTGGAAAATAATCCTAATTAAAATCCCTAAAGTATAAAAATACCAATATTCTTCTGAACGAACAAATTAAAACGGATTAAGTATAAAATTTCTTATGGTCGTGAGAAATGAGAGTCCCACAGATAATTTCAGACCCCTACCCTAAAAAATTCATAAATATTTTTCATTTATTTAACTATAATTATTTCTGTTAATTTTTGACGTAAAGTGAAACATTATTTCATTTCTTTAATTAAAGATTTTCCAATATTATCAAAGAAAAATTTTCTATAAAAAGAATCGAAAGAGTACTGTGGAATATTAACTGAATAAAACAAACAAACACCCAAAATCCACAATACGTTCAGAAACGTAAAACACGTTTCGATACCCAAGGTATCATCCTTAGTTAAAGACCAGCTGTTAAACTTTCAATAAGAGTGGATTTAAATATTCTAACTTAAAGTAACATAAAACGTGAAAAATAAACCTTTGTGGCATTTTTCTATTGCCTTTCTTCAAAAATATAGCAAAAGGGTTGCAATATATATATTAAATACTGATTTTAGATAAAATTTGAGAATTTACAACTGTAATCAAAAATTAAAATTAGAAACCTAAATTTACATGTTTTTTTTGTAAATATTACAAAACCTGTGGTATTTTCCGCTACCCTAGTCATCTATAATCCTTGTTGTTTTGTTTTAACCCTATAATCCTAATTTATTTTTTAATCCCTCTTATTATTATTATTTATTTATCTGACAGTTACCAAGCTTTTCCGCCAGAGCGCGTCCAAATCGCCTTTTCGAAGGAAAACACGATCATCGCGTTCGGGCTATCCGACAGGTGTTCGTGTGTCTAATTTATTATCGAGCGGTACACGTTCGAGCAGCACTTCGATCGATCGGTAATTATTATTCATTGATTAATTAACATTAATCTTTGACATCGGTAATTAGTAATAAGTAGTGTGTCATTTATGTACGTTACGGGTTTTATAGTGTCATAAATATAAGTGCGTTCCGGTAATACTGTTCTGTTTCGTGAACGTTCTGTCGGCCAAAATTGACGTCCTGTCGTTTCTCAAAGTAAAAGGTAATACATTCGCCATTTTTGTGTTAAATTAATACTTTGTATATATGTAAACAAACATGTCCTTTTTGTAATTAAGCCTAAACTACTGCAAATATAGGGGTGCAATTTGGGCATTAGCTTCATTTTATTATTCCCTATAGTACTACTAATAAAAAAATTAAAAATTACACCCCTAAGTATGTAAAAAAGAGGTTGAACGTTAACTCTTATAAAGAAGAAATAAAGCAGGATTAATTGGGTAGTTAAAATCAAAAATCGATAATTAGAAGTTATTGTTCTTATAGTTATTAAATTTGATCCCTTAAAGGATAAAAAAGGGTGCAAAATTCACAAGTGCTTAGAAAATTTTGTGCATTAACTTAAATTAATTAACATAAAGTAAATTGAAAAACTCAGTATCAAATAAACAATTAAACATATAAAAGCATCCCTAAGATATTGTATAAGATGAATACTGAATTGATACAGAAAAAATACCAAACACTAGCCACAAAAAAATCAGGATAACACGCAGAATAATAGTTTCTGTTTGTAACATAAACTGAAATTTTTCGTAGTAGAAAAGGATGTACTAGGGGTGTAAAATTTAATGAGCTTTTAAATTATTTTATCAATTAAAAATTGCCCAGTAAGAAAGGAAATTTGATTGGTAAAGTTCCTAAAGGTATGCATACTCTCACCCATATAGGCATAAAAATATAAAAAGGAGTAGGTATAAATAATGATGTGAAGATGCAAGGGGTGAAACTGAGAGTTGCAAGTGGATTTAAGTGTTTATATGAGGGAGTCGTTGGTATAAGGGTGACAAAAATAGATGAAAGGGGTTGGTATGATTCTGTGCAATATTAATAAAGTAATTTTAGGTGTGGGCAGGGGTACAGTATCGAGGATTAAGTTAATTCAACTCTTTCAAGTTATCTCAACCGTCCCCGCCCCAACTCCAGTTAAAAAACTCTTTTGGATTTTATTCGATTGGCCAATTACTAATAAATAATTAAATACGTAAATAATAAATCTCTCTGAATAATGAAAGTTTTCGTGCTCGAAAAAACCCCCTTAACAAGTGTAAAACAATTTTCCAATTGTATGTACGTACGTTTTGTAAATTGAAAGTTAATGATGAACTTTGGTTCCCAATCGATTTTCTTATGTAGGTCAAAAACATTCCTATAGGTAACTCCTTCAGGAAGAATTTAGATGAATAGGTAAGAATCCTCTTCTTGTAGGATACATCCCCCTGAATCGAACTCTCCCGGTGTGTAACATTTAAAATCCATTAGCTGTAAGATTTTAGTGCTTCTGCTTTCGGTTTTTCGATTTCTAAAGGTAAAATTTAATACAAGTTGAAAATGATTCAGCTAAAGTGGTCAACTTCCACTCGTGTCAGAAGGAAAATCGAAATGGTTTTCGTTTAGCAGTTAACATTTTCGATAGTAACAAAAATCTACAGCAAAAACTACTTTAATTTAATAATAAAAATTGTTAAATGAAATTGGTAAACATAACAAAATGCAGATGTGTTTTTTCTTTTCAGGAAAAATTGTGTGCAATTAAAAGTAGGTTAGAGTTAGGGCACAGTTTATATTGGTCAAAGGTTATTCTTCCGGTGCCTAATTGTACTCATCATTAACACGATATTAAATAGATATCTGATATCGTTACTTGCAACTAATGGACTTTGCCATCATCGGAAAATTGACTTTTCCTAGTAGTAATCGGGAAGCGTGACATTTCGACGTAATGAGTTGCTGGCTGTAACATTCCCGGATTTCCTTTTCTTGTAAAATAAACTGATTAATATTTAGTTGTGTATAGGTATATAAATTGCCAATAATTATTTATACTATTTTCATTTCATTTAAATTAGTAATAGGTGGAATTAGCTCGATATGGAGGGGTGGTGTTATATTTAAACTATTTAAATACGTCCACATGTTGGAAACTAGGTTTATTAGTGAAAATGTTATGTGTTCCATTTCCCTTCAATAATTTATTCAGCATGCAGAAATTCACAAGTGCCCTCTTGTGGCATCTTAACTTCCTTGTTAGTTGTAGTGGTAGCTATTGAGCGTCGTCGTCGTCCTTGTGCTTTTGCCTTTAATTACATATATACACGGATGTATGCGCCTATACTGCTGCGGTTTATACCTGCCTAGTTTTCCTTCGTCCAAAACTGCTTGTCTTTCCCAGCAAAACGACAATTTCCATTCAAAAACATGTACCTACCTTCCCACCTAGTCCAAATATTCTAATTTAACTTTTCTATCGATTAAATCTGAGTTTACTCGATTTTTTTAAACGATTTTTATTTAAAAGAAATAGGAAATTCTTATATAAAGTCCCAATGAGTCCATGGTAAATTCACATAAGCCATAGGCGTCTACTCATGCCAGGCGAAATTTCTGGGCTCATGACGAGTCCTATTGACTCCTTTCTTGGTTCATTTTGCTCCTGGAGAATCTTGTTGATTTTATGGCGAGTCTTCTTGACCCTTGCCGAGTCTTATTGATTCCCTGGAAAATTACCTTTCTCCATAACAAGTCCTATTGACCTCTTGCGAGTCATATTGACTTCATGGCGAATCCCATTAGTCCCTGGCCAATCATATTAACTTTCTAACTAATTCTCTTGGCCCATAACGATTTATATTGGCCCATGGTGAGTCCTATTGACCCCTGGTGGGTCAGTTGGCAAATTTATTGAGATCTATTAACTTCTGGTAGATATTCTTAACCTGACCCCTAGCAAGTCCTATTGACTCTTTAGCAAATTCTGCTGACACTTAGCGAAGCCTAGTGACTCCATGATAAATTATTGTGGCCTATGGCGAGTCGTAGTAACCCCCTAATGAATCCTATTGATTTGCTTGCGGAGTTTCTTGGCTCATTGCAAGTCTTATTGACTCCTGTCAAATATTATTGGCCTCTGGCAGGTCATGTTGATTCTTTGGCAAATTTTCTTAACAAGTAGCGAGTCGTAGTAACTCCTTGACAAATTGTCTTGGCCTATGGCAAGTCGTAGTGACCCTTTTGCGAGTCCTATTGACTTCCTTGCGGATTTTCTTGGCCCACGGTGAGTTCTATTGACTATAAGACGAGTCCTGTCTACTCTTAGCATTTAATTCTACATTTATTGGCTAAAGAAAAATATTGGTGTTAAATTTTGCAGGAGATAATTAAAGACAGATTCCTTAAAGTTTGATTTGATCTATTTATCAATTTCCCACGAGTCCTTTCCATTCACAGTCGTGTCAGAATATGAATTGAAAAGAAAACTAATAGACGTATATCGCTAAGTGTCAAAGAAGGAAACCGGAATAACCCTTTTCGAATAGACACTACAATCTCATTCACGTCTCCAACATCCACTTGGAGTAAATAGAAAAATGAACTCATTTTTCTTTTTATCTCGTTCGAGTACCGTTTTCTAACGTCCCGCTTTACTCTCGTAATTAATAAAGCAAACAACTATGCAACAAGGCGTTTAAAAATGTTTATTTGGTATAATGTAGACAATGTTGCAATACTGTATCTTAATTTTCTTTTAAGGAGCAATCTTAAACATAAGCTCCCCTTTAAAAGGTTATTTAATAAAATAAAACAGTAGGTATTGCTTGTTCAACAAACATAATTGTTAAATGTCGTAAGCGTCGTGGTGGTCAGTCTTCCTCGTGAGGTTTCGAGAGAAAACAAATTGAAGCTTGTTTACCGAGATGCCTGTGGCTTTGTTTGGATTCACCTGGTCAACATTTCAACAAGATGTAAGGAGATTGCTCGTCTTCCACTATCTGCAACCGCTGAACTGCAACGAGTGGATGTTGCACGCTCGTAAATTTACACTTGGATAGTAACAAACGTATACATTCGATTCGATTTTTAACGTAGCAATATTTATAGCTACAACGCAATCGCTTTTCCAGCTCTGAGGAGATATTTTGATGTTCGATGTTCCATTCGTATTTCGAATAGAAAATACAAAGGAATACATTTATTGAAATAAGTTTTCGTTAAAGAAAAGACTAAAATAATTTTAAAAATGTCTTTCTCAAAAATATCAGATTGTCAACGTAAAAATGTTTTATTTACGTTGACTGTTTATATTGTGTTCGTAACACAATAACCGAAAAATGACAAAGCTGTTTTAACTTTCTGAACTTTACAATTAAACAATCAAAATGTCAACCTTAATCCGTCTATTGTGCCGTTCCATATATTTTGGATTCCATTTCAAGTTTGATGAGTTTTTCGCTGCATTCGTTACGTCGTCGGTCGGCTCGTCTCGTCGCCCTTTCAAAATTTCTACCTTCTGTAAATTAAAACTCATCTCAAGTGTTTTATCTCGTCGAGGGTTTACAAAAATAAAATAACTAGGGCGCTTAATATTTGTGCTCCATTAGATAATTTCTTTCAAACATCGATCTGTTTGTAAACAACGTTTGCATCCTTCGAGAGTCTTTTATGTTTACTAACAGAATCGAACTCACCACTAACTCAATAGCGACTCGCCTAAACATTTGCAGCAAACTTTTCTTTTAAGAAAGAGTTTTTACTAAAAAATCGTCTGTATTTCTTTGTAATTGAGAGGAGCTCGCCATCTGCTCAAGAGTGACTCGTCATAACATTTGTAGCATATTAAGTCAGAATGTGAATTTCACACAACTCGCTATCCTCTCAGCAAAGACTCGCCATAACATTTACGGCATGTTTATTGTTCTCTTAAGTAAGAAGGTGAATTTCAGGTTTCGTTTTTGTACTTAATTCGAGAACTTGATGGCTATATATAATAAAAGAAACTGACAAGGGAGTCGCCATCAGCTCACTAGCGACTCGCCACTAAAAATTGAAGCACTTTTAGGGTTCATGTTTGTAATCAATTTGAGAACATTGTGATTATGTTTAATAATCAAGTGATAGGAAACTCGTCACCAGCTCACCAGTGGCTCGCCACTACAAATTACAATAATTTTAGCATATTCATTTAATGCTCTCGTAAGTGAGAATGTAAATTACAGGGTTCATGTTTGAGAACTTAATTTTGATATTTAATGATAAAGTGGTGAGTAACTCGTCACCCATTCACCAGCGACTCACCATAAAATGTGTCGCAATTTTCCTACAAAGATTGCTTTCATATTCATGCCTGCATCTTTTAAGACAGTTTTTATTACATACAACAATTGTACCAATTTAATAACAGAGCAAAACTCGCCATTTGCTCATCAGTAACTCGCCATAAAAATTTGTAGTTTGTTCTGTAGCATATTGAACGTGTTTGTTTTAGTTTAGAGGGTAAGTTTTTGAAATGAATACACTTTTTTTACAATTCAGGCTTTTATTATTCTGTTTACTGAAGTTAGACAAAAAAAGTATTACAAACGTTGTAAAGTAAATACACAAAATAATAGCCGCTTATTGTACAATTACAGGTATACCATTCAAAGATGCTAAAATAAAGACGACAACGTATATGGAAAGTATTAGTATTAAAATAAAGTCATTCATTGTACGCTATAGGCCTACCATATCGTATTTAATAATAGTTAGTAGATTATTTAAGCTACATTTATTTGTCCAAGCTATATGTATCATATACGTACGTATATACTAACTACTATCTAATTAGTATTGACTTCAGAGTGGTAATTTGTTCTTAGACAACATTACAATCAAAACGTAGGTACATAAAATTAACACAACATTTAACAACAGCTGATTTTGTGACGTCTTGCGACATACGGACAAGTTTTTCTACGGTAAAGCTTACAAACAGATCGGAAACTGTATTTTTATCAATTAGGAAACTTTCTACATATTTTTGAAAGATAAAAAAGCAATTGAATAAAGCTTTTTACTTATCTATAGTAGTTAATTTTCAATACATTAATTAATTGATTAAATCAAACCTACTGCAGATGTCTTCAAGTTAACGAAGAAAAATTTGTTGCTGTCGTCACGCCCTCGCCGGGAATCGAACCCGGACCTTTGGTTCGTCACCATTCGTAGTTTAATGGCAGAGCAATAGCGCATTAAGCAGAATGTGGTCCGGGTTCGATTCCCGGCAACAGCAACAAATTTTTCCCCATTAACTTGAGTTTATCTATTGTAGGTTTGATTTGATCAATTAATGTATTGAAAAAAAAGCGTTTTTGTTAGTCACATGATATGGTTGTTACGTTGAATTGATATGTGTTCATGTGTTCAGTTTCTGCTCTCGAATATTTTTTCGCATATTTCGATGGAAACTTGCAGGTGGTGTGTCGACCTGCCATCATAATTTTCACGATAAACAAACAAAACGGTAATTGAATAAGGCTTTGTTTCCTAATTCATAAACGATAAATTTAGAACAAATATTAGCTCCCCCTTTTACACCGTCCCACGAGAACATTTACCGTATTAAAATTAACAAAACATCAAAGACAGTTGAACGAGGTTTAAACAAACAACAACATGAATACCGCATTTACAAGATTGCCCTATCATGCAAGCCTGCGGTGGCGCAGCGTTATTTTGTACAGAAAACCCTTCTGCCGATGGATGGAACTAACGGGGGCGTTTATGGCCGTTACCCATCAACCCGAACCAATCTCTCTGGTCGGATCAAAGCATAACTACATAGTTAATTTAAAACTACTTCACCAACGCTACGTCCACGTCTATCGAAATGTACGGTTTTTAAATTGTAATTAGCTCCACTATTCTGTTTTTACATACAGAGGCAGAAGGTTACTACAAATAAAATATGTAACTAAAGTTAATTTTTTATTGGTACACAATTTGACAAACAAATAAATTATTGTTCATTTGCCACATTGTATATAAGAGTGTATGTACCTACGGCATAGTTTCTTATTTTTGTAAGTATTATTAGATCTAATAATAGCGCATCTACGTTAATATTTTTATCACATCAAAAACCAACCGAGAATTCGTCTTAACATCAAACACAAAAACAATAATACATTGTATTTAACATTTAATAAAGCTTCAGTAGCCTTCTTGACAAAAATATATGTTATATTATTTTATCTTTCAACTTTTTACAAGCACATCATACGCTCTCAACTAAAGAACTAACTTTACAACTAATAACAGTGTCTACATTACTTTTTTTGTATTATATATTTATTTATATTTTGTCCTCTTAACACGGTAACTTATTTTAAATTTAATAAAACCATACCTAAACAAACAAAATTGGTTATGGTAAAAAGACGTGAAATGGCCATCGTTAATTGTTAATATTTTCACTTTTATCTGTACATTTTGATTTCGATATAAACTTCATAACAAATTGGAAAGTTAAATAACAAAGTAATCTTGTTTTCAGATTGAAATTGAATTATTTATGTATTTACATAATAACTTTTAGTTATAAAGTTGATATCAATTTTAACCCTCGGGGACTCTAAATTATAAGTATCTTATATTATACTGATTAACGTTCACTCTATTTATCAATGGATTATATGCACATTTTACTTGAATATTTGTCAACAATCTCCGATATATTCGGTGAAGTGTTTGTCATAAGAAAGTTGGGATACGTGTCCTCTTATTGACTTTATTTTCTTTAAAAAGGTGATTGTCTAAATTATAAAAGTGCAAAACTACAGAATTTAAACTGCTTTTCAGTGATATGTCTTGGTCATTTACTAACTAAAAGAAGTTGCCAAAACATCTTAAATTGCAGCACTGTAATAATTATATTAATTCGGATTAAATATTCACAGTTCTGAAGGCTAGAAAAGGTCAGTTAAGTAGGAAGAATTGTAGATTCCTTTAAGCGTGGTTTTACTCTCTCAACAATTAAGATTTAATTTCTTACGGAACGTTTTAAATTATGGTCAAAACAAGATCAGTAGATTCTGTACTAAATTTCAAGCAAATTTTCTCTTTTCAGTTTTTTAATCCGATGAATAGTAGCCGAGTAATACGTTATCAAAGATTCGCCTATCACAGCGCGTGCTGTTTGCTGCAAACGAAAGTAGGCGAGCCATCTTCAGTTGCAAGCAGAAGCAGACGAATCAGTGTTAGCTGCAGATGCAGAAGAGCGCGCTGTGATTGGTTTAATTTTTAATTAGATATAACTCAGTAACTATACATCGTATCAAAAAACCAAAAAGGAAAAATATTCCCAGATTTTAGCAAATAATCGATCTACGTCTTTAGTTTTCTCGAAATATGAAAGAGAGTAGACGATATTGTATAACTTTTGGCAACTTCCTTCGACCTGTAAGAATGCATAAATATATGTGTATATACATATATATGGATTTGTTATTAAACAAGAATTTACCCTTATAGATATTATATTGTATTATCTAATACAGTACAGTAAGTCTTTCCATTGATATGTATTTGTTTGTATATATTTTTTTGTATATGTTGTGGTTAAAGTGCTCCTTGGCTAGTTTTCAATTTAGATGGATATCATTACGAATACTTTTTAAAATCTATTCTTTCTCTTAATCTGTTATTGGTACCCAGCTAATTTATAAACTAACCAAGCAAATGCCCAACGGTTAATTATGAATAATATACCTACATACAAAGTATATAATCAGGCCGAAACACTACTTGCTATTTATTTATATTTCAGATAACTAACTTTAACTTTCATTATTTCTTGTAGTTTTACGTACGGCACAAAACACTAGAAAATAAAGCGTCTCGATTTTTACGTCGTTGGCGTGATGTTTTGCACAAAAGTTTAATTCAAAAAGTGAATCTCAATGATATGTATTTTGTTGATATGTCCGCGTTCCGGTACAGACTTTTGTTAGAATCGTACAGACCACATTTTAGTATGTATTTCATAAAGCTAATCCTAGAGGTATATGATGTATACAGTACATACTACATAGAGTGTGTATAGGCACTAATCTAGTTAGGCAATCAATAGTGTAGTGATATGGCACCTTTAGTCAATTCTGACACCTACAATTACACCCCAAATTGTCTTGTCACCTGCACAATTGGTGGCCACAAGAATATATTTACATGACATTGATATGTAGGGTTTAAGCTTTTTATAGCGCGAAATACCGTGCAATGGGCTTGCTATAAATTTAGTTACGTTAACTCTTCTTATTAATTTAAAGATGTACTTTGTAGGAGTCATATTCACAAAAAATGCCCCACGAAGCGTACCAATAATAATCATACTAAGCGTTGAAACAATGAGCAATCAGCATACCAGAAGATCTATTGCCAGGACCGAATTTACCCCTATCTTTTCCAAAATGTATTTAAAATGTTTCACAATTTCAGCCCTCGCGTATGCAATAGAAACAATGCCTCGTCTTCTTCTTTAACAATAAGCTACCTACTCACAAATGCCAGATATTATACGTTTTATAATTTATTGTACGTGTAACAATTGACGAATGAATGGTGTTGGACAGATATAGGCTTTTACACATTTGCGCGAAGGGGCACCTAAAGTTTTATGTCGTCTTTTACTTATTATGTAACACGTAGTAGTATTCGTTCACACTAAGCGGGTTTCCTTAGCCGCCAAATTTCGATATTACTTATAATAGAACCGCGCGTTGTTGCAGCCTAATGTGAACGAAACCTTAAGCGTAAAGATGCGTTTTTGAATTAATTTAACTTTATTTACGACACAGTGGTAAGTTCAATTACAGACCTAATCCGATTTAAATATGTAGCTTTGATTTACTCTATTTACCCTAAAGGATATTTCTTAAAGGTGTAGAAGATTTCCAAAAATATTATGCCAAAGAGCCTTACTTTACTTTACTGCACCGTAAGCAATCGTGCTATGGCACTTCACGTTTTCCTTCATGTTCTTTAGTGAATAAAATTTTCTTGTTTGTTCGTATCAGTAAACACTTTGCTTTGATATTTTAGCTTTTGTGTACACAGGACATGTAGTATAGTGCTCTCTAAGTGAGAACAGAGTGAGATAGAGGTTTAAATGATACATGTTTACAGTGTTATAAAGTTTTTAAGTTTTCTTAAAGTAGGTAACACCCCGAAGGGAAATTATGCAGTTCCTTTGTGACAGAGGGGCCTTCAAATTGCATACTGCTTTTCATCTTGATGAACCGCCCCAGGTCCGTACACATTTCCGCTACATATTGCGCGAATTCAAACAAATATACAACCGTCTCTTTTGTGTTGGAGAGAGAGAGACAATTTCACCTATGCAATACCTGGGTACTGGAATTGTATTAGACTGCAAAGCATCTACATGTCAGATACCAAACCCGCTTATTGTTATTTCTCACTAAAATATTCATAGGTAACAGAGGAATTTAAATGGTATGATTTTCTCGGTGCATTTGATTCAATTATTCCTTATTTAAAGGCCTTAATTATGCTATTAGTTATGGTTCAAATTTTTCCAAGCGCGTATACATGAAAGGTTTAAGGGTAAAACAGTGATCGCTGTAGTAAAGCTTTGCCGGTCCTATGACAATGCTCAAGAGGGGTTCATTGAACTTTGTCAAAATTCAGTCTCGTTATTTTTGTGATGTTAAACTTGCCAGCTGTGCCGTATAGAAAGTTAAAAGAATTCAACGCTTAATATAAACCGTTTGCGTTTAAAGCATACATTACGACAACACCTGCTGATAATAGACTGAGGTAACATAACATCATCAGCAAGGAATTTTCTACAGTTACATTTGACAGTATTGTGCATGGTCACCCCGTATAACAAGAAGACAATAATATATGTACGTACTTACCAACCAATAGCATTGATAGACTTTCAAGAACACGAAACATAGTGTAAATTTCATCTAGAGCACTTATACAAAATTTGAATATTATATTATGTATGTGTATATATATATATATCATATGTATATGTAATAACGCAAGCATATACACTTGACGACTCCTAATTTAATAATTATAATTGATCTAATACATTGTTAATAATATCACCTATTCCACATTGATTTCGCTAGTCTGATACAAACGTGTTACAGCTATTAAAATACGTTAAAAAATGGTAATACATAATGGGCACAAGCACGAAGTTTGCAGTTCATTTCCCCATAAGTTACATCAAACTCGAAGCAGTAAACGTATAAGAAAATCTAATAGCTCTAATTATAAATAAATTAGGTTTTCCAAATATACAGGCTAGCTTTCAATAAAAACAGCTTTTATTTAGAGAACGTTTATACAGTAAGGGCGAATTAAATTAACATCATTTTTTTATTTATACTTATGAAGGCTAGATGTAGAGCAAGGTTGTTGTGAATATTTTTTTTTATTGTGACCCTTACTATACTGATTAGGATTTTTAGTACGAAATTTATAAAGTTAAGAAACTTGCGTACCTATAGGTTTATAAAAAGCGTGATCATTATTCCTACGTTGGTTTTTAAATTTCCGCACATAAAAATTCTAGAAGAAAATACATGTATGTATATATTTAGAAAAGTAGCTATCAACATTCACAGCCAACTGTTCTCATATATTGTAACCACATTTACTCGCAAATGCAAATGGAAAATAACTTCAAGGATATTAACTTTTACTCATTGAAATAGTCTTCGAGCAGGGTCCTGTAGGTATACTTATAAATTCATTAGAATGTTTGATGTACCTTATGAGAAAATAACTGATTTAACTACCCATCTTTTTTTGTCATACGACGATAACTATGCTCGTTGTAGATGCCTGTAAGCCTACATCTAACATAAGAATCGTATTTTTTTCTTTATTATTAAATTGTAAAGTGATTGTCGCAGACTGTGTAGGAGTGCAAAAGGAGAGCCTGAAATTGCACTCTGTACAGGGTCTTTAGAAGACAATTACAACGAGTAGAGATTATCAGCGATTTCCCAAAATCTGCGACTGCTCAGAGTCATTTACCTAATTTTCAAAGGAAGGCAAAACGAAACCAATTTTATTATTTATTTAGAAGATGTGGTCCAATAAATTTGAATAGAATTACAGTTTGGCACGTCAAACGAGACAAGAGTGATGATAATACGTAAATTGAATCAAACTTTGAAAAATCTAAGCAGTCGCTAAAGCTAGCGCCATCAATTTCCAACCCCACACGACCGATAAATGAAAATATGAGACGTTCAAAAGTTCCATC
This sequence comes from Agrilus mali, assembly GCA_029378335.1. NCBI lineage: Eukaryota > Metazoa > Arthropoda > Insecta > Coleoptera > Buprestidae > Agrilus > Agrilus mali. The sequence continues at coordinate 3,668,748 of CM055663.1, read as the reverse complement.
AAAGAGCAACAACGTTTTCACGCACACGAATCGATAAAATTACATCGGTCCCTGTCATATGATATGTATAAGGTAAGCGGGAGGGACCACAGACTGTTTCGTGTCTGTCAGCAAGAAGACACGAACTAGGAACGACTAAAACAGTGACTGATGCGATGTAGTGATGTAAAATCTACAGTAGTACTACCTGGCTCCGACGGACTGATTATTGTTGCTGTCTTTCAATCTTTGTCATCTTTCGTTGATACCACGACATGGCAACCAGGTCTGGACTGATCCTCTGATTCCTCTTTAATAATATTGTATGTATTATTACTAGGTGTACTCAACAACAATGTCCTCGACCGACGCGACATTCCTTCCTGTTCTGTTCCTTTTTTTAGTTATTTATTATACAAACATATGTAACAAAACTGACAAACCTAGTACAGCTTTCCTGATGATAAACTACGTAAACTACATACTGTCACGGCCTACGATTCTTCATCCCTTAGGTTTATATCCAGCGTCGGTCCAGAAGCAAAAGTTGCGACAGGAAACAGAGGGATAACAGGATTGCGACACTTGTCGTGTCCTCGGCTGAAGAGGACACTGCACCAACGACGCCCGCCTCGCATGGTGCTTCTCGAAGATCTGGAAAGAAAATCCACCCTCAGTCTCACACTTATTATCAGGGGCCTTCAATAATCTTCTATCGGTTTAAGTGACGTATAGTGTTAGGGAGGACAAAATCAAGAAGAGTAAGGTCCGGTTTATAGGGAGGATGTTTAAGTGATCAAATAGCCATTAAGTTTGTTAAGTTCCCTGAATTGTGGACACAAAATGTAGCTAGTTATTGTAGGTATTGTCTAATATATTCTTGTGGCGTTAAGGGTCCTGTTCATGTAAATGCCGGATTAAGAAATAGGCAGAGATATAATCCTGCTTCAAATTAATAACGTTAGGGTGTACGATACTCGGCAACACTAACTTGAGAATAGCATCATCGCTTTCTACGTGACAAAACTGTTTATCTGTACATTGCATAATACACGAATGACGCCCTGAATACTAAGCAACATGTTATACATCTATATATGTATATGTCAAAGGAATGAAAATTCGCTTAAAAATACATAATTTCGTTTTGAATTTCCCAACCGGAAAAAGGAACAATGAATTATCTTTGAAGCGTTAAAAGCTTTTTGTACGTACTCTTCCTTGTTATCTCTGACACCAGACTCAAATGGACTTTAATATGTACGTACAAAATAAATGCATGTAAGGTAACTAGTGAACTGTGCTAGCTTTTGTTAAGACGAGGGATAGCAAAATGTGAGCCGAAACACAACGAGAATTCAAAGGTATTTTCCTGGTTTTATTTAGTGAAATTTTTATTTGTTCATATGTTTTTATTTGGTTAAGTGATTAAATAATTAGCAAAGTAAAAGACTCATGAACATTAATGCATTTAGTAGGTTTTTAAACCTAAAACATTGACCGCAACTACATATTCTGTAAATGTTAGTGTCGAAAAATTTTTCAAATAGGAACTCATACTAAATGTTTAATTAATTGTCTTGAATCGTATTTTAAAAGGATTTCAGTGTGGAAAAACTCGGCGAGAAAAATTTAAAAATGCAAATTTTAGGGACGAACTCTTCCTTCCTTACCTAGATTTTCCCGGAGCTTGGGAAGGAAGTTGTTCCAGAAAGCGCAGGCCGTTGCACGAGGTCCTTTTCCAATTCCGTTTTTATCAGCATTAAATATGAAGTACTGCGGTTGTTCCTTAGTGTAAAGGGGCCAATTAACGTCATCCGTAACGGGCTTCCTAAAAAACAAGAAAAACAAAGATAATTTTATTTAAATAGGTAACAACGAAAGAAATTCAGAAGTCATCGTATAAAAATTCTAGAATTTTTAACTATTGAAATATTTAGAATACCTAGTCAATCAAACTTCTGGAAGCGTTTTCTTCTTATGGCAAAAAAGTCTAGTTTAGACTTCTAATTATATCAAACTGTATTATCTATGTAATGGTCAAAAGCTTAAGTGTATTTAATCCCCAAAGTTCATCCTTTGATACCTACGTAACGTAGCTGCTAGTGCGAAGTTTATATAACAGCCTTTAATCATGATGATGACCTAGTCTTAAACTAGATTCCCTAAGGGTTACTCCTCTGTAAACTTATTAATGGTCACTTCTGTCCTTCTGTAAATCTCTTGTCCAAAATGGCACTGTTAAGTGTACCTTGGCGACAACTGAACCGGCACGGGGTGGTCGATAAACAATAGTAGTTGCCAAATTTAATTTTGAAGCTAATTAAAACATTATCGTCCCAATTTCAATCATTTATAGTACCTGCCTTTGACCCTTAAACCAGTTGGTAAAATAATAAAAATTTGATTAAACGTTACTGATGTTAACTGACTGAAGATCATATCGCATGATTTTGTCATCCCCAAGGGGATATATGCGTAGAGATATATGGCTGTAGGTACGTAAATTTTATTGAAGTCCATAAAGTTCAATTTTGAGACATTTAACTGAGAAACGGTAACAGTAAAACACTTATATTTTGACATTGACTAGATATTTATCACATAACGTGGCTGCATAATGTACAAGGCGTTTATAAATCAAAAATTTTTATAGACAGTTTTCGTTGAAGTTAAATATGTTCTAAAAACAACCACCTTGAAGTATTTGATACCTCAAAAGAAATCTGTCCAAATCTACTTAATTAAAGTTAAGTTTGTTGCCCAAGTCTGTGCCGAAAGTTATTTTGCTCTTATCGTGCATATAATTAGCAGGGCTTTTGTATTTTTTCTGTTAATTTTACTGAAGAAATACTCCCGGGTCCCGGGAGAAATATTCTCTGTGTGGCTCGCTCTCCTTTAAGTCGAGTCGGGTCGAGTTGCTCCAACAAAGAGCTCTCCTTTGTTCGAGATTATCAAGGCAAAGCAAAGAACTATCTGTTATTATATCGTCTGCAAAACCAAAAGACTACTTTCTTTTAGAATTGAAAATTACAATTAGTTACGTAAACATATATGCTGATGCTGATTAAACTTTGTTCATTTCTATTTCTGTTTCATCAGAATATTTTTAAATAATGAGAGGGTTTTGAATAGTTTCGACCTTTACTTGATGAAAAACAATAATTAACTACTTCAGGTCTTTAAATAGCTACTGATAATAGAGGGTGGTATTGGGTTAAAACAAATTCAGTAGAGGGGATTTGTTACATTCTACTTGGTCATTTAAAATTAGTCCTAGTTTTTTATATTTGTTTATTTCCGAATGTTTTTATTCATTAATGTGAAGGTGTTTTTGGTTTTCGAACCAGGAAGGAAATCGACAGCGTCATTGAAATATCAAGTTCATTGTATGAAAATTATAATACACTACACTTTGGTTAATTGGTTACACCCAGATGCTTAAATCTCTTTTGTAATAGGATTATTGTACTAGACAGTAATTTCGACCACGAAATAGGGTCAAGCATTAGATAAATGAACTTCTATAAATACAGAATCACACCACTCGTGTATATAGTCTAAATTTATGTTCACGAAGCAGTAGAAATCTCATAAAATTATTTTTCAACTCGTGGGCTTCCTCGTTTAACATTCTGTGATATTTTGAGTCAAAATGCAATCCCTTCACAATTAATAAGATTTAGTAAAAATTTATGGGACCCTCTCATCCTCTTTATATGAAATTTACGCTACAATGGGCCTTTCATTGAGTGATTTCTGGCACGTTTTGAATGAAGTGAGATTTTAAATGACTCCTCCATTTGAATGATATTTATATTTCCTCTATTTGTACCCAAAAAGATTTGACTTGACTACGCAATCCATTAATAATTTATGGTAGTTTTGCATTCCCAATTTGTCATAACGACTTTAACTGGGTTTAGGTTGGCGTCACTTCAATTTTATTTTGTGTAAATCTTATATAAATTAGTTTTCTTTAAAAGATTCTTGTCCCTTACCCCAGTGCAGCGAAGCGCGAGAACGCTTGCATCATCTTGAGGCTGAGCTCGCGCTCTCTCGAGTTGAACTGCAGGGACATGTTGAGAGGGTGACCGAACACGTATTCGATCTCATCCCCGTGCATAACGCCCATCCACTCACCCCATAGGGACGTGCTCGTTCTCTGAAACACAAAGAAGAAGAAGACTTTTCAGTTTACTTGCTCTAAGCGCATACCAGACAGACAGACAGACACAGACGAAAAGCACGTTTGGCTTTACAAGGTTACGTTAATGTAAAAAGGAACACACTTATATTAGAGTTAGAGTCAGTCAGCCGACAGGGTAACATAACAGCCGGAAAAGGTGCAGCGCATATTGAGTCCTTAACCTTGTTGAAAAACGAGCCACTCACGAGCACGTCGATTCAACCAGGGATGAAACGCAAGGGTAATTTGGCTACAACCTTTACAGTCGCACTTTTTTTTTAATACAATTGAATGAAATAATCGACATTTAAAATAAATAATTGTCCTTTGGGACTTTGGATAAGATCGATCTTTTCAATATGAAAAAGTCTTTTAAAATGAGTACTAGGCAAAACTACAATTAGCAATTAAAAGAGCTTCAACGTTTTAAAACTGACAGTAATGAGGCTTTAATAACCTCATTACCGTTACCTACTTGAAACTTGAGCAAAGAGATTTTTAAACGTAAACAGCTACTTAGTATTTCAAACTAAATTGCAATTGCTACACTTTTTCAAATAGGCGACGTCCGTCGTGCCTTGGTAAAACAAAAAAGAATTAAACTTTCTGTTTGCTTTCCTGCTTGTCTTCAAACGGGGGTTGTTTACTTTTTTATATGTTTATCTACACTGTGGCTCTAATGGCGGAAATAAAATTGCAACAAGAATTTTTTGAAAAGCGAAACATAAATTTATAATCAATTAATCAGTATAGTTACTTGCAAAGGGAACAAATAAAAATTGTTTTTACAACTTTTATTTTAAGCAATTATCTGTGCTTGGTAGGTACTGATGGAGTTGTTTTTTTTTTTGTGGTCTTATCGTTAGTTTAGAAAGAAGCCATTCGCAATGTTCTCTAGAATATTGCATCTTTGGTTTCCATTCGTATAAATCATGGTTGGTCTTTTTGTTTCCAGGAAGTTCCGATCTACCGGAGATTTATCTTTGGCAATTCATCACACCGAGTCGAGTAATGTAAACGAACTCCAAACCGAAGTTCCCTTTTAAGGAGGAAGCAGGCGTGCAGTTTTGATTTCTCAAACGTGCAGGTAAGCTAACGTATATTTTATATTTGTTTATTTGTGTATTTGCGCCGTTGGGTCTATCAAAGAGAATCTAGTAACGTCAGAACCTCAAAAGTTACTTTTCAATTATCGAAAGTATTTCCAATAATTGTAATTGCTTATAAAGGTTCTTTTTAAGTCTTGGCCATTGATTAAGGGAACTGAGGGCTTTTGATTTGAACTTAACTTCATTTCACTTGAGGATGCGAACAATTATCTTAAAATTTAAATTAAATTATGAAGAGGCATTATAAAGTCGTAATCAGTACCTATTTGGAATTCAAATATGTAATTCGAATTTATATGTATTTACCGTTTATAGGGTTTGTGATTGAGTTCAATTTTGCTTGAAACGGTCGTAATATTTCTTATTATTTGGAAAATAAACGCGAACGCATCGGCGGCATTCAAAATGAGATATTGAATGCTAGCTTTATTGCTTAGTGAACGCTTATATCTACACCCTGCTGACATTAAAAATTTTTATTGCGGGAAAGCTAAACTCCGTACGGGTATAACTTTCTTTACGATACCTTCGGAAATCACACTGAATTCTTATTAAGAAGCCATACAGGTACAGGGTTCTTTCAGAAAATTGAAACAGTACATTTTCTTTAGTTATACATACTTACACTATTTTATTGATAATTACTACTTTGTGTTCAATACTATGGATCCATCAGTATTGACATTATTGTTGCATGGAGTCTAAAAAATTATGAGAATCCTCTGACCTTTTGTGCTAACTTTCCCAAAAAAAATAAAATAGTTTTACATGTGGGATTACCTTATGCATTATTTGGATAAGATAATTGATTAAAAAAGAAGCATAGTTTTGAAAGAAAACAAATTGAGCAAGTAAGAAGACCATGTTCGAACGTTTACGAAGACAATTAGGTTTAATGAAGGTAGAGAGGAAAGCGACAGTTAGAATGAATTAGGTATAATTTAGAGAGGCAGACACCGGATGCTTAAAAGGTCCTTAGATGGTATTGTAGGTAATAGTTCAAAGACGCCAGGTGACTAATTCTAACGAAAACACGTACCTTCATTAGAACTAAATATCACCGAAATTGTTCACTGTTGTGAACATTTCTAATAATTAACTAGAGTATTTTTAATATGAATTTTTCTTTTATTCAAAGAGATACATTTACATTAGTTTAAAATAATATTCGCCTTTTAACGAGACGACTAAACTACCTATAATATTTGTGAAGTGGACAAAATAGTTGCGTTCATGTGTTTAAGCATAATATTATGTTTCAATTTAGAAAATTCTGATGAGTAGTTGATTCGAAACAATGATAGAATTAACAATACGAGAACAAATGGTCCGCATTCTATAGAAGGAAATTAGTTGGCGGTTCATTTATTATTGCGCCCATTTCGACACAGTGTAGCCAACCTTTCAACTGGTTGTCGACGTGTGTAGTATGTGTGTATTGTTCTCTGAAATCTGTGCCACGTAATTGGAACAGCGGACATGTAATGGAGTAGACGTAATTTATAAACGTATATCGAGGTATAAATTTCTTGTTGAAGTGCACCGGAGGTGGATGCACAACCTGCGCTCTCTGACAAATGCAATTTGGACCTTTTGTGCACGAATATACCCGAGCTATTTCTGATTTCGCGAAACCACCTAAACTGAATTAAATAATAATTGTTCCCACTTGACGATGGCAAAAACCGAACACGAAAACCAGAATAGTCCGTTTGCAATTAAACGTTTCACTACTATTGAAATTTACCTTTACGCTTTGTTGGCCGATCTTCGTCTCTACAATTATTAAAACATACCAGAGCAGCGGTTGTTGCCTTGTTTCATGATCGGCGCTATACTTTATTTACGAACTCGCCATCAACTTGACTTGCCAATGATTCCCTGTTGACTTCAACGCACCCCACTGACTCGCCAATGATACGTTACCAACTCGAACGCACTCCACTGACTCGTCAATGATACGCTAGTGACTCCAGCGCACTCCATTGACTTGCCAATGATTCCTTGTTGACTTCAACGCACCTCACTGACTCGCCAATAATACGATAGTGACTCGAACGGACTCTATTGACTTGCCAATGATACGCTGTTTATTCCAGCACACCCACCAACTCACCAATGATACGGTACCAACTAGAATGCGCTCCACTGACTCGTCAGTGGTACTTTGTCAACGCCAGAGCACTCCACTGACTCACAACTGACACTTTGTTGACTCCAGCGCATTCCAATGTCTCTCTAATGATACGCTGTTGACTCCAATGAACTCCACTATATCGCTCATCATACGCTACTACCTCTAACACATTCAACTGACTTGCCAATGATACGGTAGTGACTCCAGCGCACTCCATTGACTTGCCAATGATGCGGTAGTGACTCCAGCGCACTCCATTGACTTGCTAATGATACGCTGTTGACTCCAGCACACCCACTAACTCACCAATGATACGGTACCAACTAGAATGCGCTCCACTGACTCGCCAGTGGTACTTTGTCAACGCCAGAGCACTCCACTGACTCGCCAATGATAGTTCGTTGACTCCTGTCAAGTCCACTAACTCGCCAATGATACGCTATCAACTCTAACGCACTCCATTGACTTGCCAATGATTCCCTGTTGACTTCAAACCACCCCACTGACTCGCCAATGATACGCTAGTGACTCGAACGCACTACATTGACTTGCCAATGATACGCTGTTGATTCCAGCGTACCCCACTGACTCACAAATGACTGATAACTCCAGCGCATTCCAATGTCTCTCAAATGATACTCTGTTGACTCCAATGAACTCCACTATATCGCCGATGATACGCTACTACCTCTAACACATTCAACTGACTTGCCAATGATACGGTAGTGACTCCAGCGCACTCTACTGATTCGCCAGGGATACCCTGTGACATGAGTGCACTCCAATGAGTCGTCATCTATTCAGAACCCTCGCTAATTATATGCTATCGATTTGAGCCCCTTCTGCTGACTCGCCATCAGTTCTACGTACAACGCTTACCAATAAAATGCCGCACTGTTGACTCAACCGAATTTTCCACTGGCTCGCCAGCAAATTCTTGTATTTTTTTAAATTTTTGGTTTTCCATCAATTTAATGTAAGCCCTTGACAAATTATTTGTCGTCTGTTTAAAAGATAAATAACGCGGTGGTAACCTTCAATTAAAAATGATTACACATCTTGAACATTTACCCTTTGCATTAGAGATGCCTTTGTAGAGTAGACGGAAAAGTCAACATTGAAGCCCAGCATCTTGAGATAAACTGTCTAGCCGTAAGTACACTTTTATTACGATAAATGAAAAGTTTACGTGAGGTTGCCTCGAACGTCTCAAGAAACTTTTGCAAGATACATCTTTTGAAAACGGCAGAACGATTCGAAAGTTTCTAACGAAAAACTTGGGTATTCATTTTTCATTTTCAACGTAAATTCGTCCTTCTATCGCGTAGCATTTTTCGAGTGTTCTCGTGCGCCCAAGTTCAATAATTTTCCCCGACATCGTTGCCCTTCTTCTCTCAAGAACGACAACAGACAAACAACTTTGCCCATAAAAAAGTTAAAAACAAGTGCCATCAAAAGGTAAAATGCCCTGCGTGTCGTCTATCAACCATTTCTGAATATATTATTATTCTGGGCCATAGTCAGCCCAAAGCAATCGCTTATAACGCCTGTTTTTTTTTGTTTTATTAATGCAACCGAAAACGTGCAGGTAAAAATAGAAAAATTTATAATAGAACATACAAACAAATATAAAAAATACCAGATCTAAATTTTGTTATTTCTCTGTTGTTGTGAATCTCCAATGGATTAATTAATTAATTGGGTTCATTAAGTTGGAATTAATTAAAAAGCTGTAATCTAAAATGATAATACAATACACCATTTTCATTTAAGAATTGGGAGGTGACCCACTTCCAGAAAATTTACCTGTAGCAAATTACTTAAAATGATTGAGTTGTCTGAAATATTTGCGTAGTTGAATTCTTTAAATTTCAAAGAACGTAACTGAATTTTGAAATGTCAGAGTGACATTAAAAAAAAAAAAAAATCTCATTCTCAATATTTTTGTAGCGGTTAATTAAATATTCACCCTTATTTTTACGGAAGTCGAGTAACATTGCAATTACTGTAATGATCAAATTGAATATAAAAGCAGGCAAATATATAATGTCACAAAAATACTTATGTATTTACCTTCTAATGGATCATAAAATGCTTATGCATAGATAAATAAATAATAAGAACCCTTAGTGCTTAATGGTTGATTATTTGAGTTCGATTCGGGAAAATCGAAAACCCATCAATTTAAAGGAAAAAAATACATCAAGATTAAAACCATTGTGTACGAGGACCCAGTGACAACCAAAATTTACTGGGAAGTTCATGTGGTATTAATTTATTTTCAGAATAGCATTTTTCAATCGGCAAATACCAAAACCTGGGTACATCTGCCACCTTTATTTAATTCAGTGGCAATTATTTAATGAAAGCAAGTGAGCAATTATTGCACCCTTTTGAATTTTAATGTCCTGTTGACCTATACGCATAGTACTACTTTTGTGGATAAATGTAAGGGAATATAAGAGTCGTTTGAATGTTTAAGGTAGCTATAACTTTTTTTAGAAAGCACCCTGTATGTTTGCAGACACCAAATCGAGTAAGCGGTTTCAATAAAAATTTTCTTTCAAAGGACTACAAAAATTTTCTTTAAACATTTTTGTGGCCACTGTTGCTCGTGCGTAGATATACGTACGTACGTGGGTACATTTGTGGAGCGTGTTATTCATAATTCAGAAGACAAAGCGAACTTAAACTGTTACACAGGCTGAAAGTGAAACGTACGGCAACGATCCCCATTGTTTCAAAAGAGGGATAAAGAGAGAGAGAGAGAGTGGGGTGGAGGTGTGTATATATGTATTCAAAGAGCGTTCACGCAATACAGCCATTAAGGTCTTCCCAAATGGCGCAAGAAACCATTTTCCGCCGACATAATAACGGAAAGAGAACGGGACTTTCCTCAGTCATTTAATTTATAAAGCCGTATTGTTTTCGTCGGGGGTTAACGGCGTACGTACGTATACTATGTAGCGACACGACTGAGCTTGATGTGAAGTTAATCCTACAAATGCCGTTTGCGAAGAGAAATGTCTGAGAAATGTAACACACACATGTCTAGTAGGGACATATATCTACACATGTGCCATTTATACGTATACCTATAACCAAGAGACACGACTGGATTCCGACAGGACGAGGTTTTAGCCCCTTTATGTTCAGGATCACCTGGTCTGATTCCACTAGGTGAACTTATTACACCATAACAAATAAATGATTCCTCAGGAGCAGAAGTATCTACCATTAAGAAGTATTTTGTTACAAAAAAATCTAACAAGGGCTTTTGAGGGTATGCTTCTTGTCAGGATCTATTTGGCAAAAAATTGGGGGTTAATCGGGTCAGATATAAGTAGTTTGATAGGTTTCCTTGAATTCAGATTCATTTCCAAGATGTGGAGAAACGCTACGATGGATTAGGTTAGGTTAGGTTAGGTTACGAGGCAACAGTAGTAAGCAGGGGAAAGGTCAAAAAAATCTCTAATAAATTTATTTATAGCTACACAAACAGTTGGAGAAATGTTCTTGTCTCACTAGTAACAGTAAATTTTAAATTTCCAATACAAAGTTGGTCCCACTAAAGGCCAAAGAAATAAACGCACTTGGCCCTATTAACCTTTTAAAATAACCTACGTCGTTTTTATTTATTGTTTTGTAAATTAAAATGGAAGTGCTATTTTGTTTCGTCCATTGTTCTTTGCCTGACTTGTATAATGCATTGCATTGTAGCAATTTCAAAATTGTATTTATCAAGCTAATTGCTATTTCAACTTCACCGTTATTGAATTGATGAAATACCTATTTACTCGGCACTCGCTCATCTGTAATACAAAAGCAGCTTTTGAAAGGAAAATTACTATATTACTAGTATCTATGTACGAACATTTACAGACTATTGCGTTGTCCTTATTTGCATGATGAATTTTACTTCAACAAATTTGACGCACAATTGGCATGGGACACGGTTTGTCGTTTAATGTCGTTGTTTGCCCATATACCTACGTACTATTTCTAAATTACATGGCAACGTATCGGTCGAAAAGGAAGAAGAAAAAACAGTACAATAAAAAATAACTTTTTAAAAATTTATATCTACCTTTTATAAGAAAAGTAGTAAAAGGCTTTAAAATTATTTTCTACTAAAAGAAAAAGTAGTAAGTACAGTATTTAAGTCATAATACGTTGAAAACTTTAGGGTCAATTTAAAATGCATTTCATAAGTGCTTACGCTTGTAATAAGGTCGACATCAAGGTGTTTTTGGGTTTAGAGATAGATTTAGCCACGCAGTTTTTCACTATTTGGAGTATACAGGGTGCGAAAATGCGGACCTTTATATGTGCCGCTCTCAATAATAAAATGGTAAGAGATGCGCGCGCGCACCTATAGTGGCTTGCTATTGGACTTTGTGCGAAACCACGCCCACGTACCAGTCATTTACCTATCTAATAAGCGGTAAATCGCGTCAAGTCCTTTCTTTCGCAACCTGTATAAAATCTAGTAGAAGAATAGGAAACATAAGTGGAATAAAAATAATTCTTTTCAAACGTTATACATATCATAAAAATGAGCTTACGTGTGTGAAGAAGTAGTAATAAACCTTCATCCCCCTGGCGGCCATGGACTCAGCGAAGAGATTCGAAGGGCATATAAAAAAGTAATCCCCAACCACGTCTCCAATCATTTTCTGATTGATGTATCCGTCATTCACGTGCTCCCAGTCCGTGTACTGAAATTGAAATGAAGAATAACTTTTGTATTGTTGCGAAAAAAGACATGACAACTACAACCACTAGATATATGTGTGTGTACCTATGTGGCATTGGACGTGATGGCGTACAGACAAAAACGAAATTGCATCTTTTGCAGTTTAGCCTTTATTTGTCGGTTTTCACGATTTTCCCGTACGTGGACAACAGCTGCTTGTTGTTTACAAGACGTACCTTTTAGCTGTAGAAAACTGTTATTGGGTATCAACGTCAAATTTGACCTGATCGGTCTGTTTGTTGTTTAACAACAAATTAAATAAAACGTTTACGAACCCTTGCAGGTCAACCAAAGAGTTCGTTAGCCAAAGGCAATTTTGATACGGTTCAACACGTTCAAAGAGAAATGTTTGGTGAAATTTGGTTTAGTAATTATAACTTTTCGGAAACTAAATTGTAAATTATTCAAGGGAATTAATTAACAACGTTTGAAAACTTTACGATTGTTTTTGGTTTCAGATTCTCTTATTACAACAACATTTTTCTGCAATATTATTTTACATTTCACGTATCATTAACGAAAATGATGAACAGAGATTCATCCCCCATTACAAACATAATCTACTTATATTTAGTAGCTATAGATATTATACATAGTAAGGGGTTCGACATTAACGAAGGATTAAAACCCAGCTTTTAATTAATTCCCACCATTAGTTTTAACTAAATAATAACTAGGGCGTATAAACCCGATACGTTCGTTGTGTAGGCAACTAGTATTCGAAATTTTCCAATATTTATCATACAATGTTTTAATAATAAGTTCATGCAAACTGTTTTGATTTAAAATAAAATTAAAAATTTAACCGCATTATGGCATAGGTACATACTTGAAATGGAAATATTTTGTAGTAATATTGATGATTTATTTCAGTTTTTTATTGGACAGTGGAAACAATAAAAGTCCAACACGTATTTTATCTACCCAACAATTGCATTATTTTTTAAATGCCATAACAATCGACCATAAATCTGGAGCGTAATATTTATTTTGAACATTATAGGTAGAGCGTATATTACAGAATTATTAATTATCTTATTAATGTAAAAAATTTTGGAAATAATTAGGTAAAGTTACGTTTTATTGTATGTCATTTTAGTAAATAAAAACACTGTTTAATTTCCACACTTATTTATTAAAACCTCTACCATTGTTTCGCTATTTTGTAGCTTTTTCAGAAGATAACTGTGAATGATTGAAATTTAATTCTAGTTTACAATTTATATCTACAGCTAAAGTGAGGGTGGGGAATTTTTAAATAGATTTAACAAGTGAGAATTATTTAAGTCTATTTGTTTGTTTAAAAGTAGGTACATTACTGTTTTTGTTTTTATTCAATTCTAGAGTTTCTAATAAATTTAATTTATAGCTTTTACTTTCGGTATGTAATATTTGAATATTAAAAATTAAAAACTTGGAAAAAAGGCATCTTCAGCAGTAACAAGATTATACTAAGTAACAAACAACAAATAAATTAAAAATGAACAATGTTTGGGTCAAAAAGCTAAAAAAGAAAATAAAAATATTACTAACGACCAAATAGAATTTGGTAACAATCCCTTATTGGACCCAAACATTGTTCATTCCCCACCCTTTTAGTATGAACTATAAATTAATTTATTTGTTGTTTGTTACTTAGTATAATCTTGTAACTCTTGAAGACGTCCTTGTAAGGCGAAATGCGCATCGAATAGTTAATAAAGTTTTAGTGAAATTTCTCAGTTTTTCATTTTTAGGGTTCCGCACCTCAAAAGGAAAAAGCGGAACCCTTATAGGATCACTTCGCTGTCCGTCCGTCCGTCCGTCCGTCTGTCAAGACCCTTTTTCTCAGGAACGCGTGGAGGTATCAAGCTAAAATTTATACCAAATACTCAGGTCTATTGTCCCTTGGAGTTGTGAAAAAATCAAACTTCTAAGCCAACGCAATCAAAAGATACAGCCGTTTATGCCGCAAATTTCCGCAAATTTTCGAATCAAAACCTACAGGGTACTTCCCGTGAACTCAGAATCTTGAAATTTGGTACGAAGCAACGTCTTATAGTACAGATAAAGGAAAAATTGCGAAAACCTTAAATTTTTAGTTGCATCATATAATAAAAAAAATGATTTTAAAGTTACTACCCCTTTTCTCATGAACGCGTCGAGGTATTAAATTGAAATTCATATCAAATACTCAGGTCTATAATACCTTTAAGCTGAAAGCAAAATCAAACTTCTATGTCAACGCAATCAAAAGAAACAGCAATTTAAGCCGCATATTTTCAAACTCGCAACTACTCGCAAGGGAATCAAAACCTAAAGGGTACTTCCAGTCGATTTAGAATCTTGAAATTTGGCATGAAGCAATGTTTTATAGCACATATAAAGGAAAAATTCGGAAAACCTTAAATTTTTAGTTACATCACATATATACAGGTTTGTACGGAACCCTCGGTGCGCGAGTTCGACTCGCACTTGGCCGGTATTTTTAATATTTAAATCATGTTTTACCAAGTGATAACGGCTGATACCCTTAATATTTTAAATTGGGTGTTAAGATTATGTTGTTGTGTAATTAAATTCATTGCGTAATTTGAACCTTCTTTACGTTTTCTAAATGTTCTTTGATGCGTTTTTCAAATGATCTACCTGTGTGACCTACATAAAATTTATTACAAGTGCCACATTCTAATTTTTATAAATTTTTTTTGAAATTTTTGTCTCTATTATTTTTAATTTGTTTCGCTGGTGTATTGTTAGTTTTATATGCAACTTGTAAGTTATTTTCGTTTAAGAATTTTTTTTTTATTTAGAGAAAGTTGACCAAAGTAAGTTATAGTTTACTAAAGTTTATGCCATTTTAGATTTGATACATGAAGAGTACCTAACTTTTAATTTTTAACCCTAGACAGTTCTAGAATTTAATTTAAATAGCAAATATAGTTCGCCCAAATTAAATATTTATTTTAATTAGATTTCAATTAGATGTGCTTATAAATACGTAATTAGCCACGAGCTGCACATTCGTTTTAATTAGCAGACTTGCGAGGATGTTGACGTTATTATTTCGCTAAACAAATACAGGCAACTGTAATAAACCACTACTTCCAATTTGACCAAAAGATTTGTTTTTGATATAAACAACATTTTGATTAATATATTTTCCATTATTAATTTCCCCATGAATTTAGGCAGCAGACGTGTTTTGATGCTGGGCAGATTTTAATTATACACAAATGTGTTTTGTGGCCTATGATATTTATTTAAATTTGGTGTAGTTGTAATATTTGTAAAATTCTGAAGAATTTTTCTAAAATGGTTTATTTTTATCACTTTAAAATTATATTAGTCATCTTGCAGCACTCAAAATCTTCTCCATTAGTTGAAAAATTGTAAAGAAAAATATTTTTTAGAATTTTACAGTCAGTCAAATCCCTTATCTGGATATTTTTGAAATTTATTTTCTTTTAAAAACCCCTTGAGTTTTACCTGGAAAACAATGGCATCCCTCTCAAGCCTGCTCATGTTCTTGAATATTTGATTGATTATTTCATGGTACTTGTCCCGCTGCAAATAGCTCGGCCCGTCCTTTTCAAAGTAATCGATAAAATCGTAGAGGATAAAGTAGGTCCCTGAAACAAAAAAGAAACATCCATTATTCACTACCCGAATGATTTATTAGAGCATAAATAATGATCATAAAACGCAAGTACAGTTGTATCTATGTTACAAAAAAAAAAGATGTCCAACAAAAACAACTTCAACGTTTCAATTTATTGATATGGGGCAATAAATTGGCACAGGAGGTATCCTTTACAACTATAAAATAAATAAGTAGGAGTGATATATATATATATGTATGTACGAAACTTTTCGGTTATTGTCTGTGGAAATCCCAAAAGTAATCTTCCCCTTGCTCTGTGAATATTAAGCATCAAAGCTGAATCTTAATCTTAACACATTTGCACATAAATTGCATAAAATATTTTCAAAAATTGTGTATCCTTAAACTCATAGTTCGAATATTACCTCCGTACGTATTTAAATTTCCTTGAGGGCATAATCTGAATGAGATTTAAATTTGATACGAGTGTAATCATGAAATATTCTTGAACGTTTACAAGACAAAGCAACGTGATCTGATAATTTATTCATTCAATTTATTTTCATCTTCAGCAATTCACGGCGGACGCTAATTTAAAATCCAAAAAGGGGTTGCATCAGTAAACTTTGCAGTGTAAAATTTCATTGAGCATTAAAGATTGTTCGCGATAGAGGATAAGAAATTAAAACTTTTTCCATTAATATGAGCCATTTTCCTCTCAGTTGTAATTGCACTGAGGATCTATTAATTACTTATACATCCAGATCACTACGTTGAAAAGATTCATAAAGTAAACCAAACATTCTGAGAAGTTTACCTAAATTTACAGGGTTTTGGCATGTGTACCGTGTTTTACATAAAAAGAATCTTAATTGATCAACCTAAACTACTGATTGATAAATAATTACACATCCCCTATCTTTTGAGCTTTTTACAATTAATAAAATAATTATTCCAATGTTTTATCTTTGCTTATAAGCGCCTGACGTGTGAATCCCAATACCTACGCCTTTTGTCACCCTGTTTATCACAAGGATCAAAAGGTGATGGGAAAGAAAGGAATTGCCTTTGCCAATAACGAACCAGAAATAGAGCGACGCGACGCGTCCCGACGTTCGCAAAACAAACGTGTATTTGACGAGATTTAATTTGACCCAGTTTAGTGTTTTTAATGCCCTTGAGCACGCAATCGTTTAGCCCTTCAACGCCAGCCCAGGGTGCGTTTTTGAGTTAATGTAAATAGATAACTATGGTACGTGCGAGTACGGAGTTATTCTCAAATTAATTTTTATTAACATTTATTATTTTATAGTAAGTAAACCATTTTCTTGGGGAAATTAATATTAAAATGTTATCAAAGGAATTTTCCTAAGAGACTATTTTTTAGTTTGACAATAAGCTCACGTATAATTTCCAAATGGTCCAATTTATATTCCGGTGACCCAATGAAAATGTATTAGGGACTTTGAGAGAGTTGTGGAAAACCGTCCAAATTTAGTTTGCTAAAATTAGAAGACAGCGAATCACGTTGAGTAAGAGAATACAATGTGATGAGGAAGGAAATTTACTCGTGGCTTATAAAAAAGAGCAGTCAATTTTACCCACTCGAAATCACTTTGTTAGGCGTGGGCGACCCTGCCAGAAACCTACAACGACCTTTATCTGCAAATTTCTGCGAAAAAAAATACACTTTATTAGGCTGGGAAGAAAGGAAGTGGTGGTCAACTTGGTTAAATGTGATTGGACAAACAAGAGTGACTCTGTTTGTTCTTTTTATTTCTTTAATACAAACGCAGGGTAACCAAAAATAACATTTCATTGAAATGTTAATAGATGGCGACAAAGTTACATTTACTTCATATTAATCAACTTTCTCGCATTAAATAATTTCAGTTTCGATATATTTTAATTATTAATAATTATTTGTTTATATCATTAAATTCTCGGGTTCGTTGTGAAGATATTCCTCAAGTTGTGATTCATTAAAGCTCATTAATGAAACGAAATATTATTTCCTGCTTAAGGAGCTATTCTGTTGATAATTAAAATATCGTCTTTAGTAAATTCCTTTAGTTGCAGAGGAGCTGCAGTAATTGCACTTCTCATTAATTATTTATTAAACACGAACTCTTTAAGAAAATCCTCCTTTCTTGAATTTAATCAAACGATCGCATGGGTGGGTTTTGGGGTGGTTCACGGCCTTAGTTAAAGAAACCTTCATAAAGAAGTCAATCACTTTTAGTACGTTTTAGAGAATTATTTTTCTTTGGTTTACTCCTTTAATTCTTTAGACCTCGCTTTACTTCCCCGACGATATCTTAAAATTTATCTTGTTTTTTTAATCATTATTTTTAGAGGTTTAAGTTGGTGAAGGCGTATCTGTGATCCGAAGCTTGTTTATATGCGTGACGTGGTGTCGAGGTACATAAATGGCAGCTAAATGCACTGTGGTCGACTGTGTGTGTTTCAACTGGTATATAATGTGGAACCAATTTTCTGACCTCTTAGTGCAATTTGCAGCGTACACTTAAGTTGCCAGAAATTCCTGCTAATGGTCCGCTGAAGCGTCGACGAGGAGGTGCAAATTGCCGGCAATCAGGGCTGTGCACAAAAGACAGTACATTTTCATTAAACGCCCCAATGGGTACGGAAATTACAAAGTGGCCTTCATTGAAATTTATTACCTTATCCCGTTTACCTGCCACGGATTCCATCACGGTTTATTACTATATGGAAATTTCGAAATTAATACCGTCAATGGCTTGATTACTTTTACATACTTTGAGCTTCCAATGGCCAGTTATTAGCAGAAACTTTGGCAATTTGAGTAGGTCGTCAAGCTTTGGATCTGAATGCTCATTTTATTACCTTTTTCCCACCCCCAACTTAACTATATATTATCTAACAATTTAAATAAAAATATTTTCATAGTAAATTTAAGGGAAATCAATTAATTATTGGTAGCTAGGTTACAATTTGTATTTATATCCCAACATAAACCATTAATTCAAGGACTTTTTCCATATTTTAGACGCGATAGAATCTAGACCCATAAAAAATATATAAAGTCGTGAGTACCTACCCACCTATAAATAGTTTATTTTTATACATTTCCAATTGTTTACGGAAAATACTTAGGTATTTTGATTTTTCAAAAGATAAAGCCCAACAAATTTGCGTGTTCCCATTTTTGTGTAGTAACCTATATCTTTATAGTTTTATAGCTTGACGTAAAAAAGCAACTAAAATTAATATTGAGAGTGACTTGTTAAGTACACTTTTGATTTATTTTGATTTTTGAATAAAAAGTTATTTACTTGCCCCTACTAAAACTACGTAGGTCTGTGGAAGTATGTATGTAGGTGACTAATGTGGGTTACAGAAATTAAAACATCAAGACCAATAACGATTAAGTAAATTGTTAGTTTAACTAGGACCTTTAATTGATTTTTATTGGCTTATAAAAAGTTCAGAAAGAATTTGCTGCAAAAAGATAATAGGTAATAATTTTTTAGATGATCTCATTATTTTTTTATTATTAATTGTTAAAGTTTGTAGATTTTGCGCAATTAAAATTCGCGTGATAATGATTGATAGTTGAAAATGTGAGTAAACGGGTACATCAAATCAAGTATTATTCATGCAAAACGTGACGAAACGTTTCACAACGAACACATACATTATAACACAATTAGCTTACTAAAAGCTGTTTTAGTTACATACGTGCTAAAATTGAACGTTAAATTAAATTTACTAATTAAGCGAATTTGCATTGTATTGTATACAGCCAAAATGTACCGATAGGGTCAAAATTTTAACGAACGATCAATTCTTTTTCAAATACTAATCCAATAGAAAAAAACTGCTTCTATTTTTTCTTTGGCGTATGAAATTACGTTGTTCAGTAACTAAATTCTCTTTAAAACTCTATCGATAATAAATTAAAAGTGAGTATTTAATTAAATGTTCTGAGTTGTGTTTGTGCAAATAGCGCTGACATTTCCGTTACACCTGCACTTGCTAGCGCTCAGAGGAAAATTTCTAGCAACTACGTTGAGCAAACACGTAGCATAAACCAAGCGGTCGTGCTACCCTCGAAGTGCACACTCGCAATCTACTACGATTCGCTAAAAAGTACCGGGAAAGTTAATTTCAAACTTTCAAACTTTTTCAAATCAACTAAGAGACGCGCTTAAGTGAATTTCAATTAAGCTAGCCCTAGCCCGTCCGTCCGTCCTACTTTGAAGACGATTTTTATGGAATGCCGCTAAAATAATAATCCCAAAGGGATATTCCGTTCAAGCACTCGGATTAGCGAAAGTTGCTGATTTACACGACAAGTGTAAAATGTAGTATTTTTCTTAATAAATGAACTCCACTGTAAAATTAATCTTATATCAATTAGCAGTAATACAACAAGAATTTTTGTAATGTAAATCGTCTGGTAACGCAGTTAGAAATAAAATTCTCTTTACAACAGGATTTTATTAAAATTTCTGGCGCCATCATGTTACAAGTAGATAATAATTAAAAAGCAATAGCCTTAATTGCTGAAAGAGCAGAGATGGTGAAAAAATCCTTATGGTGGATTCAGAGATGCATCAGACTGTCTAGTTCCCTAATAAGAGCACCCAGTCCGGTCGGCGTCCCTTTACCACCCTCCATGTCGTGCCAGTAGCAGGCCTAAACCGATTCCCGGCCAGACACCACCGCCACCCCAGTCGACGTCGTCAACATCGACGCTAAGCGTCGCCGTCGCCGCGACCTTGTCCTCCAACCAGTTGGTTTTCGCGCGGCCAGAGCGAGCACCCCCTGCGTTGGCCGTTCGACTTAGCGACAAGCAACAGCAAATGGCCTTCGGTTCCCACATTACCTGTGACCCGACCCGACCTGACCTTACCCAGGCTACTACAACGCACCGGCAGGCGCGAACAGCGAAGACCAAGGTTTCAGACACGTGCTGCGCCTGCTTCTGATGATAATGACGCCGACGTTTGACGACGCTCTCGTACCACACATGTACATAAACTTTGTTGTTTTACTATGCTCGTTACTACGGTTACTACGTCGAGACGCCACCGGGCTATTGAGTTCGTCGGTTGACCTATGATCAGGGCAAAAGCTATGCAATGTCTCTCTGGAAGCACCATTTTTCACCGAATTTAATTTTCAACTCTTCCTTTGGTCGATGTTACTATATCTCATCAGCACGTCATAGGCAGTGTCAATAAGCTACTGACAAAATTGATAATTATCAACATTATGGTTTACTTAGAATTTATCCAAATAGAGACTCTGAGGAAAACACTACGCGGCGATTCATCCATCTAATCCTTAGTCAAAACTATTAAGGGAATGTCATAACAAATTACAAGTTTCTTGGATTAAATAGTTCTGTGAAACCAAGTTTTGTAGGTACAAATTTTTTGTATAAATAATTCCCGGCAGGTGAAATAATTTATGAGGTTCTTTTTTAATTTCACTTTTTAAAAACGTTCTGAATATCCAATTACAAAAAATTTGTACCTTTCACTTTCTCATTTGACTATCTTTAAATAAAATATGTTTTTGAAGGTAATTTAAGGAAATAAATAATTCAAAACGCTTTCGAACAAAATGCCGCACTGTTATGTTTTCATGTCGCGGTGATGTTAGAAAAGAAAGAATTTTGAGTTATGTAAAGGTTACGTTTATATTATCAGAACGGGTAATAACGCAATAAAAAATATTTTTCTTTTGTTTGTCGCGATTTCACGTTCGGTTGGGACGTTATCGTTTCGCCGTTCTTTTACGACAATTATGAAAACAGAAACATTTTTCTAATGCCCTGATCACTGATTAAAGGTCTGGACATGCAATCGTCCACAACACAATATCTCAAAAGCATAAACAAACAAACAACGGAAAGGGCAGTGCCTACCTACGGTAACAGCCACCCAAATAAATTCTATAAAAAAGGCACAGATGTTTGACACTTTTACAGTGAGCTTTGTAGGTACAAGAATCAATCCATCAATTCTACCTATTGGTTTTTTATAGTCTTGTGTAAAGCAATAGCCACCCATTTCTTATAAAATGAGTATAGGTGTTTATAATGAACTTGCATCGACTTGGGCACGTATTAGAATCGAACCATAAACTCTATCTGATAGTTTCTTACAGTGCTGTGTAAGGCAGTAGCCACCCAATTCTTATACAAAGGACATAGGTGTTCAAAATAAGCTTGCATCGACCTGGGCATATCCCAGAATCGAACCTTGAACTCTACCTGATGGTTCTTATAGCCTTATGTAAGTCTGTAGCCCCCCCTTACCCTACAATGGGCACAGGTGTTTAAAATCGTCTTGCATCCACATGGGGACGTACCAGAAACGAAACATAAATTCTGCCTGATGGTTTCTTACAGTATTATGTAAGGTAGTAGCCACCCAATCCTGTACAATGGACTTAGGTGTCCATACTAGACTTGCATCCCCCAGAATCGAATCTTAAACTCTACTTGATGGTTTTTTACACTATTAGGTATTAAGGAAGTAGCCACCCAATTCCTACACAATCGGCATAGGTGTTCATAATGGACTTGTATCGACCTGGGCATGTCCCAGAATCGAACCTTGAACTCTATCTGATGATTTTTTATAGTATTATATAAGTAAGTAGCCACCCAATTCTTATACAACGGAAATGTGTTCACAATGGACCCACATCGATCTAAAGTCGTCCCAGAATCGAACCACAAACTCTGTCTATTAGTTGTTATAGTCTCTTGTAGGGCTGTAGCCACCCATTTCTCATACAATGGGCACAGACGTTTAAATAGACTTGCATCGACCTGGGCTCATACCAGGATCGAACCCTAAAATGTACCTGATGGTTTCTTACAGTTTAAAGTAAGAAAGTAGCCACCCAATTCTTATACAATGAGCATAGGTGTTCATAATTGACTTGAGTCGAACCTTAAACTCTACCTGATGGTTTTTATAGCCTTATGTGAGGCTGTAGCCACCCATTTCTCCTACAATGGGCACAGGTGTTTAAAATCGGCTTGCATCCACCTGGGCACGTATCAGAAACGAAACATTAATTCTGCCTGATGGTTTCTTACAGTATTAGGTATTAAGGAAGTAGCCGCCCAATTCCTACACAATCGGCATAAGTGTTCATAATGGACTTGTATCGACCTGGGCATGTCCCAGAATCGAACCTTGAACTCTATCTGATGATTTTTTACAGTAATATATAAGTAAGTAGCCACCCAATTCTTATACAGCGGAAATGTGTTCACAATGGACCCACATCGATCTGGAGTCGTCCCAGAATCGAACCACAAACTCTGTCTATTAGTTGTCATAGTCTCATGTAGGGCCGTAGCCACCCATTTCTCATACAATGGGCACAGACGTTTAAATAGACTTACATCGACCTGAGCACATACCAGGATCGAACCCTAAACTGTACCTGATGGTTTCTTACAGTTTAATATAAGAAAGTAGCCACCCAATTCTTATACAATTAGCATAGGTGTTCATAATTGACTTGAGTCGAACCTTAAACTCTACCTGATGGTTTTGATAGCTTTATGTAAGGGGACAGCCACCCAAATTCCATAAAAATGGCACAGGTATTTAATAGGCTTACATTTACTGATGGCTTTTTAAAATTCTTCAAACGTGCATGGGTTTTCATATTTATATTATTCCTAATTGTTGCCATTAAAAATTCATACATAAACCAATTTTCCTTATCAACGTCTAATTGTCCTTCTGCATGTTTAAAACTAATTCGTCAGTCAGGTTTCGCTATGATGGTGGCCCTTATTTTTTATTTCGTTGCAATCGTCAGAATTAAAGCAATTTTAACTGCAAGCTTATCTTACAAACTTTAATTTAAAAGTAGTCAGTTCACGTTAGCGACTAAATTTTGCTGTTAATAACCCCGATAAGAAATACGATTGGTATAAAGTTTTTCAAGAAAAGTCACGAAGAAAGGCATTTTCTAACTTATGCAATAAACAGTAGAAACACAAATTTGTTAGTAAATATAACATTAGAACATTTCCAAGAAAGCGTCAGAGCATTAGCGTCGAGTGCGTCTGCAACAACTAAATTTATATTAACGTATTGAGGTGTATTTATTTTTTATTTGGTTTATATTTGTCGTGGGCAGGCAAATATGATTACTTAAATCAAAAGGGCTGATTGTGAGAACGAATTAACTTATCACGAAATAAGGGGTTGTAGGTGGAAAATTAATTTGGCGAATGACGTGAAGGAAATTAAATCGGAAGCGTCAGTTCGTATCGTACCTGTATCGACAGGTTACAAACGGCGTTTGCATTATCCCCTAATTTCCGATTACACTTCGGCCAAGGAAACGACAATTTAATCAACAGCCACAGTTTCACCCACTCAAATGTTCAGTAAGAAGCCACACAAAAAATTTTATTTTGATTAAATTTTATGCACTTTGAGAAGATTCTATTTTTTTCCGTCAAAGTAATTTGGTTAATTGGTCTCAGCTAATTCCATCATCGGTCAAATCGGCTCTTACTTTGTTGTTCGCGAATGTTCAAAGTTTATCCGTTGAAGTTAACTTTCGGTGATAGCTACTGAAATAACATTTCCCCAACTTGAATCTTGTCTACTTTGCATCTAATGACGAGGCAAATTAAACTGCTATGGATGTGGACTTTGAAGGAGATTGCAACTTGTCGATATTATCTAATGAGACTTTATCGATTGCTACACTTTAGCAACCAATCACACACAACTCTTACAGAAAATAATCAAAATCTAAACTGCTCGGCAATATAAATAAATAATTGTTCCAGTAAATATTTAGAGAATATAATTTAAGCACATAAAGGTACTAATGTTTGACCCAGTAAAATTACCGCCAAAAGGGTGCTCCACTATTATGACGACACACACAGTACCAAAATTAAAACTACCTTTACGTGTACGTAAATCAACAACAACGGCCACTGTACGTGTATTTTACTTATTACATAAAAATATTGGTTAACAATTCCGGCCCCAGTATTACAAACAAACAAACAAAGTCTATTGTTACATGAATGAATAACTTCCGCAACAAATTTATAAGCATACCTGCATATGCAGCTTTTGATGCATCGAGAGGGGAAGCGACAAAGGGTAGATAAAAGCATTCAGGAGGCTTGTTATGTGGGATCTCAACAAGAAGGCCCTCAGGAAGCATAAATGCTCACCACTATCACTTTATATCAATGAATCCAACAATTTCAGTATCAATATTTAATGATTCATTAAAATATAATTAATAGAGTGGCGACGTTAACGATTTATCAAAGAGAGAAAGTATTAAATTAAATGAAAGTTAGGTAACAAAACAACGTGCGAAGCCTCCTGCTGCTTAAAGTAAATCAATCAGAGCTAACAAAGTACCGGATCAATGTGGTTTTTGTTTACCGCCAAAGGGTAACAAATTAAATTAGGTTTACGACTTCGTATCTATTTATCGTCTCAACTTGTTACAACCTTTCAGATCAATCGATTATCTTGTTGCTCTTTTTCCATTGAACGTTTTTATTCTCGCCAAATCGTCTGCTCCTAATCAAATAAATTCTTTTTATCCCCGTTTAAAAACATTTTTATTTAACCACCTACGTTTGAGGAAATTTTTTTAGGGTAAATCAGAAAATTAAGATTCCTAAATTGGAAAGCAATAGGCAATAGAAAAAAAAATTCAGTTGTTTTAATTTATCTATAAGTACCAATTACGCGGTTTACCTACTGACAGAAAATAAAACCGCCCTCAAATTTATTTTATTCTTTCTCTTCCTTGGTGGACCCTATCCAATTTGTACAAATGTCGTCATAAAGCCTACAACCCTCATTTAGATCTCACCACTTTGTAAAGGTATCTATTTATATTTAGTAAAACGATCGGCCAGGACAGCTATTAAGTCTCTTTCCTTAATCAGTTGTAATCAACAACTTAAGGGGATAAAACAGAAACTTACATAAGCTGTTAATAATTTTTAACAGATGTTCGCTTTTGTTCGTTCTTCACGTGATTTAAAATAAATCGCTCAAGTGGGGGATCTTTAGTCGACGTTTCGCCTAGATATGGAATGATCTTCGTTACTTAAAAACCTAATTAACTAACATCCCTTATTAAGATTAGAGTAGATTGGTGCCAATAAAGATAATTTGAGCTACAAACAGTGTAAAATGCTGCGGGCGAGAATTCTGTACCATTAAATCCATTTTAATTACGTCAAAGTGTCCACCGACCGTCTAAAATGAAATGGATAAATGTAAACTGGCCCCATATTAAAACTAATTGAAGCATCTGCTCATTTGACGCCGTATATAATTAGTGAACGACACCGTCTCCTGGCTGTCGACCACACGGAGAGAAGGGTTTGGGTTGATAAAAAGTGCCGAATGACCCCCATAACTCTCCGTGACACGGTGGCCTGACCCCATTAATTTATATTTCGAATATAAAATAAAAATGAAACTCGTTCAAGTTACACGAGTTACGTAGTTAGAATTTTTTACAACTGAGTAATCTTGTCAATTAGCACGCGTTAGTTATTAACAAGTGGTCTGGCACGTTCACGGTTGAAGAATAAAAGTATATTGCCTAATTCTTCCCCTAATTGGAATCAGTAAAATAATTTGAGCCGAATAAGGGTACCAAAATATTTTTTATTATAAAAGCGAATCCAACGTTTCGCCCCCTATTTTTTGAAGCTTTATCAAGGTAGTTTTTATAGATCGATGAAAACTAATACATGAACCCAACCCAGCCGTAAAAAAGAAACCCGAGAAGGAACAAAAACTCACAAACATCCACTATATAAATAAAATAATAAATAATTAAAAGTTAACAACATTGAACATTAATTTCATTAGTTTAAAGTTACAGAGCAGAACTCCACACGGCACAATGACTATATACATAAAAATATGTATACAGGGTGTTATTAACACTTAGACAACTCGTGTACATACTTCAAATAATATTTATCGAACATTTTGGAGGCTTGCGTTCGTTTATTTTTTTTTAAATGTTTGTTAAAGGAAATCGGGGGTTGTTATTTACCGAAGTCAAATTGTTGTAGGTATATATTTAGACGCAAACAAAAAAAAATAACAAAAAGCTTCTCACTGTTCAAACTGTTAGGCAAACTTTGCTTATTGAATAATTTATTGATGCTTAGACAGTATAAAGTTCAAAGGTTTACGTATCCTTACGCTACTGTGCTTTAGGGTGCTACAGAATGTAAAAGTGCCAACAAAAATTAATGAGTTGTTCAGCAAAATAGTGAACAGGGTAATGTCGGAATATTTCTTTAAATATTCGGATAATTTAACACTCTTTTACATGATTACTCGTGTCGTATACCTGAAAGTTTAAACCACCACACTAATCAAATATGTACGGCACGTACTCTCATATTTGTATTCAAACATCAATCTCATGTTTATTTAATTTAACAAAGAACCGCTAGTAGTAGCAATCTCTCTTTGTGTGTGGCATAATTAAATTTAATTAGTCCGTTCCTGCCGTGCTGCAATAAAGATTGAAGCCCGGATTCGTCTCGCTGTTCTCCATGCACCTTCGTCGCCCTTCTGTTTTTCCTCCTTCGTTCCTCCTTTCTCTTGCCCATTACATGGATGCACGTTGCGCTACACATTTTAATTTCGCCATCTTCGTCGTTTTTACGTAATAAAATACCCTCAAGACATCTCAAGGATCCTTTACGACCCAATACGAAAGATTTATTTCAGTCGCAATACAGCCAAAGGCCAATAATATAAACAGCCCTGTAGATTAGAACTACCTAAAGTACACTAATAAATTGCTTATGAGATTCTGAGAAAAAAAATTATTTTCAGTTTTTCGATACGATGCTTAGTTTTCGAGTTATTAATAGTCAAATAATTTACAACGGTGAGTCAGAGTGCAGCACTTGCTGCGAGTTACACGCTGCGAGTTGTTAACGCTGAGTCGCTGATGACTCACTGACTCGCCTTTCACGCGCTGATTTATTGGTTACTTCAGTTTTTAATCGTTTGTAGCTTAGTTATTACGCGTTGTATCGAAAAACTGAAAAGGAAATTTATTCTTAAATTTTTTAGAGAAATGCAATGATATTTTTTAATTGTATGTTTTGGAAACTTATTTGTTCGGAATTTCATTTTTCTGAAGTACAAATTTAGTTTAGAGACCTAAGAGCACGTTATATTAAGGGGGTACAGTAAAACGTACAACGGTAAAACTAAAAATACCTTCCTGTTGGATAGGTCGTAAATATTAGAGGGAAAACGGGTTTGCTGCCGGTGTTCCCGAAAGATATCAAGCGGTTCCAGCTGGTAAAGTGAGTCGTTTCACTTGAATTATTTAATTCGAAAACAGTGGACGGTGTTTCGGTCAAAGTTATGCCTCGAGCATGGAATTGGACGGTCATTTTGAAATTCTACTTGAAATCGCATAAAATATTCAAAGGTCGTCGGTTCACCAAGACAACAAAATGAATCTGAGGTAACCTGTGGAGCGAGCAACGGGCGTAACATGGCGAGAAGAGGTATTCTACCTTGTTTGTTAGCGTGGGTGACGCTCACGAGAGAGCACTGCCTATTAATTTTAATTGGAATTAACTTTAGCGGAAGTGGCACCGACAGATCTCCACGTTGAAAAGGAGATCATTCTGATGTGTGCACGCGGTTAGCACTACACCATGCACTGTACACAACGATGACAATTGAAAACACTACTACCGTCTACGTGTTCCTGCGGTTGGGAGTAATTACGTTCATTGTCAGGAGCGCACTCTGAATCTCGAGTTGAGGAGGGGACCAAGGAACAATGTCTATTTAAGTCTTTTGATGAGAAATTTTCTTTCATGGAAATATTCCAGATATTGACGTATGTAGTGACGAATAAAAAATCTTAATGTTGATCTTAATGAGACAGTTACTGTGATGGAGCCATTTTCTCGCAAAATGTGCTCAATATTATCCAGAAATCTTCTGATTCAAAAATTTTCAGTTATGTAAATCTGCTCCAGCACTTATAAATTGTAGGAATATTTGATGAGATGGTTTGGCGCGCCGGTTAGGACTCGTCCTTTAATTTCGTTCTTTGTATATGAGACACGAAATATTACTCAACATTTTATCCATTACCGATGTGTCGCCACTTTTTTTTACGGTCTTGTGACAAAGGACAACCTCGAAACAGGCGAACGGATTCCAACCGGAGCATTACCGAGGAGTTGGAATAATTCGCGTCACGTCGCGTAATAAGATTCATCTTCCGCCGCTGACAGGATATACCCTGTGCCCGTTTCTTCGCGACTACAAATAAATCTGTAACGAGTAATAAGTCAAGAGATTTACATAACTGTCAACCGGGAAAAATCTCCTTTTCGGTCGGGATTCGCAGGCTATGTGTCAACGTGCAACGGATCAGGTCAAAAGGAATAAAATGACGAAACTCCAGCGAAAATTTTCGCTCCACCACGCCAGGATATTGTCTTGGAAATTAAATTAATATTTTTGATTATAGTAATTTAAATAAAAGATAATGTGGGTTCTCCCATTTCGCAACCTGTATACACAAATGTGTGGTCCTGTGTGAAAGGCCAAAGATCACAACTCCACTGTAACTATCGATTTTAATCTGTTTAGAGAATTATGAACCGGCCCTATTGACTGAGAGGCTTTGGATTGGACTAAAATAAACAGAAAGGGTGCTTTAAAGGGTAGATTGTGTTTAATTAATTACTACATAAATACTGCAGTCAACCCAAACAGCTTAACATCTAGATCATTATCTACTTTTAAATCCACACAATGAATGCTACAACCGTTTCAACTAATTTTCAATTTTAAAATCTACTTAATTATATATAATTACAGTTAATACAACAATATATTGTAGTTTTAAGTTTGTGTGCGGTGCTCGTTTCTGACTGGCTTTTAACCCTCACGTATCCCTCTGCCATAGTTTTTTAACAGTAAGATGTTAAATAATTGAACGAACTGAATTGCAGACAAGTAACTTTACCAAAACCTTACACAGCTTGGTTTCCTTTCGAGAATGATAAATAAATATTTCGTAGTCCGTTAAATTTTAAACTCATTATTTAGTTAAGTGAGTTCAAGTAAATTTATTCTAATGGTGCACAGTTGTCTTCCGTCCATCAAAGGAGTGTAGCATCGGAATCTCATGTATAATCTGCGAGCAAGGGACACACAAGTCGGAGAGAAACGTTGAATTATTCACAAAGATCCTACAAAGGGAATTAGCTTTATGGTGGCCATCGTCAAAGCTCCTAGAATTATTTCCCGGAATCAACGACTCTTGCTCTAACGTAACACGACAGGGTCGGTCGAAACTTTTCCTATGTGAGTTGAAACATTCCCCGGCCTACTGCCACAATTCCTCGGGAAAACCTGTCACACCAAACCCTTTTTACGGTACGAAAAGGGACGAATAATAATAAACAGGACCTTTATATACATTCCGTATTAACATATTTATTTCACCAAACTTTAATCGACTACACAAACACTTTTTCTGAAAGCTTCCGGAAATTTCATCGAAATTCACTCTATGCCGACGAAAAAGACACGGGCCGACTGCTGCTGAAAGAATTTTTTCGATATCTCCAACGGTTCGCCGGATATCCTCTCCTATTGAGTTTCGAAACGTGTCTCAATTGTGACACCCTGCAAAAACTGTCGGCACTGATTGCTCCTGAACAATAAGTGGTAGGGGGATGATTCTGGGCTTATTTCAACCAGGGGTATCTCCAGAAAATTTTAGTCTCAGTCCCATGCGAATCCGACTATCCGTTCCGTTGTTATTCGGTATTTTTTGAATTTCGAAAAACGCATTTTTGAAAGATTGGGTAAATGCCGCGAACGGGGAGGTCCGTAGCTCGGGCCGGGACTGCCCGATTTGAGTGCGGCTTGCACTTAAAACTTGCCGCGTCCTTCTAGTTTTGATTGAGCACAAGATCGTTACTGTAGGTCTTACCGTTTCCGAGATATGATTTTTTAAACGCCGCCCTTCTACTGAAGTTCAAGCTCCAGAAAAAGGTCTATAACTCGAAAACGGTAAGTCCGATCGAAAAAAACTTCGCACCATCGGAAAGCCCGTCGCTTGACACACCTCACGGACTATTTCCGATTGAATTTGGCAATTTTAAAAAATTAAAATTTGTTTAGTCGCGGCATGTCTTCGGTGGTCTCTTTGTCGGCATGAAATTTTAGTTTCATTTGGCTACGCAATTAAGATTTTGTTTCCGTAAATTTAAATCAAAACGCTGACTATTGCATATTTAATGCAATTTTTTAGAATTTTAAAATTGGATTATTAAATGAATTAATTATTAATTGAAAACTTTTTATATAGGCGGTAGTAGATATTGTTCGGTTACTTTTCGTTTCTATTTGGGTAATGTCAAGTTTTCGTATCAATAAATGTTTAAGGTGGCGAAGCGATGTCCTAAAGGGCACTCGGCCCTTTCGTTTAGCCAGCCACTAAATTCAAGCCTGGGAGAAAGTTCGACGCTAGCTTCAATAACAAGATTTATAGCAAACGGAGTTATTAGAAAAGTTTTGAAAAGCTTTAAGACTACAAAGCGAAGCAATAACAGCCCGTTTCTAAACCAAGCACAAAATTCGACGTTCTTCGCATTTTTTGCACGAATCCCTAAACTAATCTTCTTTCCAGAAAAAGGGGAAAACACCCTCCGGAAACTCAATGAGAAATAAGCCCAATATCCAATCGGTCCGTCCTGAATTTCTGGTTAGCAAAAAAAATTTTTTTGTTTCCATTGTAATTTAGTTTGAGCACGTATTCAAGGTAAAATCACCCTTTCTAGTTTCAATTAACAAAAAAGAATGAACTACTAATGCAAAATAGCTCGATTCATTATTTTCAAATAATTTGAGAAGAATTTTCTTTTGACTGACCTACATTTACTCCCGAAAGTATTATGTTGATTTTATTGTCATGAAAATGAAGAAGCTGCTTTATAAACACTACACTACAGTGCAGTGTCTGGTAGCGATTCGTGATTCTTCAATCTGAGCCGCTATCTCGAAGGACTCTTAACCGGCTTTCTTGTCTCTTACGTCACGCAATTTAGCTGAAAGGGAAGCGCAGTATTCTCTTGCCATAATGTGACCTTTTCCAACTAAATCGATGAACAAAATACCTACTAGTATCTTTACAATAGAACGAGAAAAAGAAAGAGGAGAATCTAATTACTTAGCACAGACTTTAGGCGCTATTTTTCGGAATGATTATCGTAATTGATTAATAAGTTTCACTGGCCACTAAAATGAACCGAACGGTGGATTTTGGGAGTCTTGACAAAAGTATCTTGCTTACTATGATTTAATAAGTTCTTAGTCAGTAATAATCGAAACTATCCGCTATTGATTGCTTTTTTCGGCTCAAAAGGCACACCACAGGTAGTTCCGATAAAGCACCAACACTAGAAGAAAAGAGTTTAAAAATATCAAAAAACTGCCAGTTTATCGCCATCTATATTCCTAAAAGGAAATTAATTCTCTTTGCTTGTTCCCAATTCCCAGATTTTTTTTATTAGGCGTGAATGTGTAAATAATTATTTAATTCTTTGTTCCAGGAGCAATTCCTTGAAGCCACTTCTGAAAGGGTAAGTGAATTTGCTACACTAACAAAATTTTGGTCATATGTAAGTACGTTGGTTTCCAACTACTACCCTTTCATGTGCCCCTTTGAATCTCAACAAAACAATTGTTTTTTGCTTGTCTACCTCATACATAGATAAGGGCTGTTTTTGTCATAGAGGGTTGGCTATTTACCTTTTTAAACGCGATGACCTGGCTCGAAAATGATTGCAAATTATAAATCTACGCACGCAGGAAGTTTCTTTCGAAGATTCTAAACGTTCGCGATGTTGCAACGAATACAAATGCCCATTCGTGGCATCGGTGAGATTAGGGTCGTTTATCTTGACGGGGATTTTTAAGGGTAGGCACCACCGCGCCGGCGGGCGCAGGCAGGGAGAGGCGTCTCTCGGGCGGCGTGGCACCTGGTCATCCATCATCATAATTCAAGATTCTGCAGCGTCGAAAGTGAAAAGCGCTTACCAACGGCATTACAATAAAGCTCGCGAAATATCTTTTGAATACGCCTGTCTGGCGGCATGTATTTAATTTCCGTAAAGGCGGAAGATTAATACGTCTGCAAATTGGGATTAAAAGCTTAGGGCCATCGGGCGAGGGACCAAGCGTCGGGGACCCGGCATTTTGCAATTTGTCTCTTAACTCGAAACAGATAGATTAATATTTACTTAATGGGTTTGTGGTGTCGCTTCACTCTCTAATAAATTTGATCGTCTGTCTTTAGGAAGGATTCCCTAATCTACTTTTTATTGACATTGGAGGCACACCAAAAAAGGCGCCATTATTCTTACAGATTTTCAGGATTCTATACGAGAAAAAAGTTGACCTCTTGATGCTTCTTCTTACGCCTAACTCTCCTCGCTGCTTTAAAGGTACAGCCAGCCTTAAATTTGATTGGAACTTAACGATTAAGACAGTTTAAATGCATTAAAAAACTTTTGGGTGTTTCATTCCTACCAATGTTGGTGGGCAGGCTGTGTCTCCAGCCCACACTCTGGTGCAAAGTAGGAGGGTAGAAGGAAATTGAAAGACTATCTGTGGAATATTACTACCCCTAAATGATCTAAGGAAACCACAGAAAAACTTGGACCAATGCAGTCGTTCTGGAATCGAACTGGTGACCTCCCGAATGCTAAGCAATGGTCTAGACGACTCAGTTCTTTAATGCTTCTACTATAGTTGAGGATTCTTCAGTTCATGTAGACAAATTTCTTCCTGTTTTCCCCAATCCTCTCTATATACCTATATAAGGAGTTGAAGAGGACCTTCCGCCTTTTTGCCACCACTTTGCACAACAGTTTAGGTCTGGCCTCAAGCGTTTTGCTGGTAAAATGAACCGCAATAAATTTTCAACCTCTTTGTCATAACAGAGGAACGTTTTAGCCATTTATGTTGTGGTTAAATTTACAGCTATGAAAGGAGAAGGTGCATTTGCACATGTGTTACAACCTGTAAATCCCAATCCCCGTCCAGGTATTTTCCTATTTCCCAGCTCCCCTACTACGTATAGTTACCATTATTTTCCAAAATGGATGGCCATACAAGCAAAGTACGTTATTCGCACCACTTGAAGCTTTAAAAACAGTACAGTGGCTGGTTCCCAACGTTCAAAATGGGTCAAGTGACACGCTATTGTTGTAATACGTCGCAGCGACATTTTACTTTTGGTCTTATTTTCAATTTACTGGATTGGCTTTCGTAAATTCGTATGTTATTTGCGTTTTACGTAGGTGGGTAGTTTAAAAATCGAAAAACGTACAGAAATTCACTAAATATTTAAGTACGCGACTGAAAACTGTTCAACTTCAACGACGGCTTCCATTTGCATTACGTAGTATCAAATATTTATGAGTTCAAACAAATAATATTGTGTTAATTAATTCAACATTTATCGATATCTATTTCCTGATAAATTTTCTATTGGTAGATATGGTAAATGCACCGAAACTTTCAGGAGCATAAATAATCCCAAATTATTTGTGACATTTTATAATTATTTGATTTTAACGTTTAAATCGGTTGCTTTTAGAAATAACGATTATTAATTATTTTGTAATTAGCAGACAGAATACCTAATAATTATTAATAGTGGTAAATGTTATATTTTATATTATTTTGGTTGGTAGTAATTAGTATTAAGGGAACATTTTAATCATAAATATACCTGATGAATATGATACAATGCACTAAGGTACGCTGTGATTATTGTTATCTGCTAATTATTGTTATTATAAAGTACTGAGGTAATGTAACAGAATTGTTGAAATTAACTGTATGACCTTTCGTGTGGTATATATTTATTATTATTTTGCCTAAAAGTTTTTGTAGCTTATTTTCCATTCGAGGGGATGTTTCTAGGCGTTTCTTAATCTAATGGAAGTTACAGTAATTTAAATTATTAACTACTTATAATTTTTTGATGAGATGAGAAGGGTGTCGTCCTGTGATGTCTAATAATATTTTGAGTTGTTCTGGGGGTTGTGACGTTAAAAGGGATGTTCTGGTAGACGTGAGGGTGAGGTTGGTAAAATTATACAAAAACCGTTTGTGAAAAACACAATTTGGTTCTTTGAGAGTAATGTCATGCTATTTGGGGTAAATATGATCAGCATATAAAGGCATTTTTCCTGGAAATTTTCTCTTTTAGTTTCGACTGGCAGCTATTTTTCCGTAGCTATTTGTC
This sequence comes from Agrilus mali, assembly GCA_029378335.1. Taxonomy (NCBI): domain Eukaryota; kingdom Metazoa; phylum Arthropoda; class Insecta; order Coleoptera; family Buprestidae; genus Agrilus; species Agrilus mali. The sequence goes on along the minus strand of CM055663.1, from coordinate 3,633,630 downwards.
TTACATTATACATCAAAGTCCAAAGCAACAGTTTGAGAATCGCTGTCACAGAGAGCATCAGCGGCAGCAGCAGCAGCCGCGTAGATAGGGAAGATGAAGAAGATGTACAAAGAGGGAGACAAATCAGTCACGGCTGGGCGAACATTACGAAACGGCTGCTGCCGACCCCGTCGTGCTAGCTCTCGTCTTTCCCCCAACGGTCTCCCTCTCGTGCTCACCTGTCTTACTCGCCACCCTCTCCATACATTTACCTACGTTGTTACGGCGATATTGTTGTCTGCCCCTACCCTCCTCTCAAACGACCCGTGAAAACCTGGCAAACCAAGAAAGAAAAGGGAAATTTTCGCGTCAAGCTTCTTTGCGCCAGAAAAATAAAAATAACAGGGGAACAACTCGACATTTGTTCCTGTCAGTCACGATCCATCCTCGCCGCCGTGGGCGACCGAAAGGAAAAATTACATTAGGCCCCCGTCAGACCCTCTCAAACTGAAATTGAGTTGCAATGAGAGAAACAACGGCACCTTCTGATGCTCTATTACATAGACCAGTTATTTAGACCGACTTTATTTTCCACGAATGGCTTCCACAGCTAATTACCGAAAAAAATAATGGCACCTGCACTTTTTATATACATAAAATGTCCCACTGACCCTTAAAGATTCAAAAACTGCTTATGAATTTTTAAAATAACTCAACATTTGACTTTTGAGTTTTTTTAACGTCTGAATTGCAGAAATTGAGATCAAACGTATCAGAATTCGTGACTCGTTTTCTATTCAGAATAAAATATAACGTAACTGATGCTTGTAATTCTGAAACACATTACTGCAGCGTATTTTATTTAAAAGCGTACTGTTCTTCCGAAAACATTCCATTATTTCAATACTCTTAACTTTTTCGTATCGTATCATCCGGCTCTGGGAATCAAAGCGAAATTAAATGCGTTTTGTCCGTACTAGGCAAGCAAAATGGAGCGGAAATGCTGTACCTTCTTTATTTCCGTTTTTCACGTGTGTATCTCATGTTAAGAATATAAAGGGATAATGTCACAAAAGACAAAGAAGAAAATAATAAATAATTAATGACACAATTGATTACATTTCATCCTATAAGGACGAATTGTTTGATTCGTAAATTGTTTGGAGTGAAAACTACATAATAACCCTTATTACGTATTTATTTAGTTGGACTCACTGTGGCGTGGATAAATATTATTGATATTGTTTGCATGAAGTATAACGGATGGCATAAAATATCAAAACAGGAGACAACAAGAAAAATAAACAAGGCGTCGTTAAACCTTCAAAATGGATGAGACCTTGGGAACCAAGGTCCTGGACGTGCGTGTGAAAACTCAATGAGCGTCAATGAAATGACATCGAAAATTTAATTACAGCAACGAACCTTTTGCTGAAAATACGTCCTCTTTTTGCCACAATCCCTGCGATGGCGTTTACTATTGCAAACAGGAATTGGGACGAAAAAGCTGACATCGCCTTCTTTGGGGTAGCAAATTGGGGGTAGGATTGAGGACCAAAACGAGTCAGGACTGATTTTTATGGCATTGGGGATTTTATTAGAAAAAAATGTTCAGTAACGGATTATTGAGGATTAATCTACGACACTATTAAAAAGTCAAAAACCTTTTCGTTACAAATATTATGTATATTGTCCCAACTGCGCAGTTTAATTATGTTTTTAAAGTGGAAATGAGATCATGTTTCAAAATAATTGGGCATAATTAAAGAACTGTTAAATCAAACAATAATAACTGTGTTACTAATTATCAACTTAGGTCATCATTATAATGCGCGCCAATTAATTCCTTAACACAAACTACTTATTCGAACTCTATGCTCGAAAATTTAAACGAGGACGTTATACAGTAAACCACTCAAAATTCTACAATTTCCAGAAAATGAGCCTCTTACTAAAGATACAACATGGAAACTTTGCTTTCATTTTCTTAGGCTTCGTATCATTAACTTACCTTCATCGTTGTTGCTACCCAAAAGAATTTCCATGTCCTCATAATCCCCCTCGTTCATCATTTCTATCGGATGTTTCGGAAGAAACACGCCATCAATGGTCGGTGCTGATGGAAAACCAAGAATTCCAGAGTACGAGTTCCACTGCTGCGAAGAAATCGTTTTGGCATCAACAGCCCTCATACAGTCCAACACTTGATGAGGTTTGGTTCTGAGTAACGAAACGTTACATCCACAATCTTTGACTAGAACCTCTCCAACCGTCTGGGCTTTCTCTCCTGTTATGTAACTCCATGGAGCATTCATCGTTCCTGACTGAAGGATTCCCCTTTTGGCAAGACCCCTAGTAACAGGACTCAAAAGGTGTATGCTGACTGAGCTTCCTCCGGCAGATTCACCAAAAAGTGTTATTTGATGGGGATCGCCACCAAAAGCTGGTGCATTATCTTTTATCCAACGAATGGCCAAAGCTTGATCCCACAAGCCCATGTTTCCTGGAGCTTCCTCACTACCATGTCCAAAATATTTATTCAAATATAGAAATCCAAAAGCACCCACCCTGTATTGCATTGATGCCACGATGACATCATTTGTAGCTGCCATTATGTCTGCGTCATAAATGTCCAAGGTTGCCGAACCTGTCATGAATCCACCACCGTAGATCCAGACCAAAATGGGTACTTTTGGCAAATCTCCTCGTGGTTTGTTATCGTGGTGCCGTATCCTCAATCGCTGGGGGACCCACATGTTCAGATACAAGCAATCTTCCGAAATGTTGGTGTTGGGGTTCCACATTTCTTCACCCTCAAAACCGGGGAAGTACTCGTAACGTTCCTGAACGCAAGAGTTGGGCAGTTTCGTGGCGTTCAGGATCCCATGCCACGGTTCTATCGGAACAGGTTTCCGGAAACGTAGCTGTTCCAACGGCGGTTTGGCGAATGGAATTCCGGTGAAAACATGAACTTCACGGCCGAGTACCGTTTTCGAATAACCGCGTACCATTCCCGTCGTCGTCTCAACCACCAGAGGATCGATGGTAAAGTCTTTGGCAGCTGGTGGTCGAGTCGTGGTCTCTTCGCCCTGCCACGAGTAACCGTACATCGATCCACAGATTGACAGTATAAATAACATCACAGCATACAGTCCCATTTTTATTTAGAAAATATACTCTAGAAAATATTAGTGTAAAATTGGAAACAAGCACGGTGGCTTTACATGGTACCTACGTATTTATGGGTCTTTACACTTGACAACTCTTTAATAAATATTCCCAAACACTGGTAGCACTCTGGTGAAGATAAAAAAGGGTCGCAGGGTGCAATCGTGCACCTATTTGTTTGTGTTTTATTGTGAAAACCGTTCGGTCACAGGGTAAAAGTTTTCGAAAGAGGAAATGGCGCGTGTCGTAAGTTTTGTAATATGACCCGTTAAACTTTTGGTATCGCGCAACTCAGTCGCGCGGTGAAACAAGACTGCGAGCAAATCCTAGCACCACAGGGCCTCCGGAGCTCCCGCGCAAGCTCCAAATCATCTGCCTCCTATTTCCAATTGTTTGGCTGTGCTTTAAAAGATTAGCTTACACAAAAGACCATTACCGAAGAGAAATTCTTACTATTATAAGTCCTGCTACATATGTACGTACGTACGTACGTACGCACGCTCCAACAGAAAAACTCTCTGTAGGTCCCCAACAACGTTAATTTTCCCTTCTTAAAGTAACAGGGTGATTAAGAAAATTTGTCTTTGGAAAATTATTAAATTAAATTAAATTTTGTAACGACAATTTTGACCTAAAACTTTTGTTTAGTTGTCTCATACACTCGTTAGTTGCGTTAAAGGGACTGTGGCGTATGTTTTGTTTGGTTACACCCTGTATGTCCCGTAGTGATTTTTATTTTAGCATCACGGCCGTGAGATGAAAGTTGTGCCATATCCAATTACAGCGACTGCATCTTCCGGAGAACTTACAGCTTGATGACTGTGTAATTCCCGTGCAATAAGTACTTGTGTAGCGGTGTAGAGCGGCGTGTCGCGTCGCCCGGCGTCGCATCGTTCCCCTCAATTCGGCAACTAAAATTAATTAGAGGACGTATTTGCGAGCGCCGTCTAATTAAAACCAGGATGCATACACGGGCGTATATGCATGCAAATGTGCCGTGTGTGTATGTATGCTGTTTCGCGGTACAGTTTACATTCGCGAAATCGAAACTCGACGCACACGCTTATCTGGATGCGAAAGTCGGCAATCGTTTTATTATCACTAGCTTAATGCCCGCTTTTTTTAATCCTATAGTGTACCTCTGTTTGTATCAGTTTAACTGTAATTCGGTAATTTCTGACGCTCTAAAGTCGAGTTTTAGTTGGGTAATCGAATATGCGACGCAGTTATCGACATTTCCAATCGACTATGTTCGGGGAGTCGCAGCACCGCCCGCCCCTAATACTCTTTTCAATCATTTAATTTAATATCAATTCAATGATACACCACTGAATTTTTAGCTTAACATGTCCTAATTTTGCGGAAACAATAAATTAATGAGGTCCAATTAAACCCGTTAGTATAAACAATAAATTATTGTTATTTGTTTTGAAGGAAACGGCATTCTCATATCGTGGCGTATGATACGAGTAACGTATTTATTTTTAAGATGTAGCAAAGGTCGAAGATCGCTCGAGTCGAGATCACCCACAGGAAGAATCAATTGTTACAGCTTCATTATCTGATATTACGCTGTTAAATCGACACAAAGTGACCCTCTACCAGTGTTAAATCTATTTATGAATGATGAGAGACAGACGGGACATCTGGTACGTAAACAATTCCATGGTAGGTACCTACCTACAACTTAGAACAATCGCGAATCCATTATTTTCTAACGTCATACTCATCCAGAAATTTCCCCAATAATATCGAATATACATGTACTCTTATAGGGATATTTAGATAAAGATATTGTGTAAGGGAGTTCCTGTTTGAGCGACGCGAAGCCGGTCGTATAGTTTCCACGTTGTGATTTCCATATTCATCAGTAGCTTTTGAAATGATCCCCGTGTCCCAAACCTTGTTAATTTAACCGAGCGGATAATAACGATCGTAGTAGCAATTCGACAAGCTTCCCGGAACCGGGAAAAAGGGATTCGTCAGCCTTCACTTATGGGACCGCATTACCATCTTCTATAAAATCGATTACAAGCCGAAAAAATTATTTATTAGTTGTTGAAACAAACAAGAATTAGAAAATTATTTATATATCATGTTTGTTTTAAAAAGTGGGATATAAAGGAACTGAACTGAACGCGTTGGGGAAAGAAATCAAAGTTAGCTAAAGTAAATGATATGTTAATTTCAGATGGTGGTGCCTGGCGGGAACCGTAGTCAGAAAATAAATCTTGAACACAAATTGTATTCTAAATCCTACTCAAAAATCTTTAGGAAAAATTCAGCACAGTGAGAAAATCTACAATTTCGTATTTCTACCGAATGATCTCGTCTAAAAGTTCGAGAAAGCCTGAAATTTTTTGTCCAAACTCTGGCACAATATTATTGTATTATTAAAAGCCCCTGTGGTTCCGCATTATGTTATTTAAATGTTACTGGTTGTATAACATTAATAATTGTTATTATTCCGCAAAATCCTGCTGCTGAACAGTACCACTGAACCGGGCACAATCACTGGAGCTAATAATTTATTAATTTATACAAACTAATATGTGCGCTTGCATTAGAACTAGTTTACATTGCAATTTTAGACCACGAATAGTAATGTGATTATATGAATTTTGCGGGTTACACGGTAAATCGTATTATAAACAAACAATCCTTGTACCAAATCAATACGTTAATGCCGAAATACATTCGACAAATAAAAGCTCGCTCATCTACTATGCTTTGAATGATAATGAAATACCGAGTGAAATGAACTAATTCCTAAACTACTGCCTAATAATACTACATTGTTATACCCAATGGCATTATAGGGTAAAAGAGTATGATATTTTGGAAATAAAAACGTAAAAAGTATCTACAGTGTTCGACGATCTAAACTTTTCAAAGACAATCAAAAACATTAAATTATAAATTAATAATAATTTAATATGTTTCACTAAAATGATAACGTAACATGAATATGTCCCCCGATAAAATTACGTTTTATGGCATGTTTCAGTGACCAAACTAGGCAAATTTCCCTTGATCCAGGTTTACCGACAAATTAACTCAGTACAAAGATAAACGTAGGTATTCTCAGTGGAAAACTCACCATAACTCAGTGCCCTTGCAAGTTAAAAAACGAAGTAAATTTCAATTTAGTTAAACGTAGTGATTCGGCACCTGAACATAGTTAGGCAAACTTCTCATCACTCAACACCTGGACTTAGCTAGATAATAACCTCATGACTCAGTATCAGTTTAAGTTTATGAACGAACTTAGTTACCACAAAGGTAAATGTCTCAGTATTTCGACATCTTCAACTAATTGGGCAACTTCCCTATGACTTAGTACTTAGTATTAGTTTATTAACAAATTAAATTAACATCTAGGTAAACTTAGACACTCTCAGTGACTCAGCGCCTAGATTTAGCTAGGCAAACTCACCATGAGTCAGTGCTCTTGTTAGTTTAATGACGAACTAAGTTTCTTAGTTAGAAGTAGGTAATCTCAGTGATTCAGCACCTGGACTTAGTTAGGCAAACTTCTCATGACTCAGTGTCAGTTTAAGTTTATATACGAACTTAGTTACTACAAAGGTAAGCGTCTCAGTGTTTCGACATATTGAACTGATTGGGCAAGTTCCCTATGATTCAGTACTAGTATAAACTTATTGACGAATAATATTATCATCTAGGTAAACATAGACACTCTCAATGACTTAGCACGTGCATTTAGCTAGGCAAACTCACAATGACTCAGTGCTCTCTTAGGTTTAAAGACTAACTAAGTTTCTTGGGTAATCGTAGGTAGTAATCTCAGTGATTCAACACCTGGACTTAGTTATCAAACTTCTCATGACTCAGAACATGGACTCAGCTAGATAATAACCTAATGAGACAGTGTCAGTTTAAGTTTTTGGGCGAACTTAGTTACCACAAAGGTAAATGTCTCAGTATTTCGACATCTTGAACTAATTGGGCAACTTCCCTATGACTTAGTACTTAGTATATTATTTATTAACAAATTTAATTAACGTCTAGGTAAACTTAGACACTCTCAGTTACTCAGCGCCTAAATTTAGCTAGGCAAACTCACCATGAGTCAGTGCTCTCGTTAGTTTAAAGACGAATTAAGTTTCTTAGTTAGACGTGGGTAATCTCAGTGATTCAGCACTTGGACTTAGTTAGGCAAACTTCTAATGACTCATCACATGGACTTAGTTAGATAATAACCTCATGACTCAGTGTCAGTTTATGTTTATGGACGAACTTAGCTACTACAACGGTAAACGTCTCAGTGTTTCGACATCTTGAACTGATTGGGTTAGGTTAGGTTAGGTTAGGTTAAGTTAGGTTAGGTGATTGGGTAAGTTTCCTATGACTCAGCACAAGTATAAGTTTATTGACAAATTAAATTATCATCTAGGGAGCATAGACACTCTCAGTAGCTCAGCATGTGCATTTAGCTAGGCAAACTCACCATGACTCAGTGCTCTCGTAGGTGTAAAGACGAACTAAGTTTCTTGGGTAATCGTAGGTAGATAATCTCAGTGATCAATACCTGGACTTAGTTATCAAACTTCTCATGACTCAGAACATGAACTTAGCTAGATAATAACCTCATGACGCAGTGTTAGTTTAAGTTTATGGGCGAACCTAGTTACTACAAAGGTAAATGTCTCAGTATTTCGACATATTGAACTGATTGGGCAAGTTCCCTATGATTCAGTACTAGTATAAACTTATTGACGAATTATATTATCATCTAAGTAAACTTAAACACTGTCAGTGACTCAGCACCTGGATTTAGCAAGGCAAACTCCCTCTGACCCTAGTGCAGTTTATTGACGAACTAAGTTACCACCCAGGCAAACATACCTTCAGTGATTTGACATATGGGCTAGGTTAATGAGTCACTAAATGAACTGCATATTTATAGATTCATATTTTTCGTAACTCAGCAGCTGAGAAGACTTAATTATTGATGACTCTGTGTATGGTGAGCAAAATGACTAGGAAACTGATAGGACTACAATAACGTTGTTAAAACATTGTGAGACTCGGTGTTTACGACCGTATACACATGTTGTTTAAATAAAGTCATAATAAAACTTTTTGTTTTAAATATGCACCAACAAATTGCTGCAATTGTTGTGTACCACATCCGTTGTGTATAAACGCATTAAACGTGAAAATTAGAACACTTCCATACGGGGAGCAACGAAGCATTCATGGCTTTAAAGTGCCTTAGGTGTAGAGAAATCCACATATGAAGGGAAAACAATAACAGAAGGGTTGAGAAACTGCAGGGGAAATTTGTAATTTTACATTGCATTACTTAGAAATTCATTAATCTGCGTAACCCAAAAATTTTCTCATTTTAAATTTACATAGTTATAGAGAGCAGAAAATTCCACTTTCCAAACTTTTGTAATGAATATGTTAATATTAAACCGTATTTATCCAGTTTGGCCACAAGGTATCTTTTGGGTCATTAAAATTTCAAATGTCTGACGGAATTTGGAAACTTACGGGACATTTGTTTAATGTAAACCTAAATTAACACCAATATTTTCACAAATAATAATGTTACCGAATTTCCAATTAAATGTGCTTCTTTGTAGACTTCGTTCATTTTACAATGTTTTCTTTAAAGTTTATCGATTTTGAGAGGCACATTACGTTGTGCAACGAATTCACAAATTCGGAAGATATTTCGTTTTGAAGGCTTCGGATCGGTCTGTTGCGCATCATTCAGACAGAAAGAGCATTTACAAAAATTGCTTCGCTACCCGATAATATTCTCTCCCGAAGCCAGAAAGCGATTTAAAGGCGCGTGGAATTGACCAAAAGAGCAATAAAATTCTATTCTTTTTCGTATCTGAGGTTGATGCGATAAATAAGAAGAGGAAATGGCCCAATAACTACTCCACCCCTAACATCACACTCAGATCCTCTCCTTTTCCAATACTCTTTTCTTAAAGTAACAAAAAAAATTTTGAAATTATTTTCGAATATCACTGGATTGTTTACAATTGAAATTAATATTTTGGCGTGGGAGTTTAAATTAAATTTTGATTTCCATATAAACAATGGAACTGAATTTCCGGATTGTAACCGTGTCTGGTGCTAAACAGTTTAACACTAGCGTTTAAGACCTTGCATCAACAACGTGAAGTTCCTAAAGATGTCCCTTGCGATAGGAAACGAAACGTCGAACACTACTGACGTCACCATGGTCCGCTATGGAGATTTAATCGAACAGACACGATTACAATCCGGAAAATCAGTTTCATCAGACGACAACCGTGAAAGTCTAAATCAAATTCCATAAATAATCTTTTTAGTGGCTCCTTTCCTGAACGAAGTGAACAAACTATCGATCAGTATCAAAATTGCAAATTCAAATTCAAAAAGCATTACGTAAATAAATTTGTAATCGATTATCTGAATCTTTAAGCAACTTTTAGAACTGGTATAAAATAAATAAAGCCGTTGGTGAGAACCAAAGTGGATGATTAAATTGTCGGTTTTGTCGTGTCGTTCTTTAAAACTTTGTTCGATGCAACAGTGGCACGCTTTAAGAATTTATCCTCAAACTTCCTGCACTTTGTCCCCATTAATGAATCGAGGCAAGTTTTGATCCTAACACATCCTTAATTAACTTTAAGTAGGTGTACCTACCTACATATACGTAAGTACATAGGTAGAATTTAAAATAAAATTAATCCTAATAACGACAAGTTCGTGCAGCTGTTACGTCTACGTTTTCTTCGACAAATTGCTACGACACTTTCCAGTTTTCTTAAAATAAATACGCAGTGAAGATGTCCATATAGCAAGTTATGAAACCACCGTTAACATTTCATTTCCCAGGAAGAGGACGAGTTCGCAACTAATAAAAACTTTTGAAATGTGTAGAACTTGAAAAATAAACGTGAAGTTGACATTTGGCATGGTCTTGGCTACTACTTTTTCGCAGTTTCCTGTAGAGTTTTATGACTTCTTCTATTACATTATGTTACATACGGAATTATGAACCGTTTCATCAAACTGCTTCGACGTGATTCTTTAATGTAAACCCACTTTAGTACTACTTTATAAAATACCTATAGACGGTTTTTTATGATAATAAGAGTCATAATGCTTTGGGTTTAAACTGAGTAACGAGGTTGTGAAGTGCCAATACAAAATAAAGGATGTTAGAGTCAAAACCGAGTCCATAATGAACCCCGATGAGTCAAAGAAGCGAGTTACAAAAATAAAATAATTTGGTGATACATTGTGTAAGCCAATAATCCTTGAATGGTTTTACAAAAAGAAAATGGTGGCAGCTGCCCTATTGGATTTCCGATGATAATTATTCGCGGCGATATATTTCAAAGGTAATTTGAATGTCTCTCTATCAAACATTATCAGTCCCGAATGCAAATAAAACGAGAACCGAGTAATTAAACTTTCAAGGTGTTTTCATGTTTCCGATATTTCTCGATCTCAATAGCACAGGGCCGTCGCGGCGCTGCGTCGGCGACGATATCGGCGTCGGTTGGGAACGCCGAAGAAGGTCATTTAGGCGTCTTGATGTTACCATTTAAAGAATCAAATTGCGACGTAATAAGCCAAAGAATCGATATTCACCCCCAGTTAATATCGCCGCCTCGACAAAGGGATAAAAGCCGCCGCGAAAACGGACACGTTCACCTCAGGAGTTGGTGTTGCTGAAGAATTTATCGTGATTTGAACTGTATAATCGAATTTAACACCGAAGGGCATAATTGTTTAATCACAAATTCAATAGATGAAGCTTTTAAATATTGTAACTCTATTTTATTTAGTAGAAAATAAAATAATTTAATCACTCTTTTCACCTAAAGGACCTCTTAACGAATTAAATATTCAACTCCACAAAATTGTTTAATTATACTTAGACAATATTTTTTATATTAAATCTTAGTCGAAGGTTTTTTTATTGTGGATTGTGTCGATAATCCCAACGCGTGTTAAATGTTTTTTTCAATCGACCACCTTAACATAACAATCAAAAGCAAAGACCTTTCGCTTTCCTACAGTAATTAATTATTCCTTTATGTAACTTGCTCGTCAGTCAGTGACCTGAAAGTAATATAATCATAATAAAAGAACATAATGCATCAGTGTGGAGATGAGAAGAACCTTTGCTCTTGACATTGAAAAAGCAAAGGTAATAAAAAGGAAATAAAGACACATGAGTGTGACGTTTTTAAGTATCTTCACGCGCGAGCTTGCATATCCTTAAAAGATAAAGGACTTGGAAAGGAAATATGACTTCGTAAGCCGGTTATCTAAATTCAAGAGGGATTGCGGGGGTTAAGCCGATTTAGAGCGTCTCTGAGTAAGAAAGTGTCTCGTCTATAAGTACAAATGTTGAAATAAGTCGTTCTAGCTGTTTTTTAAAATACATAACTAAATATCGACCAGATAAAAAGCACGAGCTGATAATAGATAGTCAGTCAGTAAATATTCGAAGTGCTTAACAATTAAAATCCTCACCTTGATTGGGATCACATAAAATATTTATCAAAGCACGTGTAAAACGAAAAAAATAAAAAGGAAGAGACAAACAACACAAGTAAACATCTGCTAATGTGAATACCTACAATAAAACAACAGCCTCGAGTGGAGCAACAGGGATGGGGGCTAATTTGGTTAAGGACTGATTGGAAAGAGGGATGAAGGGCAGTAAAAGAAGAAGAAGTGGAAGAGAAAACGACCATTCGTTTGTTTTGTCTGACGGACGGACGGACAGACGCCTATTTCTTTACAACGAACGTGGAATAACGGACTGAACGCGTTCAATGAATAATTAATTTGGGGAGAACTGACGGCTGCCTTCTCTCTCCCTCTCCTTTTGTCTTATTTTATCTCAATATCTCTCCATCTTTCTCGTTCCAATCGATCGATTCGGTTTGTGGCATTGTTTTCGCAGATATTCCTATTCAAGGATAATTAATCGATTGCGGGTATAGGTACATTTAAATGTCGACTATTGTTTTTGGGTCAAAGGGCGAAATGGTAATTACTATCATTACAACCTCTGCCGCCCGGATAAAGATTGATGAATAATCCATCAAGCGAATCGGTTGACAAATACGTACGAAAAGCCCAAACGGACCGTCCGTTGGTTAAATTGCTTTTTAACTATTCGACACAGACATCATACCAAGTTATACGATTACAATAAAAAGTTTACGTTGTATTAAGTACTTTTATTATATAATTTAGATACTTCATTGTAACAGGGAGCATGTCAAAGGTGAGGCTACTTGGAGCAAGAAAAGAAATTTTGAGTGCTTGGTCAGAAATTTGTGGGCACCTACTGATGAAGACTAATACGTTCTAAATTACGATCAACAACTTGTAGTTTCAAGAATTTGCTGACCAAAAATTAAAGGTCCTTTTAAAAATAATTCGAAAGAAAATTTAATTTAATACTAACAGAAGTTTGAGGCTATTTCAAGCACTAAAAGAAACTTTGAGTTCTTAGCCAGAAATTACGATCAACTTCTGATGGTTTCGATAGACTGCTGATCAAAAATTAAATGTTCTTTTAAAAAATTATTGTAACGGAAATTTTTTATTACAAAAGTTTGAGGCTACTCTGAGAAAAAAGAAATCTTTGAGTTCTTGGTTAGAAATTTGTGGGCACCTACTGATGAAGACTAATAAGTTCGAAATTACGATCAACATCTTGTAGTTTCAAGAATTTGTTGACCAAAAATTAAAGGTCCTTTTAAAAATAATTCGAAAGAAAATTTAATTTAATACTAACAGAAGTTTGAGGCTATTTCAAGCACTAAAAGAAACTTTGAGTTCTTAGCCAGAAATTACGATCAACTTCTGATGGTTTCGATAGACTGCTGATCAAAAATTAAATGTTCTTTTAAAAAATTATTGTAACGGAAATTTTTTATTACAAAAGTTTGAGGCTACTCTGAGAAAAAAGAGAACTCTTGAGTTCTTGGTCAGAAATTTGTGGGCACCTACTGATGAAGACTAATAAGTTCGAAATTACGATCAACATCTTGTAGTTTCAAGAATTTGTTGACCAAAAATTAAAGGTCCTTTTAAAAATAATTCGAAAGAAAATTTAATTTAATACTAACAGAAGTTTGAGGCTATTTCAAGCACTAAAAGAAACTTTGAGTTCTTAGCCAGAAATTACGATCAACTTCTGATGGTTTCGATAGACTGCTGATCAAAAATTAAATGTTCTTTTAAAAAATTATTGTAACGGAAATTTTTTATTACAAAAGTTTGAGGCTACTCTGAGAAAAAAGAAATCTTTGAGTTCTTGGTCAGAAATTTGTGGGCACCTACTGATGAAGACTAATAAGTTCGAAATTACGATCAACATCTTGTAGTTTCAAGAATTTGTTGACCAAAAATTAAAGGTCCTTTTAAAAATAATTCGAAAGAAAATTTAATTTAATACTAACAGAAGTTTGAGGCTATTTCAAGCACTAAAAGAAACTTTGAGTTCTTAGCCAGAAATTACGATCAACTTCTGATGGTTTCGATAGACTGCTGATCAAAAATTAAATGTTCTTTTAAAAAATTATTGTAACGGAAATTTTTTATTACAAAAGTTTGAGGCTACTCTGAGAAAAAAGAGAACTCTTGAGTTCTTGGTCAGAAATTTGTGGGCACCTACTGATGAAGACTAATAAGTTCGAAATTACGATCAACATCTTGTAGTTTCAAGAATTTGTTGACCAAAAATTAAAGGTCCTTTTAAAAATAATTCGAAAGAAAATTTAATTTAATACTAACAGAAGTTTGAGGCTATTTCAAGCACTAAAAGAAACTTTGAGTTCTTAGCCAGAAATTACGATCAACTTCTGATGGTTTCGATAGACTGCTGATCAAAAATTAAATGTTCTTTTAAAAAATTATTGTAACGGAAATTTTTTATTACAAAAGTTTGAGGCTACTCTGAGAAAAAAGAGAACTCTTGAGTTCTTGGTCAGAAATTTGTGGGCACCTACTGATGAAGACTAATAAGTTCGAAATTACGATCAACAACTTGTAGTTTCAAGAATTTGCTGACCAAAAATTAAAGGTCCGTTTAAAAATAATTCGAAAGAAAATTTAATTTAATATTAACAGAAGTTTGAGGCTATTTCAAGCACTAAAAGAAACTTTGAGTTCTTAGCCAGAAATTACGATCAACTTCTGTTGGTTTCGATAGACTGCTGATCAAAAATTCAATGTTCTTTTAAAAAATAATTGTAACGGAAATTTTTTATTACAAAAGTTTGAGGCTACTCTGAGAAAAAAGAGAACCCTTGAGTTCTTGGTCAGAAATTTGTGGGCACCTAATGATGAAGACTAATAAGTTCGAAGTGACGATCAACATCTTGTAGTTTCAAAAACTTGCTGACCAAAAGTTAAAGGTTCTTTTAAAAAGAATACGAAAGAAAATTTAATTTAATAATTACAGAAGTTTGAGGCTATTTCAAGCACGAAAAGAAACTTTGAGTTCTTAGCCAGAAATTACGATCAACTTCTGATGGTTTCGATAGACTGCTGATCAAAAATTCAATGTTCTTTTAAAAAATAATTGTAAGGGAAATTTTTTATTACAAAAGTTTGAGGCTACTCTGAGAAAAAAGAAAATTTTGAGTTCTTGGTCAGAAATTTATCAAAACCCTGTGATGTACTGATGAAGACCAATAAGTCCGAAATCACGATCAACTTCTGATAGTTTCGATAGACTGCTGATCAAAAACTCAATGTTATTTTCAAAAATAATTGGAAGGGAAATTTAATATTAACAGAGTTTGAGGCTACTTTGAAAAAAAAAGGAAACTGAGTTTTTGGTCGGAATTTTATAAATACCATGTGATGTGCAAAAACCCAGTGTTCATTCTAAAATTACTTAAAAACAAAACTGAAATAACAGAAATTTGTATTTTTAAGAATATTTACCCTGCATGTGCCTACATAATAATGTAATTGGTAAGAGAGGATTATTGTCCTTAATAACATCATAAATAGTCATGACCGATTAAGATCGATTTTCGATAAATAATTCAACGAATCGATAAACTAGACAGGGACGGAAAATATAGTTGGGTTATTTTCTTACCTTTTTTCAACCTTTTTGAAATATACCTATAACAAGTATCCAACTACTTACCTACACAGGTACTTACTAAAACTAGGTCACGATTTAATAATAAACTTCATGAATAGTGTTGCATAGGTAGTTCCTTAGCTATATCTTTCATTGTCCTTCAGACAAAGTTAATCAATAAACAATTACCTACATCTAAATAAAATATTTGGTAGGTACAAGTAACAAAAGGTCTTTTCTTTTAGATAATAATAACAATAATAAATATATAGGTATCTATTTAATATTGGGTAATTTATTAGTAATTAATTTATGAATAAAAAAAAATATATATACTTAGAGCATTCTCTTTTCTCATCCACAGAAAAAATAAATCGAGAAATTCTGTCTAAAGAAGTATGATTTGTATGAGGTACTTCGAACTTCGTCATATCAAACCGATATAAATAGTATCGCAAGAGGGAAATTTAATTAAACATTCTTTACGTCTGTACTACAGACTTTTTTCCAATTTTAGAATTGAGCATTTGGTCGCAAAGTCTCCCAACGGTCCTGAGGAACTGAGGGAAACAATTTTGCTTTTTAATTCGTTTATGCAAACTACGAAAAAACAAAGTTATACCTAATTCCTTCTTCTAATTAAAAGTACAAAAATAACTTCCACAGTATTTTCTTAATAAACGTGAACAATTAAATTTTTCCATTGGTAGATTAAAAATACATTTCTTTTTTAAAATAACCGTGAATATCTCGTGTTTTAAATACTAAATTAAAATGCGTCGTAAAACTAAAATATTCTCAATATTATTTAAAATCAATATCTGATGGTAGTTATGATTATGAACAAACACAACAAAAATGGCAAGAATTTATTATTGGTAGTAAAAACGTCAATCGTTGCTGGCTATATTGACTGCACTAATGTTGCATTATTTATCGCATAATAACGACGACTTTGGCGAGAATATGCGGGCTCTAAAATATAAGTTTTATTTTTCAGGAAATGGAAAACTAGCACCGCACTGCCATTCCGAATGAAGTGGAGAAATTTCCATAATTTGATTTCAAATAGTTGCACCGAAAGTCGTAAATGGAGTAAGAGAGTTTGAAAGAAGTTAGGCGTCCAACTCTGGCGTGCATTCAAGAAGGTGTGTGTCGATGCTTTTGCGCCAGCTGCCAAATCGAAAATGTGATGAATCGAAAAATAAATCATCAACGTAAGTTTTCATAACATAATTTATACTTTCTCAAAAACTAGGGAGATTTATTTGAAATTTTATGAACTTTCATCTAATTACATTACATAATCTGTAGACTTATAATCGCGGTTTCTTTGGAACACAACAGAAGTTTTAGGTTGGGAAAGTTGTTGTGTCTACCCTCAGATATTTCAGGGAAACTATTAACTCTGGCAATATTATTAGGTAATCCAAACCCTCAACTAAACAACCCAAGTAGGTATAACTTTCGTATGTAGAAGAGTTTTTGCTAGATAAATTAAATAAAGAGAATTGTGGATACAAGAACTGGGTGCCTATCGAGGTCACAGTTACAAAAACAATTTACCTATTAAACAGAGTAAAACGAGAAGGGCAAGAAACCTTCTTAGAATTATAAAGGCCTTTTGTAAATTAGAATTGCTTTGAAGTTTCCAAAAAAAAAAAAAGATGATGAATGACAGATCAAGCAGATCCGGAGGATATAATGTATCTTTGTTCGTTCATGTTAAAGAATTTTCCGCCAACGTCCCTTCCACGTTTCGGATGTTGTGAAGCAGATTTTTAAAAGAGCAGGCAGCAACACATACTGCGGCAAAAATACACACATACCTACGTTCATAGATAGATAGAGGATGCAAGTAAAGTAGCTTTACTATCCGGGGATTTACCGCCCGTTTGATATTCCAGTCGGTTAACTTGAGGAAACAGACTAATATTTGTTTCTCGCTCGTGTCGAGTTTAACACATGTCAGCCGGGTCGTAATCCAATTTTACTTCTCAAGATGCGAACATGCTCCGCAAATACAAAATAACGCACCCGAAAGAGAAGATAACGGCGTAATGCACTAGTTAATGTTCCTAGTGGTGAAGATATTTGATTACAGTCCTATGTACTCGACGTTTAATGGAAAGCAACCCCGTCTAGCGAGTCGACGGCTCTAATAAACTCCAAAATGTCCCAACGGTGCAAAAATATAAATTGCACAAACTTTCGAAGGAAACGCTATTTCTCTAAAAGCAACCCCTCCAATTATCACTCACTAACTAAAGGCATTTATTTCAAAATCTCATACACTTTCACTGTAGAGAATTTCTAAAAACTTGTACGCACGATTTGTTTTTCGGGTGAGTCTTGGGTGAGCGCCCTTTGAGCAAAACTGCCTGTCAAATGCGACATGCATAATATTTCTTTGCTTTTCGGCTCAATTCCAGGTACAAATTCTTCTGTGGAGGATAGTAATAAGTAATATTCTTCAAATAACCTTCCATCCTTCTTCTATCGTCATTTACACTCTGATAACCCTTGTTCGTACAAACTTAGTTTCTTTGAAAATATTCTTTAAATATCTCACACGTAATATGAGGTTCGTATGACATTTATTTATGTGTCTGAGAGCCGTTAATTCATTTAATGGCTTTTATTTGTTACGAATGACGTATCATCAGGCAGTTATCGTGAAGAGGTACACAGAGGCGTGGAAAAGGTAGAGCACCCTTTAATTTTATTGCGTTAAAAATGAGGTTAATTTGTTAGGTCCCGAAAGGCCGACAAAATAAGACAAACTGTTTCCTAAGGAAAACGATCGTTCCCCCCAGTGAACTTATGAATTAGTTACCCCCCTTTTCGTATTAGTATTGTAGACGGTACAACCGCAACCGTTTAATTTCTTATGCACATTACGATTAAAAACTAGCTCGAGGTCTCCAGGAAAAGCCACTGAACCCAGTTTATCATTCGCTTAAAAGAAAATTAAAGCGCTGAAACGGAAATTAAAAATAAAACGCTGAATCGGTAACTAACGTCCTTACAAACAGGAAAAAAGCTACGACTAATAACAGTAATAACAGCAGAAATAAATTACTTATTTACACAAATAGAATACTTAGAGCTTTTCGTCAAATCTAATTTACGTAAGATTATATCCGTAACTAATTTATATTGTAAATAAATCAAAAATCATAACTAATCAAAGCTGCATATTGTCACATAGTGCTCAAAATTTTACAAAAATTATATTTCTTTTTATATTTCCTTTATTTTGAGATATGGTTGTTGAAACTGGGTCACAAAATTGTGCGAGTCAAAAGGGGAAGGGGGGTGTAGCGGGTTACCGCTATCACTCATCCTAATGCCTTATTAATAAATATTAAAATTTTATAATATTTATTCGGCCTTGGCCTATTTTATGTGATTATTGCTAAAATCGTTAATTTTATTTTATTGCCTAATAAGAATATTGTTGCTCATTTTTATTTTATTTTCAAAATAAATTCTTGAAAGTTGTAATTAGATACCTACCTACATTTTATTGGCTTTTGGATCTTCGTGGAAATTGAAGGGTCTTTTACAAAATAAAATGTGCTGGAATTATCTGTATACCTACTTCAGCTGCTGAATTTTGGCGAAAGAAAAGATAAAATTGAAACTCAATAATGGTTAATGAACTTTTCATTGTCGATGAATTTTAAAACCTTTTCACCTTTTTTTATATTAAAAATTGACGCGGTTCAGCTCTTCACGAAATTTCGTGGCGTGTTGTTAATTATTTTAATTGTTAATTACGTCTTCCACAAGAAAAAAAAAGCTGGAGACAGGAAAAGACGTCTTAGTAATTTAATTCAAGGTACAAAATTAGATATTTATTACAAAAGTACCTACATATTGTATTTAGGTATGTTCAACAGGGTAAACGAAAACTTTGTTAAAGTCAATGTTTTGCCTTCTTCTCGAACGGACACGCTACTCGACTTTAGAAAAACAAAAACGGAAAAGAGGAAAAGAAAAGCGTGGACGACAATTTGCGTTTTTTTCTCCACCGGTTTCTTTATGTTCCTTGCTCCCGTGTTATCCCCCTTTTCCCTTGTTCCCATCGTCCCGAACTGAAATTGTGTTTTTCCTTACAGCGAAGATAGCCAGGTAGAGGCTTCGTTATTGATTTTACGTCATGCTATGCTAGGCCTTACACTCCGGAGATATGCCCAGGTAACTACACTGCAACTCGATTTCGCTGCTTGTAAGCGCCGCGGCGCCGCGCCGCGCCGTCGTCTCGCGTCACTGACACCGCCACGGCGCCTCCATCGCATCACTTAAGACGCTGTAAATTTTTTATTGTCTTTATAAGAAAATCGAACATACGACATGTTACTTCCTTTTTCCTTGAATTTTTCCTGTCAAATTCTGATTACATCAAAAACTCTCATCATTAAGAAAATTAAATCCAACTGTGATCCTTCGACTTTTCACGCACTATCTCTTCCAAAACATCCTTCCCAAATTTCTTGTACCTACGTGTCACCGGCATATGATTAAAAAAGGACCGATTGGTCGATACCGTTTCATGTAGAGCCTCAATAATGAAAAATTAATGATCCACTTAACGTTAAAGCATTGATAATATAATCATTAAAAGAGACTTTAAATGTGTCGGAAATGTAGCAATTCGAATTGTCAGTATCTACATAGTAAAAATAATTTACGTAAATGACAGGGCAACTTCCTACGAACCGCCCCTTGACGGTAAAAAAAAAGAAAACGAAAAAAGAACCGGGTAACTTGTTAAGGATCTTTTTGCGGTAATTACGGTTCACGGGAAGCAATGGTATCGATCTTTTTGTAACCGATGTAACAGTCACGGACAAACGGAATAACTGACCTTTTACCTAGACAGGCACATTAACGCAAACCTTGTGGTGTCAAGACTACGAATCGAGTTACACTATCAACACGCGCAATAATAGTATGCAACAAGAAAAATGCCCTTAAATTAAAAACAAAAGTATTTTTGCACTTCAATACAATCTAAACAAAAAACAGAATGGTTTTTAGTATTCCTTCCCCTTATTACAGCTAATGTAAAATACGTCGCCCTGTTAAAGAGAATATAATGCCTTCCACGTGTAAATAACACGCAATACTTATACGTATGTAAAAGTTATTTTCATCTAATAATACGTGGATGTCATTCTCATTTTTCACTTTATTTTTTTCGTGTCACTTTCTAGAGAGTGAAATAGAAGAATTTCAACGATCCACGGTAGGCCTTTTACAAAACTCCGTAAAAAATAATTAATCATCCTCGGCTGATCAATCACCTACGTTGGCGTCGTTTATTTACGATGGCATCGGGTCATATCGTATTACCTTTATACGACCACTGTTTCGACCCCGCAGTCAGAAAATTCGTTCGTTGGTTAATTTATAGTTGCATAAAAAATAGGACGATAGTTGATATCTCTTCAGTCATCTTTTGTAATTTACTTACACTTGGAAATTAGATAATCGTTGGGGTAAATTTCTAAATCCTCAGAAATTAGGGCGAATGTGAAGTTCACTTCAATTATCTCGTCAAATTTGATTACCCAAGAAATAGATCTTTTGAGATGGTGTTAGAGACATGTCAATTTTTCGGGTTAATTTTAAAATCCACAGAAATCAAGACGATGGTTAAGTTCTCTTCAGTAATCTCTTAGAAGTAATCTACTTACCCAAGAGATGGGTATTTGAATAATGCGTTAAGTAAGGGACATGTCAATTGTTGGGGTAAATTTCTAAATCCACAGAAATTAAGACGATGACCAAGCTCTTCAGTAATATTTTACAATTTATCTTTTAAAGTGGTGTTATGTTAGAGCATGTCAATCTACAGGGGGTAAATTTCAAAACCCACAGAAATTAGGACAGTAATTGCGTTCTATTCAATCGTCCCTTATAAGTTACTTACGCAAATATTAATCTTTTGAGGTGGTCTTAAAATCGGGCTGTCAATCTGTAGGGTACATTCCAAAATCCACAGAAATCAAGACGATGGTTGAGTTCTCTTAGTAATCTTTTATAAATAATTGACTTAAGCAAGAGATGGGTGTTATCAAGTTGCCCTATGTAAGGGAAATGTCAATCGTTGGTGTAAATTTTCCAAATCCACAGATATTAAGACGATGACTAAGTTTTTCAGTAAGCACTTATAATTTACCTTTTAAAGTGGTGTTATGTTAGAGCATGTCGATCTACAAGGGGTAAATTTCAAAACCCACAGAAATTAGGACAGTAATTGCATTCTGTTCAATCGTCCCTTATAAGTTACTTACGCAAATATTAATCTTTTGAAGTGGTTTTAAAATCGGACTGTTAATCTGCAGGGTACATTCCAAAATCCACAGAAATCAAGACAATGGTTGAATTCACTTAGTAATCCTTTATAAATAATTGACTTAAGCAAGAGATGGGTCTTATCAAGTTGCCCTATGTAAGGGGAATGTCAATCGTTGGGGTAAATTTCCAAATCCACAGATATTAAGACGATGACTAAGTTTTTTAGTAAGCACTTATAATTTATCTTTTAAAGTGGTGTTATGGTAGAGCATGTCGATCTACAAGGGGTAAATTTCAAAACCCACAGAAATTAGGACAGTAATTGCGTTCTGTTCAATCGTCCCTTATAAGTTTCTTACGCAAAAATTAATCTTATGAAGGGTGTTATGTTAAGGCTGTCAATCTGCAGGGTAAATTCGAAAATCCACAGAAATCAAGACTATAGTTAAGTTTTCTTTAGTAATATTTTATAATTTATTTATGCAAGAGATGTATCTTTTAAAGTTGTGGTATGTTAGGTCATGTCAATCAATAGGGTAAATTACAAAATCCACAGAATTTAGGATCATAAGTTGAGGTCTCCTTATTCATCAGATTACCTATGACATGACTTTTATGAAACAGCATTGGGCATGTCACCCTACAGGGTAAATTTCAAAACGCACTATCAATATATTAATATTTGTACGCCAGTTTGAATGACAGCTGCTGGCCCTTTTTCATGTTTAAGGCTTTCTTTAAAGGAATATATTTCTTTTTTTTTTGACTCGACCCTATTCTCTTATTTGTAGAGTCGATCTCAGGAATAAGGACTCGAGCGAGCGGGTCTCTAGAAACTTCGTGGAAAACAACAGGTGATGCGAGAGATATGATGTGGCGGGGTCGGTGGCAGAGGTTGAAACGGTAGCTGAGTAACAGGGTTGAGGCCAAGGCCACGTGTGTACATAGTAAACGTACGCTTTATTTGTATTACAAAGTAGGGGCTGAAATCTAACGATACTGGGATTGCCCGTTTACAGTGGCGCAAGGCAGCGGATCAAGAAAACCCCACACAAAGATGATATTACTATGCGGTTGTTACTAACACGTTTTATATCCCCTGGCATTATATCCCCACATACATATATACATAGATGTACGCAAAACTGTACACATTTGTTTAGCAATAGATGCATAACGAGGTAGGTAAGTATATAAATAAGTAACTATGCACCTATATACTTAAAAAACAAATATTTTTGTTACAAGTAAAAAATATTCCTTTCAGTTTAAAGTACGTACTTATGGTTTTGTTGGATAGACATATAGGGAGTGGCATTTATAATGAATAGTATTGAAACCATGTTTTTTTTATTGATTATAATTGCCACCCCATGTACCTATATCAAAAATTTCTTCACAGTGTGAATGATGAAAGAACCAAACACACTTAGGTATTTGCCTCCCTTGTTTTGTAATTGTAGTATATTTGCTTTTCAAAATTATATTTTACTACCCTTCTCCTTTTTAAAAATTCAATATGTAGGTAGGAGTATTGGAATCTGGATCACAATGAGGGTTGTAAAAGTTTATAAATTGATTGAGCTTTGACAAGCCTCACTGCGACTTTAATTGCAATTTTGTGTGAATTACAAATATTCATTTTACATTTAAAAAAGAAGAAAAAAGATAAAAACACTTGGTAGTTTCACTATATATTTATTGATTATATCTACTCTTTTGATAATGGTGTAACAACCGAAACGACTGTCGTCAAGAATTTGTCAATAAATATATAGCGAAACTACCAAGTGTTTTTCTCTTTTTTCTCTTCTTTTAATTTATTTTTAAAAATGTTTCACCAAGTGGCGAATAACCGCAGTATTTCAATCATTTTACATTTCTTTTGCAGATGTGGTGCCTGACATCAACTATGGTCCCCAAAAATACCGATACAATGAAGAATGAAGAAAAAGGTCCAGACATTATTATTTAAGTAAGATATTGATCAATAAGTTTAATTATTTTTATTGGCCCTTTTGGCAACACTTATCCAAATTGTTATAATATTCATAGTTCCGGAGACATATTTTATATAATACATCAAACTGATTTTTGAAAAATACGTATGCTTTGATTTGTATTATCAATTAAAGTGCTTGTGGCTTGCACTTACTTTGTAAAATATATATGAATAAAAAGCACAAACATATTTCGTTTTTATTTTATAAACGATTAGCAAAGTGAAAAACACAACATAAGAAAATAAAATAAAGCTAATTTAGTGAGTACCAACCAAAATTAAAGGTAAGTAAGTAATTAATTATATATTTTTGAATAATTAATAAACTTATTTAAATCCTATTGCAGTTTTATTATTTTATTTTATTATTTAAAATTAACTGTGTATAAAAAGGAAGAGACTTTAAGGATATCACTTGTATATCAATAAGGACCAATTCCCACATCTATCCCTAAAGTCTTAAGACTAAAAATTCATAATTTCCTACAGTCTCCTCTGACAGTTGGGAATGAAAGCTGTTATTGTAGGTTTCTATAATAGTTTACATGGATTCTAGTATTTACCATCTTTTGCCTATACAGTTTCACAAATTTGATATCGACCTCTGTTCAACTCAACCCACTTTCAATACACTGTGGCGCCATCTATTACAATATACTCAAACTAAAATTTTGAAAATATTACAGGTTCCTGTAATTTTGCTAAAGATTCATAATGTAAGAATCTTTAGATTCATACATTATGAATCTAAAGATTCTTACATTATGAATCTAAAGATTCTTAAACTAGTTTCATGAGCCGGGCCTTCGGCCCGGCTCTTATGTTCCTGAGCCGGGCCTTCGGCCCGGCTCTTTAATCTTCTTAACCTAAACTCATCGTTCGCTACATGAATGTTCCCACCCTTATGCCCACCCAGGGTCGATATCTTCCTTTCCGTTAAAATTGGTTCATAAAAATGTCTCAAAATGATGAGTCAGCGCCACCTAGCGGACTCTTCTGCAACTAGGATTTTTGTACAAATAAATACGAAAATGACTTAGTGGCTTATATTATATTTTCAGGACTTTACAATAATTACACAAATGGGGTTATTTTCATCTTAGAAATATATTATTTTATATTTTTAACATACTGTTATTTTACAACATACACTAAAAAATACATTATTTTAACGTTACTTACTTGTTAAATACAAATTATTTACAATATACAATTTACAACTAATTATTTAACTTACAATTTTAAGTTATACATATTAAGGAATAAAACGACTGTTTATTTATTTTTGTATAGCTACGTACTTAAAATCTATTTAAAATTACACTATTCTAAAACTTATTTTACATAAGCTACACTAGGAATCAGTTTTATTAAGCACATTACAGAAATTTCTTAAAATGAGTTATGACTAAGTTTAAAATGTCCTGAAAAGCAATTACCTTATTAAGTTTCTAGGGCGCAGATTTTATTTAATTGTTTATTTGTTATCCTAGATTTTACAATAACACAGCTAAAAAAGTTTGATCCAGGTCATGGAAGAAGTAAAGTTGTGTGACCAACCAGTTTTCAATCTCACGACCCTACGATGTTGATGGCACCTCATCAAAAATTCGGGGCTTGGAGATGATTTGTTCCCGTTGACAGGATTTGGATCTTCTTCATCCTAAAATTTAAGAACTTTTAGGAAATTTATTTTATTTAAGAAAATTATTTCATGTAGCAACTTATTAAAGAAAAAGAGAAGTCATTGAAATGGAAAAAATTATACTTATAATGATACTGACAAAAACCTGAATCCGGAAATATTACAGTTGCTACTATTTTCCAAGCTTCCTTAGGAGCCAATTTCTAATTAAGTAAAAATTAAACTTTCAACTTTACTCTTTGAAATTCTCAAACAATTAAATAAAAAAAATACTTCACTTAGAAAGTGCATTTTCCACTTGAGTAGTTTTATGACAGGGCTTTACCTAAAACAGACAAATGTTATAGTCAAGTTTGATAAAACATTTGAATTAGATTATACTTTTAATGATACCTACTGGAAAAAAAACTTTATTCCTAAAGTTGATGTAGGGTTGATTTCAGATACACGTTTCTTCAACAACTCCTGACTAACCACTTTCTGCTTGAAATATATAAAATTAATAAAGAAAAAAATACACGTTCAACTTATAAATTGAGACATTTTTTTAAGCAATTGCAACAATAAATACTTGTCTTAAAAAGTGTATTTTCTGCTTGAGTAATTTTATGTCGAATCTTTACCTACAACATACAGAAGTTTAAATTAGTTAAAAATCTTTAAACTAATTTCAATTAAGTTATATAAATATTTGAAATAGAACATTTTACTTTTAAAGGTAAAGTGTATTATCTACACAAATCCAAAAGTCTAAATAATAAAAGAAATATACTTTTCGGCCACTTTGTTTTATCCGTTACCCCTGCACGTAATTACCACGACAAAGTACAAAGGTATGTGCAAATGTTGTTTCAACAGTGAAGGAGTTCAATCTGATGTCCACATAAATTAGCGAACGTCCTCACAGCACCTACACAGAAAATTACTTCATTAAAATATCCTTTTTAATAATGATCATACAAAATTAACAAAAAAACATTTAAATTACAAAAATAGGACAACATATTTATAATACACAAGTAATAAAAAAGTATATATTATAAGACAAAATACTCAAAGCCCAAAAATATAATATCAACCATTTTAAGCTTTCATTACCTTTAGGAATAAATATCAGAACTGGCACAAAATCAATTAAAAATAAGGGAAAGGAAATTAATTACTGATTTGAACTACTCATCAGGGCTTTCACCCAAATGACCTAATGCAATTGTCACCGTGTTGGTCCCACGATGTGCCTGAAATAAAATCGATCACCATGATTATAGATTAAAAGAAATCTAAAGTCATAGCTTTGGGAAAGAAACGTCAAAGCTGACAAAGCAGCGACTATAAGGACGAAGAGGTTAGTAGTAATTTAAATTAGTTTCCCCTGACCATTGCTGGTCAAGGGGGACCGCACCCTCAGGTCGTGTGACCCAAAGGCAGCAGTCCACAAAAAAATCGTCAATTGACATAAAGTCAATGACTACGATGACAGCAACTATTGCAACTGTCATCGTTTCGATCCCACGATGTTCCTGAAATAAAACAAGTCACTATGATTATAGATTCTTAAAAATCTATAGTCATAGCTTTGGGAAAGGAAAGTCAAAGCTGACAAAGCAGCGACTATAAGGACGAAGAGGTTAGTAGTAATTTAAATTAGTTTCCCCTGACCATTGCTGGTCAAGGGGGACCGCACCCTCAGGTCGTGTGACCCAAAGGCAGCAGTCCACAAAAAAGTCGTCAATTGACATAAAGTCAATGACTACGATGACAGCAACTATTGCAACTGTCATCGTTTCGCTCCCACGATGTTCCTGAAATAAAATAAATCACTATGATTATAGATTTTTAAAAATCTATAGTCATAGCTTTGGGAAAGAAACGTCAAAGCTGACAAAGCAGCGACTATAAGGACGAAGAAGTTAGTAGTAATTTAAATTAGTTTCCCCTGACCATTGCTGGTCAAGGGGGACCGCACCCTCAGGTCGTATGACCCAAAGGCAGCAGTCCACAAAAAAGTCGTCAATTGACATAAAGTCAATGACTACGATGACAGCAACTATTGCAACTGTCATCGTTTCGCTCCCACGATGTTCCTGAAATAAAATAAATCACTATGATTATAGATTTAAAAAAATCTATAGTCATAGCTTTGGGAAAGGATCGTCAAAGCTGACAATGTCAGCGACTATAAGGGTGAAGAGGTTGGTACTAATTGAAATTAGTTTCCCCTGACCATTGCTGGTCAAGGGGGACCGTACCCTCAGGTCGTGTGACCCAAAGGCAACAGTCCACAAAAAAGTCGTCAATTGACACCAAGTCAATGACTATTATGATGACGATGACAATTGCAGGTCGAGGTTTCCACCCTGATAGCTGTAATTAATAATTATTACTTTTATAGTGAAATTATGCCAGCCAAAGTGTAATGATGTAACAAATTTTATGCATTTTTACGTAACTACTTAATATTATTTATCAAGTGTTTATAATAATTTAATGTGTATATGTAAAAATGTATTATATAAATACGATTTAGTTATTTATTAATCATAATAAATACTGGTGTAGTAATTTAGTAAGTATGATATACTTTCACTTACCTATTTGAAGATTTTCAAGTAAAATTTCAATCAATAAAGGAAGTACCTGTTGGACCTACATAAGTAAAAACCTACTTTCTGAAGCTTTTATATACGAAAAAAATAAAATGGTTTTCAAATTATTTAGTTTAAACTGTAATTATTTAATAAAATTCAAAAAGCCAGTCATAAAATACCCTAATACACCATTTTTTTCACTTTAAAGAATTAAAGAAGAAGCGTCAAAAAGATAGTTCGTCAAGTTATAACATTGTGATATTAAATCAAAAACATTTATGTCAAAAGAGGATGGGAGAAAAGATAAAAGTTTTGTGATCGCTATTTTAAATAACGATCGAAGAAAGTGAAGATGTACCTGCTGTGGTGTCCAGAAGCATTCTGTCATCCACCATCAACTGATGTTCCCTTTAGTAGGCCCGTAGATTAGCGATAAACGACCAACACTAGTTTGTTACACCAGTAATTATCAGTTAAGTAATTAGGTGTGATTAATTTTTCATAATACTGACCAACTACTACGTAATAAAAACGACTGTAACAAACGTTGACCGCCTACCGTGAAGAAAAAGGTGACCATGAGGTCTGGCGGGATGTCCCCCCCTTCTGTCTGATCCTATCAACTCCACAAATTTTGCGTGATGATATGGGACGGAACGGCTGAGCCCATCCACTTTGAGACCGCCTCATGATCGAAAGAAGTCTGAGACCCTAAGCCCTAGGGGTGTAAAAAACTGCAGCAAGTACAGCTTTTTACACCCTGTCAGGTTAGGTACCATTATAGAGAATGGCGAAGGGATGGCCGAACCGGGGCGAGTCAGGTGGCCGCAACCACCGTCGTTCTCCCGCTCCCCAGTTGAGAAAAATGAAAACGATAGTGACCGGTATGTCCTAAAAGTTTTTTAATTAATTGTTTAATATAAAAACATTTTAAGACATACTGGTTGTGTTTTTTTTTTCCTTTTTTGACACAAAATTATCTACGCTACTCTTAAAAGATAATCGCATTTCACAAAAACAAATAATTTGTTGATTTATTAAATCAGACGAATATTTTTTCGACTAATTGAAAAAACAATAACTGTATACAAATAAGCATACAATTGATAGGTAATTTTATTGATTTTAAAAACAAAAATTAACTTAATAATAGCATATTTTCTGATTGGCTCCGGAAATTCAAAAAATTAGTGCTGTATGTAAATTTGTTCAGTGAATACTTTTCAATTAAAAAAATCCTCTAAAATATTAAGACTGATTGTGAGGCGTTTTATATCGAAAAATGAAATTAAATTATTAAGTTAATTATTCGGATTTTCAGTGACCTATACTGTAACTAACTACCTATTGGACCTACATCTGTAAGAGCCTGAACAAAAGCGTTTACATTCCTGGGAATTTTTTAAAACAATTATCAAATTATTTAAGTAGAAACCAGCCAAAAAAATACCTACCAAATTATCAAATAGGTACTTTTTTATAATAAAAATTTAGAAAAAAATAACATACGTCAAAAAAGAATAGAAGAAGTAGTTTTGTGATCGCCAAGGCAGACCAGTCCCATACAGTATGTCGATATGCTTCCAATCCGCCTCTTTACGTAACGATCGAAAGAAGTTGAAGGTGTACCTGCTGTGGTGTCAAGAAGCAATATCTATCATCCCCATCAACTGATCTTCCCTATAGTAGGGGTCAAAGCGATAAACGGACGGCTTCGATTGTGTGCTTCGCTAATTAAAATATCGGGAGGATAATTAAGCGTAATTAGTTTTTCATAACACATGCCAATTATTCAGCCAACAAATAATTAGCGTAACCAACATGGTAAACGAACCGCTATCGTTAAAAATGACCTAAAAGTTCTTATTTAAAAATTAATTGAATCACAAAATTATTACAAATAGTTATTTGAAGCAGAAGAACTTTTAGGATATAATTGTGTCCTTTTTTGACGTAATATTACACTACTTTTACAAAGCATCTAATTGGTATGCTTACAACAAATATTTTCGTTGATATTGAAAAAAACAGTTTTTATTATGCTCTATCTTCTAAAAAAAATCTGACTGGTTTCGTAACTTTAAAAAGTATTACTCTCTAAAAGTGCCTTACTAAAAAAAGATATCCTTCCTCGATAAATTCCTTTCTAAAATTTTTTTCAGTAAACACTTACCTTTTTGTTGGTCTTGATGGACGAAAGCACCATCACAAAACGCACAAATATTTACCCGATTTGACCAAGTTTGCAACTTTGAATAATATCTATATGGTAAATGCATGAGACCAAAACTTTTTGTTTTTAAATCTTACAGATAGATAAATATTTTTATATAATTTAAAAATTCATAATCACACTTCAGTGGTAAAGTGTGGGGGTTAAGAATATTTCTAGAGCTAAAATAAGTTATTTATTTCCTGCGTTTTAATTATGTGTGAATTCATTTACTGGGGGTTTTTTAAGGTTTTCGTAAACACAAATTTCGTGACAATTCTGTGGTTTACTTTCTTTTTATTCCGATTTAAAATCCGTTTTGTATTTCCAATAGATTACAATAATATTAACAATTATAAGTTATACAAGTGGGCTTATAAAAGCTTGGTTGAATTTTCAAATAAATTTTACCCTAGCTACTATTTCTAAAAATTTAATAAATAATTAAAGAAACTGATAAAAAATACCTAAATTTTTATATATCTGGAAAAGAAATTAATGCAAAGTAAATTGTATCTGGTACGAATATGACATTGTACGTGTGACATGAATGCTATTTTTAAATACCGAGTTAAAATCAAAAAAGAAAAAAGCAAGATAAGCCAAGGTGGTCGTTTTTTATATTGACACATCAATAAGATTATTCTTTCTTCAATAAAAGTTAATAATAAGTACCCAGGTATTGGAAACTCAAAATATTATTCAAATTGCAACCCAATTTTAAGGAAAGAAATTTCAACAATTGTTTATAATAATTAATTACTTGTTTGTATTAGTATGCAAATCAAAAAAATGTTTTTTTATAAACCAGTAAACATGAATAAAACCCCAAATTTAGTCTGCAAAACATATTAAAATTAGCTTGCTTACTGTCTTAATAAAAATTCTTGAAAAATTATTATTATATGACATATATTATTAGTTGCAAACTTGGTTTTCACCCGTATCCCACTCCATCGAAAAACGCCAATTGTAATTAATTTATAAAAATATAAACATACTGCCGAAGTAATTATCGCCATTAAAAATACCCCTAATCTTTACTTTAAACTCTTATTGCAATGATAAAAGTCTGTTATAATTTTCTAATTTATATCTTTCTAAATAATTTATTGTACACTTCGTACAAAGCGACCGACACATATACTTTACTTTAAAAACCCCTTTTGGCATTACTTGCTATAACATATACGAGATTAGGGGAAGAAATGCAAATTTAATCAGATTTCTCATCCAAAAATGTTAACCAAAGAGGTATATTAATTAAATTTATTAACGTTTAATGGTTAAATACTTATAAAAACTAATATTATTCTTAAAATTTTGAACAATAAATTTTGATAAATTAATAGCTTCGTGTTAAAGAAAGAAAAGTATCTCGAAATGCAGACAGCCAGGATAACGTAATTTAATTAATAATAAGAATTAAGAAAAAAAATACTCATCTTTTTCATGTTGCGGCCATTCAATATTGTCCACTCTGCTAGAATGTCCTCCTACTTCAATCCCTTATTGTAGGTATATATCATGGTTGGCAACATCAATAAATTGCTACAAACCAAAATTACGTATTAATTATAAAACCATAAGAAACAATAATAATAACATAGAAAATGTTTTCAAATAAATCTTTAATCAAAATGTTACAGCAATTATAAATCATCGAAAACCTACCGGAAAGTATTTTCCTTTAACCCTTTCTCATAAGTAATAACAATAAAAAAGGTTTCCATTTTCAACTTTGTTATAATTAATTAACTGTTTACACTATTTTATTATTTGCACGGCAAGAATAACGTAAACACTTCGCCGACCAGTACTGCTAAACTAACGCGACTGTTACATACCCACCTACGATGAGTAGAAAAACTTGTGGAGCTATCGTAGTGGCTGACTACGACAACCATTTGAAGCCAACAACAATTAATTGTTATAACAATAAAAAATAAAATAACGCAAAATTATAAAGATAAAAAATAACTACCACGTACAATTTTGTTTTATAAACAATTATTCACAAGGCTTATACAAACCAGATATTCAAAAATGTTCAACAATTATTTTTAGTATTCGAAAAAGTCAAGATTATGTAAAAATATATGCAGAATCTCGTGGCGCTAACGGTTTTCGGTTGCGGTTTGAATTAAACACAATTTCATTGTTAAAACACGAAATTACTTAATATTATTAAACATGCAAAAGCGTCCCGGCCCGAGCCACAAAAATTTTAATTTTCAAAAATTGCCAAATTCAACCGGAAATAGTCCATGATGTGTGTAAAGTGACGGGCTTTCCGATGGTGCAAAGTTTTTTTCGATCGGACTTACCGTTTTCGAGTTATAGGGCATTTTCTGGAGATTGAACTTCAGTAGCAGGGCGGCGTTTAAAAAATCATATCTCGGAAACGGTAAGTCCTACAGGAACGAACTTGCGCTCAATCAAAACTAAATGGACGCGGCAAGCTTTTTGTGCAAGCCGCACTCAAATCGGACAGTCCCGGCCCGAATTACGGACCTCCCCGTTCGCGGCATTTACCCAATCTTTCAAAAATGTCTTTTTCGAAATTCAGAAAATACAAAATAACAACGGAACGAATAGTCGGATTCGCATGAGACTGAGACTAAACTTTTCTGGAGATACCCCTGGTTGAAATAAGCCCAGAATCATCCCCCTTCTACTCATTGTTCAGGAGCAATCAGTGCCGACAGTTTTTGCAGGGTGTCACAATTGAGACATGTTTCGAAACTTGCCTTGTACAATAGTTAATTAATAATTAATGAAACTTGAAAAAACAACGTTTTTAAGATTAACCAAAGAGAATAAAACAATTTCTTCTCGTCTTGCATAAGTTCCTACTCCCCATTCAGTTAACGTGAATATTTACTTGTTTTAAAAATATTTTGATAATTTGAAACGAACGAACAAAGTGCATACACTAGCATTAAATGCATAAGGCGAAAATTTTTTGTTTTTAAATCTTACAGATAAATATTTTTGTAGCTGTTAAAAATTCGTAATCACACTTCATTGTTAAAGTATGGGGGTTAAGAATATTTATAGAGCTACAATAAGTTATTTATTTCCTGCGTTTTAATTATGAGTGTATTTATTTTTGAAAATATTTTCAATACTGAGGGTATTTTAAGGTTTTGATAAACACAAATTTCGTGACAATTCTGTGGTTTACTTTCTTCCTACTCCGACTTAAAATCTGTTTAAACCGTTGCAAAGAATTCTAATTTTTTAACAAAACTTTTAAAAATTTTTGAATATGAAAACAAAAAATTGACCAACAATCCTTTGGAGTTTCAGGGAAACAATACCACAGAAAAGAAAGTAAGAGTTAAGCTATTCTCTACTACAAACCAAACTGGCGTAATAATAGAGTTTTAGAAATATTAAATTTAGACAATGACTAACTGGAATAATGTAATTTTTATTCTTTGAACGAATTTTAAATTTGATTTAGTAGTTCTTGAGTTTACCCTCCTGTATAGCTAATTAATTCAACTCATATTTGCTCTTTGTAATAATAGTAAAATTTTGAGTTTAACTTACACCAATAACTTTTTCTAAATATTAATGGTAAATGTGTTTTAACTACATATTTAGCAATTATCAATTGTTGTAAACGAAATAAATTTTACATACTTAATTTTAATAAATATTGAAAGTAGACCATAATACTATAACAGCAAAACTATAACATGAAAAAGCTATAATATCAATGAATTTTAAGATTTAGTTAGGTAGGTACTTAATTCAATTTTTTATCAAATAGATATAAGCAGTACTTTAACATTATCTTTTTAATTAAACTGATGCTTAAACAGGACTAATTTCATATAATTTTTGATAAAAATGCATGTGAGCCCTTATTTTATCTTCAAAACGGCTAAAATTTGAAATCTCAACTTCTAGATACCCCAGGTACACTACGTGATGAGTATTTTATTACTTTTACATTAATACATAAATTTTAATTTCCTAATTAGTAGATATCAGATGCAAACTGCATTCTTGTTATTTATTATTCCAGCAATTTTTGAGTCAGACATTGTCTTAAGTTTTATCAAAAAATTGCAATAGGTGTCTAAAGAAGGTTTAAAAAGCTTGATAGGGTTCGAAATTGGAATGGCCATCCTTTTGTTGTAGTAATGTACAAAATGGGTCAATTATCAACACATAAACAAAGGGAAATTACTTTCGAAATACAATAAAATAAAGCTAGTTAAATAAAACAAAAAATGCTTAGTAGGTATTTATTCTAAAAATGCATTCTGAAGGGTTAATAACAATAATTGGTTTAGCTTTTACCTACGCAGTTCTCAAAAACGGTAGTGTCTTCGAAAAGCCAGAACAATTTTGATTTTTTGTTTTTTGTTCTATTTAACTAATTAGTAATAATAACATTATTTCGACTTACCTTTCTTAATAATGAATTCCTAACTGCTCAGGATAGTATTTGTAGTAATGGAACCAGTTGTATATTTAATTCTTTGTCTAATAAACAGTTCACAAAGAAAAACACATAAAATATTTAATACGAATAAAACACAACCTAAACCGATTATTCCGATGTTTTCAACTGTGAATTATTTTCCTTTCCTTTCACAAAAAAAGCAATGTAAAAAACTTCCGATAAGCAGGAAACTTTGCGAACAGGCTCTACATAATACAATTGAGCCAAAGCAATCAAAATTAATTTTTAATACCTCCGAAAATATTAAAAATCAAAGTAATGCAGTTAATATCAACATATTAAGGACGTAAATTGTTCACCTGCTGTAATTTACAACTTTATTAATGTTTATAAATAAAATATATTTCTAAATACTCTGGCTCAATTTCCATACATCCTCGGTTAAAGGTCAAAAGGGTATAGACAATAGAATTAACACAAATCATAGTAGACAACCCAATTTACGTACGTATTGAAGTGGCAGAGTAGAACATTTAGATATTGATATTTTATTAATTGTATTTAATGAACACCTAAAATAGAAAAGAAACTTTCTAATATCTTTTAAAAACCAAAAGTGATACAAATTTTCATAATTTCATGCAGATACTTGATAACTAATCTACAGAAGTCTCATCAATAGGTATTTTTTTGTTATAGGATAATAGAAATATAGACAATGGCTTTTAAACTTGCTATGCCACAATTTACTTAAAAAAAAACTAATGAAGAAAAATAAATTTGAAATTCAGTTGTGGTTTTGAATTTGGTTCGTAAAGGAAAAATCATTAGCTTTTGTTTTAAACTGGAAACTGTTTCATAAAACTTTTTGTTAAACAAAAGAGATTTTTTTTTCTCGCAAGATGCAAAAAATCTTTTGGCTTCTACAGTATTTTTTATCTTACATAATTAAACAATTTTTCTGAATTAGTCTAACAATTAAAAGAAGATATTTCTAATTAACTTTTTGTTGAAGAATTTCAATTTTGTAATTAAACCTACCAAAATTTTTCCCATTGTGTTGGTATATTTAGTAAAAAATATTTGTTGTGATACAGCATCTAATGAACTGAATATTTGGAAACTACCCAATTGTCATAATAACAAAAAAAAAAACAAATAAAACAAAATATCCACTTTCACCGTAAAAACACAAGAAGGAAGAATGTCTTTATTGAATTATTAACTGAGATATTAAAACGCCTATTGTTACAATAAATAAAATAAAAAACAGAACAAAGTTAATGTTCCTTTTTCTAATTGAGAAGGTAGTGGAGGGCGTTTTAATGTAAACCTTAAACAAAAAAAAAATAATAACAAGTAATACCATTTAATAATTTACAGAATTATTACGTATTAATTGTTAATTACTGCGTATACCTACCTATTTTTTATTTTCTTCCATGGGGCACAAAACACTGAGAATCTCATTGCTTATTCGCTCTTCGTCTAATCTCCTCAATGCTACGGTTACAGAATTGTCGAAAACGCCGCTTGAAACCAATCGAACTGTAGTGGTTCCACATCCAATCATTTCCGTAAATTTAGCTAAAATAGAGGACAATAAGTAATTATTTAATAATTTATTAAACTTCATTTGTTGAGGGATGTTCAAAGAATTTTAAATAAATTTTCTAAAGTTGATTTTTTCACAAACTCGGAACTGTATGTACCTATAGCGTGATTGAATACTCTTCAACCTCAAGTAATTGCCAAATTCAACCGGAAACAATCCATGAGGTGTGTCAAGCGACGGGCTTTCCGATGGCGCAAAGCTTTTTTCGATCGGACTTACCGTTTTCGGGTTATAGGGCCATTTCTGGAGCTTGAACTTCAGTAGCAGGGCGGTGTTTAAAAAATCATATCTCAGAAACAGTAAGTCCTACAGGAACGAACTTGCGCTCAATCGAAACTAGAAGGACGCGGCAAGTTTTTGGTGCAAGCTGCACTCAAATCGGACAGTCCCGGCCCGAGCTACGGACCTCCCCGTTCGCGGCATTTACCCAATCTTTCAAAAATGCGTTTTTCGAAATTCATAAAATACCAAATAACAACGGAACGGATAGTCGGATTCGCATGGAACTGAGACTAAAATTTTCTGGAGATACCCCTGGTTGAAATAAGCCCAGAATCATCCCCCTACTACTCATTGTTCAGGAGCAATCAGTGCCGACAGTTTCTGCAGGGTGTCACAATTGAGACATGTTTCGAAACTCAATAGGAGAGGATATCCGGCGAACCGTTGAACATGTCGAAAAAATTCTTTCACCAGCAGTCGGCCCGTGTCTTTTTCGTCGGGATAGAGTGAATTTCGATGAAAAAAAGTTCAAAAAATTTTCAAAAATTTTAATTTTCAAAAATTGCCAAATTCAACCGGAAATAGTCCATGAGGTGTGTCAAGCGACGGGCTTTCCGATGGTGCAAAGTTTTTTTCGATCGGACTTACCGTTTTCGAGTTATAGGGCCATTTCTGGAGATTGAACTACAGTAGCAGGGCGGCGTTTAAAAAATCATTTCTCGGAAACGGTAAGTCTTACAGGAACGAACTTGCGCTCAATCGAAACTAAAAGGACGCGGCAAGTCTTTGGTGCAAGCCGCACTCAAATCGGACAGTCCCAGCCCGAGCTACGGACCTCCCCATTCGCGGCATTTACCCAATCTTTCAAAAATGCGTTTTTCGAAATTCAGAAAATACAGAATAACAACGGAACGGATAGTCGGATTCGCATGGGACTGAGACTAAAATTTTCTGGAGATACCCCTGGTTGAAATAAGCCCATGTATGTACCTATAGCGTGATTGAATACTCTTCAACCTCAAGTACTTGCACCGTGAATTATTTCAACGTTTCTGAACTTTGGACATTCATACACACGATGCTTTCATTTGACATTAATCACAATATTATATTTAGGATATAGGGCCAGATGGGGTAATTGTGAACGATTTTGGAAGTTTCACTTTTGAAGCTCGATGTATCTCAGATGTAGATTAAATTTAGGCGACTATACGATTAATTTAGGTCCTTGTTTGGTTTTAAGTGAATTTCTGTTGTTAAATATGCAAATTCGAATTGTTTTTGCAAAAAAGCTTAAGTTAACAATTATCCCTTTACTTATTAACGCAGTCGAAAACTTAGGGGTAAATTTGAACAATCATCTTCTTGTACTGGCTTTATAAAGGTTTTTAATGGGGCAAAAGTGAACAATTGGCTTTCAAATGTGAATTCCAATGAAAATTATATTTATAAAGCCGTGTTCACAATTACCCCAAAAATTATATATTATATAGAAATATTTTCACTGTTTAACATAAAATATTGCGACACTCTTCCTCTGTTGTTTAGCACGTTAAAGCATCCAACCGTCAAAAGTCAACACCACAGTCTATAATTCCCATTAGTTGGAATAATCAAGAGCCCTATTTTATCATCCATTTTACAATTACCCCACCTGACCCTAATCGAACTTGTCTTGTCGATCGTGTCTTTGATTTTATGCAACTACTTCCGAATTAACATTAAATATTAACATAAGTTTTGTCATCAATTAATAATTCAAAGTATTCGAAAAAACTTTATTTAGTTTAAAACTCAAAAATGAGCAGATACTTTAATTCTTTTTTGTTTAAATAAAATGTTTATTAATATGCAACTGTAATTTTGTTTGTTAAACTAAATTTTATCCTGCTACCATAAATTACTGTGAACAATAAACTCTGGCTCTGTCTAGGTAAACATTCCAAGAGATTAGAGTGATTACCTCATTTTAATAAAACATTAATTACACCTGCCACCAGTCACAAAAGTTCCACCTAACTATTGTACTTAGGTAGGTACCTTTGTACATAGTTTAATTAGCACACCCTAATAGAAGCGGGGGAACAGCTAAATAGGTGATTTTAGAGTCCAATTAATGTTTAAAGTAAAATGTGGGGGTAACAACAAGGACAGATTATCGTTATAAGCAACTTTTGGAGTAACTCAGGGGCGCATTTACGGAGCGGGGGGGGGGGGATAATGAGGATAATTACCGCCCCCAAGGTTGATTAAAAATGACTGAAAAAATATTAAATTACTAGAAACCAAGCGGAACGTCAACTACCCCCTCCCCATCCTCAATTGCGTCTCAATAATACTCACTGTTTACTTACTTGAGTCCTACATCAACTTTTAGCCGAAAAAATCTAGTCTTAAATACCTATTTTAACGTCTGCACCCCCCCCCCCCCGCAGTTTCTCATCATGGATGCACCACTGGACTAATTAATAAAACTGCAAAAGCTGACTTGTATCAGAATTTAAAAATTTATAAAGTCAAATTTAAATCTCAAAAAGGGTAATTTGCCATGCCATTATAAAATAAGACACCACAAACGAAAAGTTAGGGCCCAAAACTAATCAAAAGTACGTTTTATCAAATTTAGTTATAAAAGAATAATAAATTCATTTGGTACCTACCTGGTTTCGAGTCCATTCCACAAACAGAATCAGCTAAATAGAGATTTGAGTTGTCAAAGCCTGATGAACCCCCAATTTCAACATAATCACTTAACCCTCGCTTTTTACACTAGAATATAAATTTTTTTTAATAATATTTCGTCAAAAATAAGGTAAAGTAGTTGTTATGGTACCAACCTTATACAAAGTCCCCGTTTCGAAAGAATATCGTCGTCCAGTTGTTGGCACCACCCCCACACTTAACGCCAGCACGTGAATTTCTGCAGGAAACATTGTACTTATGCTGCAGTTGGTTCTGTTGCCGTAATTTCGAAGGGTTATTACATCCTCTTCGTCTTGAAGAAATATATTGCAAGCTAAAATCAGAAACACTCCTTATTAGTTGTCCCTAATGTTCACCAATTAAGATAACAAACCACTTAGCAAACTACGAATTAATAATATCAATAATAAAGATGATAAGTGGCAGTGAAACAGCTCGGATCGTTCGTAAAGAAGCTTCGCCTTAAAAAGATACTTACGTGCAGGATTTTTTATAAACCGGGTTGTAAAGCTGAAGCCTTTTCCACGCCCCGGAACTCTGTACTGCATAAAAGCAACATTCTGAGAACTTGTGAAGATCTGTTTGATTTTCTTTTCTCCACAGAACTCTGCAAATCGCTCTTTCATTGGACGGGGATCATCTACTTTGCTGGGGAAGATTTCCCTGTTCATCTCCCAACCGTCTATAAACTGTAAAATACTCTTTTGTATTACATCATCCATCTAACTAGACCCCTATTTTTTATAAATCAATTGGAAATCATGGAAATAGCTGCTAATTAATTTATTGCACCATTATTCAATGAAAATAACTTTCCCTACTGCTGTAATATAACAAATATATAAACTCAACCCTCAGAACATTGTACCATTACCTGAAGAAGCTAGTGTGATAGCGAAACATTTGTCGTGTATTAAATAATTTTGTGAAAGTATTAATGTTGTTTAATTTCTACCATGGTTAACTTTCATCAAGTAAAAGTCGATTTCATTACATCGAAAATATTTTCGTTTTTACGCCAATGAATTCCTACACAATTTAAATGGTTTCGCGTATATCACATTACACTTTAATTATCTAATGAAATACAATGCAACATTACCAAATGGTGCTTTTAATTATTTATGAAAACATTATACGTTTAGATGTCGTTTGCATTAACCGAGTAGGGGATAAAGTTCGTGATTTCCCAAACGTATTTGTTATACGAACTCGTACGTTCATTGTGGTTTTAACAAACGATATTTGCACAATGCTGCCGGATATGATTGAATTGAGCTAAAATATTCTGCTAATAGTAAATTATCTAAAAGTAAAACACCCCAGTAGGGTGAAACGGATTTTGTAACAATTCAAACATAAACAAACTTATTTCTCTCGCAATGTGAATACCGCCTTCCGGTTTTGTTGAATTATTCAATGAAAATGGCAATTGTAATGGGAAAAATCTTCTTTATTAGGACTTTCATCTAAGTATTTCTCGAACTATTTTACATAATAAAGCAAAAGGGGTAAATTAATTGTAAGTATTATCAAACCCCATTCTAAAATTGGTTTCTTCATGCTCCAGTTATTTTCCTGAATTTAATCTTAATCCCAGAATAGATTTCGATAAGAATATTTAAAATATTGGTAAAGTTTTTTCCCAAAATACATATACCTAATATTTTTTTGAGGGTAGAAATAAATTCCCAACTTTTTTATGTGTTATGACGGCATAAATTTTGTGATACCATAATACAAAACAGTCGCTTTAAAAACTAATCCATTTATGACTATCTACATTCCGTCCATTTACGAGTGGATTGCAAAATAACAAAGCCACTCGCCTCTCGCTTTTTTGTCAATTCCAAAATGCTAAATTGTACCTATCTAGTAACATTTGTCACAAAATACCATTAATAATGAAGTGAATCTCTGTACCAAACACACCACTTGCTTTGATTACTTTGTCTATAAATATGCGCCCCTGTGGCAACAAATTTTCCAACTAAAAATCAAAACGTTACTTTTAAATTTATTTGGGGTTCACTTTTTATAATCCAAATATTTCTAACTAATGCTAGTGTTGATTATTCAATATTTATCACAGTCATCATCATCATTGGTAAAATTTAGTTTTCTTATTTTCTTCCCTCCTTGATGAGTGTGTTTTTGAAAATCGTTTGGAAACTAAACGACAATCTAATTTCAATTAAATTTAAGGCAAAAGTCTGATTTATATACATATGTGTACCTATAAGCAAGGATATTTAGGTCCTGAGGCTGTAATGTACCTACTGGTATTGACGTTTGCAATTTTAGTTCAATTAATTTCAACCGATGCATTTAAGTGAACTACGCGAAGGAAACTAAAATCAATCACGTTCATTACGAACTGCCATTATCAATATCTACAAAAGCGACTTAAATAATTTTAAGTTATTAGGTACCTAATATGTTTTTGTAAATTACTACATTTGCCCGCCCTTTTCGCTTGAAAACAGTCTATTAAATAATAGTACACCCTCTTGTCTAAAACGTTAAATCAAGAAAACTTACTGCAACAAGTCCACCAATTTCGCAAGGAACGTCGAAATAATTGAAATGGATTTCTATTCTCTGATCAGGTTCTGTAAACATGTAAATTCCACACACAGTCTCTTCGTTGTTGAGTGATTTATAGAAGAAATTTCCTTCTTCTGAGGTCATGTAGAGACAATCTAGAACCAAAACGAAAATACGTTTGCATCTGAAACCTTAGAAAGATTTTTCTCTATTACATGCCCACTACAGTTTAGTATCATTTATTTCATTTAGTCGATTTTTGGACGTTTCGTTCACATAATAGGAACAAAATAAACAAAACTGGCTAAAGAAATCCTTTAAGGGTTGGCAGATGTTCCAGGATTGGGCTAAGCGTAACAAGAAAAACACTTCTGACCATTTAGGTCCCTTAACAGTTTCAGCTAAAAGTTCCCTGAAGGGAATACACACGAGCCTATACTTTTACGTATCAATTTTGTTAAAACCTACTTTGTCGAAATTTCTACCACGACCATATCGTAAATTGGCGGATATCTAAGGGTAAAATGAAATGATTCGTGATAACTGACCATTGTGACAATTTTGATCACCAAAATAATGGAAAAAGACCACTGAAGTGTGTCAACCTATTGTCCAAAAAGATAAGTATAAAATTAGTTTCTTTTTGTAACTTATTTATTTTCTAGATTAATTTATAACCCTTATAACAATTTTAAAAATAAAATATAAGTAAGAAAGTTTATCTATAATTTTATTGAAATATTTCATTTAAACTTCCTAACGTTGCAAAAGAATGAAAAATATATAAATATTTATTTCTAGAAAAGTTTATTTGTTTAATGTTCTGTAAAAATACGTATTTTTAATTATTATTTATTATTTGATCTAAACGTCGTAAACTTATTTATAAAAATATTAATCCTAGCTGTCTAAATTTCTTAAAGATCAAAGATCCTTTAAGCCTTAAAGACTTCAATGTTCTTCCCAACTAAACCAAAATAATATCTTACTGTTAGTGTAAATTATATCCACAAGAATAAATTAATAAAAAACAGCAGGAATATTTATTGCAAATCCAAAAACTAAATAAATCTATAAGGACTTAGGTATAATATTATATGTACAAATTTTGTTAAATCTATATATTGTTTTT
Source organism: Agrilus mali (assembly GCA_029378335.1). Lineage (NCBI taxonomy): Eukaryota > Metazoa > Arthropoda > Insecta > Coleoptera > Buprestidae > Agrilus > Agrilus mali. The sequence continues at coordinate 3,590,979 of CM055663.1, read as the reverse complement.
TTGTGAGCCTGATGAAATATTATAATACATGTTATTATATTCCGAATAAGTTATACCTCCATTTAGTTTTTATTGTTTACGTAATATAAATACAAATTTTTAAAAATATTTTCCCTATATCTATAAGATTTTCTTTTACAAATGGACCATAGCAGCCTTTATCCTACAAATTGATCCAATTTATTTATTCATTCAAACGAATAATAAGGACCAATAGAATTTTTTGTAGATTTTGAATAAGAAATATTTGGTGGTTTGCCGTGAATTTGTAAGCAGGTGGTCGTCTGTTAAATTTTCTGCTCTTATTCTCCGTCTAATTTTCTATTCGTAAATATTGAAGGAGCCTGCAAGGACATATTATTGAGTGACTACCTGGGACTTCTTTCACAGTTAAATAGGTTTGCGGAATCGTCTATTTATTACGTTATGTTTCATAAAGGAATTTAAATATAATTTTAAATGCAGACAACAATCAATTCCTAAATAAATAATAATCCTAATTTTAACAATTCAATTAAAAATTTTTGAATGTGGTATAATGTACCATCATATTTTTCTTTATATAAAATAATTATTTATTAAAGTGCCTAAAGCAAAGACAGATGTAGCATGTGTAACTTTTGCATAAATGATAATTTCCTTAAAAGCTTCGATATTTTCATGATTATTTTACACTTAATACAGGAAAATTGCCTGTCATTTGTGTGTATCATGAAATTATTACAGTAAACAAAGCACTTGAACGTTATTATGGCCTATATATACCTACTACATATGTAAAAATATTCCAAACCACATTAACTTTTTGTATAAAAATTAATATAGGATCAGGTGGGGTAATTGTGAACGATTTTGGGAGTTTGACTTTTGAAGCTCGAAGTATCTTAGATGAAAATTAAATTTAGGCGACTATATGATTAATTTAGGTCCTTGTTTGGTTTTAAGTGAATTTCTGTTATAAAATATGCAAATTCGTATTTGTTTTTGCAAAAAAACTTAAGTTTAAAATTATCCCTTTACTTATTAACGCAGTCGAAAACTTAGGGGTAAATTTGAACAATCATCTTGTTTGTACTGGCTTTATAAAGGTTTTTAATGGGACAAAAGTGAACAATTCGCTTTCAAATGAGATTTCCAATGAAAATTATATTTATAAAGCTGTGTTCACAATTACCCCAAAAATTATATATTATATAGAAATATTTTCACTGTTTAACATAAAATATTGCGACACTCTTCCTCTGCTGTATAGCGCGCTAAAGCATCCAACCATCAAAAGTCAACCCCTCCGTGTCTATAATTCCCATTGGTTGGAATAATCAAGAGTCCTATTTCATCGAAATAAATATCCTGTTTACAATTACCCAACCTGACGCTATTATCCATTGTAATGTGGGCAAATAGAAAACACATTTTCTCTACAAAATGCTGTAACTACAGTAAAATTTTCAGGAGATTACGTTTACGTCATAGACATATAAAATAATAATCCAGAATTCAGTTCTGATTTAATTTCCTGTAGCAAAAGTTACTTCAGCTTCAATTTATCTTTTTTAAAATTTCTTTTATTCATCACGTAATGTCACAGAAGCTACCATTCGTTCTGTTCATTGTTAAAACGATCATTTGTTCTTTTTTTACAAAAAACAGAAGCGATTGTTACAGAGACAATTTTTTTAAAGCTCATTTACTGTTTCCGACAGCTTTTGGATCTGTTTTTCTTCATCGTTAATAGAAATATCCATAATACCAATAATGTAATTTCTCATACGTCGTATGTCTACCGTCACCGGACATTTTGTGATGTAATGTTCTCTTTTTTGTTTCATCCACTTGATGTTTTCAAACTACCCATCTTTTTAAAAAAACGAGCAAACGAAGCAAAGGTAACGTCGTTAGATATCTGATCAAATTTCCGTTCATTAATATTGTATTACTTGTATAAATGAGTTTTCCAACAGGAACAAATATTTTTTTTTATTATTTTCCTGCCACAACCTCTGCTCGAAACTGGAAAAGTCATTATTCAAAAGCTATTAATTTCTGAATGAAATAATAATTAAATTGGCATAAAACAATGCTTATGTTTAAGTACAGGGGAGATTTCTCAGTCAATGGTTGCAATGTAACTTGAAATTTAATGTTCTAACTGTGAACGACAGGAATGCTTGAATTCATTAAGTCTAAATATTCTGCTGTAAAATACTTTGCCAGGCTTACCTACTTTGTTTTAGCTTTAAGTTAATTAAGTGAGATACACGAACCATATAATTAATCAAATAGAAACCAAAGTTTACTTTGTCCTCAGTTGTCATCAGATCACTAGCAACAGTAATATTTGAACTATTTACAATGTAATTTTTAGGAATGATAATAAATTTCTTAGTTGTTTATTTTTTTTTATTTATCCCTTCACCTTGGGGTCCTCTTTTGGGGTGTGGAGCAGAAATGAACTCTGTCATCTTGTTTGGAGTTTTAATGTGCATTTGATTGGGTTTCCCCTTGACTTCGTAGTTTTAGTTTTTTGGGGTGCCTAAGTTTCATGCTTTTATTTAATGTGCCCTCCGAAACACAGTCGAACTATATGATACTAACCAGAGAAAACGTTGTTTAACTTTGACAGTGATTGATTGATTGAGCATCCAATCTACATTATTGTACAGCTCAATGTTTTAATTTATTTTTTATTTTATATGCTGTATTTTACTTTAGTAATATAATTTTTGATTTATAATTAAGTATTATACTGAATATTAAATTTTCTGTAAAGTTTCAGATAAAATTTAATCAAATGGTAAAAGGGAAATTTGATGTCCGTTTTGTTCAAAACTGCGTGGGAGTGGGAGTAGCCAGTATCATTTTCATGTGCTATAAACGGTAGCTTATCGCTACCCACAACCTCTCTATTCCTTTGCCTTACCTTGTAACATCTCAATTAAACTTCCTACAAAGTTAATCAAATCAAAGAAACTGTTTGCATCTGTCTAAATAGTTAGTAATTAAAAAAGGATAAAGAGGTTTACAGATTACTGAAAATTGTCAATGTTTGGCCTTTGAGTTGAATAATTTCAATTTATGAAAGCAAAAAAAAGTACCTAAAAGTATCTCTGCAAATATTAAAATGAATCCAACTCATTTTTATTTTTTTTGTCTTTCTAAAAAACAGAATTCAAAATTTCCCTGCAATATGATACGAATATGCAAATATAATAACATAAAAGTCTGCTGCTTTAAAAACGAATCGTTTTACATAAATTTCAATTTTTCTTGTCGTGAGACTCGTCACTTTTTTCGTTTTATTTTACGTAACTATCTAAATGTGTGTCTATAAATTACAATGCTAATATGTGAATAATAGAAACGAAACCGAAGTTAATTATTTTTATGTGTTCGAATGAAATCGTTCGAGACTGATCCTGACGTTTATTTATTACAGGAATAAAACGAGAAAATAATCATTGAGCACTTTTATTACCACTAACTACCCTTAACATCCTTGTACTTATCTTAATTATTTCCCACGTAAAATGGAAAAAGAAATCGAGGATTAAACAAAAATAAATTATCATGATATCTTCAGACTTCCTGTTTGAATTTTTTATTTCCTTGAAAACTTCATCGTTTTATTAAGTAAAGAATAAAATTGTTTCAGTTTCATTCATTTCACGTCGTGTAGGTGCGCAGTAAAAAGCGCTATTTTCTTTTATGAGGAATGTTATTCTAGAGCTTTTATGACAAAAGTTTATTTTCATCTTACCAGAAATTATATGGTCTTCGTTACGTTTGGGTCTTGTCCGTGGGAGAATGCTATGGGGTTGTTCGTTATCCAGCAGATTCAGCTCTGAATAGGGCTGTAACAAAAAAGTTTTCTTATTTAATTTGATCCGTATGCGCCAGCTTATGTTTAGTGCATTATGAGAAAAAAATTGTAAGTGTGGCATGTTTGACTTGTCAGGCGCATCCACCACAATTTACAACAAAATTTTCATTACTCATTTTAATGAATGTAATAATGTTGATAAGTGAATTGTATGTGTAATTTTGCCATATATTAGACACTTGCTATGCCCGCGACTTCGTCCGCGTGGAATAGTGACTTTCGGCAGCATTTAAAATTTTTTTCTACTACGTATATTTTTATTTTCTGGGGCGTAAGCCTTTTTGCCGACGTCATTACCCAAAAACTTTCATTCCTTATTTTTGCCCCCTGTAGGGTAAAATTTTTACAAACTTTAAATGTCGTATTTATATCTAATCAAAAACCTAAAAAATAAGTTTCAAGCCTCTAGCTTTATATCTACTTATCTATCTCTGTACCAAATTCTCATTTAAATCGGTTCAGTAGTTTGGGCGTGATTGCGTAACACACAGACAGACAGAGTTACTTTCGCATTTATATTATTATAGATTTATATAGTTTAATTATAGTTTTAAATAGTTTATATAGCTTAGTATTCAACTACTTTTATTGATCTAAATAAACAAAACCTCTATAACTTTTTACACTTAATATTTTAATTTTCTGGGCCGTAAGCTTTTTGGACGACGTCATTACACAAAAACTTTCCTCGGCTAATTTTATCCCCTTTAGGGTAAAATTTTTACAAACATTGAATGTGGTATTTATTTATGTCTAATCAAAAGCCTAAAAAATCTTTAAAAATTACGAAATTCCCGCACAAACTTTCCTATTTCAACCTCTTACAACCCTTTTTTCGCATTAAAAAGTAGCCTATGTTCTTTCTCAGGCTCTAGACTGTCTCTGTACCAAATTTCATTTAAATCGGCTCAGTAAATTTTAGGCGAGATTGTGTAGCATACAGACAGTTACTTTCGCATGTATAATATTCCGCGAATTCATTTTCATCGATTCTCCCATGGGAATAAGATATTTTCCCGCAGTAAAACGTAGCCTATGTGTTAATCCAGGGTGTCAGCTTATTCCATACCAAATTTTATTAAAATCGCTCCAGCCGTTTAGACGTAAAGAAGTAACAAACATACATACTCACCCACTCACTAACTTTCGCCTTTATAATATTAGTGTGATTTTACAAGACAACTAAGGGCGCCAGAAACCCCAAAAAAACACGTGGAACGCATAAAATATATAACTAAACTTTAGATTTGAATTTCCACAAACTTCCAAACTTGTTTGCCAGATAGATGCCTCTCTCAAAATGATTTTCCGCTAAAAGATCATTTAACTTTAAAGCGCTGTCAACGAAACTTTTCGTCTTGTAGGCAAGTAAAAAGTTTTACAAAAAGTTACCCACGCATTGCAACAAGTAGCAGAAGAAATACATTAAAATTTTGTAACATTTAAAATGTTATAAATTAAGACTTATTAAGGAATCAATTGTAGACTCATAATTAATTATAAAAAGAACATTTTCCTTCAGGCAAGATTTTAGAAATTCTTTAAATTAAAAAGAAGTAAAAAGCGACACTTTTTTATTGTGTTTAGATGAATTATTATTATTTTGAGGGCCTTAAATATCCTTTGAAGGACTGCGCACGATTGTATTGCAAAACTATCATTATTTTATACCTAAAACTTAACAGGGATAATAAGTGGATGTACTTAATATTAATTATTTTGCATTTTTTAATCACCCAGACCTAACAAAAAAATCAACTCAAAAAAAGTCAAACGGTTTACATTTTCCACCTTAATCTTCTTCTACTTGAGCTTAAAAAAATACTTTCAACAGCTTTTGCGCATTGTTTTTATGCCCTATTCTAAGTTGTAAGGCAATTTTTGCTACACAACATCCCTTTTAACTAAGGTTATCAAGTGCGTTCGAAAAACCGTAGGTTCTGATATTAATATCGAAAAGTGAAGACTGAATGGCCATTCCCCTGGAAGAATACCTGCTGCGAAACGACCTTAAAGGGATATAAATAATGCAAAACTCCACTGTGACGTAAAACGTATATTATAAACAGTGTGACCTAACATCAGTCCGATGGCAATGTTTATAAAAATGTTGTCAAAGAAGACTAAATAAAATTTGATTTTCTGAAACGTTGTTGTTTCAGTTATAGAGTCATATTTTCTTTCTCATACCTAATTGAAAGTAAATATTCAACCAATTTGATTATGAATAGAACTATTAAAAGCAAACAGTGAAAGCAGTTTTCATTTGTGTTCCTGAAGAAACCCAAATATTTACTCATTTTACTTTATAAATTTCATCACGTTTAGATATTTGTACCAAAAATCAACAATCGTTTATAAAAAAAAATACCAAATTAAACTCTCTGATGAAATAAAAATAAGAAAATGTACGAAGGGTTTTCATAAATATCGTTGTCATCAATTTGTGCGCTTTTAAATGTTTAAAATCACGAAACGCTGTGTCTGGACCATTAGGGGGATGATCCAAAGATATTATGCACCAATTGGATCAAAACCTTTTGAATAATTCTTTCCTTAGTAGTTTTAGTCCTAATTCTTTTAGCTCATTGAAATATATCTTAAAGAAGTGAGTTCAAGACTCAATCAAACGAGCTTAAACTTGCAAATTCTATTAGGTACTTGATATATGAACCAAATTTCTGAATAAATCCTTGTTTGTTTGTTTACTTGCTCGACCTTAAAAGAGTCAAGTTGGTTTACCACTTTGATCGATCAAGGCAACTTTACGTAGCTTATCAAAATTCTACCTATCTACAAATGTTCGCTATTTGTGCGTATGTAGGTACAAATTTTATTGGATAAAAAGAAAACAAAACTGGCCAGAGTTTCTTAAGAATAATTCTTTCGATTTTTGTACATACAAGTTCGAAATGGTAATTTTATTTTAATTTGTTTTGGTAATACAGCTGATTGAGCTGATTACAATGATTACCGACTAATATTTTGTATTTATTATTGATGTCTTTTGACTCATCGTTCGATAGGAAGTTGTGTTATTCGATTAGTCAATAAAGTGATAAAAAGGAATAAATGTTCGTGTAATTCTTGTCATAGGGAAGTTTCCTTCAATATTGAATTAACTGAATTTATTTTATTAGAGTGACTTGTTATGTGGGGGATACCAAAACTGTTGACTCCTTGACTCACTGATGATAATAATCTGATTATGATTAGTTAAATGTTTGGTTTACATGATTTGATGTGTACAAGTGCAACTTTTTTAAACACAATATAAGGCAAAAATTACAACCAAAGAATATCACTAAAACAAATTAAGATTTTCTTTTATTTTAATGTATTTAAAATTTTATTCAGTTAAAACATCTAGAAACAAATTTCCTTCGTTTTTGTTTCACAAAATCACAATCTCAATACGTAAAGTTTGAAAACGTTAATGTTACATTATGTATATGTTTACTATGGAAATAGAAGAAAACAAAAAAATCAACTTTTTAGATCTAACTATTAAAAATGTTCTTAATAAACACACTTTCTCAATATATCACAAAAAAACTCACACCGATACCATTATACATTCAAATTCCTGCCACCCAATATCCCACAAATTGGCATTTTTCCACTCTAGTCTTCAAAGACTTTTAACTATTCCAATGTCACCAGAGGATTTTAACATAAAATTGACAAGAATTTACCAGATCGCTCACAACAATGGATACAGTTATTTATTTGTAAAAAATCTTTTAAACAATAAATTAAATAAACAAACATTAAATTCCATTTACCCAATTCTTAAAAATAACAATAACACAAATTACAATAGTATAACGTATATAGGAAATTTTTCAACCAAATTAAGTAAGCATATTAAAAATTTCACTAACAGTTCTATTTCTTTTAAAACTAATAATTCACTTGGAAAATTCATAAAAAATAATAAAGATACAACTAAAGAAGAATTAAAATCTGGCGTTTATTTACTTAAATGTGGTGATTGTGATAAGGCATACATCGGTCAGACAGGTAGAACATTTCAGGAAAGAATAAAAGAACACAAGAAAAATTATGAAAACATATGCGGAACATCTAATAATTAACAACCATAATTTAACGACGATTATATAATCTTACATATTGAAAATAAAGGTCGGAAATTAAATCTTTTAGAAAGCATAGAAATAAATAAATTAAACAAAAAAGGCACTATATTAAATGACCAATTAGAATTAAATAAATCACCCCTATTAAACATTCATTTTTAGTCCGTCCCTTACACTTACCCCTACTCTTAATCTATTTATTTAATATCCTAGTTTTAAGTTATATTATTCTTCCGCCTGAAGAAGCCGCTGTGTCGGCGAAATAATTATTGTGGTTTTTACAATAAAGTTTTGTAACTTAAACGTGTGTGTTTTTTCATTATTATGGAGTTACAAGAAATTAAAGCCTCGTCGATTCAATTGTTACATTAATTATTTCAGATTAATTATACCTAATAAAAAAACTCAAACAAAATTCTAAACGCTTCTAAACTTTTAGAAATTCTCACCAGAACCACAAAATTTATTGTTTAAAATTTGATGACCCTCTTAAAACTGATTTTAATTAAGATCACCCTTACAATATGTTAACTCAGATTCGTTATAAAATTTGTTGATATTAAACAGAAACTCAAAAATAAATTTCTAAATGCTTCTAAACATTAATAACTCTCATTGGAACCACAGACATGTTATTTTATTTATATATTAATTTGAAATTTTTCAAACCTGATGACCCATCTTGAAACTGATTTTAGTTACTGTCACCCCTACAATACAATAATTCAGATTCCTTTAATTTTTTTATGTAGTGAACAGTAATTTGTAAATAATTTCTAAGTGTTATCAAACTTTTACTAACTCTTACCAGAACCACAGAATTATTGTCTTATTATTAATACGAAATGTTTAAAACTTGGTGACCCTTTTTAAAAAATTTTTTAGTTAATTTCACCCTTACAATACATCAATTCAGATTCGTTTAAGTTTTTTTAAATAGTAAACAATAACTTATTATAAATAAATTTCTAAATGTTACGAAACTTTTAGTAACTTCCACCAGAACCACAGACCTATGTTATTATTAATATGAAAACTTGATGACCCTTCGTAAAAGCGATTTTATTTAATGTCACCATTACTTTATATTAATCCGGTTCCACTTAATATGTTTAATAAAGAGAAAAGTGTTTACCTTAAGGTTCGGGATGTAGTTTTCGTCGAGTTGCAACAAAGAAATGCGTCCGAAGACAAGCACCCAAAGACAGGAATAAGAAAGTACGAGAACGAAAACTTTCGAGAAAAACATGACAAAAAATATTTATTGTTGATTATTTTTTTTCAAGCTTATTAATGATAACAGTAATAGTCCACGAAATAATGTAAAAGGTATTTATTTATTAGTGATGAAAGTTTTGTCTTGAGCGTCGTGGTGCAAGAGCTAGCTACGTAATAATGCGTGAATGGGACCGATGCTTGACGTCGCGGCGCGATGTGATAGAGTCGCGACGTTTCTGCGCTTAAATAGCGTCGGGACGGCCATTCTCTGCGCCCAGCCGCCTATTAAAACAACTCCATGATGCATCGGCAACGTCAATTCATTTCTGCTTTAGGATTGTTCAATTATCCATGTATACCTACATACATACGTATCTGATAACGGTTCTGGTTTAAATGCTATCTTTACTTCCGTCACAATCGCCAAATTGTCATCCAGTTTACTTTGGTGATTAATCACGTCACTGCTTAATATATTTATCTAGAATCAGTTTGATATAAAAGCGACAGTCAGATCCTGAGTGTTAGGGGATGTCCATTAATTGCAAGAGGTGGTTTTGTTTCTCGTTCTTAATAATGTTTGATAAGAATTGGCGAAACTCCCCACTTCCCAAAACGGGATATTTACCCTTAAAGGATTTTTAGTCAGAAGAGAGCAAAAACTAATTATAAGAATTCTTTTAATTTAATTTCAATTATCGTTCTCCCTTATTATCAGTTCATTATTTAGTCAGCTACAGTGAATGCCTTCTTGGGGCTCGAAGAAGAAATAATAATTTTAACATTTGATCTCCCATCTTTATGACTCAGGAGACGCCACTGTTCGCCACCACAATAAACAATAAATTTTTAAGTGATTAAAAAAAGCTGAAGTTGATTATATTTGTCATTATTTTTTCAGGAAAATAATTTTATCTTTCCTTTATCTTATTACATTCGTGAGGTCAAGACAGGGAAGGAAATTTAATTTCCAAAGAATTTAATTGCGAAAAGCTGGCCCCATTCGCTCTGAAATTAATATACCTACGTACAATAAAAATTAAAATCGTCAGCACAGTACACAAAAATGCTGCTTTATATTTTCTCTTTTTTTATTCTCATGAAATAATAAACAGAAAGCATCTTTCCGATTTTCCGAATAATTAATTTAAGTAATGAAACTGTTAAATTAAAATGCAAAACGAGAATGGACTCTAATTCTGAATTCTATCAAAGCAACTGCAGATTTTTTATTCAGTAATTTTATTTTACAGTGGATGTTTGTCGGAAAATTCGGAAAAGCCATTTCACAATCTGTTAATAAGTATTTTGGCACAACACAACTGCGTGACCATTACTATTTTACTAAACCAACAAACAGCAAGTACTGAAAACGGAAAGTTACTGATTGTGAGTTGGGTAAAAAACCGTCAGGAATAAAATAAAATTCTTGCTTCCACCAACTGAATCATTCATGAATCATGAAACTTTCCTGCAAAGAAAAGAAAAATTTTTTAGTCTGAACCTGAATATATAAGTAGGTATAGTATAGTGTACAATAGGCATCTATATATTATGCAAAAATTGTACGTTCCTAAACTGGTAGATACGTATATGATTCAGTTGCTAGGCAACTACAGACGCGATCGTGATTTTTAAAAAATTTGAAATTGAAAAAGAAATACAGCCTCACTCTAATTCGTAAGCTACCTTTAATATCTGTAGAAGTTGGTTGGTTATTTTTGGACATAAACTCAAAAATATTTTGAACTATAGTACATATTCATAATACGCTGATTTCTTGTGAAAGTGTTTTGTGGTTTTGTGTGGAATCAAGTTTTAAAAAACCTCAACGTCTGCTTGTAGCCCCAAATTAAAGGTATTTATCAAACAATTTCTTGTTTTTTACTTTTACAACCCTTATTACAGTTTTGATTGTGTATCTTCGGATAAATTATTCAACGACGTACGATCGTTTGCCTCATACGAACGTTTGTTATGACATAAGTTGTGAAGCCTCTAAAATTCTTATTTGCCAGTACTTTTTAAATTACTTTGTATAGACTGTATCGATGATGTGATTAACTGAAATTTCTCAATGACTTTACAGTATCTATTTATATTTATATACTATGAGGCTATAGCTTAGGTATTTAGAAAGACTTTTACAACTTCTTGGTTACGAAATTCTAAAAATTGATTTACTTTACGCGTAGCGCACTGTCCAGTAGTTCTTGGATCATTTCGTATAGACTATGTCAATGACGTAATCGAGATTTTTCAATGATTTTACAGTAGCTACTCATATTTATTTAGTATGATTTTATAGCTTAGATGTTTGACTAATCTTTAAATATACCTTCTGTATTGAATAGTTTCGACCTTAACTTATTGAAAATCCATATTACTGCACGAAGTAGATTTTCACAATTTTTTTTATTTAGCAATGTTTAATGTAACATTTATATTGCATATAAATCAAGTTTTTTAATAGGAAAATAAATAAAAAATAATAAAGATACAGTAGAGTAGATAAAACAAAATGCTCCGGACTTTACAAACTGCCATGTGGGTCTTGCCCAAAAGACAAACAAAAACAAATTTCCAAAAACGTATTTCCGAACATAAAAGTAGTTTCTTTAAAAATAAAACAGACTCTAATTTTGCGAACCACGTAATAGAAGAAGATCACAGTTTTAACGACAAATTTGAAATATTATATTTCTGCAATAAAAGCAAAAAATTAAATCGCATAGAAAATTTCGAAATAAATAAATTTGAAAAACAGAACTTTATTTAAAATGACCAGGCAGAAGGGAATAATTCCACTCTCCTTAATCTTTTTTAATGTTATCTCCACCCCTAAATGCAACCTAGTATTTAAGATGTGATGCGACACTTTAGGTTTAGTAGAAAATACTCACTGTCCGAAGAAGCCAAAAATATTGGCGAAACATTATTAAAAATTTTTTTTGTGAAAATCTACTTCGTAGAGTTTTATTCCTATACCTACTGTAACCCCTTTTATGACACGATTTATACCTACTCCTATTTTTTTGAAAGAAAAGGAAGACTTCTAGATACTACTTTTCAGTTACTCAATTCTAAAAATTGAGTTACTTTAGGTGTAGCTTATTTTCCAGTAGTTCTTGGATCATTTCGTATAGACTACCTATGTCAGTGACGTACCTAATCGATATTTTTCAATGATTTTATATTAGCTACTTATACATACTACTTATTCATTAATGACGTTATAACTTAAGTATTTTATTAGTTTTTAAAAACCCTTTGATCATCTTTGTGATAGGATTTGTACTCGTATCTTTTCTTAGAAAAGGAAAATTGCTACGACTTCTGAGGTACTTAACTATACAAATTGGATTATTATTAGTTTTCTAAAAGTAATTTGTTTGCTTGTTTGTAGTATGTAGTCTCATCCAACCTTTCAGTCTTTCGAAGTAGGTAATATATATTTTTTTACATTATCCCTATACCTAGGTACTGGACGTCTATTCCATGTTTTCTTTTTCAAAATTTAATCATTTATCTATAACTTACATTAGTAAAAAAATCTATTTTAAGTGTAAGTTAAACATTTAAGTATTAAAGTCAGTTGGGGAGGAAAATGTTCTTTATTTCATTAATTAAAAAGATAAATACAAATTAAACTCAAAGAATGATCTTTATATCTAACATATCTGTAGATAATGAACTATTACAGAACTGCTAGATGCAGGCCCGACTTTAAATTAAATTTCAGTTGAAACAGAATTTTTACTCTTTGCTAAATTATTACTATATAATGTTGGTAAGAAAATCCAAGAAGTCCCGGATTTAAAAGAAAATCCCGTTGAATTAGAACTTTGTTAATAAATGAAAGAATTTCTTTCCTATATTAGAAAAAGGAAATCCAGTCATGTCATGAAATGGCGTGGGGCTTTAAAGATTTAATTATTTCAGACAGTAAAAGACTGCAATAATTTTTTTATTTTAAATTGCTTCTGGAAACATTTTTATAAGGTAGTTCAACTAGCCAGCAAGCATTCCTATACTCAATTTAAACCTTTTTTCAAATCAGTAAATCTTCCGATATTTACGTATGTAAATATATTTCATCCCTTTTACAATCACAGCAGCTCACATTAAATAGTATTGTTTGTTTCCTTTGTAAATACTTTCTAAATCACAGCATTAGCTTATATCCGCCCGTATATTCTCCCTTTTTATTGTTTCAAAATCGTTTTTTATTTTTTTATCTCTCAAACATACCACGCAAATATTTTGTTGTTTGAAACAAACTCAATATCAGATAAACCGGTGTACATACTAAAACTTCGCCTTTATTAAAAAAAAAAAAACGAAACAATGTATAATTTTTTTTAACAACCCCATTAACCAGCGAATCAAAGATTAATTAATTTGGTAAACTTTTAATGATTCAGGGAAATTTTATTTACTTATAATTTATAATACGGATATAATTTGACCTGCGACCTTTAAAAGCCACTGCCCTATATTTCCAATGAAGTCATTAATAATGTAACGTAATCTCTGTTATCAAGTGTCATTACACCATACCCCCGTTACATTTAACTCTTCACATCCCCCTGTGATCTTGTTACAATTGTGTAGTTAGTATCAATGATGTGTGATATTACATTCACCCTCAACATTACTTTTTCCAATAAATAAATAAATAAATACTCAACATCAACTTAGAGAATCAGAATTTTCTTTTTCGTTACTTTAATAGTAGGTAAATAGTAAAGAAGAAGAAGTAAAAGATTTTCCATTCAGTAGCAAAATAATACAATGGTATCTCTTCTTCATCTAAATTCGATCATTGTCTATTTTTCTAAATCTTTCTGAAAAGGGATGAATAGCATTCACAAGTACATAGTCTTGCAGTTTTCTCAGGGTCGTTAAGGGCTTATTCCCTTTTAAATCTTTGGGAACAATACGCTTTTCTTATCTAACAGAACCGGTCGAACAGTGAACGATCCAAAACGAGATTTTGCTCCCACCAACAGCTAATAATTCTCAGACAACATTTTACAAAAATCCACAAAAACATTTTACTGATCAGATAAATATTTTCCTGTATGTACTCAAAAAAATATATGCCATCTATTGTAGATAATCGTCATTAATGATATAAAGACACCCTGTATAATCTACGTTCTATTTATCTATTTATGAGCTAAATTTATTAAAGTTCAAGAACAGAATGTTTCCAGCAGAACAACTTTTAAGCACTTCTGAAATAATAAACTTTTATAAGAGAGTTGTTCACTCTAAAACATAATGGTAGAAAGACGTGGTGGCAGTTTGGGCGACGGAGCGTAATAAAGATGTAATACTCAGCATAATAATTAAGCCTTGAGCCCAAGTTCTCGTGACCTTTTATAATGTTAAACGTAAACCCCATTTGGACGTCATGTCACATGTCACTGTCGTTATTTCCTCTTTCAAAGTCCATTTTGTCCTCAGCAGTACCATATTGAAACTGTTAAGTATTTTAAGAGCTTTTTGGCATCATCAGTTGATGGGCTTTCGAATTATTGCAAACTGAAAAGTTTTCAAAGTTTGTCCCCATTTGTTTTTCACAATTTTAAGCCAATGATGTTACATTTTTAACAAGTGACTGGCAGTACATCGCCATCTAGTGTTATTTTTTACTCTTTAAATGGGATTATTTTTCTCGAAGGTCAAGTCAAAATAAGAAAAGTAAACTGCAATTATGAGTAATAAATTTAGGTAATGATTTCCGGCAGAACAAAAAGTAGGAACCAGGTCGTAGGCAATTTATGTAAGTGTAGGTAGCTAAACACCTTGTTGTGAAATAGAACGAAGAAGATATTAGAATTAATTGATCTGCTTAAAACAACGTTACTACACTTCGACGATGTTTTCTAGGTAAACGAATTAAGCCTCGTAAAATTAATTAACGAATCAAATCTGAACAAACGACGATGTATCGTGGAATGAGACAGGCCGTTATCTGCTGGGGGTGATAATCACGGTTTATAACATTATCACGCTCGGTGGTGACCCGCAAGAAATTTTGACAGTTGGGCAAAATAAATTAAATACACAATTTGACTCAGTACAAAAAATATTTAAAATACAATTGTACTTACCATTATTTACTTGGAGACGTCCTTCAGAAAGGGTCCTTGTGTGTCACCTAAAACACGTTAAAGTGAGTAATGTGCAAATTATTTAACCCAATGAATGAATTTTAAGATTTTTATTATATTGCAAGCACCCCTATTTGTGGTACAGATCCGCCCCTGTTTGCTTTCGTAAGAACCCCAGCCTAAAACAGTTGCATTGGCAAAATCTAATTAAAGTTTGTGTTTATCATGCGTACTTATTTTATTTGTACTGTTTGCTCGGTTTGGTATTCAAATAGAACACAAACTCCATATTATTTGCACCAAGTAAGGGCGTTTTCCATAATTATGTAACAGAACGTGGTCTGAATACAAATAACTGCTACAAATGTAACAGTCGTCACACTAAAATCTCTACGTAAAGGGGTTTGGGTCAGATTCTACCTTGTACCTTTATTAATTTAAAGGTTAGTTACATAATCACCCTTTTATTTGAAATAGATACTGCCTGTTTCTCTTTTCCTGAAAATTATAAAAGAAAAAGGAAACAGCCGGGTCTAATTGAAAAAACTCACTGTAGCAACCCTAATCAAATTCTTCTAATGCCTAAACTTTTTTCGCAAACCTAGCCAAAGTTTCATTTATGTTGGCGTTATCAATAAACTGAATTAGCCCCGAAAAGGGAAACTTCACGTCACAAACACAGACACAAGAAGCAGAGAAAAAGTTAAAATTGAAAATTCCTCGCAGAAGTCAACTAACAAAACAAACAACGTTCTAGAAGGTTTCATATTAAGTTCTAATTAAAAAACAAAGAAAGAAGACGAAAAAGAAGAACTCAAAAGAAAATACATTGTGTGGTATATATCCTACAAGAAATTAGATCGGTGGTTACTTTTCTGGCTCAATGAGTAAACACATCAATAACCATTATATTTTCATCATGAAACAATCACTTTAAAAAATTTAAAGTTTATCGATAAATACAAATACTGAAGTAATCGCAAGACTGATAGTAATGCTGCAGTTTATTATCAAATCATTGCCAATCTTATAACTAGGTTTACACTTTGTTGCACACGATGCCCTCTCATGAGCCTTTACAATTTTCAGTGACAAAAAGGGAAAGTCAATTAAATATTTCAACCGTTTTCCTATTAATTTGGATTTGGTGAGAAAATTTAACAATTTAAAGTTTATTGACTTTGTAAATCGTGTTTTAACAAGTATTTTTACTCAATTTTACCCACTTTTTACATATGATGACCTCTCGTGAATCTACTATTGTCAATACCGAAAAATGGATGCCCATTAATTACTTGAGGTAATCCCCTTTTAATTTTTTTTAAGCCCTTAATGAAAAATTTTAGTAGTTTAAAGCTTGTCGACTTTGTAAGTGCTCTTTCAGTAACTAGTTTACACAATTTTGGCCACTTTGTTACATCTTATGGGCCTTTACTATTACCAATACCACAAAAGGTAGCGCCCAGTAATTACTTAAAGTGTTTTTCTTTTAATTTGGGCCCCTTAAGCCCTTAATGAGATAATTTAAAAATTTAGAGTTTATAAACTTTGTAAATCTTCTTTCAACAAGTATTTTTACACAATTTTGCCCACTTTGTTAGACATGATAATCTCTCGTGAGCCTTTACTACTTTAAATACCAAAAAAAGGATGTACATTAATTACTTAAGGTGTTAATTTTTTAATTTGGGTTCCTTAAGCCCTTAATGAGAAATTTTAATAGTTTAAAGTTTGTCGACTTTGTAAGTGCTCTTTCAGTGACTAGTTTACACAATTTTGGCCACTTTGTTACATCTTATGAGCCTTTACTATTACTAATACCAAAAACGAGAGCGCCCATTAATTACTTAATGCGTTTTCTTCTAATTTGGGCTCTTTAAGCCCTTATTGAGAAAATTTAAAAATTTAGAGTTTATAAACTTTGTCAATCTTATTTCAACAAGTATTTTTACACAATTTTTCCCACTTTGTTAGACATGATAATCTCATGTGAGCCTTTTCTACTTTAAATACCAAAAAAAAGATGTACATTAATCACTTAAGATGTTCATTTTTAAATTTGGGTTCCTAAAGCCCTTAATGAGAAATTTTAATAGTTTAAAGTTTGTCGACTTTGTAAGTGCTCTTTCAGTGACTAGTTTACACAATTTTGGCCACTTTGTTACATCTTATGAGCCTTTACTATTACTAATACCAAAAACGAGAGCGCCCATTAATTACTTAATGCGTTTTCTTCTAATTTGGGCTCTTTAAGCCCTTATTGAGAAAATTTAAAAATTTAGAGTTTATAAACTTTGTAAATCTTCTTTCAACAAGTATTTTTACACAATTTTGTCCACTTTGTTACAGGTGATGACCTCTCGTGAGTCTTTACTATATTTATCAATACCAAAAAATGGATGTACATTAATTACTAAAGGTATTCTCCTTTAAATTTGGGTTCCTTAAGCCCTACATGAGAAAATTAAAAAATTTACGTTATATACTTTGTAAATCCTTTTTCAACAAGTATTTTTACATATTTTGCCAATCTTGTGGTCCTGTACTTTATTTAATTGAAAATTAAGCCCTGAGTGACAAATTTTAAATATTTAAACTTTTATCAACCCTGTACAATAACAAAGTTTACACAATTTTTCCCTTTTCGTTACACATTATGCCTTCTCGTGAATCTTTACCATATTTAAAGCCAAAAAGGGAACTTCCAATAATTACATGAGCTATTTTTACTCATTTTCCCCCTTAGACCCTTAGTGAGATATAGTAGACTGTGGTAAGTCTCCCTCCCCCCAACCATTACATTCACATGAAAATTATCCTACAATGAATTAATTTTAATTAATAATATTTTTCTTCATGTGAAGTATTCAATTATCCCCTCTCTACAAATAAGTTTTAATAAGAGTTTTTAGACCCTTCGTCCCCCATTTTCAGCTCACGTAACTAATGGATGTCGCCCAACAAAGTATAAAATAATTCCTACAGGATAATTAAATTGCACGAAAGAATTGACCTTGCTGTAACAGAGAAGTGTATTAGATACACCTGGGGGAAATCAGTAAGTTGTAATGTGGGTAGAAAATAAATTTAATCTTTCGTTTATGTGGTTGTAGCTACAAAACGATCAAATACATACCTAAGTACCATAGATATACATATAAGATATCATAGCTACCATCTACTATTAAGATTACCCTAAGGGATATTTGGTTTAAAAAACACTTTTTAATTTTGATAGTAAAATTCATTATCTATTATGTGTATAAGTAAATATATTATTTTTTATCCATCCAGTATCAATAAAGAGTTTTTACAGCAGATTTTAAATTATTAAGTATACGTAGATGTAGACAACTGAAGTAAAAACGTTTTAATATAAAAATTCTTTCGCAATTTAATTTTGGCTTGTTTGCAGACAGAAAGATGTTAAAAAGGAATTTACTTACCTACTTCTTTTGATAAGCATTCCATATTTGTAAAGTTTTTATTACAGGTACACGTAATTATTTATACTCAAAACAAAAACGCTTTTGCAGGTACCTAATTTTAAATAATTCAGCACATATATATATATATTATTTTTGTTAACGTCATATTCGTGGTTCTTTCTCTAAAACAAGATAACAAACATATTTACTGGTTCAACTGAGATTTTTATCTACTTTGCAGGTTGATAAACGCCTTGACTGTTATCGAGATTTTTAGAGGACAGTAAAAGGATAAAGGCAAACAGTCCGTCTGTGTACAGTCTCACACACATCAAAGCACTTTTTTTACATAGAATTCCAGTTTTATGTTTTCTTTAAGAAATGGATTTAAAAACGATTTAAGTTATTATATATGTAGGTAAATAGCAAACTTATTAGGTAGAAAAATTGGACGAATATGTAATTAACAAAATATTTATTAAAATAAACTTAAGTAATTGCTGGATATATAAGAATTAAAAAAAGGGAGTAAGAGAAAATTTGTTGGAATGGATTTCTCAATACATTACGAAACTAAATATGCACCTACCTAGACAGACATAAAGTGAAATAAAAAACTTTTTAATACAAAAATAGTTTTACAATCTAGCTTCGTTGTAAGTACCTAGCTATATACAAAACTTATTCTAATTTGACTAAAAGACTTTTTTAAATTACTTTTCTGGAATATTTTTATAAAACTTCTACAAATAATTATTATTTATTGTAGGCAATAAGAATGCAAATTTATACATTTAGTATATTTTATTAAAAAGAACACAATTATAAAATAAAATATTCACTTTAGCTGCAAGTACGTCTTAGATATTTTCAGTTAAAAGATAAAAAAATAATTAGATACTTTTTTTATTAAGTTAACTTAAGAATGAAAAAAGTTCTGACGATTTTCCGGAAGTTTTATGAAAATTATCGCCTGTTCCTGTATCATCATCCAGCCATTTCCTATCTGAATACCCTAATAGAAAAAAATATAATTAATTAATTATCTACTAAAAATAGACACCAAATAAAGTTTTTCCAAGATTGATTGCTTTGGCTGTTACTTGGTGAAAGTTTAAATCCATATTAAGTAAAACACCATTAAACTTTTCACAAATTTTTATTTTTCGCTACTCTGTAGCTTTTTCAAGTGAACTCGCAAAATTTGTGAAAAGTTTAATTGTGTTTTACTTAATATGTTTTTCCAAGAAGTTAAACTTAACATTTCAAAGTAGGTAGATACTAAAACATCTTGTAATATCCAACTCTGGTTTTGATTGCTATTTCTAACCGAAATGTTCTCTTAATTAAAGCCAAATAGTTACCATAAAATGCACTAAAAGGCCAGAGAAGAGAGAAGTAGAAGGTAATTACCAACCAACGAAATAACTAACTTTACAAATACGATTTAAATTCTAGCATCCCGTTTCACTGTTTCGCAATTTTGTTAATCTAAAGTTCACAAACTATTAAAGAGATCTCATGTTGCTGCTAAAAATTTGTGAATAAGTAATTTTGATGCAGCCTCTAATCTAGAGGAGCTTTGGAATACAATTTTCATACATGATAATTGCTCTTCAAATACGTAGGTATTTTTACCAGTTAATCAATTTGTATTGATTTTAAAATTACAAAATTACGTACATGGGTAAGGTGGAGCTTGATAAAGCCCATAATTGTAAGGACTGGTTGCAATCTTCTTTAGTCCTTGTATAGCAGTTAATAGCAAAGCCATTTTTGCTAACAAAAGTGCTTTTCCCCCAAGAATGGCCAACAATTGAAAACCCATAGGAACAATTACCATCCCCAATACCAGCACACCAAACACCATCATCATGGGCATCATCTGGTGTCTTCTACGATGTCTGGCTAAATAAATTTTTAAAGAAATCTCACGATTTAAATTCTAACATTAGCAATTTTTATTTGTCATAACATGTTGAAAACAAGATTCTGTTTCTAAAATTATAATTTGATTTAATGTTGGTGTAGCTTCATTCTTAATATGTGAAGTAAACGTTTCTATGTACTTTCCAAAAATAGTTGCTATAGAACAACAAAAATGTCAAACATTTATTTTTCTTTTCTTGCTATAATATAAACCCTGGTGATGGTAAACTATTTAATCAGTATTTTGCTCGAGGGGTTGGCAAGAGCATTGCCTCAAATTCTCATAAAAACAATAAGAGATGAAAAGGATATTTCTTTACATACAAAATTAATTCCATTTGTAGGGTAGATGATAAAAAGAGATGTGTTGAGAAATTTCAATTTCATTTTACCCAAGGGCCCAAACATCTCTGCAAAATAGTCAATATACAAATATATCTACGTACGTAGTTATCAACTGAAAAATAAATATAATAATTTCAATGCCCACACAAAAAGAAATTTCTATTTTAAGTAAAGGATAAATAAAAAATTAAACGTATTAAATTTCAATTAGAGCATAATCATTATGATACAAACAATGGAAAATGCTGATATAATAAATTAAACCAATCAACAAAATATTAGTTGCATAAAAAAATTTCGCTTAATAACTTTTAAAAAATGAATTCATTCTGATATTCTCAAAGTATTACCTTCGCCTTCGCCAAAGTTTAGCAGCTTTGGTTTATAAATCCTCAGAAAATGAGTCGAAACTAGTTTGTTGAGTCTCCGGGCGATTTCAAACTGAACATTTGTTGAAGAACCATTTTCTATTGAACGTGAATGCCTGTAGGTACACAAAGAAATGCAGTCATTTAAATTAATAACATTTTCCTTTCAATCAACTTCCGCATGGCTGCACAACAAGTGCAGCCAGCAACTGTGTTATCTATCGGACCATATAGAAATGCATTTTACAAATTGGCTATTATAAATACAGCACCTGTACCTAAATATACGTAATAAATGACATTTTTAACAACATACTCCGACAAAAAGTTTTCTTTAAGTACTTCGTGAACAACAACATCAACAACAATTTAAAAAAATGTTAGTCTAAATGTAATTGGCAGACAATTTTTATTTCAATTTGTTGTTGTGTTGTATGTATAATTGAAAACGTTTAAATTTAATAGGTACATGCTTCAAAAATCATGTGGTGCAAAGTCAGGACTATAGAGAGGACGATAAAGTGACGTCATATTATTTACTAATCCAGCTGTAAAAGTTTTCTTTGTTTCTTCAACAGTAACTAAATAAAAAGAAAACGTGTCAAAATGTAATTGGCAGACAATTTTCCAATTTGTTGTTATACTACTATATATTAAAAACTTTTAAGTATGTACTTCAAAACAATTATTTAATCACGTAGAGAAAAGTCAGGGCTATAGAGAGGGTGATACGAAATAATTAATATACATACAATAAATTACTTACCATTCCTGATCAGTCTGATTATCAGATTTGTATCGAACCAGTTCCAGTCCGTCCATTATTTGAACAACATCCTGTTCCAAAAATCGATCAAAGAGTACAAAACCCTTTTCGTATAAACAATTCAATGAGCTTTGGCCGCAATGTTGACCGCAAGTCACCTACAAAATATTTATAAAAAAATAGTGTACAATCCAGGCCAATAACTTAAGGTCATAAACAGCTTCTTAAACTTTTCTGCCCTTTCTAGACAATAACTACCCCCGTAAGAAGATATATTGGACCAATATTTTTGCTTTAGTGTGGTCTTATCCTGCTTCACAATACACTAAAAGCCGGCACGTAACGTACGTTTACAAAAGGAACAAAGAATCGTTTTTAGTAGGTATATGAAAACTGATCTTGCAAGGCTTTATATTGGTCATGAAATAATAACCCATATAAAATTTAAATTATTTAAATCTAATATATAAAATTCTCGTGTCACGGTGTTTGTAATTAAACTCCTCCGAAATCTAAAAAAATTAATTTTTTATCCCCCTAAATTTTTTTTTTATTTTTAGACAAAATTTTTTGTTTTTATTTTTTTATCATACAGCATAAAAAAATACATACAACCCTAAATTTTCACCCTTCTACCACCAACCCCCAATTTTTTATAGCGATATTAGTACTGTAATAATCTTCAACTCTCAGTGGTCGATAACTGATCAATTATTATCAATCGATTAGTCATCCCCGCCAGGCGTCTCCTGATGTCACTACTCACCCAGCAAACAGTACGGAGTAGGGATGAGAATGAAGCAGATTTTTTTAGAATGTTACATACAGGGAGTTCAAATATGTTCTAAGAAGTAAAATAATATTTTATTATAACATTTCAGAATGATTTGGCAGTGTTCAAGAATGTTCCAGAATCTTGAAGATCACTCAAGAATGTTTCAGAATGAAGACTGGAAAAACTTTGGCGGTTGTTGTAGAACGAACAAAATAGTTAAAAAATATTCTAGAAAGTTCCATCAAACGTGTGATATATTCTTACCCGAGCAACGCCGGTTATTGCTGTAGTGCTAGTATTTAATAAAAATTTCCAGAAGTTCCTAGTATAAGAGTAAATGTTAGATGATATATAAAAGAAATATTTTTTACCTTATCTGTATCCTCCTGTCGTAAACAATTTCGTAGAAATGTTGTTGTTATTTTGCCTACTTCAAGAAGAAAATTTTGAGATTTAAAAAAATTCATAGACTTGTTTGCTTTACTTAATGTTATTGGGGTTACAATAAGAAGTAATGCTGTTATTAATACTGCCATTCTAAAAAGAAAATAAATAATAAATATATTAGCCAAAAAAAATATATTCAAATCTTAATAGTTTGGTACCTATTCAAATTAAATAAATGTTTTTGAATTTTAACTGCTATAGTTTGTTACTTTGTAACTATTTAGGAAAAATAAAAAGAATAAGTTTTGCTGCTGCTACAAAAATAAAAAAGAGATACGTTACTAATTAGTTAATAAACTGCAGGGTGTTAATTAGTAACTTAAAGCATACTTTTATGAAAATTGTTTACATTTGGCTCTATATTTTCAAAGTAGGTATTAATTCAGTATGTCACAAAATTAAAAATATCCCATATGCCTTCTAACCCATTTTTTTTTGTAATCACACCCTTTTATTTAATTTCAAACGTACCTAGTAAATATTGCCACATTTATTTATTTATTTATTTTGAAATGAAATCGTTAGAAAATAAATAGAACCAAACTTTTGATCTTTGATATATACGGTGTCCTATGAAAACTTACGTTATATTTAGTAATCGTAGTATGAATGGCCGAAAGATCAAACCACCACTAAAATAACCACCCAAATCAACTTCTGCTAAAACACCTATACTCAAACTCGTCGAAACTAAGGTCCAAATTAAATATATATTCAGTTCCGCAGTCGGAATTGACTTTTGGTCCGTGAAATAAATGCACGATGTGGTGCATTCCATGTGGAACACTTTGACCAAGACACGTTTAAATATTGTCATTTTCTAAAGGCAAGTCTACCGTGAATTGTAACTCTCTACCCTTTGACGATTAAGGCATGAATGAGAACAGTAGGATGACAGCTTCATAGTCTGTAGTAATTCAGTCTTCAGAAATAGAACGTATGTTATCTAGCGTACGAATGATCACAGTTACGACTTACGTTCTCTTTACCTGACGTACTTTTTAAAAAATTTACGCCACTAATTCCTGATCGTCTTCCCACTCCTGACTTTTCGCCTGATTCAAATAGTTGTCCGGCTTTATTTTTATCTGACATTTGAGCACATAGGTGGAGGTTACTCGACCATTTTTTCAAAAAAGTGTCATACATTCTAAGGGTCAACTACAAAACTTTATTCGCCTTTCCGAAACAAACAAACAGACAAACAAATAAAATGAGTCAAAAAAAGAAAACCAATCTCAGTCGTAAGGCTTTCCTCAAGCCCTAAAAATAACTTCCGACGTCTGTACCAAGCCTCCATATGACGCGTCGGACGTCGACTGACGTTTAGAATTTGGCTACTGTTCTCATACGTTCCCAGCATCTTGTGATCGTCAAATCACAACAGTTTAGATAATAATATGCGAGAGATAGTGTGTTACTTATTTACGGTGTTACTATTTGGTGAATGTTATGGAGCACCTGGTGATGTTCCGGAACCTTACGAACCACCCACCTCCGAAGAAGTGTACGAGGAACATGCCATGAAAGTCTTTGAAGTTCCCAAAGGGAAGAATGCACGACTCACCTGTGGAAGCAATGACAAGGATCACATCTTCGCCTTCTGGCAAGTTGCTAACAAGGAACTTATTGGACCTGGGAACAAATTTAATGACCGCAAATATGATTACGAAATACTTTCAGGGAAGTTGACCATCAAGGTAAGCAATACAAAAAATGTTTTGGTAAGTTGAACTGTTCTGAAAAGTTCTTAAAGTAAAATAGCTGCTTCTGAGATTATTTAAATAAGTTAGAGGGCATTTCAGCCAACATAGAAGGAGTTGACGGTACTTCTGAAAAGGATAGAAACAGAGATGCTCTGAATAATTTTGTGTAACTTTGTTAAATGTTTTAGAACCTTTTGATTATTATAAATTTAAGTTTTGATATGTTTATTAATTAATTATGTACTAATACAGCCTTATCTCGCCTTTTACAAACATCTACACACAAACAAATCAGACCAAATTGTTTACCTAACAACAAGTTTAGTTTCCCTCAGGTTTTGATTATGTTTTTATAATTTTTTGTCATTTACTTTAAGCGTTATCATTTTTTATGCCGACAGATATTAAAATTACTGATCTACCCCTTGTAGTCCATTCCAATTCACAAAACGCCCTTGTATCTCTAACCCCTAGCATAATATACTTTATATATATAAGTTCTTCCTGTGCCATGTGCCTCATGTGCGTTATTAAGAGACTAAATTTTATGTGGAGGTCGTAAAATCGTTTCCAAAATAATTTTGATCCGTCTACCCTTCAAGTCTCAAGTAATCTTCCAAGGAACGCTGTTAGTTCCAATTCAATGGCCCCCACAGTAGATACATGTTACAATCTAACAAACGCGGGCGTAAAGTTAACTAATAACATCAACAGTTGAACCCACCACCACGAGAGACTTGCCAAAGTTAATTTTGTCGTCAACAGCTACTTTACTTACACATTCGACATACTCTCAAGACATTCATTAATTGCTTCTGTACCATATTCACTTTCACCCCACAAAAGATACAAAATTAGTTGAAAACCCAAAATGAAAATTAAAATGCAACACCACAATTTTTAAGAAATGTTGTGAAATCATTTCTTCAGCTGTTGTTTAAGTTATAGTAGTCATAATTCTGAATGTTTAAGTAAGTACTTGGTCTAATTTAAGACACAAATAAAAGCAAGGAAAGTAAAAATAGAAAAATGAGGTTTTAAAATTAACTCTTCATAAGTGATTTAAATAGATTCTAACAGTCATTGGTACTTTTAATAGTTTTGAGAGCTGCAGACGCAATTAAATTTTGATCTAAATATTTTACGCTCTGTACAAGATGCATTCTTGCAAAATATATAAAAAAAGAAAATATTTACTACATAAGACTCTAACTAATATTCAATTTAAAATTAACATTGATAATATGTTTATTTTATCATTTTCTTCACTATTGCTAAGGGTGAAAATGACAATACTATTTCATGCCCTTTAATTATGTAATTTTACGAATTTTCGTATCGTCGACCCATTTATTAAATCAGATAGGTATATTGGACACAATATTAGTCCTATGTAGAGCACGAATAAAATAGAGTTAAATAAAGAGAAATTGCTTCTGCCACATTCTCCTTACGTTCCAAGGTGACCTGAACATCGCACCTGACCCTGACACATTTTTTCCTCATTATTGTTCGAAATGTAATTTTTGTTGGCAGGAATACAAGCCAGACATTTTCAATGTTTTTCTTAAAGGTAAATGGACTCACACGTGCACATAAAATTTATGATTTTAATTTAGTATAATCGTCAATTATAAATAAAACTGAAGAATCTACAACGTGGCGAAACGTACGTAAAATGACAATTAAATTTTTTGGAAAATACCACAGAGCAAATGATACTTGCCACTCGCAGGTGGTCAAGAGGGACTATAAACTATAAAAATTTACATATTTACAGAAAATTGTTGACTTAACATTAAATTATTAATATAATTAACTCAACTTTAAATATTGTTAAGGTTTAACATGAAATTAAAAAATATATAAGAGCTGCATTCATATAGGCTGTCACCCCAGAAGAAGAGGGTGTCTACACATGTGTGTCCAAAGGGGTGACAAAGAGCAGCAACTACAACTCCCGAACTGTGAGGATGATAGTCAAAGACGACTGGGAAGAAGTTTATGAAAATGATCCAAATGTATGTAAATTTTTAGCTACTTAAGGGCTGTAAAATCATTATTGTTTTCTTACAGGTTAATTTCTTTAGAGTTGTTATTGTTCTAGCATCTCTTCTGATAATAATGGGCCTTTTGTATGCTGCTTATAAGATACGAAAAAGGCATAGACTTCACGAATATTTAGGTAATTGATTGTACCATTAATACAACTACAGTGTAAGTTTATTATTAAATCAAATTAAATTTGTCACTTTTCAGAAAATTCAGAAGACGAAGATGAAGAAAGTGGGGAGGAAATATTCAGAGCCCCTGGCACTTCGAGGGGAGGAACTGGAAATATTGTTTTAGACAAATCAGTAAGTATAGACACAGACTTTGGAAGTATACTCAACAATGCCCAACAGAAAGATGAAATCTAGCAGTAATCAATTTATTAATAGGTATTTAATACATTGTAATTAAATTATAAAATTGAAATTTATTTATTCCTGTTACAATTAAGAAACTTTATAAATAAATAAATATAAATATATAAATGAAAATATTTTATTAGTTTCCTCCACAACGTATTTTTTTTAATAGGAAGGTACTTATAATAGATAGCAATTTTATTTTAATTAATTGTACTTAAGTATTTAAATGTTTCCACCCAAATTTATTTTATATATATATTGTAATTTTAATTAAAAACAGCCCAGTAATAAATGTAAATAAAAGAATATCACCAAGTGAGAAATAATAATGTTATAAAAATTTAATCAAAAAGGATTAAATGATCAAATATATTATGAAAAATGATTAATAAACAAATCTGGCTGCAGTATTTATTTATGCACTTTTGGATGTTGGTAGGTATTTCTGATAAAAAATAAAACACAAAATTCTAACTAAAAAATTTGTTATCTTTATTATTTATTTATTACTAATACTGCTCCGTTTAGGTTCATAATAAACATAATATTAGTAGGAATATTCAAGACGCGATTATATTGCTAATAATTAACGAACAGGTAAGAAAAAGCTTAGCAAAGAAACACGTATTAATTAATTAATAAAAAAATTGGTCCCACTCACTCAACTAATATTGTCCATACTAAAATCAAGACTTTGAAAAGCTTTTTCTTCGCATTTCTTCCTTTCGTGGTTGTAAAAGAGTAATAAATACAAAAAAGAAAAAAATTAATTATTTCTACAAAAATAATAAATATATGTAACTAACAAAATTATGTATTATGCAGACAGACCAATAACATTACATACAAACATTAACTCTACCTATCCGATCAATACAACAAACAATTTCAAATTCATTTTCGAAAAATTAGTTTTATAATCAAGATCTTTGGCTAAGTCAATTAATTTAAAACTCGTTAACAACCGAATCATTTCGGAACCAGCCGAATATTTTCAATGTACTTTGTTGTTTGTGCCAACAAAAGAAAAACATTTTAAAATTTCGGAAATTTTCGACACGATTCGGTTGTCGTCTATCAATTATCGACCATTTGCTAGATATTAAATAAGTCGTTGTAGGTATTGCTTTTATTATTTAATCAATAAAACAAATAAGTTAAATATGAAATTTAATACTTTCAGTTCTTCTACTCGTAATAAAAAATATTAATCAAAAAGCAACTATTAAAAAAATATACCTTTAAGTGATGTCTTTGGAAATAAAAATGTCGATTATATGAGGAAGAATATCAATTAACATTCTAGTTAGGTATGTATTATAAGTATCTAGGAAGTAATAAAATACTACAACAAATATCACTGACTAGACAGAAAGGAATGAGGTGTAAGACTCAAATTGACCACGACGACGTTACCACGACATAATAAATAGTACGTTACGTTTCAAACCTCCGATTATTAGTACGCCCCTTCCGTTTAATTTTTTGTCTGATAAGAACAGCAGAAATCGTTACAACCGAACAAACTATTACCACTATCCCTATATAAGTTCCAATAGTCTGGGACAAGTCAGTGTTGTATTTGCTTCGAACTTTTTTACTTTCTGAGTCAGAGATTTCGTCATCTTTATTACCCTGGTCGTTTTGAACATCCCCCTCGTCCACTACTGACACCCTTTCGGACCCCTCTTTGCTGAACTTCTTCTGTTTATTTATTGACTTCCCTTCTTCTTCTGTTTTTTCGTTATTCATGTCTGCAGCTATTCCATAATTGGAAAGGTCATCTTCCACAACTGGAGGTGACGGGCTTGCTTTGAGCTGTTCTTTCTTCTTGTTGTTTTTCTTCGGCTTTTTCGTGGTTGTTTCCGAATAGTCTTCGTCAGTGAGCTCGATTTTCTTGGGTGGTTTTTTAATAAAGGGCTCCTGTTTTTCCGGTGCGTTGTCTAAATATTGTTCTAATGGCTGGAAGTACTCCAAAAGGGAAACTGATGTTATTTCAGATATTTCGAAGTAATAGGTGACCAAAGAAAGCCAGTCCCTTGTTGGCCTCTTCTTCACGAATATTCTGACGATAAAATTAAAAAGTTAATAAATAAATTATAAATCTATAAATAAATAATGGCTACCTGAAATTAACGTCTTCGCCTATTGAAGCAGCCAAATTTTGATCCTGGTCCAGCTGGCTCTTGTAATAATAATTGTACAGTTGGAATTGAAGAAATATCCCCAAAATTTTGCTGCAAAAGAAATACAACCATTGTTAGTGCCAAAATTAATAAATAATTTAATATGTCTGTTTGTACCTCAGGTATGGTCGATTTTTTGTAATATACAAGTCCCTTAAATAGTCATGTTCTGCGTTAGTAACTCCCTCAACACCCTGTATCTCTTTCCTGTAAAGAAACACCAAAATATTTCCTGTATTCATTGATTTCTATAAAAGGCTTCTGTATTTTGTATTTTTACCGTTTCTTCCACCATTCTTCGCCCAAATTGACCAACCCATTTTCACTTTTAATAAGTTCCATTCTCCAAGTTTCTGCAGCTACATAATAAGCTAATTTTGGAAGTACCTTTAGGGCCGTCAGCAACAACGTGGTCATCCTTTGATTGTAATTTTCGTCCTGAACTTTCAAAGCGTTGGATTCCAAAATGCCGTGCAAAGGCAAATTATTGACCGCCAAAATAGACGATAAACCAATAATTGCCTGATCGACAGCTGAGAATCGTAAATTCCTTCGGGGTAATGAGTCATAATCCGCGTTGTTCAAAGCGATTTCCATTGCAACTTCGTGAGCTTTTAAATAGGACTTCCACGAAATATTGCTGCATGTTGAAACTCTGAAAATTAAAACATTCACAACATAAAAAAATAACATTTCTTTAGGCACTTACTCTGTAAATTGTTCATTACAATATACAAACAGTAAAGTGTTACAGTTTGTCGAATTGAATGTACTGTTCCTCCAGAAGCCTCTTCCAAGTCCAGAAAGTCCCACTGACTTGGTCATGTTTTCTGCCATTTTATATATCCTTTTTATGGTCTAAAGAAATTAAAAAATTAA
This sequence comes from Agrilus mali, assembly GCA_029378335.1. NCBI lineage: Eukaryota > Metazoa > Arthropoda > Insecta > Coleoptera > Buprestidae > Agrilus > Agrilus mali. The sequence goes on along the minus strand of CM055663.1, from coordinate 3,560,416 downwards.
ACAAATTGCTAATAATATATACGACTTTAACACATACTTTATGCTGAAGTTCTGTTACCACGTCATGATATAATTGGGGATGAGGGATGATGAATTCTGCAATGTCAGACCAATCTTCACCAAACTCAGAACCTGTAAAAAAGAATTAAAAACTATTGGACCATACAAAATTAAATAAATGTCTGTATCGATATTACTGGATGGTGGTTACTGCTGTAAGAGTTGTTAGCATTAAATTAACCTTGTAGTAGAATTTATAACACATTAAAATAAACGTCTTCAACCTCAACTATTTAACCTAATATATACTACGATTAATGATCAATAAAAATTGGAAATTCGTTAAAAAACCTAAGGTCTTACAGTTAAATTGGAAATCCATAAAAGATTCAGGTATCACAATCAAATATTTAATTGCGTACTTCTAAAAAAAATAAAATCAAAAACTTTTTGTAATATGAAAATTCATTAAACTGTTTAGTAATTATAGTAAAAAAATGTTTTATGTGTATTTATAAACAGCCTTGACTTGTAAATTTTAAATTCGAAATGATGCAATACTTTTTGAAATAACATTAAAGATTTTGGACAAAGTAACAACAACAAATTTTATATGACATACAAATATTGTAACTGTGTATAAAATATAATCTACAATACTATAATAATCTACCTCTATGGAATTTACTATTTTGTAAATTTTTTAACTAAATTAAATAAATAAATATCTGTAGATGAATAATTTGGAAATATATAGCATTATAACGACGACTTCTTTATCATTAAAATTTATGTAACAATCTACTGTATTGTTAAATATTTTGTGTGAGTATGTGATACATATAAATAAACTTTTCACGAGAATTACAATAATTATTACAGTACCTGTCAGACGTTCGTATGTAATAATATTCGCAGAAAAGATGTAAAAACTCGTTTCCCTTGTAATTTAGCTACTTTATAAAATATGTAATTATTATACATTTCTATTCTAGGTATCTACACGTGTAAAACTTTTTAAAATTTTGGACGTTACATGGTCCAAAATAATTTACCTTTTTTCGATTCGATTTCTCAACGTTCATTGTTTATTATTCGTGAGTACAATTTACGTAAAAGATAAGAGTTATTATTTTGTAAACACTTACCAAGTAAATAGACGGGAATCTCAGTACTATTGTTGTCGTCTAACTTGTAATGATTGAAGAGTCTTTTTTTGACAAAACCGTGCAATTTTGTGTACAGGGGTTTAACTTCTTCCCAAAGGGTCTGCAATTTTGGATACGTTTCTACAGCCTCTGAGAGATTTTCCCAATATTTTAATACATCATCGTCACCTGAAAATTATATTATTGCCAACACAAAAAATCTACAATACAATATTTATTAAATTTTAAAGAGGGAAATACTTTTGTTTTATGTAAATGTTTATATGGAATTTTTGAGACAATGTTTAAAGATGTAAGGACAAAATATAATTCCACAAATATTGTATCACAAATGTTTACATTTAACTATTAGAAGGTGTGTAGGATTATAAACCATAGTCTGAAAATGGTACAAGAATACCGTTATAAATATTAAGGACTTAATTATAAACTGCATACTAATTATGTTAGTATGTACCACTTTTGGTTGATTAACACTAAATACATAGGTAGGTACTGTATGTAGTTTGAAGAATTCCTACTAGATACAATATATGCTAATAGGAAATATGTATATACAATAGAAGAATTTTTTAGTAGGTACTTTCAGTTTTAATTCTTGTTTAAAATAGCCATATTGAATTTAAAAAAACGTTTAGATACCTATGTACATAATGACGTCAAATTTTATACAACTTTGGTTTCAATCAAGCACTTAAAATTAATTTTAAAAAAATGTCTTACTAGAAAAACATCTTTAAGTGTTTAAATAAAAGTTTCCAACGTAAACATGTTTGATTTCACTCCAGTGAGTCTAATGGATAAACATTTTTTCAGTTCAAGATCATCGTGAATTAATTTTTTAATATGAAAAATTAATAAGGTCCAGGTTGTGGTAAAAATAAAAATGAAAGGAGTATCTATGTATCTGTTTTAAAATACTTACCACTTGCTATAGCTGCTTTTTTAGTTAAATTGAAAAAATTAGGAAAGTCCTTCACATATTTCGATACAGAGGCAACCTTCTTCTCCCAAATTACCTTGGCAGCATCTGCAATAAAATTTTATTCTATTGCGTAATACCATCGATTGTATTAATACTTATTGATGAATAAGTCACAAACAATAGATTTATTTAACGATCCCTAACCAATTAATGCAATTTTATGATGTTGCAATACAAACAACTCAACTGCAAATACTTATAAGTAAGTAATTTGATGAGGACTCAACAGTCTTTGCTTCTATGGAGCTAAAGCAATAACGTTAACGATTATTTCTGTTATAAAAAAATTATAGGACAATAAACCGATGAACTAAAAAAATAGGAATATTTTTTTGAAGATACAGAAGTACATGAGACCTAAGTAGTTTACAAACTGACAAAATGTGGGTCTTGCCCAAAAGTATATATTGGACAAACAGGAAGAAATTTTCAAAAACGTATTTCCGAACATAAAAGTAGTTTTTTGAAAAATAAAACAGACTCTAATTATGCGAACCACATAATAGAAGAAGATCATAATTTTAACGACTAATTTTAAATATTGCATATCTGCAATAAAAGCAAAAAATTTTATCACATAGAAAATCTAGAAATAAATCAATTTAAAAAACAGAACTTAATTTTAAATGACCAGACAGAAGGAAATAATTTCCCTCCTTTAGTAGAAAATACTCACTGTCCAAAGAAGCCAAAACTTTTGGCGAAACATGTTACATTAAACGTTGTTAAATAAAAAATTTGTGAGGTTTAATTTCTGTAATATGGATTTTCATCAAGTTAAGGTCGAAACTATACAATTTCTATTTTATCCTCTGGTTCCAAATTACGTATTGCATAAAATCCCTTATAATACACAATTGTCCTTTATAAACGAGTAATTCAACCTAACCTAACCTAACCATGAATACGTATAAACACAAGCCTTGTACTATAAAAATTTATTGAGAGAGCGGGTCAGTTGTATGGTATGGTATGGCCCTAGAGGTGACTTTGCAATTATTTTCTAAAACGTATTATTTTGATCAATATTAATGATTAATCAGAAATATTACAGTGGTCATGAAAACAACATAATGATTAAAATTGTCATGCAATACAAAGCCTAGATAGATATCATTATTGGAATGCAACTTGAGTCCGGATAAAACACATAATTAGTGACGCCCATTTAAAACTTTAGTTATCTAACAGTGATAAAATAATAAGATAATAATTCCTGTGATGGTTCATAGTTTGATCTTATTTACATTTACATAAGCGCAGTAGAACGATTGAAATTCAAATTTTGCGTTGCCCAAAGGCCAAGAATAACTTCAATTGAAATGTGTTTTATAAACCATTACACTATTATTATTATTACATTATTCGTTTTATGCTTGATCACAAAATTCTATAAATTATTTAATGCATTTCAAAACCAAATGGAAATTGCCAATAAATAAAAGTACTTTTTAAAGGCATCAGGCAAACAATTTATTTAATAGTCAGTCAAAAATATTGACAAAAGAGTTGAAATATCAAGCGATTAACTGCACCATATGATGGATTATTTTAATTGATCTTTATCAATAGGTATTTAATGCAGTGGGTATTAAATATTGTAATTGTGGTAAAGTAGTAGATATTTTATCTACCTTTACCCAAAAGTTTTATTTGCAATGAAACATTATAGTTAAGTATTAAGAAGTGTCCTTCAGTAATGGGATATGCAAATTAATAACTACACACCGTTATTAGTCATATTATATCCGTATGATTATTCATGTTTGTCACAACTATTTTTGAAAGATCCAAACTGCAACAGTAGTTTAAAAAAAATCTAATAATAAAGGAAGATTCACGTATATAAAGCTAGCACAACAAAGTTATTTTTCCGATTTATGACTTGCACTATAATTTGTCGCTAATTTGTTACCAAATCCAAAAATTTGTCGCTCGTGCCGTTTAGCCATAATCAGCTGATATGCTAGCTTGATATAAAGCTAACACTACACATAGCGTATCTCGAAAAGGAAATGTAGGATATTACTGTAAAGAACATAATTTGTTGCTGAAGGATGACACATTCAAAGAATTTGTCGCTAGTCTTATCTCCAGCTGATAAGCGAAACACTGCTGAAAAACAATCAAACAATTAGTCAAGCAGTTCTTTGTTACATTTTTTTTAAGAGATCGGATTTATTTACGAAATTTTTTAAATTAGGTTTTCCCTGTTTCCCCCAAGTTGGGCAACACGTAACCTATCGAGAGTTTGATGGCTTTCCAGCAGTTTTTGCTTATCAGCTGGAGAAAGACTAGCGACAAATTCGTCATCTTTCAGCGACAAATTATGGTCTTTACAGTAATATCCCACGATATTTCCTTTTCGAAATCGCTATGTGTAGTGCTATATGCTGATATCAAGCTAACATACCAGCTGATTATGGCTAAACGGTACGAGCGACAAATTTTTGGATTTGGTAACAAATTAGCGACAAATTATAGTGCAACTCAGAAATCGGAAAAATAATTTTGTCGTGCTAGCTTTATATACATGGAAGGTTATCGAATTATCAAAACGATCAAAATTAAAACAATTATTAACAACAGTATACTGCAGTTTTCTGTACAAGAAAAGTTTAAGTTTAAAGACAACTTTTTCAAAAATTATCTTATGGTAATTCTACTTTTAATTATATATTTGATAAGATAATAATCATTCAGATACAGATTAAGATGTTTAATAAAATTACTTTTTGTTTTTTGTTTTGTTGCTAAACAAAAAATAATAATAAGACAAATCATTGGGGTCAAGTATGCCCACATTACCTTAAGACTGATATTATGTAAAAGTAAAGATGACTAAATCTACGTAGCTCTCATAAATCAGTACGTAACGTACTAATTTAAGTAATTTAAAATTAATGAGCACTTACCAGCTGTTTGCTCCTGATTCGCCATATTCGAAATATTGTCATGCAAAACGATGCTCTCCAAAGTGTTTGAGAAGACGACTAACTGACAAAAGTAACGTTAAATAAATATTTTTTTTTTTTTTAAACACACGTGAGATTTCATACCTCTCCATAATCAGCCTCACTCAGTTCCACATCGCCTGGTTTTGTGATTATCGTCCAATTTCGAAAAAAATCGGACGAAACGTCGTTAAACTTTCGAAGTCTGTCTGCCTGAGATTTTAAATACAATCCATAGAGATTTTGGGCTTTGATCTATAACAATCAGGAAATATTAATTGTTAAAAACAATTTTGTAATAATAAAAAAATATGTTGTTAATTATTAAGTCAATTAATGATTGGATACAGAAGTGGTTTTTATTAGTTTGTAACGTCAAAGAGGAAATTACAACTGTCGCAAAAATAGTCAACCTTCGATTTCCGCTCTAAATAATAAGAAAAACACAAAGTAAATATAATTGGAATTATAATTATAGTTTATAAATGCTAACAAAAAAATACATATTATAAATAAAGGGTTAATAATTGATTGAATTGATTAAAAATATGTTATTGGTATTCAAATAAAATTAAATGAAGGTAACAATTCCTCCAAAAATTGAAAATACATGTGCAGTAAAAAAAAATTCAAAATAAAAACTGTTTTGGTTAGGGGGTAATGTTTATAATAAAATTCATGTATTTTCTTATCACGACCGTCTTATTAATCAAACGCTTGGTATTGTAATTTAAAACTGTAGTGTAGATTAAAACGCCAAGGCTGTACAGCTGTACTGTAAAACTGACCTAGAATTTAATTATAGTACCTATGTAGGTACTATTGGCTTTACTTATCGTACACTGATTATTATCTAATTAGTGAAACCGACTGTTCAAAATGACGAACGTTGTGTAAAAGACTCCTCTTTTATGTAAAATAAATACTAAAACGCAGAACCCAAAGTTCAAAGAGATAACGTCTATCTGTTTGTCCAAACTTCCTCCAAGTGGCAAGACATTAAATTATTAATTAAATAACATAAATATATATCTTCGTTCTATTTAAATTTCACTTTTCTCTTACAGACAACAAATATTTAAAAGAAGGAACGTGAAAGTTCATTTTATTTATTATAAATTGAGATACAAAAGTTATGGGGATGGTCGAAAATTGAACCCTGGCCCATCCCCATCAAATTATAACACAGCAACTTAACATATTTTCTAGTGCCATTAATTATATTATAAAATAATTTAAATTTAATTGTATTTGTTCCAATGTAATATACTTACTAATTATTTTATATTTTAATTTTGGGCACCTGTAGAGCACTTGTGTCATAATTATTTCTGTTCCCCTTATACCAAAACAGCGGGGATGCTATTTTTTTTATTTTTTATTCAATATTAAATTGGATGATACAATAAGGGAGTATACGGTCCGGAATATTCAGAAGAAATACATGCAATAACGATTTCCCCACAGATACAAAATCAATTACCTGTTTTCGTCATTTAAATAAACTTCACCCCTTAGTTTTATATTTTAATTATGTTGTTCTATGTATAAATTAACATAATAAACCCTTCCAGATATAATGTAAATAATAGCAAAATTATAGCTTGAGCTAGGCTATTGAAGAATTTTTGTCAAGATATTTTACTTTACGTTTTCATTCGCCTTAACAATATACGTATATTGATATATAGATAATTTGTGAATAATTTCAGCTCAAAAGTAAATACTTAATTAGGTATTAAGAAAAGGATGTGCAAGATTATTTAAACCTTAAATAAAAAGAAATTCAGGTATATGTAGGTATAGTGAGACGTATTGTACTATTCCTCTGATTCTGCGAATGTCTTTTGATTAATTAGCACATCAGTTACGTAATGGATTTTTTTTGTAATTATGTACATCTGATGTGACTTTTTACGTTATAAACTCGTTAATGTATTTTTGAACACAAGTAAACGCTGGTCTATTAATTATAGTTCCTATGGTTTCTTAACTAAAAGGCCATTGACACTTGGACTATACACCAGAAAAATTAATTTTGAACTTGCTAACTTAAAAATACTGTTTTATATACAGGGTGGACCATTAAAAACCAACCAGAAATCTTTTAATTGAATCGAGTTTCAGAGAAAGAAGTTTAATTTAGTCTGATGATGGCATTTTAGGTGTCGAGACGCGTTTTAGATATTAAAAGGCTTTCGGTGTTCTATTAGAAATTTTAGAAAATCCCTCGAAAAGTTCATTTTAATTTTGAGGAGGAACTTCTTTTATTTAATACCTATAGAAAAACGACCTCTTCACAGCTAATCCAACCCTTAACATTTAGAATCTAATAATATGATCACCGACTCTGTATTAATTAATTTAAAAGATGTCCCTTATAAAATTAAGTTGACCTCTTTGAGGGATTCTCCGAAATTTGAACTTTTCTGTACAAAAAGCTCTCTGCCTCGTTTTCAATAGAAAGCTTAGTTATTACAACAAGGATTGTTAATGTTATTATTCTAGGTGTCAGTAGGGTAACTGTAACAATAACTGCAGTTTTCATAGTTGTCTAGCGATATTAGAAAACACCAGATAGGTATATCGTGTTTCAAAATACAAAAAATATGAAATCGGATCAAATAATCCGTGGGAAGTAAGTATTATGATTAATTCTTTCTGCATTCCCTTGATGGAAACTCATTTTAAAACTTTGTTAGTAAGAAATAAAACACAAAATATCTTAGGCAAACATATCAAAAATTACAAATATAAAGTTGTTAATAAAGAGGATAAGTCAGGGGCGTATAAATTAAATTGTAATTCTTGTAACTGCATATATATACATCGGTCAAACGGGACGATCATTCAGAAAACGAATAAATAAACACAAAAATTCTATGATAATAATAAATTAAACTCAAACTTTGCCAAACGCCTTATCGAAGAGGAACATATTTTTAATGATAGGTAATTTTAAAATCCTACATGTGGAAAATAAAAATCTTAGACTATCCTTATAAGAATCCCTAGAAATTATTAAGCATAAAAATACCAATATTCTTCTGAATGATCAAATTGATCTTAATAATTCACCACTACTTAACCTCTTTATTCACCCCTCGCCTTAATTTTTAAACTATATATAAATAGCTTAGTTTAGTTTAAATGTATTAGTACTTCTGTTAAGTTTATTAAGCTAATTTTGTGGAAACTTCTGTGTTTTATTTCTTACTAATCTTTAAGTATTATTTACAGTAAATTTACAATACTTTCAACATGAATCGAACTTGCAAACAAACAATTTTCTAAGTTTACAAATTTTAACAAAAAAAACTTTAAATTATTTTAATCATTTATTATTAGCTGTTAGTTACTGTACTGTTTCCACTATTTTCGTGTAATTTTTGTAGGTACATAACATAACTTTATCGGTACATAAACAGCAAGATATATTGTCCCTGATTACCATATTTACTTTTATCGTAAAAGCGTGTTAAAATACTTTACAAAAATTTACTGGTACAGCATTGATTACCTAATAAATGTGTTGCCATAAAAATATATTCAAACCAAAATTTACCACTATAGTAAACTGTATTTTAAACTTTCTCTCAACTACAACAGAAGATACGATACCTGTACATTATTAAGAAATTTTTAATGAGTCTTATTTTATTATGTAGTCAATTTAAAATAAATTAAAACCACGTCAATAATGACAAACTTACGTAATTAACTTTACATTTGTAGTTGAAATATTTGTTTACATCTTCTTGCACTTTACATATCTATTTGTTTTATCTTTATTATATAATAGACACGTCGGTTAATATCAACAACCCCCATTACTTAATTAAATATAAGTAAATTGGTTTGTTATATTATTGCAAGTTATGTTTTATCAAAGGAAGAAATTGATTAAGGGTGCATTCGTTATTTTAATGTATTCTAATCAAATAATTTTCAATCAATCGTCCAGTGTAAATTTAATTATGTTAATTTTGGATTCACTCAATTTTAATTTTGACGCAAAGGTTGAAGGTTAAACGGCTTGATTGACCAAACTGTTGTACATAATTGAAATACGTTAGTTAGGTACGTTCTGTCTCGTGAGTTAATGTTGCAATTGAAATGGAATTCTGCTAATTATTACGTGTGTAATTTCTTGACTTAAATTAAGTTTCCTGTGATCAATTTCTTTTTAATACTTATGTATTTATGTCTTTCTTGAATTGTGGCCATTTTATACAATACATAAAGTATTGTTAGGTACACGATTGTACATACCTATGTATTGTTCACTTTGGTGAATGGAAAAATAGATCTAATGATTTTCCAAGAAGGTGTTAAAGTTCACAATATACATATTAGCACGACTTTTAAAAATGAAGACCTTGTGAAAATGACTCACAAAATAAATGCAGCTGATGCTGTTCCAAAAAGTTTACTGTTGACTGGACACATGTAAATATAGATAATTATTTAAACAAAATTTGTGTGAATAATCAGATAAAATAAAAAGGTTTTTAGCTAAATGGTACGTACCTATATATCAGAAAAGTACCAAGGGCCTCGAGCAAAAGTCTTGCTTATTATTACGATAAAAAAATTAAAAATACCTGACTAGTTGTACTAAAAATAACCTAGACTTTAATCATTCTTTAATGCCCTGAGGCTCCAGAAGTTGCATATACAAACATAGCTATGGTAAATTGCAGCCCTAATGAAAATCCTAGAAAACAAATCTCCCTTACCTTGTCTGGAAGAGCACTGGTATTAAGAAAAGTCATTCTGGAATAATTTGACAACTCTTCACAAAAATCCACCAAATCCATATCAGTCAGTTGTAGTTCAGAAGATAATTGATCAAACTCTTCTTGGGCAGAGATCAGCCTATTACTTAAAAGCTGCAAGCTTACAATAATGACTAATAGCAGAGACTTCATTTTGGCTCACTGTAAAAAAAAAAAAAAATAACTATACATTCCTATGAATAACTAGGTATGTAGGGTCAGGTGGGGTAATTGTAAAATGGATGATGAAATAGGACTCTTGATTATTCCAACTAATGGGAATTATAGACACGGGGGAGTTGACTTTTGACGGTTGGATGCTTCAGCGCGCTAATAGCAGAGGAAGGGTGTCGCAATATTTTATATTAAACAGTGAAAATATTTTTATATAATATATAATTTTTGGGGTAATTGTGAACACGGCTTTATAAATATAATTTTCATTGGAATTCACATTTGAAAGCGAATTGTTCACTTTTGCCCCATTAAAAACCTTTATAAAGCCAGTACAAACAAGATGATTGTTCACATTTACCCCTTAGTTTTCGACTGCGTTAATAAGTGAAGGGGCAATTGTAAACTTAAGTTCTTTTGCAAAAAAAAACAGAATTTGCATATTTAACAACAGAAATTCACTTAAACCCAAACAAGGACCTAAATTAATCATGTAGTTGCCTAAATTTAATCTTCATCTAAGATACATCGAGCTTCAAACATCCAAAATCGTTCACAATTACCCCACCTAACCCTATACATATTACTTTAAGAAATTTAAATTTTATATCATTAAGTAACTTGCTCCTGATTTTCCATATTTTTCATATAAAAAATATCAATTGATTCTAATACAGGATCTAAATCGAAACTTGTAGGGGTCAAAAAATATTTTTTTACTACAAAATCAATATTCGAATGTTGGCATTGATTTAAATCCTGTCCTCACAGTTGTCCTAGGACAAAAACATATATTTTTGTACAACGCTTCGTCCTTATTTCAGAACTTTATCAACAAATTAATCATTAAACTATTATTGCTGACATTTAATTATTAATTTACGAGGTATGTACTTAATAGGTAGGTACTTGATAAAATCCTAAAAAAATACGAAACGTTGTATTAACAAAAATATCATAACTCAAGAATACTTTGCCCAAAAAGTTGAACGGGTCTAACAAGTAAGTAGTTACCTACCCACAAAAAAAAACTAAATACATAGTTACATACAATGATACAACTTGATTCATTCATTGTTAATTGGTTTTTTATTTTGTATGCTTCACAAATCAAGTGAAACTTCCCACAAAACAATTTAAATAAGTGTACAATAATAAATAATCATTGTGCACAGACAAAAATTCATCATCAGTGTGTGTCATCATCACACAGATTTAAGTCATTTTATTTTAAAATCACAAAATATTTTGTGAGATTACTTAAAATAACCCACCACGACTAGCACTGCTCTTCCGCTATTGTTAAAAATAACTTTTTTCTAGAAATAAGAAGCCCAATAACTACTTCTTTTATTACAATTGGAGTTACAAAATAAATAAATTGGTGAACACTAATCAGGATCAGAAGAATATTAACTGAAACTAATTTTTCAGTGACAAATATATCATGAAGTTGCTGGGGGTCGTTATTTACTTTTTGGTAAACTCTTTAAAGGTTTCTGTTAATAATAAAATAAATAAATTGGTTTTTTCAGTCTTCATTAAAAAAAATTAAGTATTTAAGATTTTCCAATAGGTATTAGTTTAAAGGACATTTTATTTCGCATTAAATCGAAATTATTTTGTTTATGTGGTTTAACCAAAGAAATTAGGACAAAATTCCTGTTTTGAGTAGATCGTTATAGTCCCAAAATTCCGAGCCAGCCAATAAAAATTCAAATTTCCTGCAATCCGATAAGTCCGAATTACGAGATAGATGGTCTTTCCATCGTCCCTAAAAAGTTCCCTACCCTTTGGGGTATTATACGCAAAGAGAGGGATGTTTTTCAATTCAAACTCCAAGAAAAGGCGAATGCCAAAAACTGGCGGACGTTTTTACCCCGTAACGTAACGGGAAACAAAGGGGGTGGAAAGATAAGGGTGGAAATAATGTACTTCAACATCACGACAGATTACGCTTGCGAAAGCAAGGAATTGAAGACTTTTATACACTATATACCTATTATAGTAGATAGTAGTAAAGGAGGACTCCCTCTGGGGATATTATTAGGGTGACAAGGAGCACTTGAAATAAGATTAGGTAGGTACTACAAACCTTATAGAAATTCTTAATTCTTAAAGTAGATGTAGCATCATCAACAACTTGAGCGATACAGAAGTCGTTTAGGTAGGTATATTTTTTAATATTTACACAGGTTATCATCTGTACCTCATTTATGTAAATAGTTTTCAATTTGAGCCATTTCGAACGTCCTTAATACACGTATATTTTCATGAATTAAATATTGCAGTAACGCCTGGTTGCAGGTAAATTCCACCAACTTCAACAAATCGATGAAACTGCAGTAAGTAGATCCAATAAAGGAAGTAAATTATGCATAAAATTACCAAATAACAATAATAATAAATAAATAATCTTTTTTGTAAACTTATCTATACATTTGTTTTATCATAAACTAGGTAGTTATGCAATAACATTTATCGTTTTGAAAGAAATATTTTTGCAATAGGTACCTACAATGTCACAAATACTAGATAAAATCTACTTGTTTAAGGACACTAAATAAAAATTAATTGTAGGAGGCAATTTTTAACAATGTACCTATCTGTTTTATTCTATAAGCAACAATATTTATCAAACTGAAGGAAATATTTTTGCAAAACCCCCTAAAAGTAAATTCCTGTTACTTAAGGACACTCAAAAAAAAATTATTTTATTGTTAGTTTATGAGGGAATTTTTATTTTGTAATGACTTATCAACGAACTAAGTTAAAGTTTTTTTAAATATCTGATATACCTACACACATCTGAAAAGTGTGATTGATAACACCAATAACGTCACTTTTCAATGAAACTAAATTTACTGAAGAAAAAAATACAGTTAGGTAGTTAGTTATTAGAAGATATTAAACTTACAAAACGATTTCTGTATCAAATTCCAGTGGGTATTAAAAGAGGCGCACTTAAAAAAAAAAACAACACTTAATTGTCAATTAAAACTTCTTAGTCACTTTTTTGTTCTAGTCCTCAATAAATGCAGTTTGAGACCGAACCGGAAAATAATTTGTTAAATATTTATTCGCCGAACCGCGCTATAGCACATTGCGACCGACCGTTTTAGAGAAACTGATCAACGCGACTGCCTTTTGCCTGCCTGCCTTCTAGAGTTGAGATATCTGGATAGTATGCGATATATTATACCACCATTTTATACAACCATACACCTTCGAAAATCGAAAAGGCATCATACCATACCACAACCACACCACGATTTGAAAGACTACTCGGTACTCGGCCTGTGTGACACAGCACTACGGTTGTTCAGACAAAAGGCAAACCTGGAAATTAACAAAAATACATACAACCAAGGCTCTTGGCTTTACTGACTGACTAACATTGTAAAATCAGGTTGTTTAATCGTAAAGTTTGACTCATAATCGTAGCTCCATGTAACAAACAAACAAACTAACAAATTCAAAGATATTGTAAAAGTGACGATAATCATTTATTGTATAAACAAACGTAAGTTCTCTTCAAGTCGGTTTGGAACTTGTGCAGGAACGTCCACTGGTGAAGATTTAAATAAAAGGTAATTTTTATATTTATTTTACAATTCACTGATAATTTACACGTCATCAGTAAGTATTTCATTTTTTAAATTATAGTAAAAGTAAGGAAAGACCTATCCAGGACCGGATTTATCAGTCATAGGGCCCATTAACATAAATAAAGTGAGGGCACCCTCCTTAAAATAGGCAAATTTGATTATTTAGAAGACGAATACAAAATACTGTATTTTAAAAGATTTTCTCTGAAATACTTTACTTATTATTATAAAAATTTGAACATTCGTATGAATTTATAGAAAAAAATTGATTTATTTTATAAGATATACAATGAATAGGAACTCAGATCAGAAAAATTCGGTTTAGTCAAATGGCTTTTAAAAATTGAAAATAACGTAATAAAACTATTTTTGTTTATTTTATTTTATTTCTTTCCATAATGTGCTTTTAGCCTTATCAAGTGAAATTTAATTTATCTTGAGCAACTTATGCAACTCTCAATTCTTCTTAGTTAAAAATACGTTTAAACATAATTTTGTGGGGACCCTTTTTTGTTGAGGCCATGAGCACAGGCCCTAAATGCCTTTAATAAATCCGGGCCTGGACCTTCCCCTTTCCATTTTATTTTCAAACGCAACTGTATCAATTTTAAGTCAATATTAATCTTCTACTATTTCAATAGGGTACTGAGGTTAAATTACCCTATATACTATGTAGAAAATAGTTTGAAGTAAACAAAAAGCACAAAATTTAATAATCCCAAACATTTTTTAAGTGTAATATGCCTACAGGCGTACAACTACTATTATACTATAAAAGAAATTATCTAAACAAACCTCAAACAATGCCCAAAACCAGCCCTAAACCTTCCCCAACCCTAAATATTTTTAAACACAATTGAATCTGTATTAAATCAATTTTAATCTTGCAACTAGGTTATTAGAGTACTGAATTTAAAGTTAAATCACCCTGTATACTGTATTAAAAATTGATTTAATGAAAACAAAAACCACAAAATTTAATTTAAAAAAGTATTAACTATTACATTATTATAAATGTACAAACTTACCTCCATTTAAAATTAATCTTAAAACAAACAAAAAAAATGGTAAATTAAATTAGATTCAAAACTTCATTCTGCATTTTTATCATAATAATTGTAGTTTTACTGACGAAATAAAGTCGTCATTATAAATAAATTATTTCAAAAGGTGGCTCTAGTCTGCGTCATGAATGAAATTTGAACTTTGAGCAATATACATAGTACATAAATTGTAAATTATCTTATCAATAAAATTTTCAACTATCTGGAATGACAATATGCCAGTAATTACTTCAAATAAAAATTAACTTATTAATGTTTTATCATTTACACATTTAAAATTTGATAATTTACAATTACTTTAATTTGTAAAAAAGGTACTAAAGGAAATAAACTGAAATTAGACTCCAAATGCATAATATTTAACTTTTTTTAATAACTCTTATTTCACAATTTTCTTATATTTATTACATTTAAAATTAAATTATACTTACTACTCTCCTGTTTCTCTTCCTACGAAATTTGACATAAATTCATCACTTAATTTCAATTTTCAAATTGATTTGATTCTTTTTAAACACTTTTATTGTTTTATTTTATTAGTTGAAGTGATAAATAAAACAGCAAAACTTTTTAAAAAATCAATATTTATTTAATAATACAATTAATTGGTTACATTATACGAACAATTAGACATCTTTTTTGCATTTTTGAAGGCACTATGTATTTAGTTTGAACAATAACAAATGGAAAACACCTAACATTAGCTAAAAACTACATTTAGTAGGTCAATTAAATAAAACGCAAACATTAAAATTATTTGTTTGTTATTCAACGTGCATTTGTAAAATAGTAAATATCACATTTAAATCTACTAAGCGGATAAATTAGGTAATTGATAAAAGAGACTGTATGACTTAAAAAAGAGAATGAAAGCACTGTCGAGCACCACTGAAACTGTAACTTAAACCTTACGAAGAAATATTGTACAATGAATGCTTCTAGAATTATTTAATATTCGATTTATAAATAACATTTCTTAGCTGCTATATTGCAAAAATATATAATTGTGCCAGAACTGGGCATTGCTTTATGCATAAAGATGTACTTTCATATTTATTTGTACCTCAAAAAGTGCTTCAAAGTTTTTAGAATGCATAAAACACTTGTTAAAGTGTTTGAAGCTCCCTTTCAGGATATTTAAAATCTTTTGTAATTCAGGGTTCATTGCAAAATAAACTTAAACTCCAATAGCAAAAGCACAGTAAGGGCTTTAGGCTTGAAAATTTTTCAGTAAGGACTTTACCCAGCTCTGAGTTGTGCACATTAACATTTTTATGAGAATTACATTTGACTTTGATTGTCTGATATTATAAATATAATTAGCAGGTAAAATTATCGTAAACTTTAGAAAACTAGTTAGCAGAACATTAAAATAGTTGTTAACGGAATATTAGAGAAGAAAAGAAATTAATATTACTAATTTAAGGAAAACAAATTAATAAATATCGCTTATAAGTATGTTTTTTAACTTCGTTTAAATTTATTAATTAATTACTGGATGCTACACTAAAATCTATTGTGTAAATTAAATTTTGCAAGCAACCAGACAGATTTAAGATGCCAAGTAATAAGTTTTTACAAATTAATTCTTATTTAATAAAGACAAAATTATGTCTAATTAAACGATTTGTATCTCTCGTTAAATAAATAAAATCTTCATTATAGTCAAAAATTTAAACGTGCGTTAAAATTATAGATAAAACACTTTCGTTTTAATATAATTAACAAAACGTTTAAATACATTTCCTAATGTATCTAAAAAACATCAGAATTTTTCTTAAAGTATATTATATCAGATGTAAATAAAATTTTTTATTTTTCATAGTTGAACTGCTCGAATATACT
The DNA here is from genome assembly GCA_029378335.1 of Agrilus mali. NCBI lineage: Eukaryota > Metazoa > Arthropoda > Insecta > Coleoptera > Buprestidae > Agrilus > Agrilus mali. The sequence goes on along the minus strand of CM055663.1, from coordinate 3,543,839 downwards.
AATTATTACGAAAAAATCTCACCCCAATCATTCCTTTTTAATTTAAAATATTTTAGCACCGTTTTAATAGCATGAGGCAATATTTTATCCCACCCATTTAAGCAACTGTAGGGGGTGGGTATTTCTTGGGGGTGGCTTCGTGTTGACGTCTCAGTCTACGCCTAAGTTCGGTTGGCAATTTATCATAGCACTTCTTGCAGACCGGCTTCAAGTCGCACTCGTAGAATTTCGTCTTCTGATTCATCTTCTGGTCACAAATAGAGCAAGCAAAATGGTGTACACACCAGGCCTTATTGAGGGCAGTAAATACTAAACAAAAATTATTATTAGATGTTTTAAGGATTTAGGATAAAGTTTAAAAAACTCACCGTCTCCAGCAATTACTTGATTGCAGACAAAGCACAAGTTTCCAAACAGTTGGTGATAATGTGTTTCACAATAAGCCAAACCTTTCTTCTCATAATGGCGATGACCAAAGAATGGCTTCTCACATTTTGCACAGACAAAATGCTAAAAACGGATACACAAAATTATATACTGCTTCTTGATATTTTTAAAACAAGGTTCTAGTACTTTGTGCATGAAAAATTAACTATTGCTATGTCTTAAGGCCTTTATTAAAGTGCTTTGTAACATATTCAAAATGCATGTGGCACTTAAAAAGTGCTTAGAGATTTGAACCCAATTACGTTTCAAAATAAATTAGATTCTAATCCTTTTGACTTTAAATAAAGTATAATTAGGACTTCAAAAAAGGAAGAATAAGAGAATCCTTTTTCTACCTCAACATGCCAATGTTTTCCTAGGGCAGTGACTACCCTTTCTTCTATGGGTCTCCTGCAAGCTCCACATATAGGAATTCCCATTTTGTCATGGCATCGAAGACAGTACAATTCATTCATGTCATTTGCAGCAAAGCCAGGTCTACTCCTCACTTCTCTGGCATTGCTGTCCAATTCAACACCACAAGCTGTGCAATTAAAATGATACGGGTGGTACACTTCTCCTCTAAATTTCAATGGTTGGTCATCTATTATTCCACTAAAAAGAGAAAAAAATAATTAATAATGACTAAAATATTTTAATTAATATATAATTACGCACTGGCATTTATGACACACATATTTTCCCAATCCAACAGCTTTTACTTTAGCATTACATTCGTGACAAAGAGCCCTGCCTGCATTACGAATAAACCCTGAATCAGCCAATTCTGATGTACACATCTCACATCTGAAGCATTCAGGGTGCCAATTGGCATTCATTGCCTTTATAACTCGTCCAATAACGAATTCCCCACATTTACCACAGCAAGGGGCGAAAAGTACATGAAAATCATGCTCACAGTACTTTCTATTTTCAAATTCGTAGAAAACGCCATCCTTAAATGGACGAAAACATTGGGCACACCTAAACAAATAAGAAAAATAATTATTATATGAAGTAGAAAAGTTGTAACTGTAACACAACTTACACAAAGCATTGCTGATGCCATAATTCACCATTGGAATTAACTATTTTTTCATGAGGCTCAAATCCCTCTGAACAGCGAGAACAGATCATATTATCAAAAGACATGGCACCATTTAGACTGTAACAGACACAATAAATTATAAAATAGGTAATACAATTATAACAAATTGTTTAACAGGTCAAAATTAAAACTTATAACAACTAAGAGACATGTCACTGTACAAAAGCAATAACTGTTGAATTGTGAGACTGTGTTGTTACCGTTGTTTACTCCATTCTGCTTTAACTTTTACTATGGATGTCTTTCTTTCAAAGGTTTGATTAACAACATCTGGAGTAGGACAAACATATTGATAGTTTGCAACTTCAAATGTTTGATCTGAAAATTCATTCAAATCATCATAATCCCCTATTTCAGAACATTCAGTTAATTGTTCCCTAGATTCTGCTCTTCTTTTATACAAAACACTACATTCTAGTGGTTTTAAATCCGGTATAACAGGAGATAGATCTTGTGGTAATTGGCTTTTAAAAATGTTTCGAAACATTTCTTTCAGGCAATCGAAAACCTTATAACAAACGTATTGGTGTACGCCCAACGCTCTCTTGCTTGTGCAAAACTATCGTGGAAAGCATTTTATCTATTTCCAAAGCAGTTGTCAACAAATCTAATCTTATCGCAAGCAGATTATATTCCATTTATTATAAGCCAGCTATTTTATCAGAGCAATTGCAGATAGCAAGACACTTTTATACCATTGCTTACCTAAATTGAAAGCAGTATGGAACAAGAACTTACCCAGTAGGTGTCGGAGACATCCTTTACAATAGAATTTGGTAAATATTTACAAACCAATTAAATTCAATTACACCAAACTAATAATGCTTCCAGGCATTTAAAGTTCTTTTATGTACAAAAACACATGCAAAAGCAAACTAATTCATTAAATTAATAACGAATATAAAAATTAAACACACCCAGTTCTTTTTCGAGGTTACCACTTAACCCCACTAAATATGTTAAAAACAAACATGATGTCAGCCAATCACAATTGACGTAACCTTTTACAGACAGGAAGTGAAAATATTTCTTATTTAAAAATGTTAAGGGCGGTATTTTTAAATTGACGCTCTTTTTTCAAAAACAAAAGTTAAGTTAATGATAAAAAAAATCACTTAAACGAATTTAAATTGTTTTATTCATTAAAAAGAAATCTAAAGACAGTGATGTCTTCCTGAAATACATGTTACAAATATTCATATTGTTTATATAACGAATATCCAAAGATTTAATCAAAAATAAGCATTAACCTATTTATTAACATATAATTATTTTCAGTAACCATTAATTTTGCTAAAAGTAATATGAATTATTCAAATTGGCGCCTAGTATTTCCACAGGATGCTATGTGAATACTGATAATGTACTGATAGAAATAGAAAATGGGGAAATAAAGTGAAAATCAATACAAACCCAATTATTTGTGGAATGTTTCAGAAGATGTCGCCCTAAAGCTCGTTGTTAATATATATACAAAGCAATGTCTAAAAGTTTTAATCCCAAAAGTATTTATTAAAATATTTTACGAGTATAAAACACATTCATAGTAATTCCAAACTTCGTTTAACGACTTATTATTCCATTAAGTGTGTATACTAATAGAAATAATTGTATGATTATTACTCCCCTAAATGAAATACTTTGTGAAGGTATCTGGTATATGCGGAAGTTGAGGGTTGTGCGAACCACCCTCGCTTAATACAACCCCGCCTAAACGAAAACAGCAACCGCGGTGATCGACCACATTTTTCGGAAATGTGATGGTTTGCGAATAATTAAACGAACGAAAATTTCAAATTATTGTTATTATTGTGCTTTAAACAGTGTACTAACTTGAAGTGAACGCAAAGGATTAAATTAAACACTAATTTAGCAATAGAAACCCCCCTACAAGGGTAAGCACCATTTCAACACAAATATATATCTGTAATCTGTAATGAATGTCGTACGTCTCAAGAAACAAAAATTTGACTTACAAGAAATTGCACTGTTTGTTTTTCTGTTTACTGTAAATTTTCAAAACTATTATAAATGAATTAGATTTTGGTTAAATATCTAGGAAAATCAATAAAAACAGTTTGTTGCACAATGATTCCTTTTTGGTTTAATAACACCTTGAGTTAATGTTGGTTATTGACACATAACTTTAAGTATAATAATAGAAGAAAGTAACATTTAAAAAAATGTAAAATAAATACATAATAATTCAAGTACAAAAAATACAATTTATTGTTTACTATTTCGTGCAAAACTTAACCCCTAAATTGTAAGAGACTCGTCATCGTCATTTAATTTACTAAGTGATATATATATAGGGTGATTTCTTAAATAAGAACTAAATTCGAAACTAGAAAAGATAATTTTTCATGATATTACCTGTGAGCATAGATAACTTACATCGTTATCTTTAGTGTATAAAAATCAATATAATCTATTATACTTATATACATGTGTGGCTTAGAGTTTGAGGGTACAATATTTTTATATACATAAAATATTAATCGTTTTTAAAATATTAATGTAATGTTATTTATTTTTCAGAGTTACTGATCGAAATGGTTAATTATACAGGCCACTACTGGGGTTAAAAGGTAATTTTATTTTTAATAAACATCTACCTACATTAAAATTTTTTTTTCTTTCTTTGAGAAAACTTGAAAACAATAATTATTTAAAATGAACGTCTTACAATTCAAAGTAATTCTTATTAAGTATAATAAACTTTGGTTTGCTTTTATATTGTATTTTGGAAATCAAAAATTTCCAAAAGGCTTCAACTTTGGAGCATTATTTATATTGCAGTTAATTCATTAAAATTCTAAACTATTTTTTATTATTGCTAACGAGAACCATAGATATTATTTTTATTGCTATTATTTTTTATACGTCTGAAACAATTTGCAACAAATCGTAACTTTATTGTTTGTAATTTTAAGTGTAATTTAACGTGTTCACTCTCTGATCGTAATCCTCTTTAGTTGCCATAGAGGTTAGTAGAAAGATGTCTATTAAATCTATAAATACCATTCAGAAATTGTTATTAATAGTTACATAATAGACGAAAGACCAGATGGTCCACGTTCTAGCTGTAAGCTTTTACTTTGTTGGACATCACAGGCAGCATATTAGATATTACTGCCTACTATATGTAGAAAGTTACTTTTGTATTTCTATAAATTTAATGAACTTTAACTATGACTATTAGCAGATAAGCTATGTTTAAAAATCTGGTGCCATTTTACGGTACCATTTCTCTATACCTGCTAGATCTTAACGACAATATTTTATTGAGAGTCTTAATGTTAATGTGTTTAAAAGAACATTTCACCTGTATCAAAAAATGTCTCTATGCTACGTACATTCCATAGACAATGTTTTACAAGGGACATTACAATAAATGTCTTTTGCCAAATATTTCATTCATTCATTGTTTATCTTTGACGAGTACAACAAGCGAAAACAAAAGATGCTGCAGAAGTCTGTATGAGTAATGGTTTAAACTGTAACGTTTTCAAGCCAAATGAACTTCATAATAAATGACTTAAGTAGAGTAAAACGATTTGAATGCGCAGTCGCAATGAACCGGACTTATTTAAACGTGAAAATATTCTCCCGCTTAGTTCACGCATTTAGTTAATTATATGTATTTTAGTTCGTCTATTTTAAGGGGCACTTCTCATTGGCGGACCCGCGTTCCCAATTTCCATCTCTCTCTCGCGTTAATTCCCATTCCAGGGACGTCCGATCTTAGCCGATGTTTCACCACAATAATTCCTGGTGTCGTGTGCAACATTTTCAACTCTTTCCCTCGCTTTTATTATGTACATAGGCGATGCAATGTTTGTTTGTTTGTTGTTGTTTGCCGGCCATTTTTCCCGAAAAGTTTTCTAACGTAGGTACTGCAATTCGGACGCGATTTACGTATTGATTTGATCGACGTTTCGTAATTATCGGGGACGTCATCTTCTCAGTATCGCGTCGTTTACGATTGTTTTCGGACAGATACACGTGTGCAAGTGATTTGAGTGACGCGGAAATTGTGGCGGCCATTTTGTGCGTAAAAAGTGGAACAAATTGTTTATTGATGAATTAAATTTTGCAAATTAAGTGAATTTGTGCATAAATAATCACTTAGAAAAGGAGGTAGTGTAAGTTTTATATAAAGTCAGTTTCGAAATTAAACACCTACACCTTTAGAATAATTAATTATTTTCTTAGGGGTGGCTCTTAAACTATTTACCCAGCTAAAGTCAATCTGGGGAGGTTGTAGTGGCTTTTTCTGTTACAGTATGCCTTAAAAGACAATTTATATTTTTTTATGAATCTCAAACTGTTTTTAATGACTTAGTCATTAACCCCATCGGCCATCTTGTTTATTATGTGCTAAATATAAAATAAGCTTCGATATTCTCAATTTATTAACGTCTTAGTCTGACAATAAGAAGTTCTTCTTTATGTTCTAAAAATATTGAAATCAATGTAAGTACATATGTAAAAAAAAGAATATTTTATACCTTCATCTTCATCTTCAATGTTTACAAAATTTTTTTTATCTGATTCAGATATTCGTGTTTTATAAAAGTCAACACACATTTAAAATCCTTGTAAGTTTGTGATTTTGTTATTTTGTTAACGTGTTATATTCACTTTACTGCTGCAAGCTTCCGGTAAACAAAAGCTTAAATATTTATGTAATGCTCCAGACTTTAGGGCTTCTTGTCAGATACATTAAACGAAAGGAACCGGAAATTTAAACCCCGAAAAAAGTCAGACACCAGTCCTAAAATGTAAAACACAACAAACTATACAAAAATAAAATCCAAACAACCCCCAGATTTTTTTACAAAAGCAATGACTCAAATTATGCTTTTGAATATATAATAATATTTAAGTAAAACGGCTAATTATTGAACTATCTCTAATTCAGATAAATACTAAGAAAAAATATTTCATTTATATGTTCAAATTAAATAAGTATTTGGTTCAGAACGAACAAAATAGCTCAAACCCCAACGCCAAAACACGACACTTTAGTTGTCCGAAGCACTTTTCGGTAACAAAGTTACCTTCTTCAGGGACTGTAGTGTTTTGGCGTTGGATTTTGAGCTATTTTGTTCGTTCTGCAACAACCGCCAAAGTTTTTCCAGTCTTCATAAGTATTTGGTTAAATTTTTGGATACTCAAATATTTTATTGATTATATGAATAATCAAATATTTTATTGATTATTTGGGTAATGAAATGTTTAATTGAACATTTCGATCCGTAAGTATTTAATTGAATATTTGGATACTTAAATAATTGATTGAATATTTTGATACTTAGATATTTAATTGGCTGTTTAGATACTCAAATACTTAATTTACTATTTACATACTTGAGTATTTGATTGAACATTTGAATACTCAAATAATTGATTGAATATTTTGAAATACAAATATTTAAATGAATATTTTGATAGTTAAGTATTTGGTTGAATATTTGGATACTTTTGGAATTGGTTGAATACTGTGACACTTAAATATTTGATTGGTTGTTTAGATACATAAATATTTAATTAACTGTTTACATAGTTGAGCTTTTAATTGAACATTTGAATACTCAAATAATTGATTAAATATTTTAAAATACAAATATTTAGTTGAATATTTTGTTGAACATTTGGATACTTAAGTAATTTATTGAATATTTTGATACTTAAATATTTAATTGACTATCTGGATACTCAAATATTTAATTGATTATTTGCATAGTTGAACATTTATTTACTCAATATTATATTGATCATTTAAATACTGAAGTAATTGATTGAATATTTTGATACTCAAGTATTTGGTTGAATATTTGGATACTTAAGTAATTTATTGAATATTTTGATACTTAAATATTTAATTTACTATTTACATACTTGAGCATTTGATTGAACATTTAAATACTCAAATATTCGATTGACTGTTTGTGTACTTGAACATTGAATTACTCAATAATATATTGATCATTTAAATACTGAAGTAACTGACTTATTAAATATCTGTTTAGATACTTATTCAAATATTTATTTTTATTCCTCAAATACCTGAACAATTACAATTATTCAAATATTAGATACTTGGGATCTTCAAATCGAATTGTAGTAACATGTTTAACATGAAATTTTCTGACCCCTACTTAATAGTTTGCAACTCATTTTAGGTCAGATAATTTGCATTCCTTATGTAGGTATGTAACGTAAAATATGTTTAATTATCTTTACAAGTCATAAAATTGTTCTCACATTCTGACATTGTAATCACTAATCATATTTGGTATTATGGTACTACATTCTTGGCTCATCGTGATCATCAAACCCAATAACAACATTGTTGCTGTCTGTAGCCTCTTATAAGTACAGGCAATCAAGAATACATGAATAAAAAATGCAAATAACACTCACGTAAGTGAGACTTATTATATTTGAATTATATACAGGGCGTTTTAAATAATTACGTGTATACTGAGATGGAGGAACATAAGTCAGAATTATTAATGAAATGTAAAAATTATTGAATTTTTGTTTATTTTTCTTTACTTAGGTAAATATTGAAATGTACTTATGTACTATGTACACTTTTATTGGCGACAAAATCATTAAATAAACGTATCTACGAAAGAAAATGCATAAGTTAACATGCGAACTTGTTTGTAATGCATTATTTACCTTTATGTATTTACAATGTATTAAATAATATGTCACTAGTTTATGTCAAACACGATAACAATGTACTTCACAGTTGCATAAAAAACCTGTTTAAATCAATCAAGTATTTGAGTATTCAAATGTTCAATCAAATGCTCATGTAAGTAAATAGTCAATTAAATATTTGAGTATCTAAACAACCAATCAAATATTTAAGTGTCAAAGTATTCAATCAATTCCATAAGTATCCAAATATTCAACCAAATACCTAACTATCAATATATTCAATTAAAAATTTATATTTCAAACTATTTGATCAATTATTTAGGTATTTAAATGATCAATGAAATATTTGAGTATTAAAATGTTCAATCAAATGCTCAAGTATGTAAATAGTCAATTAAATATTTGAGTATCTAAACAACCAATCAAATATTTAAGTGTCAAAGTATTCAATCAATTCCATAAGTATCCAAATATTCAACCAAATACCTAACTATCAATATATTCAATTAAATATTTATATTTCAAACTATTTGATCAATTATTTAGGTATTTAAATGATCAATGAAATATTTGAGTATTAAAATGTTCAATCAAATGCTTAAGTATGTAAATAGTCAATTAAATATTTGAGTATCTGTACAACCAATAACATATTTAAGTGTCAAAGTATTCAATCAATTCCATAAGTATCCAAATATTCAACCAAAACTTAACTATCAATATATTCAACAAAATATTTGTATTTCAAAATATTTAATCAATTATTTGAGTATATAAATGATCAATGAAATATTTGAGTATTCATGTGTTCAATCAAATGCTCAAATATGTAAATAGTCAATTAAATATTTGAGTATCTAAACAACCAATCAAATATTCAAGTGTCAACGTATTCAATCAATTCCATAAGTATCCAAATATTCAACCAAATACTTAAATATCAATATATTCGACTAAATATTGGTATTTCAAAATATTCAATCAATTATTTGAGTATTTGAATGATCAATGAAATATTTGAGTATTAAAATGTTCAAACATGCTCAAGTATGTAAATAGTCAATTAAATGTTAGAGTATCTGTACAACCAATTAAATATTTAAGTGTCAAAGTATTCAATCAATTCCATAAGTATCCAAATATTCAACCAAACACTTAACTACCAAAATATACTACTTAATACTTGTATTTCAAAATATTCACTCAATTATTTGAGTATTTAAATGATCATTGAAATATTTGAATATTCAAATGTTCAATCAAATGCTTAATATATTTAATGTAGATGTAGGTAACTCCCTCTATATTATCCACTTGGACTATATGTATTTTATGTTATATTATATTTTCCCCTAGGCATACTGTAATATAAAGCCACTTACCCCAATCAGAGCTGCTCACATAACCAGGTGTTCAGAAATAGATTTCTTTGCGGGAAGGTACAATATTCTAAATTTAGCCCTTTGTAGTAGTACACATTATCTTCATTTAAAGTCAATTGAATTCGGATTTGCCTAAAGAAGAACAGAAAGTGTTTGTTGGCCGTTCAACAGTGCTACTATTGTTAATTTTTGTTTATCGTACCTATAATTCTATTGTTTTGTTAAACGATTTTAAGAATTCAAAATAATGGACGTGTCCAGGAAATGGCCTGAACGTTTTTTTATTAGTTAGTTAATAAGACATGATAGTGTTGTTATTGTGCTGTATGATGAAATTGATTGAGTTTTCCACCGGGAAACCTGATGGAAAGAAGCAGAGAAGGAAAGTTTATAGAAAGCGGAGGGGTAAGTTTTATTTATTGTTGACGCTATTTTTTTATCACTGACCAATATGCATTTACATATCTGCTAAATAATAAAAAAGAAAATTAAGCTGTAATCTTTAATACTTACCTATTGAAAAAGAAAACTGAGATTGTAAGAAGAAAACTGAAGGTTATTAATCAGAACTCGATTTCACAAGGGTTCGTCTTCTCTTGTGAAAAAAATATGGGTTGTTTAGAGGTTGTGTATATGTGTATAAAAATTACATGAGTAGATACTACAAACAAGAGTGAAGACTGACATTAACATTAAGAGTATTATTTAAATGCTTACTTATGTATATACTGAACTTGGAAGTTGTTGGAATAATTATATAGGCAAAGTGGCAGGACTTAAATGCGTACCTACCCTTCATACTTACTGTGTGTCTTAAATTTAAATTTGCACCCCTGGTGTCGTACGAATAGTCGTTTACCCTCGTACTTAGTGAGTTCCCCGTGCTGATAAAATAAATTATTAAGGGTTAAAACTGAATATAAATATGTACCTAACTACTAGAAAATCTGGAAAATAATAAATTAAGTACATAAGTTAGTTTTAATTATAAACGATTAGGTAGACGTATTGACCGTTCTCCCCTGTTAAATTTTTAGTTTAATTATTCCCTTTGACAGATTTTAGTATTTAAGAGAATTTGTAATTACTATTATATTTAATAAATAAAATAAAATAAACTCTTTTTAGTTTTCAAATTTCCCCAACGACATTTGTATTTCATCCACCTGATGAAGCCACGGTGTGGTGAAACGGTCGTTGTGGACTAAAAAATAAAAAAAAAATGAAACTTAAAAAGAGTGTTTCTTTTATTAGGGTTCCGCACCTCAAAAGGAAAAAGCGGAATCCTTATAGGATCACTTCGTTGTCCGTCCGTCTGTCAAGACCCTTTTTCGCGGGAACGCGTGGAGGTATCAAGCTAAAATTTATACCAAATACTCATGTCTATTGTCCCTTGGAGCTGTGCAAAAATCAAACTACTCAGCCAACGCAATCAAAAGATACAGCCGTTTATGCCGCAAATTTACGCAAATTTTCGAATCAAAACCTACAGGGTACTTCCCGTGAACTCAGAATCTTGAAATTTGGTACGAAGCAACATCTTATAGTACAGATAAAGGAAACATTGCGAAAACCGTAAATTTTTAGTTACATCATATAATAAAAATTTTTTAATAATTTTAAAGTTACTACCCCTTTCCTCATGAACGCGTAGAGGTATTAAATTGAAATTCATATCAAATACTCAGGTCTATAATACCTTTAAGCTGTAACAAAACCAAACTTCTATGTCAACGCAATCAAAAGAAACAGCAATTTAAGCCGCATATTTTCAAACTCGCAACTACTCGCAAGGGAATCAAAACCTAAAGGGTACTTCCAGTCGATTTAGAATCTTGAAGTTTGGCATGAAGCAATGTTTTATAGCACATATAAAGGAAAAATTCCGAAACCTTAAATTTTTAGTTACATCACATATATACAGGTTTGTACGGAACCCTCGGTGCGCGATTTCGACTCGCACTTGGCCGGTATTTTTTTTATGGAGTTATAATTTTTATCTAAACGCTTCATGGATAGAGTAACTGGGAAGAAACGAAGAGTAAAAGTCGATCAAAGTACCTGTAAAAACGCATCAAAAATATATTGCAGTCGTAATGAGATGTAACTTTTTTCTAGATGCGGTGCTGGATTTAAGAAGCCGGCTCTGTCAATAAGATGTTACCGCATTTCATACACTTAACTCACGGTTAATGGAAGGAGTGAAAGAGTTGTTGCTGAGCATCTAAAAACATTCCAAAAGTTCCATGCGAATAATCGTCTGTAGTTTGTGATCTGTACTTATTGTATTTGATAAAAAAAAAGAGAGAAAACGTCATCGAAATGAATAGTTCGAATGATCACGGAAATGCCCATTTGAATGAGAAGCCGTTCAAGTGCAATATTTGTGGTAAAGGTTTCTCTGGAAAGAATGGTTTGCCCAACCACCTCAAAAGCCATTCAGGGGAGAAACCGTTTCAATGCGAAGTCTGTAAAAAACACTTCACACAGAGGTGCAAGTTGAAGTGCCACATGCAATCCCATTCGAACGAAAAACTGCACAAATGCAAAATCTGTAACAAAAGCTACAGCCGGGAGAACGGTTTATATCAACACATGATGGAAACACATTCAGGCAAAAACCCGCACAAATGCGATACCTGCAACATAAGCTTCGCACGAAAATGGAATTTGGATGCCCACAAAAAGACTTATTTGCACAGGGAACGTCTAAATAATTTCGTTGAACCAATAAAAGAAGAGCCTGATGAAGATGAAAAAAATTTTACTTCAACTAATGAATATTCGGTTACGCCAAGTGAGGAGAATCCTGACGAACAAAGTGAGATTACTATAATTAAAGAAGAACCTAGGGAAGAATGTTTTGAAATTTCCAAAAATTCCGTCGAGCCTCTTGATAAATTCGATGAAGAACTGAATAGTTCAATTAGTCACAGAAGTGAAAAGTCTACTTGTGGAGAAGCCTTGGTCAAAAAAGTACTTTGCATGAACACCTCAAAATCCATTCAGGCGACAACCCTTTCAAATGCGAGATCTGCGGAAAAAGCTTCATAGACAAAAGAAGCGTCGTTGTTCACATGAGATCTCATTTGGGTGAGAAACCGTTCAAATGCAACATCTGCAAAAAAAGCTTCGTAGGGAAAAGCTCCATTGTTGCTCACTTACGAATCCATTCGAACATGAAGTCGTTCAAATGCGAAATTTGTAACAAATACTTCTCTCAGAAAAGGGGTTTGTACAACCACAAGAAAATCCATTCGAACAAGGGACGTTTTCAATGCGAAGTTTGTAAAAAATGTTTCAATCTGAGGTGCAGTTTGCTTAACCACATGAAAACCCACTCGGGCGAAAAACTGTACGAATGCGAATCCTGCAATAATTGCTACTCTCGGAGGTCCGGTTTAAACCGACACATGAAGACCCATTTAAGTGAAGACCCGTCAAAAAGAGGCTTCGATCACGAGAACAGTTTGAATTATCATATGCAAACCCACTCGAGCGAAAAAAAAGATGAAGAAGCTCTTGATAAAGTCGATGAAGTCACTAAATTCGTTAACATTAAAGAAGAATCATAACAAACAAGTTAACATTTCAAAAATTGTAATATTATTGAGATACCTACCATAAATAGAATATTGTTGTAAATGATTTTTGTTTTTCAAAATAAATTTTTATTATTAACCAACCAACATGTTTAATATTATTATATGTCAGAAATAACGACAGAAAATTTAAAATCCATTACTATCAAATATCTGTTGTCATATTGAATACTTAAACGTCCAAAACTATTGATACAAGAATAAAGGAATATACATTATATTATGCTCATATATAATGTTTATATACAGGGTAAATCCCAACACTCATAATGATTGAAAATGTACCTAAAAGGCTTAAAAGTAGAGTTCCTCCTAAAGTGATAACAAAATTCAGCACAAGGAACATTCTCTATGTCAAAGACGCCAGTTATGTAGCAAATATAATGATTGAGCAGGCTGCAAGAAGTCCCAATAATATTTTGTAGGTATTCGCAATGGGTTGTTAACATTAATTTCTTCTAGATGCAGTGCTGAATTTAAGAAGGCGACTCTGTCAATAAGGAGGTACCGCAACCTGACAATAAACTGCAAAAGCAGTCAATGACCACGAGCAATTGACTGATTCTTTCCCTTCTTTTGGAAAGGGGATGAAAAAGGTGAGCACTCGCCCCACACTACTGGAGCACTCAATTGAAATCTAATTAATTAATTGATTGATTGATTGTGGTTTTAAGAGCAGAATTGTTCTCTTACTTATTGTTAAAAATGTCGTTAAAATACGACGAATACAAGGAAAAGAACAGTTTAAATGCTCACATGAAAACAAATTCTGGTGAGGAACCTTTCAAATGCAATTTCTGCCATAAAAGCTTCACAGAGAAGGAACACATCGATTCTCACATAAAAATCCATAACGAGAAGGCGTTCAAGTGCAATATTTGTGGATCAAGCTTCACTAGAAAGAATAGTTTGAATAGACACCTCAAAATCCATTCAGGCGAAAAGCCCTTTAAATGCGATATCTGTGAAAAAAGCTTTATAGAGAAAAGGTACGTCGTTGCTCACATGAAAACGCATTTGGGCGAAAAGACCTTCAAATGCGACATTTGCCAAAAAAGCTTCGTCCGGAAAAGTCAATTGAAAACACACATCTTAAGCCACTTACCGGAGAAGCCATTCAAATGTAGTATCTGCGAAAAAACCTTCGCAACCCAGCATAATCTAAATATCCACGTGGTGAACCATTTGGGCGAGAAACCTTTCAAATGCGAGATTTGCGAAAAATGTTTCAGTCAGAGGGAAGGTTTGAATTATCACTTGCAAACCCATTCGAACGAGAAACTTTTCAAATGCGAAGCCTGTAAAAAATGCTTCTCTCAAAAGAACGGTTTGTTTAATCACAAGAAAATCCATTCGAATAGAAAACGGTTTCAATGCGAAGTTTGTAAAAAATGTTTCTACGAGAGGTACAAATTGTATTGCCACATGCAAACCCATTTAAGCGAAAAAATGCACAAATGCGTAACCTGTAACAAAAGCTTCTCTCAGAGGCACGGTTTGCTTCAACACATGAAAATTCATCTAAGCGAAAAGCCGTTTAAATGCGAAATATGCGAAAAAAGCTTCAATCAAAAGAAGAGATTGGACTATCATAAGCAAATCCATTCGAACGAGAAACTTTTCAAATGTGAAGCCTGCGATAAATGGTTCTCTCAGAAGAACGGTTTATATCAACACATGAAAATCCACTCAGGTGAAAAACCGTACAAATGCGAAATCTGCAAAAAAAGCTTCGTACGAAAAAGCGATTTGGATGTTCACATTAAGCGTTATTTACACCAGGAATGTCCAAATAATCTCGATGAGCCAATAAAAAAAGAAGCTGATGATTTTGAAGTTACAGAAGAAGAACGTTTTCTTGAATATGAGAAAAATCCTGACGAACTAAGTGAAATCGTCGAATTTAAAGAAGAGCCAAAGGAAGAGTGTTTTGAAATAACCGAAACTTCCATCGAACCCTTTAGGAAAGTTGAAGAAGTCACGGAAGTTCTTAACACTAAAGAAGAATCCTAACAAACAAAATAACATTTCTAAAGTTGTAATATTATTTAGATAGAAATAATACTTTTGTAAATGGGTTTTGTTTTTGGAACTATTAATTAAGCAAAATGCAAAATCCATTGTTATCAATAAATATAACAGAATATCTACAGTTGTAATTTCTTCGTGTTCTTAACATCCAAGACGTACTTGAATCCTAACACTTACAAAGATTCATAAGGTGCTTAAAAATAGTTTCTACAAAAGTGATAATAATTCTTAAAACAAGGAACATTCTCTGTGTCAAAAAACAAACAGTTATGTAGCAAATATAACGATTGACCAGGCTGCCAGAAATACTAAAAATATTTTGTAACATTAATTTCTTCTAGATGCGGTGCTGGATTTGGGAAGCCGACTCTGTCATTAAGAAGTTATCTCAGCCTAATCACTAATCATTCACCTCGTATGAGGACACCAAGCACTTAAAGGAAATCTATAAGTTACAACGATTGTGATTTTAAGAGTTAGTGATCTGTAATCTTTGTTGAAAATGTCTGCATAGAAATGAATATTTTAAATGCCAATATGGAAACCAATTTGGGTAAAAAACTTTTTAAATGCGAATTCTGCCAAAAAAGCTTCCCAGAGAAAAAGAACATCGATTCTCACATGAAAATCCATTTGGAGCAAAAGCCTTTCAAATGCGATATTTGCGAAAAAAGCTTCAAACGAAGAGGAGAGATAAAAAGTCACATGACAACTCACCTGGGGGAGAAATCGTTCAAATGCAATATCTGCGAGAAAAGCTTTTCTCGAAAAAATTGCTTGACCACACACCTCAAAATCCATCTGGGTGAAAAACCATTTGAATGCGAAATCTGCAAAAAACGCTTCATTGATAAAAGAAATATCGATGCTCACATGAAAACCCATTTGGGGGACAAACCGTTCAAATGTAGCATTTGCAATAAAAGCTTCATCCGAAACGGTCAGCTAAAAGGTCACATGACAACCCACTTGGTCGAAAATCAGCACGAATGCAGGATCTGCCAAAAAAGGTTTTCGTTTAAGAGTAATTTAAATCGTCACATGATAACCCATTTGAACGAAAAGGCGTTTAAGTGCGAATCCTGCAACAAAAGCTTCACCCAGGAGAAGACTCTGCATCTACACATGAAAATCCATTTAGACGATAGACCCTTCAAATGCGAAGTCTGCAAAAAAGGCTTTATCCAGAAGAAGGATTTATATAACCACACAAAAACCCACTCAAATGAAAAACCTTTTAAATGCGACGTCTGTAGCAAATGTTTCACTTTGAAAAACGGTTTGCTTCAACATATGAAAATCCACTCAAACGAAAAACCATTCAAATGCGAATTTTGCGACAAATCCTTCTTTCATAAAAACAATTTGAATCAACACATGAAAATCCATTCAGACGAAAAGCCGTTCGAATGCAAAATCTGCAAAAGATGCTTTGCTAGGAAGAGAGGGTTGTATTTCCATATGCAAACTCATTCGGACGAGAAACCGTTCAAATGTGAAGCTTGTGAAAAATACTTCACTCAGAAGAATGGTCTATATCAACACATGAAAATTCATTCAGGTGAAAAACCGTACGAATGCAAAACCTGCAAAGCAGGCTTTGTACGAAAGAGGGATTTAGATGTTCATATAAAGGCTAATTTGCACAACAAGCCGCCTCTAAAAGAAAAAATTGTTGAACCTACTGTAAAATTTGAAGAAGAATGTGAAAAAGAATCTGTGGAAATAAGGGAAATTGTCGTTACAAAGAAAGAACCTAAGGGAGAGCCCTTTGAAGTTGCCGAAATCTCTGCTGAAACTGAAGCCCCTGAGGTCCTTAGCATTAAAATGGAATCACCAGAGTTCTAACATATCTACAAAAATAATGCAGTATTTTTAACTAATGTGTAACAGAATACTTATGTTAACGATTCTTTTTTAAATAAATTTGTGTTAAGAACAAAGCAACATCTTTAAATAGTATTTCGTAAATCATGTCATCAATCTACACAGAAGATGATTTTTCATTAGAGTTTTATCCTAAGATGTGCCTGAAAGTAATGAGTAAAGAACATTCTTCATAGTACTATGTATCAAAATGTAATGGCTGCCAGAAGTACCTACCTACCAAAAATGTTTAATACTCTTAATAACATTATACCATTAATTTCTTCTAGATGCGGTCCTGTATTTAAGAGGGTGGCTCTGTTTCGTAATAGTGAGCAGTTGACTCGTTTCCACTCGTACCTAACAGTTGATTTCTAGTGGGGACAAAAAGGTGACAAAAGCCTCCTACTGAATTGACGACTGTTTGATGCTTTGTAACAATTGAAATTGAAAATGTCCGAAGAGAAGTTGTTCACATGCGAAATCTGTGAAAAAGGTTTCGCACGCAAAAAGATTCTCGATTTTCATATGAAAGTCCATTCGGATGAGAAGCCCTTCGAATGCAGTATCTGCAAATTAAGGTTTTCTATTAAGGGAAATTTAAATCGTCACATGATATCCCATTCGGGAGAGAAACCATTCAAATGCGAAATCTGTAGCAAGAGCTTCATAGAAAAGAGTAATTTAACTGCTCACGTGAAAGGTCATTCAGGCGAGAGGACCTTCAAGTGCAACATTTGCGAGAAAAGCTTCTTGCGGAAAGTCCATTTACAGGTTCATGTGGCAACTCATTTAGGCGAGAAACCGTTCGAGTGCGAAGCATGTAATAAACGCTTCACCACCAAAGGCGCTTTATTTTGTCACATGAATATCCATTTGGGCGTGAAGCCATTTAAGTGCGAAACCTGCCAAAAAAGCTTTGGACGAAAATCCATACTGACTGCTCACATACGAACTCATTTGGGCGAGAAGACTTTTAAATGTGAAACTTGCAAAAGTGTTTTCGTTCATAAGAGCGCTTTACAGCGTCACATGAAAATCCATTTTGGCGTGAAGCCATTTAAGTGCGAAACCTGCGAAAAAAGCTTCGGACAAAAAACCGTACTTACTGCTCACATACGAACTCATTTGGGCGAGAAGACGTTTAAATGTGAAACTTGCCAAAGAGCTTTCGTTCAGAAGAGCACTTTGTATCGACACTTGAAAGTTCATTTGGGAGTGAAATCTTTTAAATGTGAAATCTGCAAAAAATGCTTTGGACGAAAAAGTCATTTGAAAACTCATATGCGAACTCATTCACGAAAGAAATTACCTGGAAGTAAAATAAAAAACGAAGAAGAAGAAGACAGCGAAGATGACGAAGAAGAAGAAGCTACTGGTGTTAAAGTTGAAGATGAAGAAACTTCTACTTCAATGATAAACGAATCTGTTGAACTAAGTGAAATTATCATAACTAAGGAAGAACCAAAGGAAGAGTATTTTGAATATGAAAAAAACTCTGTCGTCGAGCCTTTCAGTAATGTCGATGAAGTCACTGAGGTCCTCAACATTAAAGAAGAATCCCCAATAGAATCCTAATAAACAAAAAAAATAATTTTCTATAGTTTTTATTACATGATTTAGAAATTAAGTAATACCTAAATACAAAAATTATGTAAATGCTCTTTGTTTCTTGTACCTCAATAAATTTATTATTAACTGATTAATTTCTTTGGTTTATATGTGCCATAAATAACAATAGCAGAATATTTTTTCAGCTGCATTATATTGTTTTTAACAAAATCCATTCAGGCGACAACCCTTTCAAATGCGAGAACTGCGGAAAAAGCTTCCTAGGGAAAAGCTCCATTGTTGCTCACTTACGAATCCATTCGAACATGAAGTCGTTGAAATACAAAATCTGTAATAAACACTTCTCTCAGAAAAGGGGTTTGTACAACCACAAAAAAATCCATTCGAAAAAGGTACGTTTTCAATGTGAAGTTTGTAAATGGGTCTGCATCTCAGTTTTCATAACCACATGAAAACCCACTCGGGCGAAAAACCGTACGAATTCGAAACATGCAAAAAGGGCTTTGTACGAAAGAGGGATTTAGATGTTCATATAAAGGCTAATTTGCACAACAAGCCGCCTATAAAAGAAGAAATTGTTGAACCTACTGTAAAATTTGAAGAGGAATGTAAAAAAGAATCTGTGGAAATAAGAGAAATTATCGTTACAAAGAAAGAACCTAAGGGAGAGCCCTTTGAAGTTGCCGAAATCCCTGCTGAAACTGAAGCCCCTGAGGTCCTAAGCATTAAAATAGAATCACCAGAGTTCTAACATATCTACAAAAATGATACAGTATTTTTAACTAATGTATAACAGAATACTTATGTAAACGATTCTTTTATAAATAAATTTGTGTTAAGAACAAAGCAACATCTTTAAATATTATTTCATAACTAATGTCATCAATCTACACAGAACATGATTTTGCTGTAGAGTTTTATCCTAAGATATGCCTGAAAGTAATGAGTAAAGAATATTCTTCATAGTACTTTGTATCAAAATGTAATGGCTGCCAGAAGTACCTACCAAAAGTGTTTTATACTCTTAATAACATTGTACCATTAATTTCTTCTAGATGCGGTCCTGTATTTAAGAAGCTGGCTCTGTCTCGTAATAGCGAGCAGTTGACGCGTTTCCACTTAACAGTTGATTTCTAGAAGGGACAAAAAGGTGACAAAAGCCTCCCACTGAATTGACGACTGTTTGATGCTTTGTAACAATTGAAATTGAAAATGTCCGAAGAGAAGTTGTTCACATGCGAAATCTGTGAAAAAGGTTTCGCTCGCAAAAAGATTCTGGAAAACCATATGGTAGTCCATTCGGATGAGAAGCCCTTCGAATGCACTTACTGTGAAACATGCTTCGCTTGGAAGACCAGTTTGAATCGTCACATGAATTACCATTTGGGGGTGAAACCGTTCGAATGCGAAATCTGCAAAAAAAGGTTCACAGAGAAAGGCAATTTAAATTCTCACATGACAACCCATACTGGCGAAAAGCCATTCGAATGCATAATCTGCAAAAAAAGCTTCCATCAGAGGAGCAGTTTGCATCAACACATGCAATTCCATTTGGGCGAGAAACAGTTCGAATGCGAAATCTGCAAAAAAGGCTTCATACAGAAACGTAGTTTACAGTCTCATTTAAGAACCCACTTGGGCGAGAAGACGTTTAAATGTGAAACTTGCAAAAGAGCTTTCGTTCATAGGAGCGCTTTGTGTCGACACTTGAAAGTTCATTTGGGCGTGAAACCTTTTAAATGCGAAGTCTGTAAAAAATGCTTTGGACGAAAAGGTAATTTGAAGACTCATATGCGAACTCATTCACGAAAGAAATTACCTGGAAGTAAAATAAAAAAAGAAGAAGAAGAAGACGGCGAAGATGACGAAGAAGAAGAAGAAACTGTTGAAGCTACTGGTGTTAAAGTTGAAGATGAAGAAACTTCTACTTCAATGATAAACGAACCTGTTGCACTAAGTGAAATTATCATAACTAAGGAAGAACCGAAGGAAGAGGATTTTGAATATGAAGAAAACTCTGTCGAGCCTTTTAGTAATGTCGATGAAGTCACTGAGGTCCTCAACATTAAAGAAGAATCCCCAATAGAATCCTAATAAACAAAAAAATTAATTTTCTATAGTTGTTATTACATAATTTAGAAATTAAGTAATACTTAAATACAAAAATTATGTGAATGCTCTTTGTTTCTTGTACCTCAATTTATTTTTTAATCACCGAGTAATTTCTTTGGTTCATATGTGCCATAAATAACAATAACAGAAAATTTATAGTTGCATTATATTGATTTTAACAAAATCCATTCAGGCGACAACCCTTTCGAATGCGAGATCTGCGGAAAAAGCTTCATAGACAAAAGAAGCGTCGTTGTTCACATGAGATCTCATATGGGTGAGAAGCCGTTCAAATGCAACATCTGCAAAAAAAGCTTCGTAGGGAAAAGCTCCATTGTTGCTCACTTACGACTCCATTCGAACATGAAGTGGTTCAAATGCGAAATCTGTAATAAATACTTCAAATATTTCAATCTGAGGTGCAGTTTGCTTAACCACATGAAAACCCACACATTTGCACGACAAGCCGTCTATAAAAGAAGAAATTGTTGAACCTACTGTAAAATTTGAAGAAGAATGTGAAAAAGAATCTGTGGAAATAAGGGAAATTATCGTTACAAAGAAAGAACCTGAGGGAGAGCCCTTTGAAGTTGCCGAAATCCCTGCTGAAACCGAAGCCCCTGAGGTCCTTAGCATTAAAATGGAAGCACCAGATTTCTAACATATCTACAAAAATGATGCAGTATTTTTAACTAATGTATAACAGAATACTTATGTAAACGATTCTTTTATAAATAAATTTGTGTTAAGAACAAAGCAACATTTTTAAATATTATTTCATAAATAATGTCATCAATCTACCAAAAATGTCTTATACTCTTAATAACATTATACCATTAATTTCTTCTAGATGCGGTCCTGTATTTAAGAGGGTGGCTCTGTTTCGTAACAGTGAGCAGTTGACTCGTTTCCACTCGTACCTAACAGTTGATTTCTAGTGGGAACAAAAAGGTGACAAAAGCCTCCCACTGAATTGACGACTGTTTGATGCTTTGTAACAATTGAAATTGAAAATGTCCGAAGAGAAGTTGTTCACATGCGAATTCTGTGAAAAAGGTTTCGCATGCAAAAAGATACTCGATAATCATATGAAAGTCCATTCGGATAAGAAGCCCTTCGAATGCAGTATCTGCAAATTAAGGTTTTCTATTAAGGGAAATTTAAAGCGTCACATGATAACCCATTCGGGAGAGAAATCGTTCAAATGCGAAATCTGTAGCAAGAGCTTTACACGAAAGGGTCATTTAAATGTTCACGTGAAAGGTCATTCAGGCGAAAAGACCTTCAAGTGCAACATTTGCGAAAAAAGCTTCGTGCAGAAATACAAATTACAGATTCATGTGGCAAGTCATTTAGGCGAGAAACCGTTCAAATGCGAAGCCTGTTATAGACGCTTCACCACCAAAGGGGCTTTAGATCGTCACATGAATATCCATTTGGGTGTGAAGCCATTTAAGTGCGAAACCTGCGAAAAAAGCTTCGGACGTAAAAGCTTTCTGACTGCTCACATACAAACTCATATGGGCGAAAAGACGTTTAAATGTGGAACTTGCAAAAGAGCTTTCGTTCAGAAGAGCGCTTTACAGCGTCACATGAATATCCACTTGGGTGTGAAGCCATTTAAGTGCGAAACCTGCGAAAAAAGCTTCCGACAAAAATCCGAACTGACTTCTCACATAAAAACTCATTTGGGCGAGAAGACGTTTAAATGTGAAATTTGCAAAAAAGGTTTCGTTCATAAGAGCGCTTTATATGGTCACATGAAAATCCATTTGGGCGTAAAGCCATTTAAGTGCGAAATCTGCGAAAAAAGTTTCGGACGAAAAAGCGTACTGACTGTTCATATACAAACTCATTTGGGCGAGAAGACGTTTAAATGTGAAACTTGCAAGAAAGCTTTCGTTCAGAAGAGCGCTTTATATGGTCACAAGAATATCCATTTGGGCGTGAAGCCATTTAAGTGCGAAATCTGCAAAAAAGGCTTCCGACGAAAATCCTACCTGACTTCACACATAAAAGCTCATTTGGGCGAGAAGACGTTTAAATGTGAAACTTGCCAAAAAGCTTTCGTTCAGAAGAGCGCATTAAATAGTCACATGAATATTCATTTGGGCGTGAAGCCATTTAAGTGCGAAATCTGCGAAAAAGGCTTCCGACGAAAATCCTACCTGACTTCTCACATAAAAGCTCATTTGGGCGTGAAGCCATTTAAATGTGAAATCTGCGAAAAAAACTTCCAACGAAAAAGCGTACTGACTGTTCACATACAAACTCATTTGGGCGAGAAGACGTTTAAATGTGAAACTTGCAAAAGAGCTTTCGTCCAGAAGAGCGCTTTAAATAGTCACATGAATATCCATTTGGGCGTGAAGCCATTTAAGTGCGAAACCTGCGAAAAAAGCTTCCGACAAAAATCCGAACTGACTTTTCACATAAAAGCTCATTTGGGCGACAAGACGTTTAAATGTAAAACTTGCGAAAGACTTTTCGTTCGGAAGAGCGCTTTAAATAGTCACATGAATATCCATTTGGGCGTGAAGCCATTTAAGTGCGAAATATGCGAAAAAAGCTTCCGACGAAAATCCTACCTGACATCTCACATAAAAGCTCATTTGGGCGAGAAGACGTTTAAATGTAAAACTTGCGAAAGAGCTTTTGTTCAGAAGAGCGCTTTAAATACTCACATGAGTATCCATTTGGGCGTGAAACCTTTTGAGTGCAAAATCTGCAAAAAATGGTTTCGACTAAAAAGTAATTTGAAGATTCATATGCGAATTCATTCACGAAAGAAATTACCTGGAAGTAAAATAGAAAAAGAAGTAGAAGATGACGAAGAAGAAGAAGAAACTGTTGAAGCTACTGGTGTTAAAGTCGAAGATGAACAAACTTCTACTTCAATGATAAACGAACCTGTTGAACTAAGTGAAATTATCATAACTAAAGAAGAACCGAAGGAAGAGTATTTTGAATATGAAGAAAACTCTGTCGAGCCTTTTAGTAATGTCGATGAAGTCACTGAGGTCCTCAAAATTAAAGAAGAATCCCCAATAGAATCCTAATAAACAAAAAAATTAATTTTCTATAGTTGTTATTACATGATTTAGAAATTAAGTAATACCTAAATACAAAAACTATGTAAATGCTCTTTGTTTCTTGTAACTCAATAAATTTTTTATTAACTGATTAATTTCTTTGGTTTATATGTGCCATAAATAACAATAGCAGAATATTTTTTCAGCTGCATTATATTGTTTTTAACAAAATCCATTCAGGCGACAACCCTTTCAAATGCAACAACTGCAAAAATAGCTTCGTAAGGAAAAGCTCTATTGTTGCTCACTTACGAATCCATTCGAACATGAAGTCGTTCAAATGCGAAATATGTAATCAATACTTCTCTCAGAAAAGAGGTTTGTACAACCACAAGAAAATCCATTCGAATAAGGGACGTTTTCAATGCGAAGTTTGTAAAAAATGTTTCGATCTGAGGTGCAGTTTGCTTAACCACATGAAAACCCACACATTTGCACGACAAGCCGCCTCTAAAAGAAGAAATTGTTGAACCTACTGTAAAGTTTGAAGAGGAATGTGAAAAAGAATCTGTGGAAATAAGAGAAATTATCGTTACAAAGAAAGAACCCAAGGGAGAGCCCTTTGAAGTTGCCGAAATCCCTGCTGAAACTGAAGCCCCTGAGGTCCTTAGCATTAAAATGGAATCACCAGAGGTCTAACATATCTACAAAAATGATGCAGTATTTTTAACTAATGTGTAACAGAATACTTATGTTAACGATTCTTTTTTAAATAAATTTGTGTTAAGAACAAAGCAACATCTTTAAATAGTATTTCATAAATATTATCATCAATCTACACAGAAGATGATTTTTCTTTAGAGTTTTATCCTAAGATATGCCTGAAAGTAATGAGTAAAGAACTTTCTTCATAGTACTATGTATCAAAATGTAATTGCTGCCAGAAGTACCTACCTACCAAAAATGTTTTATACTCTTAATAACATTGTACCATTAATTTCTTCTAGATGCGGTCCTGTATTTAAGAAGCTGGCTCTGTCTCGTAATAGCGAGCAGTTGACTCGTTTCCACTTAACAGTTGATTTCTAGAAGGGACAAAAAAGTGACAAAAGCCTCCCACTGAATTGACGACTGTTTGATGCTTTGTAACAATTGAAATTGAAAATGTCCGCAGAGAAGTTGTTCATATGCGAAATCTGTGAAAAAGGTTTCGCACGCAAAAAGATACTCGATAATCATATGGAAGTCCATTCGGATGAGAAGCCCTTCGAATGCAGTATCTGCAAATTAAGGTTTTCTATTAAGGGAAATTTAAAGCGTCACATGATGACCCATTCGGAAGAGAAATCGTTCAAATGCGAAATCTGTAATATCCACTTCACCACCAAAGGGGCTTTAGATCGTCACATGAATATCCATTTGGGCGTGGAGCCATTTAAGTGCGAAATCTGCGAAAAAATCTTCGGACAAAAAAGCTTTCTGACTGCTCACATACAAGCTCATATGGGCGAAAAGACGTTTAAATGTGGAGCTTGCAAAAAAGCTTTCGTTCATAAGAGCGCTTTACAGCGTCACATGAATATCCATTTGGGCGTGAAGCCATTTAAGTGCGAAACCTGCGAAAAAAGCTTCCGACAAAAATCCGAACTGAATTCTCACATAAAAACTCATTTGGGCGAGAAGACGTTTAAATGTGAAATTTGCAAAAAAGGTTTCGTTCATAAGAGCGCTTTATATGGTCACATGAAAATCCATTTGGGCGTGAAGCCATTTAAATGCGAAATCTGCGAAAAAAGCTTCAGACATAAAAAGCGACTTATGTCACATAGAATCATTTGGGCGAGAAGACTTTTAAATGCGAAACTTGCAAAAGAGCTTCGTCAAAGGAGCGCTTTATATGTCACATGAAAATCCATTTGGGCGTGAAGCCATTTAAGTGCGAAATCTGCGAAAAAAGCTTCGGACGAAAAGCCTTTCCTGACTGTTCACATAAAACTCATTTGGGCGAAAGACGTTTAAATGTGAAACTTGCAAAAGAGCTTTCGTTCAGAAGAGCGCTTTACATGTCACATGAATATCCATTTGGGCGTGAAGCCATTTAAGTGCGAAACTGCGAAAAAAGCTTCGGACAAAAAACGTACTGACTTCTCACATAAAAACTCATTTGGGCGAGAAGGCGTTTAAATGTGAAATTTGCAAAAAAGGTTTCGTTCATAAGAACGATTTATATGTCACATGAAAATCCATTTGGGCGTAAAGCCATTTAAGTGCGAAATCTGCGAAAAAAGTTTCGGACGAAAATCCTACTGACTGTTCACATAAAAACTCATTTGGGCGAGAAGCCGTTTAATGTGAAATTTGCAAAAAAGCTTTCGGTCGAAGAACGCTTTATATGTCACATAAAATCCATTTGGGCGTAAAGCCATTTAAGTGCGAAATCTGCAAAAAAGGTTTCGGACGAAAAACGTACTGACTGTTCACATAAAAGCTCATTTGGGCGAGAAGACGTTTAAATGTGAAATTTGCAAAAAAGGTTTCGTTCAAAGAGCGCTTTATATAGTCACATGAAAATCTCATTTGGGCGTGAAGCCATTTAAGTGCGAAATCTGCAAAAAAGGCTTCGGACGAAAATCCTGCCTGACTTCTCACATAAAAGCTCATTTGGGCGTGAAGACGTTTAAATGTGAAATCTGCAAAAAACTTCGACGAAGCTCTGACTTTCACATAAAACTCATTTGGGCGAGAAGACGTTTAAATGTGAAACTTGCAAAAAGTTTCGTCAGAAGACGTTTAATAGTCACATGAATATTCATTTGGGCGTGAAGCCATTTAAGTGCGAAATCTGCGAAAAAAGTTTCGGACGAAAAAGCGTACTGACTGTTCATATACAAGCTCATTTGGGCGAGAAGACGTTTAAATGTGAAACTTGCAAAAAAGCTTTCGTTAAGAAGAGCGCTTTAAATACTCACATGAATATCCATTTGGGCGTGAAGCCATTTAAGTGCGAAACCTGCGAAAAAAGCTTCCGACAAAAATCCTACCTGACTTCTCACAAAAAAACTCATTTGGGCGAGAAGACGTTTAAATGTGAAACTTGCAAAAAAGCTTTCGTTCAGAAGAGCGCTTTAAATACTCACAGGAATATCCATTTGGGCTTAAAACCTTTTGAGTGCAAAATCTGCAAAAAATGGTTTCGACTAAAAGGTAATTTGAAGATTCATATGCAAATTCATTCACGAAAGAAATTACCTGGAAGTGAAATAGAAAAAGAAGAAGAAGACGGCGAAGATGACGAAGAAGAAGAAGAAACTGTTGAAGCTACTAGTGTTAAAGTTGAAGATGAAGAAACTTCTACTTCAATGATAAACGAACCTGTTGAACTAAGTGAAATTATCATAACTAAAGAAGAACCGAAGGAAGAGTATTTTGAATATGAAGAAAACTCTGTCGAGCCTTTTAGTAATGTCGATGAAGTCACTGAGGTCCTCAAAATAAAAGAAGAATCCCCAATAGAATCCTAATAAACAAAAAAATTAATTTTCTATAGTTGTTATTACATGATTTAGAAATAGAGTAATACCTAAATACAAAAACTATGTAAATGCTCTTTGTTTCTTGTAACTCAATAAATTTTTTATTAACTGATTAATTTCTTTGGTTTATATGTGCCATAAATAACAATAGCAGAATATTTTTTCAGCTGCATTAATTGTTTTTAACAAAATCCATTCAGGCGACAACCCTTTCAAATGCAACATCTGCAAAAATAGTTTCGTAGGGAAAAGCTCCATTGTTGCTCACTTACGAATCGATTCGAACATGAAGTGGTTCAAAAGCAAAATCTGTAATAAATACTTCTCTCAGAAAAGGGGTTTGTACAACCACAAGAAAATCCATTCGAATAAGGGACGTTTTCAATGCAAAGTATGTAAAAAATGTTTCGATCTGAGGTGCAGTTTGCTTAACCACATGAAAACCCACACATTTGCACGACAAGCCGCATATAAAAGAAGAAATTGTTGAACCTACTGTAAAGTTTGAAAAGGAATGTGAAAAAGAATCTGTGGAAATAAGAGAAATTATCGTTACAAAGAAAGAACCTAAGGGAGAGCCCTTTGAAGTTGCCGAAATCCCTGCTGAAACTGAAGCCCCTGAGGTCCTTAGCATTAAAATAGAATCACCAGAGTTTTAACATATCTACAAAAATGATGCAGTATTTTTAACTAATGTGTAACAGAATACTTATGTAAACGATTCTTTTTTAAATAAATTTGTGTTAAGAACAAAGCAACATCTTTAAATAGTATTTCGTAAATCATGTCATCAATCTACACAGAAGATGATTTTTCTTTAGAGTTTTATCCTAAGATGTGCCTGAAAGTAATGAAAAAAGAACATTCTTCATAGTACTATGTATCAATGTATGTATGTAATTTTGCTGCCAGAAGTACCTACCTACCAAAAATGTTTTATACTCTTAATAACATTGTACCATTAATTTCTTCTAGATGCGGTCCTGTATTTAAGAAGCTGGCTCTGTCTCGTAATAGCGAGCAGTTGACTCGTTTCCACTTAACAGTTGATTTCTAGAAGGGACAAAAAGGTGACAAAAGCCTCCCACTGAATTGACGACTGTTTGATGCTTTGTAACAATTGAAATTGAAAATGTCCGAAGAGAAGTTGTTCACATGCGAAATCTGCAAAAAAGGTTTCGCACGCAAAACCATTCTCGATAATCATATGAAAGTCCATTCGGATGAGAAGCCCTTCGAATGCACTTTCTGTGAAACATGCTTCGCTCGGAAGACCAGTTTGAATCGTCACATGAATTACCATTTGGGGGTGAAACCGTTCGAATGCGAAATCTGCAAAAGAAGCTTCACAGAGAAAAGCAATTTAAATTCTCACATGACAACCCATACTGGCGAAAAGCCATTCGAATGTATAATCTGCAAAAAAAGCTTCCCTCAGAGGAGCGGTTTGCATCAACACATGCAATTCCATTTGGGCGAGAAACAGTTCGAATGCGAAATCTGCAAAAAAGGCTTCATACAGAAACGTAGTTTACAGTCTCATTTAAGAACCCACTTTGGTGAGAGGCCGTTCGAATGCAGTATCTGCAAATTAAGGTTTTCATTTAAGGGAAATTTAAATCGTCACATGATAACCCATTCGAGAGAGAAACCGTTCAAATGCGAAATCTGTAGCAAGAGCTTCACAGAAAAGAGTAATTTAAATGTTCACGTGAAAGGTCATTCAGGCGAGAAGACCTTCAAGTGCAACATTTGCGAGAAAAGCTTCTTGCGGAAAGTCCATTTACAGATTCATGTGGCAACTCATTTAGGCGAGAAACCGTTCGAATGCGAAGCCTGTAATAAACACTTCACCACCAAAAGCGCTTTATATCGTCACATGAATATCCATTTGGGCGTGAAGCCATTTAAGTGTAAAACCTGCGAAAAAAGCTTCGGACGAAAAATCGGACTGACTGCTCACATACAAACTCATTTGGGCGAGAAGACGTTTAAATGTGAAACTTGCAAAAGAGCTTTCGTTCATAAGAGCGCTTTGTATCGACACTTGAAAGTTCATTTGGGCGTGAAACCTTTTGAATGCGAAATCTGCAAAAAATGCTTTGGACGAAAAGGTAATTTGAAGACTCATATGCGAACTCATTTACGAAAGAAACTACCTGGTAGTAAAATAAAAAAAGAAGAAGAAGACGGCGAAGATGATGAAGAAGAAGAAGAAACTGTAGAAGCTACTGGTGTTAAAGTTGAAGATGAAGAAACTTCTACTTCAATGATAAACGAACCTGTTGAACTAAGTGAAATTATCATAACTAAGGAAGAACCGAAGGAAGAGGATTTTGAATATGAAGAAAACTCTGTCGAGCCTTTTAGTAATGTCGATGAAGTCACTGAGGTCCTCAAAATTAAAGAAGAATCCCCAATAGAATCCTAATAAACAAAAAAAATAATTTTCTGTAGTTGTTATGACATGATTTAGAAATTAAGTAATACCTAAATACAAGAATTATGTAAATGCTCTTTGTTTCATGTACCTCAATAAATTTATTATTAACCGAGTAACTTCTTTGATTTATTTGTGCCGTAAATAACAATAACAGAATATTTTTCATCTGCATTATATTGTTTTTAACACTGTGTATCAAATAATTAAAATTTATCTGTTCATGTTAGTTAATAAATTAATAAACTGTTGCTATTCTAAATTAGTTTTCACTTTATTATCGTCAAATCACAAAGGGGTTTGATAGTACTGATAACCTCTCAACATTACACTCAACAAAAATTTGAGAAATTGACTTTTTTTGCCTTTGGATTAATTTTTTAACTTCCCCCTTACTTCATACAAGTATTTATAAATAAGTCATAAATTGTTGGGAATCTTATAATAAAAGCTTTAGAATCAGTTATACCATACCATAAAGTAAATTGTAAATTTATTAACCCAACCTACCCCACCTTATTCTAGGTTATAAAATAAATTTTCACTTTATTATCATTAGTCCACGAGGAAGGAAATAGGCGCAAACGTCCCCCCTCCCTTCTTAAGACTTAAAATGAAATCAACCTCCATAACAATTTGAGAAACTAAATAAGGAATAGTTCATGGGGTATATATAATCATTTTAAACATAAAATAGGGAACATTCTTTAATTTTAAGAGGGGAGGTTTAGTAAAATCTCATCAAATCTCGTTTATCTAAATTTATTTTTCTGTTTTGATTACAGACTTATTACAGAGTAAATCTCATGTGATGGGGTTTGGGGAAAGGGGGAATGACACAGGAGGAGAAGTTCTGCA
This sequence comes from Agrilus mali, assembly GCA_029378335.1. Lineage (NCBI taxonomy): Eukaryota > Metazoa > Arthropoda > Insecta > Coleoptera > Buprestidae > Agrilus > Agrilus mali. Next base: position 3,513,196 of record CM055663.1, on the reverse strand, counting down.
AAGTCTCATCAAATCTCGTTTATCTAAATTATTTTTTCTGTTTTGATTACAGACTCATTACAAGGTAAATCTCATGTGATGGGGTTTGGGGAAAGGGGGAATGAAACAGGAGGAGAAGTTCTGCAAAATCTCATCAAATCTCGTTTATCTTAATTTCTTGTTCTGTTTTGATTGCAAACTCATTGCAGGGTAAATCTCATGTGATGGGGTTTGGGGAAAGGGGGAATGAAACAGGAGGAGAAGTTCTGCAAAATCTCATCAAATATCGTTTATCTTAATTTCTTGTTCTGTTTTGATTGCAAACTCATTGCAGGGTAAATCTCATGTGATGGGGTTTGGGGAAAGGGGGAATGAAACAGGAGGAGAAGTTCTGCAAAATCTAAAATCAAATCCCCGTTTATCTTAATTTCTTGTTCTGTTTTGATTGCAAACTCATTGCAGGGTAAATCTCATGTGAGGGAATTTTGGAAGAGGGGAATGAATCTCACGTCTCTTACAAAATTTCACCAACAGAGAAGGGGTCTAAATAATAAGCATAATAGCTCACGTACCTAATTAAGGATGTCCCTTAAAAATTTCGTTTAATATTTGTTCTTGCTACGGTCCTGTATTAAATATGCCGGCTCTGTTATTAAGTAGTTTTTTTTCGTAATCAACGATCGCGATCGCGCAACAAATACTGCGACCGCGAGCAGTTGGTGACTCACGGTCGACCGTAATGGTTGTATTTGTTCAGAAGTCGTTTTGTGCTCTCAAGAAAGCGCAACGTAAGAAATTAACGAGCGTTAGTTTCCTTTAAATTTAAACTAGCGGTTATTCAGCACTTCGCTGGATTATGCCTCTGCCTACTTAAGTCTTATTGCAGTGTCCAGGATTTTAATTTTTACAAAAAAATGTGTTCGTTCTTGTGCGTAACGCAACAAGAGCAATCCAATTGTTGTGAAAAGTGTGAACTAATTTAACAGTTTGAATAATTTTCCACCTAATTAAAAGTTGTTAAAAGTTGCTGTGGAGTATGTCGTAGACTTTATACGGAATGCCTTGTCTCATTGATCTTGGTGGTAAGTTATTTTTATCAAAATTATTATAATTAATAAACTAGTCCGAAAACAAAAATAAAAATATACTTTATATACTTAAAGTAATATTTTAATGGAGTATCAAAAAAACTAATACAAACTTTTTAGATAACTAACTACATACTTAATTAAATTTACATTTTGTAATAAATTTTTCATGTTTAAAAACATAGGCAATTATAAGTATCAGGGTAAACGATACTGGAGGACAGTTATTTATAGACCTATTGGGCATTTTTTTATTAAATATGTAGATACGTGAATATTTTTTTTGGGCCTCGTTATTCTTATGTATATGGTAATCAAACAGTTATACATAATACATATCCATATATACATCATAATAAATAAATACATGGCAGCTTTGAAATTTATTTAGTAAACAGTAAAAATTATACTTTTCACAACAATAATATAAAAACCTATTTGAAAAAGTTTTACCTGCTGCAATGCTGCAACCACTGCTATTAGAAGTTGGCACAGTCAGCCAATCACAAAACGTCTGAGTCGCTGCAATCGATTTTTTATTGAAAGGCTACATAAGTAGAAAACTATTTTGTAGCTGCAAACTGTATTAGAAGTCATTGGTACAGCTGCTAAAGTTTGCAGCAAAAACATAATCATAGATAATTTCGAATACCAATAATTTACATAACAAACAAAATTTTTTAAAAGGGGGTTGGTAATTTTTAAAGTCGTTATTGTTAAATATTAAAAGAGTCGACAATTAGAGAACGTTTTAGTGTCTGCAATTATTAGAAATAGTCACAGTCACCAATCAGAGAGCATTTTAGTAGCTGAAAATATTAGAAGAGTCGACAATTAGAGAGCGTTTTAGTGTCTGCAATTATTAGAAATAGGTACAGTCACCAATGAGGGAACGTTTTAGTGTCGCTATTATTAGAAGTAGTCACAGTCACCAATCAGAGAGCATTTTAGTATTTAAACTTTCGAGGGTGCACTTTTTGTGAAACATAATGAATACCTTATAAATTAAATAAAACAATGGATTTGTTTCACCAATTATGGTGAAACAAATCCATTGTTTTATTTAATTTATAAAGCATTTTAGTAGCTGAAATTATTAGAAGTAGTCGCAGTAACCAATCAAGGAACGTTTGAGTTGCAGCAATCGATATTAAAAGGCCAATCAAAGAATGTTTTCGTTTTAGTTGCTGGAAATGGTGTTAGAAGTCGTTGACACAACTTTCAGCAGTGTATTCACTTCACATCTGTTTAAATCATTATCAATACAAATAATTTACATAACAAGTAAAGATTTTTAAAAGGGGATTGCAGCTTGTTCTTGTCATGGGCAATTTTTTAAGTCGTTGTGTTGTTAAATTGCCCCATAGATTTCGTTAAATTTTATCGTTGAATTTGGATGTTTCCAAACCGTTTTTCTATGAAAAGAAAGAGCCTGATGAATTATTTATACCTATCATTATCATCGAAGACCATTGTTTATTATTCACTGTCGTCACTTTCGTATTATACAAACGAATAAATTAATTTCTTGATTTAAAAAAATACGTCTCTGTTTATTTGGTGATCTGATAGTACGTAATATACATAGGTAAATGTGCACTTTGCCAAATCTATTTAAGAAATAGCAATAACAGCTAGGGTAGGTAGGTAACAATCAAATTATTGCCAAGTAGGATTTGCGAACAGTGTGTTTCATTTTAAAATTTTAAGTGAAATCATTTCAGATCTTATTTGGTCTTTTGGATATAAACACATAATTACATAACGGCCAGAAAATTTTGTGTTTATTTATGACCAAAATTTTTAAAAAACATTTAAATATACCTACAAGAAGTTTTAATGTTAGACAAATCATAAATAAATGTAATATAGGTAATATATTACATTTGTGCCTAAAAAAAAGTAAAATAAATTATAAAGAACAAAAGTATATTTTATTGAAGTAGGTATTGCATGATAATGTTCATCATGCTTTCTAAGCATTCTCAATCCATGCGGACAGGCTACACTTTTTGTCACTTATTTTTAAACCACGTAACAATGGCAAGTGGGAGATTATTTTTACATTATTGTTGTTGTAACTGGTTAGTAGTGTTGCTCGTCGATTTTAAAAACAATGTTTTGAGAATAAATTGAATGTGTTGCCAAAATAATAAATTGTTTAAAAAAATATTAGGTAGATACGTAAAACTACTTTTACCAATTTATTCGCTCTAAAATTATTTTGTTATTTCTCTGTTACCTGTTTCAGGTTCAAATGCTTTATAATTATTATATGTAGTCTCTTGGTGTGTTGTATTTAACAACATTCTTATCCTCTAATGTTTGAACGTTTCTGTTTTCTTTTGGTTTTATTACCTTGATAACAAAAAATGAAGACCTCGTTGCTTACATTATCTAACCAAGTCAACTGAAATGTCGAGGCCTGATAACGAAATAAGTGTAAATACAACTCATCTTGTAGCCTGCTTTTGCCTATTAGACTATAAAATTTACCAAGTTGTCTGACCAAATATTTTAAATACATTATACATAATAGTTAGAAAAATACTAGATAATAAAAACCAAGACAGGATAATTTAGGGTTGTATAATATTAATATTTTTAATTACAATAATATAATAATAAATACTTTACTGTCCATTATGCTTCAGAATCCAATAATATATTCGTTAGTCTGTCTGCCTTTTACGGAAAGTAATTTAGAAGGAAGAAACTTTAATTAAATCATCAGTTCCCCAGACATAAATTAATGCCGAAGAAGCCAAAAATATCCTTGAAACGTATAGTGGCGTCGGGTATCCAATGTGCAACGTCCTGATTAGTAAAATTTATTTTAAGGGTGGAACAAAGAAATGACGCCACTTCCATTCTAGTTTACAATAAATTATTATTAATACATACCCAGTTAAATACACAAGTTCGTTGTTATTTTAATTACTTGTAAAATTTAGAATTAGGGTTCCTAATTAACTGTCAACATAATTTATTATCCTTCTTAAAATCAAATATGTCTGCCACCCTCTTCACAGGGTAAAAAAAATATTAATTAACTCTTTATTTGAAATAAGCAGTGGCAAATACAATAAAGAAAATGTTAAATTTTTATAATATGATGTGGTAACGTAGTTTAGATTAGGTTAGGTTGGGGCCAGGTTTGGTTTTGTATCTACATAAGTGTCATAATCGAAAGCTATTTAAACCGGAAATGAAATATTATATTGTCCATCACTTATGTACAATTAAAGGCCTTTTGTTTTCCGGAACAACCACCACATTCACATGCAAATATACCATGATGGTAATGGTAATAGTAATGGTAACGATGCATTGTTCTAGTTCAAAGAATATTAGCCCACTCGGTCGTTTCGTGAACCGCAGAATAATAAAAAAACGAGGGAAGGAATTGATTTTACAGACTAGTTTTTTCAAGTCCATGGGTGAATAGGCACTTACATACATTGACCACTAGCTAGATATCTATTTATCTCAACAATATACCTACCTAGCTACCTACCTGTTGATGGTCGGTTGGCAACCAAAACCAAAGAGTGACTGACATTTTCGTTGTTCAAAAAAATTTCTGCTGTAGTCTCACAGTAGTTCGTTCATAAATTATTCAAGTTTATTTTTGTGATAATGGTTAAAGTTTAATAAGAATGAGCAACTGCAAAGGAACAAATTAATAATCAAAACAAATACTACATAAAGCAAGTTTTTAGGAAAATTAGATCGTTTGTGGCATTTATTAGTATGTATGTAACAAACTAATAATAAGAATCTGTGTCAGTTATTGAATTAAGATTAAAAATAAAAACTTTTATTATACGTTTACTAAGATTAAGTAAGTACATTATTTTTTTTGTTTAAAATATAGATACTAAATTTAATTAAGAATTTGGTCACTTATCTACATATTCCCACCGGAAAAAAAATATGATCTCTCGTCTAAATAAGTTATTGCAATTTTCTTATCGTTTGAGGCATTTATTATGTTAGTAACAAAACTGCTAATAAGAATTTGTGTCAGTTGTTGAAACATGATTAATAAAAACATTATGTTTATGTATTATTATTGAGTATATTAGTTTCTATTTCATTTAAAATATAATAAATTTAGAATTTTTTCACTTATTTTGCCAAAAAAGTAAGATATACAGTGGATTTCATTTCTAACGACTTCGGTTGTAACGACCTTTTGGTTATAACGATACAACACATAATAATAAGTCCCTTGAATTTAAGGAGTAATTTAAGAAGAAAATTTGGCTGTAACGACTTCGGATGTAACGTCCGTCGATTTCGGTTTTAGCGACTAATTTTAATGAACTATTAATTACAAGATGCTAGAAATCTCATACTGACTGATATTGCGACCGATTCTAAACACAAAACTTTTTAATCTTTTTGTAAATTCACAGATAGTCAGCAGTTGTACTTAATAATTGTTTATAAATGTTAAAGTTAAATTTAAGAATCAGTTACTGGCTACTTTTCTTGCTGCCTAATTTCTTTCTTTCATTTTCCTCTCTTTCTTTTTATATAACGACTTCCGGATGTAGCGACGGAATTTCCATCGTTGTTATAAACGAAATATACTGTTATTTTATTTATTTATTTAAAATATGCACGGGCAGATGCTCGTTTGATACATAAGAGTAATTAATCTAAATCTAAATACATATATAAAATGCTAATGTACGTACGTAAAGACAGGGTTTTCTCTATCTCTCCCTACCCCTTGGTCTCCAGGTGGGAGTAAGGGAGTTTGGTCGCGGTGGGTGGAAGTGGGTGGTTGTAGGTGGCAGAAAGGTGAAAAGAAATATTTATGTCCTTTTTTAAGTCATAAGGACTTCCGGAAAGATCTCAAAATTTCTGAAATGATCTAAGAAATACTAAAATGAGCGTAAACTGTTATTATCGACTTAAAATGTTCGAGAAAGTTCTAAAAATTTCTTGAATGATCTATAAAGTTTCAAAAAGTGTACATCTACGTTTCAAAGTGATGTACATCTAATTATTCTAGAGTGTTCTGGTACTAGGAATTTCGATGTTCGATGATATATAAATCAACATTCAGTGACTTTTTGTCAGTTAAATTGTGTTTGCAGTCGAGTAAAGATCAATTGTAAACAAGAGTGAACAGTGACCAAAAAAAATTAAGTGATTTTGACAAATGAAAAAGAACAGACTATTTTAATGTTCTAGAGTGTTCTAATACTAAAATTTCGATGTCTGATGGTATATAAACGAAAATTCAGTGACTATGTAAATAATTATGTAAATAAAACATAAATTTTCCATTTACTAAGCTGTTTCTAAGTATTTCAATTCGTTAGTTAGTTCACTCTATCAGATAGACTCTATATACACCGTATGATTAATGGCCGAATAAGTCTCTCAATATCTACGTTATCTATGATATAAATCTATAATATCTACGTTAAAAAATAGATCCTTACATATTTTTTATACCATTAAACATGTGATGTATTTTAACCCGAACAACGCCGGGTTTCACTGCTAGTTGTTTATAAATGTTAAAGTTAAATTTAAGAATCAGTTACTGGATACTTTTCTTGTCTAATTTCCTTCTTTATAACGACTTCCGGATATAGCGACGGAATTGATATTGTCGGTATAAACGAAATATTAATACTGTTATTTTATTTATTTATTTGAAATATGCACGGGCAGATGCTCATTTGATACATAAGAGTAATATAATATGATAGGTAGTTAGAACATTATTGTATTTTTATTTAATGAATTTTGTATATTTAACAAATGCAGCTATCGTTGTTACTCATGTTATCATCACTGCTGTCGTTTTTTGTTTAAACATTACTCACTTAAAACAATGTGATACTAACATCCGAGTCAAATTTCGAGAATGTGAAAAATTATTACATGAATAGGTAGGTACTAAAACACATAACACAGTCGATTAATCACTTACTTACGTACGTACGTATAGGTGTATTAAGTACACATACATATCTAATTACCTGAAACATATAAAGGTGCAAATAAAACAAAATTATCAAATCGTGAATCAAATTTATACAAACTTTCTACTTATAGATATTGTTATTATTGTTATTGTAGACTGCAATCGTAATACTATAAATAAATTTTTAAAAAGTAATAAAGTATAGATGGATACAATTTTGAAGTAAATAAATTATAAATTTGATTTATTTTACTTAATAAATAATTTATTTGACACACCTTTGAATAACTTTTCTATTTTTTTATAAATTTAAAAAATCATGTGAATAGAATAGAAAGTTTAACAAAAGTTACTTAATCAATTAAAGCGTGGTAAATAAAAATATAATTCAATTATGATCGGTTTCCTCTTCAATGTTATAAGTACCAAATTTTATACTGCATATATCTATCTGCTTTCCATTAATATTAATTAAGTTAATTCGCTGACTATTTGAATTAATGAAACTTAAAAATTTTAATTAGGTACACATTCGTGATGATAATGTTGTATAATATAATGCATTTTTTTTTTATTTCAATCACGCAAATAAAAATTTTGATGATATAAGTAGCTTACTTTAAAACGTACCTATTAGGCACAAAAAATTGTTACTTTTTATTTTTATTGCTATGTAGTGGTAGGTAATTTTTTTCAATGAATGAAAACATCTGTAGGTACAATAAGTAGTAAAAAGTAGGTACAAAGTAAACACATGACTACAGTAAATATTGCAGGAAAACCTAATTTTAAGTGGCTAACAACTTCAACTTTATTTGTTTTTCATTTTCTTCCAATTTATTTAATTAATAATTAAGGAAAAATGTGGCTTGAGAAGAAAACACATTAGCCAATTATGTACCTATAGAATATAAGAACATAGATAAAAAAAAACAATGCTGCCAACTACTAAAATATTACACTTCAGTAGGTAGGCACTGAATTTCTGCATTGCAAATTCAATGGTATAAGTAAATAAATAATGGACGACCTTATAATTATAACGGAAACTCAACATCCATTTTTAGATGCACAATTTCCTTTGACCATTTATTATTATTGCGTTATTATTATTCGTACAGATATGTAGTTGTTCCTTCAATGTCAAATAACCATTACAATATTATTATTTTCATCATTGTGCGTAGAGGTTTTATTAATTGACGTTTAAATGTGTACTTGTATAACAGTGTGGGATCTATGTATGTAAGTATGTATCACGGGCCATACAATAGCACAATTTCACCCACCTTGGCATAAACACACCAAAGTTGCAGTAGGTTTATTGCAGTGTCGTAGATACGAAATTGCTAAAAAATGCTGATGATAAAAAAATCGTTTGATAAAGAATAAAACGCTGATAAGACGTTAAATACACATAACTTACTGTATGATAAAATTATGTGTATAGGTCGACAAATGTGGTCTATGGTAGCTAAAGTTCTGCGCAACACTGACTGAAATATGAGGCTTGGGGTTACTGTTGGCCACTGTGCATCTGACAGAACCAAAAACTCGTTAAGTTGTCAATCAGCACCTAAAATACATGCTTCCTATCCTGAAATATTAAATAAAAGATTGTACAGGTCGAAAAAAAACGATCTATGGTAGCTAAAGCTCTAAGGAAAGTAAAACCTGCGCAACATTGACTTAAATATAAGACTTAGGGGTTAATGTTGGCCACTGCACATCTGACAGAACCAAAAACTCGTTAAGTTGTCAATCAGCACCTAAAATACATGCTTAGTATCCTGAAATATTAAATAAAAGGTTGTACAGGTCGAAAAAACCGATCTATGGCAGCCAAGGCTCTAGGGAAAGTAAAACCTGCTCAACATTGACCTCAATATAAGGCTTAGGGGTTGATTTTGGCCACTGCACATCTGACAGAACCAAAAACTCGTTAAGTTGTCAATTAGCACCTAAAATACATGTTTCCTATCCTGAAATATAAAATAAAAGATTGTACAGGTCAACAAAAACGACCTATGGTAGCTAAAACTCCAAGCAAAGTAAAATCTGCGCAACAGATTGAGAGTAGATATTAAGTGTTGTCCACTGCGCATCTGTGGGCGTTACAAAACAAGAAGAAGAACTCTAGTTACTTTATGTACATTTGTCGATCTCTATACCTATCTAAAAAATTTAACTTACTTTACGCCACTGGCGATAATAGTAATTTTGTATGGCGCCATGGAGGACACCATCTGTCAACAGAAACTGACCTCAACTTGTACTGGCAATAACACTAACACTATTCTTGTCAATTATTACAAAATCGATCGTCACTTACTTATTTTGTAAACACCAACACCACCGCAGCTAACATGTAATCAAAACTAGCATGAAAAAAGTGAAATTACTACTATCTACATAATTATATTACTTACTAACTAGGTATAGTAGGTGTCATTTCACCACATATATAGAATTACATGCATTAATATACTTACAGTATATTTCACAGGAGATCCTTTTTAATGCTTGCATGCAAAAAAGGGTGAAGTTTCGGGGGCTATTGCTGCCCCAATAAAACAATAAATGTTGTTATACTTCTTTGTATCAAGGGTGATTAATAAAATTAATTTTTAATTAATAAAATAAAGTGCCTCTATGCCTCAGAATGCCTTGCATTGAATACGGCCAGACAGTTAGAAGAGGTAGAAAAAAAAGAAAGAAAATTTATACGGAAAATCCTGGGACCAAAGTATGAAGATGGAAAATGGAAACTGAGGAGCAATAAAGAAGTCTACACAAAGACAGAGAAAATAACAGACACAATGAGGAGAAGAAGAGTGACTTTCTACGGACACATTAAAAGAATGAACGAAGGAAGACTGACGAAGAGACTATTCAATTACTTTGACAGAAACCCCAAGACACAGATAACATGGATCAAGGAGGTCAGAAAAGACATGGAAGAAATGGAAATAGATGGAGAGGAGGTGGAGAGAAGAGAAGACTTCAGGGCGAAGATCAAGGGGTTCGAGGGGTTTCAAGAAAAGGAAAAAAAGAAGACTGGAGCAAAATGGACAGAAGAAAGAAGAAAAAAGCATGGAGAAAGAATGAAGGAGTACTGGAAGAAAAGAAAGAATGGAAAAAAATAATCATCAGAAGTTATTTCACGTGGTCCATAGTTGGCCAAAATCGAAGGAAGAAGAAGAAAATAAAGTGCGTGTTTTTTTAATAAAGACTTCTCCGTTCCTCTTAGTGAAATTTGGTAAATTGTAATGGGACATCCCTATTTTTTTATGTGCTATAATTCACCTACCCCCCATTTTGAGCTCCCTTATGCTTGTATTCGTTTATGATAACTGAATAATTATTTAATCTGAACTGACTGGCTTGTATAAATTGTGATTTATTTTTTTATACATCTTTAACCACAGAGCTTCCAAAAAAAAATATTTTAATAATCTCGTCTCTAATAATAAGAAGTTAAAGTTGTCACTGTCACTCTGGTTATGTCCAAATTGCATTGAGTGACGTTTTGAGACCACTAAAGCTTATGCTTACAGAATTAAATATCATTTTGCATATCTATTAGGTACGACTATGTATAAAGCCCATCGACCACTACTATTTTAATGATGCGAAATTAAATTTAACACTGCACAAGCACAAAAAGTATTTTCTTTTGGGTAACCAAATTTCCTTATTTTTAAATTAGAAGCCTGTTAGGAATGCTAGTAATGCAGCAATTTTAGCATACATATTAAATTAATTTGAATGTGGAACTATAAATAAACAACCTTCGGAATTTCGTAAATGTTTATATCTAAATATAAAGTAGGTGTAAGTATATTTTGATGAAACAAAAGTAAGTCTTCTTAAACCTTTAACACTACATAAATAAAATAATTTTTTTTTCGCAAGACGAGTTCTGTCCCTTTTACCAAAATCTGCACCCTATATCATGATGAGTTCTTAATTTTTTGCTGTTAAACGTCCATTAGTAAACAGGGTGTAAATTAATCGGTTATAACGTATCATTTCAGGTGTTGTTGAATATATGTATATGAAAGTACGTACCTATATACTTGTTGTGTACTGATTGTGAGTATGAATTGTATTTAAGTGCAATACCCATTACCCATACGTTTATGTAAACTTGTTCGTAAAGGCGCCATGTGGCTTTCAGGCATTCGATTTCTTGCCCATAAAAGGACTCTAGATTTCGTGATATTTTTTTCTAGACTCCATCGCATACCAACAGGGTCAACCGAGTCGAAAAGTCATGCCAATCGTTTCGACTTTTTACAACATACTATCAGACAACTTGAAGTTGAAGTTGAAAGATTTTCTCAATCGACAACAAATTTATTCGAAAATATTAGATACTGTTTACATGAATCAATAAAGCTTTCCAATTAATAATTAGTTTTGGATTTTACAATATGTATTCAGATAAGTTTGTGTTGATGTATAAAAACACTTATTAATTTAGCAACATGTTTCACCTTTACTTAGCGTTCTTCAGGCTATTGAGTATTTACTACTAACTATGAAAACTACTTCAGGTCCTTGAATAGCTACTGATAATAGGGGGTGGTATTGGGTTCAAACAAATTCAGTAGAGGGGAGTTGTTACATTCTACTTGGTCATTTAAAATAATTCCTAGTTTGTATATCTATTTATTACCAAGTTTTCTAGTAACGTTTTTTTTTTTATTTTATAAATATAATATAAAAAAATACCGGCTAAGTGCGAGTCGAACTCGCGCACCGAAGGTTCCGTACAAACCTGTATATATGTGATTCTAAATCGACTGGAAGTGCCCTTTAGGTTTTGATTCCCTTGCGAGTAGTTGCGAGTTTGAAAATATGCGGCTTAAATTGCTGTTTCTTTTGATTGCGTTGACATAGAAGTTTGATTTTTTTTACAGCTTAAAGGTATTATAGACCTGAGTATTTGATATAAATTTCTCTACGCGTTCATGAGGAAAGGGGTAGTAACTTTAAAATTATTAAAAATATTTTTATTATATGACGTAACTAATAATTTACGGTTTTCGCAATTTTTCCTTTATCTGTGCTATAAGACGTTGCTTCGTACCAAATTTCAAGATTCTGAGTTCACGGGAAGTACCCTGTAGGTTTTGATTCGAAAATTTGCGGAAATTTGCGGCATAAACGGCTGTATCTTTTGATTGCGTTGGCTTAGAAGTTTGATTTTTTTCACAGCTCTAAGGGACAATAGACCTGAGTATTTGGTATAAATTTTAGCTTGATACCTCAACGCGTTCCTAAGAAAAAGGGTCTTGACAGACGGACGGACGGACAACGAAGTGATCCTATAGGGGTTCCGCTTTTTCCTTTTGAGGTGCGGAACCCTAAAAAGACAATAAGTCAGGAGTTTATAAGCTAGCTTGTGGGCCTTGCCCTAAAGTCTACATTGGTCAAACAGGGAGAACATTTAAAAAACGTATAATAGAACACATAAGTAGTTACGTAAAAAACAAAACAGATTCAACATAAGCGAACCATGTAACAGTAGAAGGACATAATTTTAATGAAAATTTTGAGATTTTACATATAAATAGGTAATAAAGGACAAAAATTAACGTTATTAGAAAATCTGGAAATAAACAGATATAAAAAACTAGGAATAATTTTAAACGACCAAGTAGAATGTAACAACTCACCTCTACTGAATTTGTTTTAACCCAATACCACCCCCTATTATCAGTAGTTATTTAAGGACCTGAAGTAGTTTTCATAGTTAGTAGTAAATACTCAATAGCCTGAAGAAGCCTAAGTTAAGGCGAAACATGTTGCTAAATTAATAAATAATTTGTGAAAATCATATACAAGTGTTTTTATTCTTTAATTATGTTCATCAAGTAAAGGTCGAAACTATTCTAATCTTTTAACAATTAGAATCCTTAATACTTTAGAATTTGAGTTCTAATGATTATTCTCACTGGAGGTTTCTTTATTTAATTACCCCACGAAGGTCACAATTCCAAATAAATTGGGAAGAGAATTACCTTTATAGCACTCTAAATAGTGATGATTATTTGATGATTGTTAATCTTTTTTACCATGTTTACCCTTAATGTGTTACCATCAATCATGGGTATGTACAAACACTCGTAGGTGTGATTGATTAATTGATTAATCAAATTAAATGTACTTATTGCAGGTTACAATTATAATTATCTTTCATCGCTTCCCAACAGCAGTTCATTAATAAATAATTGATTCAAATCTATCATTTTTATTACAAATTAATTTTAATTATTTGTTGCTAAACCATAAATTTTCTTTTATAAATAATAAAATTGAAGCCCATAAACTGATAAGATGTAAATTATAAAAAATACTAAAATGAAGATGGTCACTACGTAATTAGAAATATTTAGTAATTTATTTTACGTCCATGATATGTCATAACATGAAAACGTTAGTGACCATATGGCTTATAAAGAGCCATTCTAATTAACTAAAGAATATTTATTTAAATAGATGCTTAAACCTGTTTGTAAATAAGCAACGTACTTCTTGTAGGTACACACTACGGCATTTGAAATTAAATTTCTTTTAAATTAACACTATTTTGTCATAGATCGTTTTCAAAATAGAGTTAATTTACCTACTATAAAAATGGAGAACGTAGCAATCAGGAAGAGTACCTAATAATAATTTATTTTGAGGGCAATGACCATTACTTTATGTACTATTACCTACTGATGGTAAAATCTCAAATAAATTGGTGTTTATTTCTTGTTATCTTTCGTACTTACTTACAAACAATTAAAGTCGAAACGGTATATAAAGTACAATAAACTACACTGAAGCAAGAAAATGAATAGCCTCAGGATAAACGTAAATCTTCATCTACTTCATAAAATTAGTTAGATATAAAGTATGTATATATGTACATAAGTATGTAAATGATTAATATGAGACATGCATAAATGGCTGGAATGCAGCGTTACTAATTTTGATTAATGATCTACCCTCTTTATACTTATAATTGTACTTGTAATTATCCATTTTAATCCGATTGTTAAATAGAAATATAGTGTCATGATAACAATCAATATCAATAAAATTACATTAAGTACATAAATAATTAAGGTTCTTAATCAATAAAATCTTTTTCAATAAATATTTAAAGCCCATTATATATATCATAATGTTTTAGTATATAGTAAAACAGCAGAGGCTGAAGACTTTAGAATAATCTAATAAATAGACAATACCCAAATACAGAAACCCATTAAAAGTTAAAATTTCGTTATGCAAATCTGAGTCCGGCCCTGTTCTGTGTGGTCGGTATGATGCCCACCTGAATAAAAAGATCATAAAATAAAATCTCTGGATTAGTTTTAATTAACAACAGCTTACTTCTGTTTTATAATCTAATCTCTATGTGTGTCTATTTCATGTCTTTACAGTGCTGTACGTACAATAACCTTCAACTGTTTCCGTATTGCTAATTGTAATTGTAATTACGTAATTGGACGTATAGGTTTCATCTTTGCTTAGCCCACATTGAAACAAGATCTGTTTTATGGTTCTCGACCGATGCAGATGCAGAAGTTGAATAGTGTCCTGTAAATGCATATGTATATGATTAAATCTGGACAACTAGGGCAAGTCCTCATCTACCATTTGGACAGCACCAAAAGAATTCCAAGTTCAAGTAATAAAAATTTAATGTAGAACTTGCATTCTATATACAACAGCACAGCTTTTTAATTAAGTACTAGAGCTAGACCATAATTTTTAGAGTCTCTTTAGGAACTTAACTTACCAAAAGGTTTGGATTTGAACTTGGCATGCTTTATGATTGTTTGATGGCACAGTTTGGTAAATGATAACTTAACCCTACGTTCTCTTTCTTCAAGAAACATACAAATGTAGCAAGCAATATGCCAAGTCTCTATTTGAACTTGGTTTATGGTTGCAGATTGTACCTAGTACAAACCACGATAATTTAGTCCATGTTTTTTCTTCAGAATACATAGATACGAATGTAGTACCTGCCTAAACCACTTGCCAAGCCAAAGCTTCATTTTAAATTTGGCAAAGGTGGTATGGTTTGCAGTTCAGAGTGCCAACTGATAATTTCTCTCAATATTTAGCAGTTTATTTTGTTTTTAAGATTCGAACTGTATTGGAACTTGGTAAAGGATTTTATTTGAACTTGGTATAATTTCTTATTGTGATTTAGATTAAAATAGATAACTTATCTCATTATTTGGCAATACTCTGTTTCATCAGGAAACTTTATATAGTACCAAGTCTGGATCTATTTGAACACTTGGTATAATGTAGTTTGTAGTGCAAATCTTGGTCGTTTTAATGGGAATTTATAACTACAGGGAACTGAAATATTTATACATTGGTAATAAATTTCGATTTGAACTTGGTATAGTAGGTAGATTTATTATTGTGGTTTGGACTTAGAATCGATAACTTAGCCTTAACTTGGTATAGTATAGTCTATAATGCATAGAGGCAATAATAACTTGATTCTTTAGATGAATAAGTACTTACTATATCTTTAGGGAACTAAAATATTTAGTTATTTGACAATGAATTTTAATTTGAACTTGGTATATTTTAGTTTATAGGGAACTAAATATTTAATAATTTGGCAATGAATTTCTATTTGAACTTGGTATAATAGATTTATAATTGTGGCTTGGACTTGAAATCTATAAGTTAGCCTTAACTTGGTATAGTATAGTCTATAGTGCATAGAGACAATAATAATTTGATTCTTTAAATGAGTAAGTACTTACTATATCTTTAAGGAACTAAAATATTTAGTTATTTGATAACGAATTTTATTTGAACTTGGTATATTTTAGTTTATAGGGAACTAAATATTTAATAATTTGGCAATGAATTTCTATTTGAACTTGGTATAGTAGATTTATAATTGTGGCTTGGACTTGGAATCGATAAGTTAGTCTTAACTTGGTATAGTATAGTCTATAGTGCATAGAGGCAATAATAACTTGATTCTTGAAATGTGTAAGTACTTACTATATCTTTAAGGAACTAAAATATTTAGTTATTTGACAATGAATTTTAATTTAAACTTGGTATATTTTAGTTTATAGGGAACTAAATATTCAATAATTTGGCAATGAATTTCTATTTGAACTTGGTATAGTAGATTTATAATTGTGGCTTGGACTTGAAATCGATAGTTAGCCGTAACTTGGTATAGTATAGTCTGTAGTACATAGTGGCAATAATAACTTGATTCTTTAAATGAGTAAGTACTTACTATATCTTTAAGGAACTAAAATATTTAGTTATTTGACAAGAATTTTATTTGAACTTGGTATATTTTAGTTTATAGGGAACTAAATATTCAATAATTTGGCAATGAATTTCTATTTGAACTTGGTATAGTAGATTTATAATTGTGGCTTAGACTTGAAATCGATAGTTAGCCGTAACTTGGTATAGTATAGTCTGTAGTACATAGTGGCAATAATAACTTGATTCTTTAAATGAGTAAGTACTTACTATATCTTTAAGGAACTAAAATATTTAGTTATTTGACAATGAATTTTAATTTAAACTTGGTATATTTTAGTTTATAGGGAACTAAATATTCAATAATTTGGCAATGAATTTCTATTTGAACTTGGTATAGTAGATTTATAATTGTGACTTGGACTTGGAATCGATAAGTTAGCCTTAACTTGGTATAGTATAGTCTGTAGTACATAGTGGCGATAATAACTTAATTCTTTCAATGAGTAAGTACTTACTAAAATATATAGTTATTTGACAATTAATTTTAATTTGAACTTGGCACAGTTATGATCATAGTTTGGATTGGAAATTGGTAAATTGGTTCTTTCTTTAGAAATAATGTCCTGCTTGTTTCTACAGGAAGTTTACCAAGTACCAAGTATGAATTTCAGTTTGAACTTGGCATGGATCATGGCACAACACAAAATATGAAAACTTGTTCAATTTTTTTCTTTAGTGTCCCTACAAAAATCACACAATTTTGTAACCAAGTTCAAAAAGTAATTTTTACTTGGCAACAGGAACATTCAGTAAGTAGTTTTGGAGCTTCACTTTCTTCGCTTTTTTCGCTGACTTATACAATAAATTTCTGTGCTTACAATTAGAGAAAGTTCAGTTATCAATGCGCTTATTATTCTTACCAACTCAATAGTAGGTACATACAATGTGCAAATGGAATGAATGATATTATTGCGTACGCATTTTGCCATAATTTATTTCGATGCATAAAGCGATTCTGCGCGATAAATATTATGGTGTATGTACGCTCATGTAAATTATGCAAATGGATTGTTACTGAACCCAAAGAAGGCAATCTTGCAGTTAAATCGTTCTATTAGAAAACAAAGAATAAATTGAATACAAATTAAGAAAAAACTATACCACAATTGTTACTTTGGTCTGGTTTATGTTTCACGATAATGGCTTGCCAAAGGGATATTTTGAAATATTTCAAAGAAAACTTTATTCACTGGTAGAAATTATAGAAAATTATTTTTACAGAAATTAAATATTCTGACGATTATAAATTATAACTTAAATAAAAAAACTTGTGGGACGTTATTTTTTGCATCGTTGGCAAAGCAAATATTTGGTTATTTTTATCTTCCTCAATGTTTCGGAAACTTGCATGTGCAGCGGTTTCATTTTCACTCAAAAATATTTTTATATCTCACTCAGTTTTTGTAGGTAAGTGGATTTGTTTTGTTCATAGGTAATTTTCAGGTCAGACTTCGATACCGAACAGTAATCGTACAATTAAGATTGAAAGGTAATTTGTGTTTCGCGCAAACGGCCCCAGACAACGTTGACAACATCGGCACTTCCTCTAGAACTTTTACCTTTTGTTACGCATAAGATATCCCGGTGAAATGAATTATCAACGTGACAATACACAAAAGGTTTTTTCGCACGACTTACATACTAGACACTAAGTATCTTTGCAATTTTTTGTCGCTTCACTTGGCACGTTTTGTATATACGTAGATATGTATGTAGGTGGATACTTTCTTTAAATTAAACCATTAACGAACAAAAAAACACTTTCTGTATTTATTCATGCATAGATATAAATGTTATTGTTATTTTTTGATAGCACACAAATATGGGGAGGGCCATTAAATGGCACCAGCCAAGTTGCAATTTTTGATTTACCAACAGTGATTCTGTGTGTCCTGAAAACTCAAAAAAGAAAGCAATTAAGTTGCCAACAACTTCAATAATAATTACATTGGTGTATGTATTATTAATATATTGTAATACATAATTATCATAAGTTTATAGAAATTGTATTAGTTATAGTGTCCTCTTGGCGCCAGTGTCTTAAGAACCAGTTCAACTTGAAAGCCCACAAAGTCTTGCAGCTTTTTACATGGACTGAATATTATTAAGTATAATAATCATTTACTAACTTTTTTACCTTCCACATACATACATAATACCTACGTACAGTATGTTATGTTATCCAATTGCCAATACTACCCACTACAACTGTTACGCTTGATTGATAAATAATTTCAAGGTGAATTGTAAAATGAGTCGCTAGGTACATAAAATAAAATTTCGATCGTATGGAAATTTAAAATTATTTATTATAATACATATTAATAAACCTATTCTAGTCCAAAACTCCAAAGATACCTACCTGAAGAATTTTAATTCAAAAATAGCCAAAACGTTCATTAATTGCATGGGAGTGGGGGTTGTCTTAAATTAAACTCCTCCTTCTTCTTTGATAATGTTTGGTATGATTTCGTGGGGATTTTCTTTCATACCCTCATGAATATTTAATTAAAAGAAAGAAGGGAAATTGTAACAATTGTTTGAGTTAAAAAATTGACGTGAGATTTTCAATCGTCCCCTTTCAGTTACTTGAGATTTGATGAGATTTTACTTAACCTCTCTCCCATATTAACCTCTCTCCCATATTAACCTCACAAAAATAATAAATGTGCTCTAAAAAATTTTACTTCAAAAATGGTCAAGAGTTTAATTTATTACATAGGGGTTTTGTTTCTTTCCCTTCGTGAATCATTAATTAAAAGAACAAAGAAAATTGTAACAATTGCTTGAGTTAAAATAATGACGTGAGATTTTCAATCGCTCCCTTCCTTTAATTGAGGTTTGATAAGATCCTTTCATCCATATTGAGCTCACATAATTAAAAAACGTATCCTAAGAAATTTTAGGTGGAGGTTCATTAAAATCGTGGGTGGGTTTCTTTTAATGTGGACTCCTTCCTATTTCTTGATGAAATATTTAACTTTCTTCCATTCTGTCATGGATCATGAATTAAAGGAAAAAAAGAGAAAATTACAACAATTTTTTTAAGTTATACAATCGGTGACCTTCTTACTTTAAGTGAGGTTTGACGAGATTTTTCTCAACTCTTCCCCTCCTTTTTAAACTTACGTTATCCGAAAAGGTCCCTTACTTCATAAATACCTAGGTACCTTCACATTTGTACATAATTGATTGATTTATAATAATAATTAAATAAACTCATATCTAGCATACATGTTACAACAGATGTTGCAAACTACTGCATTTCAGAAATCGTATCGTTACCTGCTTTTTGCTTTAGGTACCTATAAATTGTAAGTTTAATAATGGCGTTACCTTGTAATGACTGTTCACTGTACGCTGCGTTGTATAAATTCATGGATACATTGTGTGCTAACTTGAGAACCAGACTCAAGACACGAACGTCAGTTTAGTAATAGACTCTGAATCTTATAAATTGGCGCCAAGTGTTGCGTAGGTTTGAAACCATTTAAAGCACACAACGTTCCTTTATTTATTGCAATAGGTACCTACAGTTCTACAGTTCGCAACTTGACGATCTTATTTAGTTATTATTTATTAAGTACATATCAAAGACAAACGAGCAATAAAATACCTATCTACTAAAGTAATCTCAATGTCATGAAATGTTGAAGTGAATTAGATTTGCATAGTCCAAACATATCCTTAAGCATTATTTTACTTAAATGACTTGAATTAATTTTTATCTGATTTAGATTAAAAGAAAGTATAATTTCGTCAATTTTCCATTGCAAAATGCCGACCGGTTGGTTGTTAATAAACTGAACTAGAATTGCGTTAACTTAACGCATTTTGTTTATACCTTCCAATTGATTAATTGTAATTTGTTTCACATTTCGTCAGTCGTAATCCCACGAAACTACGAAATAACTTGGCGTAAGTTTTACAACAGAATTAAACAGTAAAAATGTTGGCAAATAATATGACACTTCCTTTTGCTGTGAAGTGTTTTATAACGTAAAAGGTCAAAAAAATGGACCCGAACCGCTTTTTAACCTCGCATTTTTTTCAAACAACCAAATATTGGAAAAGCTTGTTTGTTATTTGTAAAGAATCAGTTTATTTATTTACGTACAAAACTCTAATATGCAAGAGAAACTATGTATTTACAATTTTTTATCTAAGTGATTTCTTTTTTTTATGTAAAAACGTCCCTTAAAACAGGATCATGTAAATAAGTTTCGTCCTGTGCTAAATAGTAAATAGTATAAGTCGCTAGGCACATAAACTAAAATTTCGATCTATGGAAATTTCAAATTATTTATTATAATACATAGTTATGTAACTCCAAAGATACCTGAGGAATTTAAATTCAAAAATGGCCAAAACATTCATTAATTGCATGGGGGGATTGTTTCAATTACAGTCCTCCCTCTTCTTTAAAATATTTGGTAAGATTTCGTGGGGATTTTCCTTCATACCCTCATGAACCGTTAATTAAATGAAAAAAGGGAAATTGTAACAATTTTTTTAGTTAAAAGAATATGACGTGAGATTTTTAATCGCCCCCTTTCTTTAGTTGAGATTTGATAATATCCTTTCTTCCATCCCTTAAAACAGGATCATGTAAATAAGTGTCGTCCTATGCTTAATAGTAAATAATATGAATTGTCATCTTTACTGGGCCACTAAATGACATCTCTTCTTTCTCCTTTACGACCCCCAACAGTTACAATAAATTGTGGTGGGTCTTTGAGCTGCACTCAAAACAGAACATCTACTTCTTTTTATCATTTATCACGAGCCATAACCTTTTAGAAGATAATCTTGCCAATGTTATCAATTTATCATCAATAATACGAAACTGCAGCCCCCATTTTATTATTTATTAATAAATTCAATTAAATACATAATAATTGATTGAGTAGTGTCACATGTTTGTTTTCCTGAAGGCTACTTACAGTTAGTTAGTAAAATAAAATATCAACGTAACATTGAAATTGATAGCCTTACTTAAATTATATAAGTAGATACCTACAGTTTAATATATTGATTTGATATTAAGTTTGTTCACTTTTATACTTTGGTAGGTTGCAAGGTCTGCTAATATCTACTATAATACAAGTTGTAATTGTAATCGTAATTGCAATATTATGCGGTCCACCAAAGCAACTTTTTCTCATTATTTCTCGTAATTTAATTAGCCACCGTTTCGCAATAAAATAAATTTAATAAGTAATATAATTAATGGACTACTCTAATCTATAATTAATTATATATCTCGGTATATAGTTAATGAGTAGGTTGGTGCTAATTGTATTTAAAAGTAAAAGTTATTTAGACATCATTGTAAGGGTTGCAATTGCAAACTATGTTACTTACTTATCTATTTTTTGTTTTTGTTTCGACAGTACAAAAGAAATGCTGTAGAAAATTCAACATGATGACTTAAATGCTTACATAAATGCTTAAATGGTAAAGGAATTTTATTCATTATTGTATTGTATGTACAAGGTATCTAAGTATGAATCGTCGAAGGTTACAGCCACCACTTTTTGCAAATAAAATTATTACAGACGATTCTTGAAAATTTTATTGGCAGGTATGTACATACCTATATGTCAATAAAAAATGTCGTTCACAAGTAAAGTCAGATTATACGTCTCAGCCAGGCCACCAACAATAATAAGTTGATTGCTCTACTGTTTTCAATCTTCAACTTATTTCATGCTCATTGCCTCCGGGAAGGTCGAATAAATAAATTTATTCCAGCCATCCAGAAGTGAACAGTCACATAGTAACTCTAAAGCAGTCCTAATAAGAAGATAGTCAAAGGATTTCAAGAGTATAAATTGTCTTCAATATTGTTTAAAAAAATACCTAAGTAAGTATCTAGGTACTTCAAATTCTGCCATAAAGCTCGATTTTTTAGATAAAAACTTTAGAAACGTTTGTTCACTTCTGTCTGGCACTTTTCAGTTAAATTTGCCTTTTGTTTCGACCTACTGAATGTTAAATCGTTTTCAGAGCCTTTGTATTGATTAATCAATAATTAATTATTTAAATAATGTACATGGCTACTACAATGAATACAAAATGCAAAGATCAGACATTTTCTTCATTAGGAAGCATGCATTAAGTAATTAACTTGGACCCCCTCTCTTCTTAGTTAGATATGGTGAGGTAAGGTGTTGTGAAACTCCCACAACCCCTCTAGTGAGATTTTTAATTGTAAGAGGAAGAAATTACTACCCCCTGAACTAAAAATTTTCATAGATTTTCAATAATCTCCTCTCTTTTTCAATAAGGTTTTGTTTGAAGGGGTGGGAATGTTTTATTTTATTCAACCCACTCAATGTTAAATAATTTTCAGAACCATTGTATTGATTAATAAATAATTGATTATTTAAATAATGTACATGGCTACAATATGAACAAATAAATATAAAATACAAAGATCAAACATCTTCTTTATTAGAAAGCATCCATTAAGTAAGTAACTTGGATCCCCCTCTCTACTTAGTGATGTAAGGTGTGATGAGACTTCCCCGAACCACCTCTCGTGAGATTTTTTAATTGAAGGAGGAAGAAATTACTATTCCCCGAACTAAAAGTGTTCAATGATCTCTCTTTTTAAATAATATTTAGTTAGAGGACGGGAGGGTCTAGAAAATAATCCTCTGATTATAATTACAATAGCACTAATAATTCTCTTCACTTTCTTATATTTAATGAGACTTTAATTTTCCACTAGATTTTATAAATAACGATTATTCGTGGTGTATTTATTGTTTATTATGTTTGTGTTACTTTTGACTTATTGATTTATTTCCGCAAAAGAACAGATGCTTCGTTAATGTTATGAAAGTGTAAAATAATTATATACCTAAACAAATTAAATTACTATACCTACTGGTCTACATCCGGGAATATTGATTTATTTTGAAAGTTGCTAACTAACCCAAACGTTTTTATTTTCTTAATATTCGCTTCTATAATGTTTATATTTGTATAATGAATAAGCAGTAATTATCTACTAATATTCTTTTCGATTGGCTAAATGAACCAACTTGTAATATAAGGTCGACCACGTATGTATAAATCATGTGAACGATTTATGGCTTACGTTGTTAGTTTTAGAAAACATTTAAATAATTAGTAAGTAATAGAGGAATCATTGGTAAAATCTTTTAGGAAGAAAGGGAATTATTATTTATAAAATAACACCCACCTGTTAGAACCCAGGACGTTAGTCGATGATAATAACAACAAGTTGTGAAGTATCTCCCGTTGAAAATATTCTTTGCAATAATAATTCAATACCTACGATAATAAGAATACGTGTACGTATTTATTATAAGTACAAAAGAAAATTGGTGTGCAGTCGATCGTGAAGAAGCTCACGGCCGAGGCGCTTCTTATGCATCAGGAATTTGTGTCGCACGCGGAACTTTCAAATTCCTCTTTAATAATAATGTGTCTACGTATTATAGGTACTAATTGTAGTTAACATGATGTGCCATGTATCTGTTATAATATAATATAATTGCAGGAAGTGTGGACGTATGTACAGTAGGTACATAGTTAAATATCAACACTAAACACCTTTTTACACCTTTATTTACAGGTCAACAAAAACGAGAAAAAATTACATGAATTTCTTCATATTTTTGTATGGTATCGGGTTGTGACGTATTCGCGCATGGCAATAGTATCGGTAGCCCAGTGGCGGCATTAAAAACCGTTATTCTTTATTAAGTGGTCTATTTCTTAGTGTTATATCTACTTGAAGGGTCAATTAATTGATTTATTTGAATAAAAAGATATGTGGACGTAAATATCAACACTGAACATCTTTTTACACCTCTATTAATATGTTTAGATACGTTTCTACAAAAAACAAGAAAGAATTACATGAATTTCTTTATATTTTTGGGTGCCATCCGGTTGTGACGTATTCGCGCATGGCAATAGTATCGGTAGCCCAGTGGCGGCACTAAAAACCTTTATTCTGTATTAAGTGATATATTTCTTAGTGTTATATCTACTTGAAGGGTCAATTAATTGATTTATTTCAATAAAAAGATATGTGGACGTAAATTTCAACACTAAACATCTTTTTACACCTCTATTAATATGTTTAGATACGTTTCAACAAAAAACAACAAAGAATTACATGAATTTCTTTATATTTTTGGGTGGTATCGGGTTGTGACGTATTCGCGCATGGCAATAGTATCGCGAGCCCAGTTACGGCACTACAAACCTTTATTCTTTATTAAGTGGTCTATTTCTTAGTGTTATATCTACTTGAACGGTTAATCAATTGATTTATTTAAATAAAAAAGTTATGTGGACGTAAATTTCAACACTGAACATCTTTTTACACCTCTATTAATATGTTTAGATACGTTTCAACAAAAAACAACAAAGAATTACATGAATTTCTTTATATTTTTGGGTGCCATCCGGTTGTGACGTATTCGCGCATGGCAATAGTATCGGTAGCCCAGTGGCGGCACTAAAAACTTTTATTCTGTATTAAGTGATATATTTCTTAGTGTTATATCTACTTGAAGGGTCAATTAATTGATTTATTTCAATAAAAAGATATGTGGACGTAAATATCAACACTAAACATCTTTTTACACCTCTATTAATATGTTTAGATACGTTTCAACAAAAAACAACAAAGAATTACATGAATTTCTTTATATTTTTGGGTGGTATCGGGTTGTGACGTATTCGCGCATGGCAATAGTATCGGTAGCCCAGTGGCGGCACTACAAACCTTTATTGTTTATTAAGTGGTCTATTTCTTAGTGTTATATCTACTTGAAGGGTCAAATAATTGATTTATTTGAATAAAAGGATATGTGGACGTAAATATCAACACTAAACATCTTTTTACACCTCTATTAATATGTTTAGATACGTTTCTACAAAAAACAAGAAAGAATTACATGAATTTCTTTATATTTTTGGGTGGTATCGGGTTGTGACGTATTCGCGCATGGCAATAGTATCGGTAGCCCAGTGGCGGCATTAAAACCGTTATTCTTTATTAAGTGATCTATTTCTTAGTGTTATATCTACTTGAACGGTTAATCAATTGATTTATTTGAATAAAAAAATGTGTGGACGTAAATATCAACACTAAACATCTTTTTACACCTCTATTAATATGTTTAGATACGTTTCAACAAAAACAAGAAAGAATTAGATGAATATCTTTATATTTTTGGGTGGCATCGGGTTGTGACGTATTCGCGCATGGCAATAGTATCGGTAGCCCAGTGGCGGCACTAAAAACCTTTATTCTGTATTGAGTGATCTATTTCTTAGTGTTATGTCCACTTGAAGGGTTAATCAATTGATTTATTTGAATAAAAAGATATGTGGACGTAAATATTAACACTAAATAACTTTTTTACACCTTTCAGTAACGAAAAAGAATGAAAAATATTTCTTAATCCTTTTTGGTGCCTTCGCGCATGGCAATAACGTCACATACTCACCATCAGTGGCGTTGCTAGAACCTTATTCTTTATTAATTGATCGATTTATCGGTGTCTTAGGTATCTATTTGAGGGCTTAATTGAATTGAGTATGATTAATACAATTAATTGATTAAAATAACCGGACAAAAAGGCTGATATCTGTCGTCCAGGGGAATGAGATGGGCGACATAAACGTACACTGGAACTGGAAGGATCTATTCTTTTAATAACCATTGAGCTCATCCACACTAATTGATGATCCAATTAAGTATAAATTATACTGCCTGTCTGTGTGTGTGTGTGTATGTGTATTTTATATTATACGTACAGAACATTTTTACGTTACAGTGGCTTTTATACATTACATGTGTTTGTACGTACATACAACAGTAACAGCTGACATGCTTTCAAAACGAATCAGAGTGTTTCATGTAAGTTGTAAGCTGCTGAATGTGTTTTATGTTAGATATCTACATATGTTATATACTAAACAGGAGACATTGCAGTGGCTGTTCTGTAAATATTAAACTTCTCATTTCATCTGCCCAGAAACAGAATAAATTAGAAATTACATAAATCAGATTCACTACTTAAAAATTATTTTTTATTATTATTATTCTATTTTTTTAATAGTGAAACATCTTTCATCGCTTTTAAATATGATTAGAATTAAAGAAAGTGGTTTGTAAGAAAGCCTTAGGTAGGTATCAATTTTATTACAGAGACGATAAAGAAAAAAGTCTCACAAAAAATTAGTAAATTAATTTTTTATTCATTTGTTACTTTATTTTTCACTATAGGTACATATAAGAATCATGATTTCTTCGTGATGTCTACATTATATTATATTAACACTTAAAAATTATATTAATTACGAGTTTAATATAAGAAAAAATGTTTCTGAAAACAATCACAATATTATTGAAATTAAATTTGTATGCAAGGAAATAAATTTTTGATAAGATCTTAATCAGGTGTAGAAGTATTCTTCGTTTCCGGTGTTTCTAGAAATAACGCCTTTGGTCAATTCAATTCAATTCAATTCCTGAAGAACTTTTCCACCCAACATTATTTATTAGATATCGTAAATATTAATGACTTGCAACAAAACAATAGGTACTTTATAAATTTTAAGTTTATGATCAGAAATAAATCTCAAATTTTAGAGCCTTGATTATTCTCATGAAAATTTATAATTTCGTCTGAACAGTTTTAGAAACATATTTATAAAATTTCTGTATATTACATTTTTTCAAAAACAAAAAAAAACTGTGCGTTATTGTTACCATTGGTTTCGATCTGTTTTAATACATTTTCTGAGCTTCTGAGCATATTAAACAAAAACACGTTTTTATAAAAGCCAATTTTTGTTGATCTACATCAGAAACTGTTTATTACAAAATAAGTAGGTACAAAACTTTTGAGCATGTGTATTTAAAAGGAAATTAGATGGTCTTCAAAATTATTTTAAATACTTTAATTGTAATTATATTTTATTGTTGGCTTCTTCTGTTCTTAAAATCTGCATCTAGTGCACTACAAACTTTATTTTTAACATTATTTTGTGGTTGTTGTTTATGAAATTTGTATGCAGACAAAAAAGAAGAGAACAAAAGGCGTGACTTTATAAATAAATCAATAGAGTTACGATTAATGGATCGCTGCTTTGGACGATACTTTTAAGGAACGATGAACTGTTACATAAGCTCCTTACAAGGTATGGATTTCAATGAAAAATTAGACTCCCGAAGTATTTATTAAAATGGATGGTGTATTCTTTATTGTTGAATTGTTGTGCCTACACAGTTAATTACGTGGTTTGTAACGCTTTTTTTGAAGAAAACGAATCGATAGAATTTTCAGGAAATTCTTTTTGATTAATGATCCAACAAAACCACGAAAAACATTATACAGTAACACACCTATTAATTGTTGTACGAAAATATATAAATCGTACTATTATTATTGTAAGGAAAATTGTTTATAATCCATTTCCAAATTTACGTGACGATTAAGCAAATTATTACTTCTACAAGGAATTGCAATGAAAAGTTTACAAAATTCTGTCAGTGATAACGATAACAATTTGTTACAAGATAAATATAAGCTTTCGTATTTGATGCAAAATTGGAAATTCCTTGTTGTTTATTCAGCTCGCATTTTCAGTGGTATTGCAAATTGAAAGTTAAGATGTTTGACATGTCAAGAAACTAAATTACTTATTTACCAAGTTTTTCTTCTTTAAAAAAGTGGAGATTTTAAATATTGCTATTTACTTATTTTCTGTGATTCATTACCTAATCCCTAAACATTTTAAATTTTATTTCCTTATTAATTAGGGGACATTTGTTAAAATGGGGGGAAGAGTCCAGAAAAGTCTCATCAAATATCGTTCAAAGAAAGTAAAGTCATCGAAAATCAAAGACTCATTGCAATTTCCTTTCTTCTTTTAATTAAAATTCATTCTACAGTAAATCTCACAAATAGGGGGGTTGGGAGAGGCCCCCAAATCTCACTAAGGAGGAGATAGAGGTCCAAATAATTTAAATGGAAGTTCTTGACGTGATAAAATTATAATCCAAAAGAATTTCTGTTCTGTTCTTTTTGGATGACTCATTAACAGTGGACACCTCAAGATTTTGCAACTTATCCAAAAATAATAAATAAGACTTTGACGAAGTGTTTTTAAATAACTACCTACAACTTTCGTTGAATCCAAATTTAATTTTGCTACTTCAAAACAGTTCCTGATGTGTATATTAATTGGTTCTGCACATTTACAGTGTGTCTTCTTTCGGTCATTAACATTTTCGTGTTTACGTGACTCACACTCATTATTTACCTACACACTATTCTTGTAGCTTTGAAAACTATTTTAAACAACACACCAATAATTAGGACCATCTTCATTGTAACATTCTTAAAAATAGTTATTTTGCATCTACTTATTTGAACGGATTTTAGGAAACGTATTGTATGTCAGACATTTTTTAATAAACTTTGACAGAAATTTGGAACAGCGGTTCAAGTTCGTTTTTGTAACGTCGAAAATCTGTTTTTGCAAAATATAATCAGAAATACGTAAATAAATAACGTTAGTACACCAACACCAATATGCGTTTGACGCCAACTGTTAGGGCGTGGGATTTTACTCTAAAAATAAATTATACAATTATATATATATATATATATTTAATTTAATATGGGGAATAGGATAAATATTGTGTAGAAATAACTGGGAAAGAGGGGTGGTGCTATTTAAAATGTTAATTAAACATATAGTCTTCTATGGGGTCGAAATATGGGGATGGAAAGAGAATAGACTAGTAGAAAATATTTATAAGAAGTATATAAAGTGGTTTTTGCGCTTAGACAGAAGAAGGGAAACAAAATATGGAAAAATGGTAGAGGATACAAGAAGAAACCAATTAATCAATCAATCAATCAATAGATGTGTGCTGCAGACCTTGCAGCACATCCAACTAGCAGCAAAGAAGAAATTGTGTACATTGTAACCCTTTAAAAAGAAATTAATAATAAATCCTAGAATCGAGTGGGTTTAATAACAATTATTTGCTTTTATACTGGACACTTGTTTACATCTAAATTTATCTTATATTTATATATATATCTTACAATTACAAAGGTATTTTATGGATGTTTAACGACTTTAGTACCATCGCACATAAGTACCTATTGGATAGTGGTTTTTGTTGTTAGATATTGAAGAAGAGAATGATAAACATTTTATTGTCTTCTATATCTACAGTACATTTGCGTGGGCAACTATTAAAATTCTACGACCGTTCAGCCAAAAAAAAAAAACGAAAGTACATTTCCTCCTTATTAATTTATAGGGTAATAAATCTTGAAACACTTCCATGCAGTTCAAAAGTGCAAAGTCACTTTATATGTCTAGATAGTGTAACTGATAACACTGACTACTGGTGCACTTTAATTAGCATAATTTAATAAAACATTATGAAGCTAAATATGCATATACCTACCAATAAAATTTATCATAAGTAAATAAAATAATTATAGTCACATTTTTAATTATTATTTATTTGTTTGGTTGTTTCTAAATATTTTTTTATGGTTGTTACAGGTAAAGCAATGAATGACTTGGGCGTGGGCGGTGGAGGAAAAATTCTTGCCCATAGCCCAGGGTCGGACTGCAACAGCAACCATCATCTTTCCTCCAACAGTTGTTTCAGCTCTACGTCTACTCAAGACATAGATTTCATTCAAGACAATTCAGATTACCAATGGTTTTTAGATTACAAGTAAGACTTTTGTTGATTGTCATATATCATTTATCACTTTTACTTAACGTTTTTTTATGACAAGGTAATAAACATCTGTCTGTTTGTTTATTCATTTGCAACAGCTGTTAAAAAAATGATAAAGATCAAGCCATCAATCTGTTGGTGGTGAATATTCTTCCAGTGTCATGAAAAAAATTACTGCAGCTCTTGCAAAATTAATTTTAGTGTTCTTATGTGTTATTACGTACCTACATTCATATACACACAACTTTATGTTGCGTCATTAAACGAGGAGATCCTTTGGCCTAAGTAGGTAAAGAGTCTTCATGATCTGAATTACTTATAAGGAGTTTTCATTTACTTGGAAAAATTGTCTCTACAGCTTTCACTTTTGAGTACGTATATTTTCTTGTTTTTTTGAAATAAATATTCCAGAAATATGTTAAAATTTTAGTTAAAAGAATTTGAAATATTACTTGTATAACTGTTGGTTACAATTAAGACGTTTCCTAGTTACTTATATACTCGTTGTTGGACACAATAGAGAATAGAATTTTTCAACAATCTACAATGAAAAGACACGAAGAGAATGCCATTCTCAAGGCAAATTAAAATTTGTATAATGACATACGAATTGTATTGTATTTTCACAACTCTTTAGGAATCCAGCAAGCAATTAAAATTTAACAGAACAATACAACCATAATTTATTAAGAATATACTTTTTATATAAAGTTGGTAGAATATACTTCCGCTTTTGAAAAAGTTTTTAATTCCGGTAGGCAGGTACTCAATTAATTAATTACAAATTCCAGACAAATATTAATACTTACTTGTTTTTAAAAATGTTATTATATTTTTTTTTAGTTACAGAGATGGTAGTACAAACCACCACACAAGTATTCTATCTCTGTCGGAAGCATACGGAGGCAATGGGGTGGTCCACGGGGGCGACATTCGTTACTACGACGCTTTGGCTAAGAACATGGACGCCAACTTGGCGGAAGCGGACATGGAAAGCTTCCGAACGGAAGATATACATGCCCTTCTGACCAATTTGCCGACCATGTGTACAGACCCCTTGTCTCAGGAGGTAAGCGATGATAAAATGCTGTTTAAAGTTTCAAACTAGGACACAACATGTTTGTTATGTTTTCCTCCTCATAAATGCTCAGTGTTTGGATGATTTAAAACCATTAAAACTTCTTGGTGTCCAAACAGAAAGGGGTCAAGTTTTCATTATCCATAAAAAGCACTTAATTTAATTTATCACTTGCCAAATTTCAGTTTCGATTTGAACTTAGCATAGTTTATAGTTGCAGTACAGACTGGCAAGTGATAACATAAACCACTTAAGTTTTTGATAACCTACTATTAGGTATCTAAATCTACTTCTTTTGTTGAACTTGGCATAATTCAGTATTATGATATAAACTGGCAAGTGATCACAAGACCACCTCTTTATTCAATGAATAAGTTTAGTTACATTTTGAACTTGGCATATTTTATGATTGTGGTACAGACTGGTGAATGATAACACGACCCAACACTTGGTAAAGTCTTGTTAAATCTTAAACCTCTTAAATTGTCGATAAGTTGCCAAGTCTAAATCTCTATTTTATTTTGAACTTGGCATAGTTCATGATTATGGTATAAGCCAGCAAGTGATAACATGACCACCTTTTGTATTCTTTGAGCTAAACTTTAGTTTAATTTGAACTTGGTATATTTTATGGTTGTGATACAGACTGGTGAATGATAGCACGACCCAACACTTGGTAAAGTCTTGTTAAATCTTAAACCTCTTAAACTGTCGATAAGTTGCCAAGTCCAAATCTCTATTTTATTTTGAACTTGGCATAGTTGATGATTCTGGTATAATCCGGCAAGTAATAACATGACCACCTTTTTATTCTTTGAGCTAAACTTTAGTTACATTTTGAACTTGGCATATTTTATAGTTGTGGTACAGACTGGTGAGTGATAACACGACCCAACACTTGGTAAAGGTCTTGTTAAATCTTAAAACCACTTAAATTGTCGATAAGTTGCCAAGTCTAAATCTCTATTTTATTTTGAACTTGGCATAGTTCATGATTCTGGTATAATCCGGCAAGTAATAACATGACCACCTTTTGTATTCTTTGAGCTAAAGTTTAGTTTCATTTTGAACTTGGCATATTTTATGGTTGTGGTACAGACTGATGAATGATAACACGACCCAACACTTGATAAAGTGTTGTTAAATCTTAAAACCACTTAAATTGTCGATAACTTGCCAAGTCCAAATCTCTATTTTATTTTGAACTTGGCATAGTTCATGATTCTGGTATAATCCGGCAAGTAATAACATGACCACCTTTTTATTCTCTGAGCTAAACTTTAGTTTCATTTTGAACTTGGCATATTTTATGGTTGTGGTACAGACTGATGAATGATAACACGACCCAACACTTCGTAGAGTCTTGTTTAATCGTAAAACCACTTAAATTGTAGATAAGTTGCCAAGTCTAAATCTCTATTTTATTTTGAACTTGGCATAGTTCATGATTATTGTACAAGCCGGCAAGTGATAACATGACTACCTTTTTATTCTTTGGGCTAAACTTTAGTTTCATTTTGAACTTGGCATATTTTATGGTTGTGGTACAGACTGATGAATGTCAAACATTGATTAGAACTTGGCACAGTTTTGATTTGGTTACAAACCTATAGATCCTGTCAATTTTTTTGTGGTATCCTGGGCTGTAAATTTCACACTTTTCTTCCTCTATTTCGCAGACGATTAGCCGCCATGGAGAGTCCTTTGCCTCGGTATCGGGTTCGATGTTGGCCAAGTTTGACTTTGAGAGTTCTTTATCTCCACACTCGAATTCTCAATGCGATGGCGGCGACTCGGCCAACTCGATGTCGATCTGTAAATCGGAGCTCCTTTTTAGCCCGATAAAAGAATCGCCGCCTTACGCTGCTGGCGTCGGCGTTGGCGGCGTCGGGGGGAATTACAGCGTCGATTCTCTGGATTGTGGCGACTTTATGAGCGAGCAGGATATCCTCTTGACCTGCCAGGCTAACAAGGACAATTACACCATCGCTTTCGAGGGCTCCATCACCATGTACTCTGAGGATAGCGACTTTCACGAAAGTGGTAAGAATTTTGAACTAAACAGCACCACTACTACTTTCTTAACTTCTGTTTTGATTACCTACATTTCTTTTGTTGTTTCTGTTAAGCGTAAAACCTCAAAAGGATGTAGATAGGGCTAACGGTATAATTTTTTCTACTATATAAAGAAGAATGCGTTGTATATTAGATGAACACCATTACGTACGTATGTACGTGAACGTTTTCTATTACTTTTTTACAGGACGAAACGATGAAACAGTTACAATAAGTATATTATTCTTCCAGAGCATAACAGAAAAATAAATTGCAGATACTGTTTAAAAACAATAGAACAATTTATTTATTAATATTTTTAAAAGGAATTGTTTTTGTTGACCATAATATTCCATAATTATATTTACATAAAAGTACATATCTACATACAATTAAATTTCTGTTAATTATTAGTTTTGTCAGAGGTGTCTAGTGTATGAGGTGAAACAAAGGGATGAAAAATATTTTGTTGTATTACCTGTGTTGTTTAAATTCTTATTATTATATTATTGTTATTGTGGTTACATTTTAGAAAGTAACGTCAATATTTGGGTTTCATTGTAACAATAATTTTGAGTTTAAATTGAAAACATCCTTAATTGTTTTACAATAATTATTAACTGTATAAAATGGTGTTGAAAGTATATTTTCTGGTTAATTTGGATAAACCTACACACAGTGGACAGTGGTATATCATTGCTCATTAGTTAATTTGTTATCTTGACAAACACATTGCTGTAAAGCATTTGACCCCATAATCAGTTTGTTTTGAGCACTCAAGACATTGAATATCAACTGTTATAAATTCCCTCAGTTTTCGAAATTTAGTTGACGTGTCAGGACGTTATAAAATTATTCGGAAAATTAAAAGTGTTCGTATAGTTTGCAAATGATAATAACAAACAGTGTAGTTGTGAAAAAATGTGTTTTGAAAAGAGTAAGGATACTTCTTTTATATTATGTTAAATTAGAAAGATACAAAGTCCAAGTTCATGTTATATTTTTAACAATAATTAACATATAAGTATAAAATATTTTAATTTTACAAATATCTAAAAACATGTATTAAAAAAAGAATTATGTGATAGAAAACAAAAGAATTTTCAAAAATGGAAAAGTTTATTTTTTGCTATCCAATATTACCTACCATTAATTCGTAATATAAAAGTAAATTTATCCAAAACTTTCTCTTGTCGTTCCGCCCTATCTAATCACCAATCCCAAGAAAATACTTAATTACTTTTTCATACAATAACAGCAATGATTTGATTACATATATTTTGTAAAGTTAAGTTAAAAATTAAAACATTTCCAAATAAATTCACAAATACAAGACTCCTAAAATTTTAAGTTACAAAATTATTTTTTCGTCTGAGCTTGTCTAAAGAAACTCATGTGCATCTTATAATAAAAAATATGTATGTTTGTGCTTTTCGGATAGGAAGATATAAAAAGACTATTTTTAAATCTGTATTAAAGTAAGTAACTGGCAACTAGTCACAAAAATATTGCGTAAAACTTTACGTCGAATTATTGAAGGACGAATAATATGCTGAAAATCATATTACAAAGAAAATTCTCTGAGGTACAACTTTTTTGTTTTACTACTTTACAAATACATAATAAAAATATTATACAAAAGAAATTTGTAATATAATTGTTTCTCATTAGAAAAAAGTAATTCAGCTTCTGGAGTCAGCAGTTCCCGCTGTTCTGGGGAGGTGAAGATGCATGTAAAAAATCCCAAAATTACCAACATCTCAATGGCTCATTCTGATTCGGGTGGTTTTACCACTTGGAGCAATCTAAAGAAGAGAAACAGTGAAAACCAGCTGAAGAGGCGCCCATCGGGCAACAACAATTCCGAAGAAGACACCAACAACGATTACAATCATACCGACAATGTCCTAAAGAGCCAAAGTATGCCAGACCTTTGCAAACAAAAACGATATGCCACCAACGATGCTAAAAATCAAAATTTCTTAATCGCCCAACAAATGGATTCTATTATATCATCGGAAAAGAAACCGGTCAAAGTATTCGACATTCAACATCAAATAAGAAGCTGCAGCGGAAGTGGAGGAAGCATCTTATCGGACATGGCAACGTCAACGGATGGCACAGTCAGTTCCACGGAACAGGCATCTAAACATCAAAAACCGAACTTAAACTTGGTGAAACTATTCATGAAGCAAAAAAGCATCAGTGCAGAAGGAATGTCGTTGGGAATGGATCAATCAAGAACAACCAACAATAGTGAGACACATTCAGTAAACAGTAGCCAATTTTTAGACTCAAAGCAGGAAAGCCAAACAGAACAAGACAAAAACGAATGCTTATTTGAAGACAGCCTCTTGGTCTGTCAAAAACCGATAGAAACTTCTCACAGAACACACGAGCTTATTGTTGAAGAAGACGAAGAAATTTCTCGAAGCGAATCCGTTGAACAACTTACCGAAAGCTTCTCAAAACTTGACCTCACTGACAATAGTTACCGTGACCCTAGTCCAGTTGTTACCACTAGTAATAATAACAACAGCAAAAATGTTACCAGTTCACCGATCAAGAAAATTGCAGAAACAAGGATTCGAAGAACATCAACAGAAGTCCCGGCTCATCTCATAAACAGAAGTATCCAAACATCTTGTTACGTGGACACCAATTTGAAGAACGCACCTTACAAACTCAACTGCAACAGCGCCAAAGAATTCGTTAAAGTTGTTGAACCTTCATTTCTTACAAAACTCAAAAAGGATTCTGACGTCAAAAAACCAGTATACGTTTTATACCCAAATTACGTGTTGCCTGATTTAAATTTTCTCCATGGCAAAGAAGACATTGCCAAAGTGTTGTTAATGCCACACAAAAGTCCTAAAGAATTCAGGAATATTGACAGAAAACGACCCGTAAGTTTCAACGACGTAGAAGCCTTGAGGGAAAAAGGATTTTCACATGTTAAAGATTGGGATTCACTCAACTTCCTCCTTCCAACCGAATACAGAAAAATATTGGCCGATGTACCAGAAGTAGCGATCAAAATAAAGAACAAGGATGACGTGCTCCTCAGAAGTTTAAAACCATCATTCTGTCAGTCTCCTCCTGTAAACAGAAAGTCGAGGCCTGCAAGTTGCGATTGTGCCAAACTAATGAACAGAACCAACAGCCTCGAAAGGGTATCTTCATCTTCCAGCGTCACAACACAACCCAGTTCTGGATACAGAGGCTCTTCAACCATACTTACAGATTCTCAGAGCAGTCCAGCCAATCCTAACAACCTAAATCCACTCTTTGTTTATCGATATGACAGTGTTACAAGTTCAGAAGCAAGTCTAATGGCTAGTGAAAGAAATCGATCGATTACCACAATAGCTCCACCTTATCCAAAAAGATCGTTAAGTTTGGAGAACAAAACGGACATTATACCACCTCGGCCACCTCTACCCAAAAGCATATTAAGAAGGAGTCTTGAAACAGTAAAATCTCGTAAGTTGAGCGAGCAAAACAAAAGGTTCAGTATGTTTGAAGCAATGGAAGAAGAAATCGACAACGAACAGAACCAGAACAAACGTTATTCCATGCAGGAACAATTCACATTCAACAGGAATAAACGAATAAGTGAAACGGAAGATGAAGGTGTCGATGCTGGAACTTCCAGTAGCAGTTTAGACGAACCTCAATGCAAATTAGTGTCTTCACCTAGATTTAAAACGGAACTTCCTTTGCATAAAGTCAGTTGCGAAGAATTAGTGCAATTAGAAGAATATCTCAAAATGAGCGGTTTTTCGTCATCAGATCCTGACGACTTAGACGAAGAAGGAATAATGCAATTGAGATCATACGTCGCTAAATTCCTGGCATTAAAAATAAACCAAAGTTCCAGCGAAAATTCCGAAGGTAAAAAGATCGTCAGTTTTGCCGAAAGGGTTAACGTTAATTTAGAAACAAAACCACCAAACAATTCTCCAAACGTATCAGCGCTAATGACTCAAAAACATCATTATCAGGGTAAAACTACTGCCACTGACGATTCTGTTGGTAAAAAATCTTGTGATCTAAGTCAGAAACGGTCGTTGATAGCTGCAGTGACGGACGCTGTCGAAAAGATGGTCACTCATTTCTCTCCAGCTTCCAATCAAGAAGAACTTAACGCTTTGGGCGACTCTTCGGTAAACCCTGCTTGTGCAAAACTTGCTCTTTCAACCCTCTGTCCTGCCTTATATGCAATTCTTAGTGACGGTTTAAAATCTTCATTGGACACCACCTTTGGGCCCATCAACAATTCTGTATGGCAAGTTGTCGAAGTTTCATCCCATCAAGGTCCTCTTACTAAAGCACTCAATGAATTGGTTATGAGAATAAACACCGAGGACACAATAACTGAGGGTCTGGTAAAGTTCAACGCATTTATTTTTGGTTTGCTCAACGTCCGATCTCTGGATGCCTGGTTTAGTTACTTAAGGACGAGGGAGAGCGTTCTGAAAAAACATTACGAGCAGGACTCTTTATTGGTCCTTGCTCATACTGGTAGTGTAAATGTTAGAGGACTGATGGACACACTTATAACTACTTTAGAACCTTTAGCACTGTTGCCTTTCCGATTTGATCTTCTCTTTGAACATCGACAGCTGCATGATAGTCTGAAAAGGATGGACTCATACCAACAACCTTTAAGTCCATCTCATCCCAAGGTAATCACTTTTTATTTGGTCATTAGTAAGCGTATTGACATTTCGTATTTTTTTCAGTCTCCTGGCTTCAAAACGTCTAAACAGTGGACTTTTTCTAAATTGTCCAGCCATTCGAACTCTGACACCGATGAGATTTCAGCAGCTACCGTCCAGTACTTCTCCCCAAAACACGTACCTCAATCTCCTACACACTCCCAAAGACCCAAAACATATCCTGAAAGGCCAAGATCTTGTGTCGATTCCAACTTCTCAAAGCCCACATTCAAACTGGGCGATGATGTCACAAAGAAAAGATGGTCAGGAATTTCTCCCACTTCAAAATTGTTTCAAGCTTACGACAGACTGGCGAAAGAAGACGATGAAGATTACACTGACAGTTTAGAAACGTGTCCACAAATGAAAAAGACTGAACGAGAGGTTAATCAGGAAGACGAATGCAGCTCAAATGAGGAAGCTGTTCAACTTCCAGAAGAAGGTACACAATCTTTATCAATATACTAAATTTTTTGGTATGAATATTACATTTTTTGTAGGTCCAGATTCTTTGGACTCAAATCTCTCAGATACAAAACCAATTAATGGCAGAAGATTTAAAAAATTACAAATGAAATGGGAAATGCTCAGTGGGAAAGAGTCGACGAGTTCCGGAGGAAGTCCCCCTCAATCTCCGACACACGGGAATAAATCGAAAATTCCTAGACCCGTAACGTCTCCCATTAGACCTTCGGGCATTCCCGTAGCTGTGAACAAAAAGGCTGTGACACCGCCTGGGACTTCAACAACCAAAGCCATTGGGCAAACAAGGACTCCCAGTGGCAGTAATATATCAAAGAATAACGTTGGAGTCAAGAAAAACTCACCTGCCACAAGGTAAATAAAAATAAACCAACAAAATAAATTACTTTTATATTAAGAAGAAATCAAAACGCAATTATTTTTTAATAATAAAAAATTTTTCAGGGCAAGCCGATTGGATCGTCTTGAAAATTATGAAGAATCTCCACGACCCATGACCAGGCCCAGCAGTCTTCCATACAAACCTGGAAATAATCGTACCAACAAATCTTTGCCACCACGAAGAGCGGTGTCCAGTTCTGTTGGTAGAAGATCAGCTACACCAAAAGTTCAAATACCAAAGTAAGCGCTTATTACCTTTATTATTTCGTATTTTTGTTAATTATGTATTCTAGAACATTGTTGTTTATTTTATTTTATTTTATTTTTAATGAGTTATTGTTTTATTATTATTTTATTTATTATAGAAAGTTGTCGACGTCAAAATATAAGAAAGTTAAGAAAACATGGAATGGTTTTCAGAATGTGCATGTTCAAAAGAGGTATGCATGCAATTTGCAGCAAATAATTATAACTAACATTCACCTATTATTGTCTTTTCTTATGCACTTAATTAAAACTAACATGCATTTTGGTGATACGAGTATTGTAGTAATTAACTTTTTATTTACTTTTAAATTAAAGTAAAATTTACTAACCAATATTTTTTACATACATAGGTAGATGCTAAAGAAAGTTATTTTATTTTGATTAAATCACATCAGATGTTTGCATTTCAATTAAACATATAAGTACTTTCGTATTGTTATACCATCAAATATTTATTTTATATAGGGTCCTTACGAAGTTACCCCTCATGGTTGATTGAATAGAATAATTAGACAATATAAATCTAAAACAACTTGGGTATTTATAAATTTCATATTATGTTTTCCTCAATAGGCTTATGCAGTATTAGATTTTCTAAATTTTAGTGAAAACCGCATTTAAATCGGTTAAGAAATAACCAAGTTACCCCTTTTTAAATTTTATGTTCTTTAATTTATATAACAATAATAATAATAAGTGGCGCCTAGTTGCATAACTTTAAACGCAGGTGTTCTGAACTTGACCTACATTTGATTAGGACATGATGGTCGCCGTTGCAGTAGCCAATCAGATGCGTCGGAATTGTTTATATTCAGGGAATCTGCATACCAGAGTTAGTAACCCTCGATGCTTGGTGGAATGTACATCGTTGGGTCAGATTTTAGGTTAAAATTACGTAAAAAAACAACAAACATTATTTTCATCAGTACAAATAAACTTTTTTGACAATAATAATGTTTTTAATGAAGTAAAATTGATTTTAATATTATTTTAAGCTCATAATGGTATAATTTTGTGGCATTGTTTTGTTGTATATATATAGAACGATTGAGGTTAAAATTAGATAAGTAAAGAACAATTAATATTATTTTATTCATTACTTCTTTAACAATAATTGTGCTTTAATAAATCAAATAAAATTAATTTAAATATTGTTTTAGATTTGTAATAGTAGGTAAATACATATAATGGTGTGGTATTTTTTGTTTACAATTATTTTCAATTTAAACATTAAACATTACAGGTATTTATAATATCTCTATTTTATTTTACAGATATGTGAAGACGTTGTCTCATCGATTACCCTCTGAAAATGGTCACTTGAATTACAACACAGGAGATCGACTAAAAGTAATCTTGGAAGTAGATCAAAAATGGTTGTTGTGTTGTAAAGGTAGTCAAAAGGGTTTGGTACCCAAAACTGATGTTATTGCTGATAATGAAAGTTTCTGAGGGTACGTTTAATCAAACCAGTTTCCACCTTAAAAGGAATAAAATAATAAGGACTCATACAAAGGGGTGGAACTGCGTTTGGTATTATTACACTCTGTATTGTATTGTATTGTAATGTAAAAAGGGTTATTTATTCTATTTTCAGTGGTGTAAAAAATCTGATTTTCGGTTTACTTTTATAATTTTTGTTTCTATTTGAGTTTATATACCACTATATTTACATGGTGCTTTAGTTTTGTATTATCAAATGAATGAAAGTTGAATGTGTAAAAGTATTTTAAAGGTTTGAAAGGTAAAGGCTCCACTTTGCACTGTCACACTTGAGGAATTGACAAAAAGTCCAGTTCCATTCTAATAATTGTATTGATTAATGTGAAAAAAGCAATGCTCAATAATATTTTTGCGAAAAGTGACTGAAATTTTTGCGCTTGGAATGCTGATTATAATGCAGTTTTTACCATTAAATACTATTAGTAGTATGAGTACCATTAACTTATTGTATCTGACAGTATTTATTTATAAGGATCTGTACAGTCTGTAGCAACAAGGAGCATCATAAGTCAAGATAATAATTACTTTTACATTAATGCTGCATGGCCTTTTTTCGTTTTTTTTTTTATTTATTTCTTCATTTGTCCTTTGGAAATTTTTTTTGGTAGTTGGGTTCTTTCCTTAAATCTTCAATTGTTATATATATATATTTGTTATTTGGGTACTTGTCATTAATTTCGACATTCCATTATTCATACTTATTGTTAGTAACTAATATCCTTGGAGGGTTTCTTAGTTTTAGCCCTTCTTTTGGGTCTGAAAGGGTTAAGAGTGTTCCTTTGTTGACTAATGTTTATACCTTATCCTTTTACTTCCCATCCTTGCATGCTAACGGTGTAGGAGCACTGCTTAAGTCTTTTCTACTCTTCGAAAGGATAAAATTAAGTAATTAGCACACCCTCCAAACATTCCACCTACAGATACCCGAATATCATCAATTATTCATCCCAGTAAATCGAAAGGGGAACTGTGCCTTTCTTTACTAATAATGCCCTTCACCTTAATTTTCCTATCCTTGCATGCTAACGGTTTTTGGTGGCACATTTGTTCTTTCTAGTCTTCTTGGGATTTTTTTATAAATATAAATTTAGTTAATTTAGAGAGTAGAGAAACCACTTCGTGTATAAATTCTTTTGGATTTAACGTAGAAGTGGTAAAAATATTACGCACCCTTTTTGTTTCGATTTGAGATTAAGTGCGAACCAAACTTCCAAAATAAAAAAAGGAAAATCAGTTTGCTTTGCGCTTTTTTATTTTCATTTTCTAAATGCACCCCTGTCAAAGTGGACCGAGTATTCATGATAATACTCGATGTAGCCACTTTGACTTCAGTTCAAATTATCTTTTCTTCTTAACTATTAGTTAGTGGCTTTATTTTTGTAAACTAATATTTGTTTTCCACGTATCATTCATTTAGTCACGCACATACTTCTATTGTTTTCTTTTCAGTAAATTATTTCTGTAATATTAGGTTTGACTTGTGATGCCCTTTTTTGCAAAATAAAAAAACAATAATCAAAATAAATTAGTATTTAATACCTAATCTGCTTATAATCTCGATATAATATGTTATCTTCCTGTCCTAAAGCTATGTGTAGAGTTATTGTGATAATGCTTTAAATTGCGCATATTTATATACCTATCTAAAAAAGTAATTAAAATCATCTAAGCAAGTACTTAAAGCATCTCTTTGAATAAGAACAGAGGCCTTTTTTAACGGAGATGATTTAAAAAATATTGAATTTTCGAAATTAATAAAATAACGCTTGAGCGTGGCGCTTTTTTTGCATGGAAGTATTAATTATCCCTTTTGTATTAATTAGCTTTTACTGTCTTAAGTATATATTTAGAAAGATAAATAGTGTGTAACTGAATAAATGTAGTTGTTTAAAGAACGAGTCCACACAGTTTGCTTTTGTGATTTGTAAATACTGAAACCAAAGAGAGACTCGAAACGATCGACATGTCGCGAAAAATATTTTGATATTAAGTTTTTAATTTTTGTTTGCATTTCGGGATCAAACTGAAAAGTATTAACGAAAGTTAGTAGTGCCATACACGCATATGAGGAGAATAATTAGAATGTGAGTTTTTGAGTTTGAACTTCATTTAGTTTATTTAAAAGAAATTTTTTATTTAAAATATTAGAAAATTTGCTGTTAATGTACAGATATTCATTCAATAAAATATTTTACTTCAAGAATAAGTACTGTTATAAATATCCTTTAATTATTGTAATTATTAAACTAAAAATAATATGCAAGCAGTTTGATTACAATTAACATTTCTTATTCCTTTTATTTCTCTTTTCACACATTTAATCCAAATAGAATGTTTAAAATAATACAAAAACTATGAAATTTAACGAGTGTTAATATATATTGAAACCATCTGAAACTAATACAATATTTTAAACGATAAAAATAGTAAAAATGTTTGAGAATTGAACACTACTAGAAGATATTAATATCTAATTTTCTAAACATTTTATGGAACTGCTGATCCATTTAATAAGTTATGTTGATTTGTATTTACCGCCTAGAATTTTTTCTTGGTGTATAATGGGTCGTCTAAGTTGCTGTTGTTAGAAAAATGGTTGGCAGTATGTTTTACTAGATGACTAACCTAGTGCTATTTTTGTTTATGAAATCGGG
This sequence comes from Agrilus mali, assembly GCA_029378335.1. Taxonomy (NCBI): domain Eukaryota; kingdom Metazoa; phylum Arthropoda; class Insecta; order Coleoptera; family Buprestidae; genus Agrilus; species Agrilus mali. Next base: position 3,469,933 of record CM055663.1, on the reverse strand, counting down.
AGAAAAGGAACGTCATGCAAATAACAGATTTACTGTGCGAATCGCAAATAAATAGCTGATTTCCGGACAAATTTGTTGTTAAATTTCAGTGCAAATAAAGTAAATAGAACAATTGTTACGATTTGATTGTTCTAGAAAATTTGTTTTCGTGTAGAAGTTTAATCGTAAATAATGTCAACTCCAGCTCGTCGTCGTCTAATGAGAGACTTCAAAAGGTACGTAATTCATTATATTAAGTGACTAATATACAAATTAACTTTTTAAGTATACTAGTTAAAATATTACCTTCATGTAACATGCTCAAAATCACTTCTGTAAAATAATGTTTTCACGTCCTTCAATTTATTGTTAAACACCTTTTTTCCCAAAAATCTAGGTTACAAGAAGATCCACCAACTGGTGTTAGTGGAGCACCCACCGACAACAACATTATGATATGGAATGCAGTGATTTTTGGTCCACATGACACCCCCTTTGAAGATGGTACATTTAAACTGACCATCGAGTTTACAGAAGAATACCCAAACAAACCACCTACAGTTAGATTTGTTAGTCACATGTTCCACCCCAATGTATACGCCGATGGTGGCATTTGCTTAGATATCTTACAAAATCGATGGAGCCCTACGTATGATGTCTCCGCTATATTAACATCTATACAAGTAAGTGGGTCATTGACTCAACCTTCACCTTTTAAAAATCCTGATAACCTTTCATACTATTCATATATCTGTTATATTTCCTGTTTTGTCTTGGATTATTAATGTTTTCTTACTAATGGCTGTGTCTATGACACTCATACTGTAGTATTGCATATCAGAACCCAGAAACTATAGGAATATAAAGATTATGTTTTATATAAGTCAGAAAGAAATGTTACCAATAATTAGAGGTCTTTATAGAGCCTGCAGTGTGTTTATTATCAAACTTTAAATAGTCAATTCAAAGAAAATATGTAAACTACACAACTGATACAAAATATCAGATCTTTAAATATCAAAAGTTGTCTGGTTTTGTCTAAGCTGAATAAAAATAATAATATTATTGATTCATATATTAAAGACCACTTTCTTTGTTATATATTAAATTCTGTTGTTTATTTGTCAATACAATGATAAAAATAAAATGTACCCTTTTATGGTGCTTATATATTTTTAATTTGATTATTAAGGTCGATTCAATGTTTCCCTTGATGGATAATTTGCATGATTCGATGTATAACCTTCGCCCACCTCAAGAAGGATATTATGAATCAACAGTGAGGTTGTTTATACACATAAATTGCAATAGCGTTCTATTGAAATTTTTCTAATAAAACCAGATATTATTACCATTTGATAAGAAATAATTGAAATAGTACGAGACTCATTCCATTTAATATGATCAATTTCAAAAATAAGTGCTACTTAGAATACTTTTAAATAATAAAAGTTGTTATTTAAAAACCTTTTTATATGCGTATTTTTTCTTTAGTAGAAATGAATTTAAAATTGATTTTTAACTTTTTTTCAGTCTCTACTTAGTGATCCAAATCCCAATTCTCCAGCAAATTCAATGGCTGCACAATTATACAAGGAAAACCGAAGGGAATACGAAAAGCGAGTGAAAGCTTGTGTTGAGCAGAGCTTCATAGATTAGCCAATTTAGCTACATTTAAATATATACATTAACATATATATATTTCTTTACACTACCGCTGTTGATAAGTAAATGTGTAAATTTGCAAAATTGTATTGTTTCAGTATGTAATGCAAAACCATTTTTATTTGCGATTTTATAATAACCACGTCCCTTTTCTCCCAAAGACTAATATCAGTAACCTACCACATTTTCAAGTCTTTGTTTTATTTTTGGTTTATTTTTTTATAACCTAAGGGTGTTTTCCCCTCAATTAACGTAAATTAGATTATTGTTTAGTTTTGAAAGAAAGAGCTGGTATTGTTATTTTAGTTACTATGGTCATTTTCATTTGCGTACTTTAGGATTTACAATTGTCTACAACTGCCGTCTTTCTTGTACTTTCTCTGTTAATGTAAAAACAGATATAGTTATAAACTTGTGCTATATTATAAGTATGTCAAATAAATTATTAATTTATGTGTGTATATTATTAGAAACAAGTCTTGTTATGTTTTAAAAAAATAATTTTTACCTTTAGTAAAAATATACGATTGGAGCCCAGTGTTAAGAAGCCCATAAAAAAAATAGTTGAAAAGATATAACTAACCAAAAATTCGTATACAGCATTCTTTGATCATTTATTAAAAATACTACGATTTTTTTCCAGTGTGCTGGAGTTTTCTGGTATGTTGTACAATCTTTCCAAGGCTTAACAAGTGGTCAAAAGTTGTTTAATAAGAAAATAAAATAGACAAGATTTGGACTGTTCATTGTATACACTTCAATGATAGTTTTTTAAGATTTTTCTCATACTTTTATCGAGAGTAAGTATTAAATAAACATTTTAATTAATATATTTTAATTTAATCATGACAAAATTATTTATTTACGGATAAATAAGTTTATAAAACAATTTTTCATCACTTTGTGTTATATTGTGTAATTGTGGGCATAACATTACCTAAAAGGAATTCATTTGACATTTCGAATTTTTAGTTTAACTTTCTATTTAAAATGTATTAATAACTTATATTTAAAATTGAAGATAATTTCCCGTCATTTTATATTTTCGCGCCCCAAGAAAAAGTTATAGGGAATTTTAATTTTCCTTATAAAATACGAATGGATGGCAGCACTGACGTAAAAGTCTGTTTTTGTCCCATAACGTGTGCTCTGTTGGTTGCTGTCTGAAATTGACCCTAATTTTTACAAGTGCAAATGGGCCGTTTGAAATAACTGATTATAGTGTTATAAAGGGGTGTCTGTAATTAGTTAAATTGTTAAAGTGAAGATACTGTCATATAATCGGCATAGTGAAAAAGTTTCTTTCATGATTTTAAAAGTAAAACCCTAGGTCGACGACACATCGCCCCGACCAATAGTTTGGAGATCGATGTTCGGGTTGTCATATTCTAGCCAGTTAATTCAGGGTTCTGCGCTAAAAACTTGGAGTTGTGTTTCTCATTTTGCAAACTTAATTTGGTGTAAATTCCACCACTTGGGACTGCCTGCAGTAAGTAATAAGTTTTTAATAAAAAATTGGTTCATTTAGGAGCTCAATATGAAAAACCTCATGTTGATGACGGTTGCGAAATACTCGCGCGTCGTTCAGCTGCTGTAAAACAAAATGGCGAGTGAAATCTGTTCAATAGTGTTAAATTTTTATAATATAAATTAATTAAAGATTAGGCTTAGGCTTAATATTGTGCTAAAGTGACAAATTTAACGTGTTTGCTAAAACAGCAGGGTGAAATAGGAATTGATTAACTTAAACTAAATAGTAGGTTTGGGTAACTTTTGTTTACTTACTAAACGTTTGTTTTGTCAAAATTATTGAAAGCATTTGGCTTTATCAAAAGAAACATTAGAAACTAAATTATTGTGGCCATGATCATTACAATTTTTTACTTGCAAAACGTTTGATTCTTTGGAAGATTCTTGGGTGAAGTGTTTTTAAAGGCGCTAAAATTTTTGGTGGAAGATAAATTGAAATTGAGAAGTATAAAAGATACAGTTAAAATTCTTTAGGATGGCCCTTATTACGCTAAATCCTGTTGATTTTCATTCAAAATCTAAAATACCACGAAAAGTATGTCTGCAATGTTAGAATACAATTAGTCTTGTGGATTAGACCTAACCTCAATTTTTAATTATCTTTATGCTAGAAAAGTCCATTAATTTACATACTAATTAGTGAAAATAATTGTTATAGATGCCTCGCTCGAGAAGAAGACACCATTCACATTCTCGTTCGAGATCTAGATCGCATTCTTATGATCGTGAACGTGAACCAAAAAGGAGGAAACTTGATGGCTATGAATCTCCACGCCATAGAAGATCTTTGAGGTATGAAAACTTTAAATGTTAATTAAACCACCTACAATAAATAATAAGTACAGATTTATATAGATAAATTGTGGTTTGCGCTGGGTTTGAAATTTATACCTATATCAAATGTTTTAAAGCTTACAAGTAAGTTTATTACCATTACACTGTTATTGATTTGCAATAATGCTATATTTATATGATTATACAGTTATGGTTGTGCTTGCACTCTTTTCTACAATTACAAAAGCACTTTAGGGAAGTCTTAGGGTCTGAATAAATTTAGAGAGTGCTTTTCCAAGCTCTGATGCCAATTAGAACTGGAGAAACTGTAATCCTTTGTGTATGAGAATGTATGTTTAGATTTTTTAACCCTTTACTGTAGAGTTATATGTCCTACAGGCAATTGATGATCTCAATTTTTTTGGATACTTTGAAGTACAATTAGGGCTTAAGATAAAGATAAAAGGAGAGTCTTACACCTTGGAGCTCTTTTAATGAAAGCTTTGTGCAGCTGTGTGTTCTAATGAGACCGTTAAATTGCATTTTTGCACTGAAGACACCTTTAGTTTTCTTTTAAACTTTCTAATAAATTGTATGAAGTAATCATTTAATTGTAAACAAGCTATTAACGCTAACGTAAGTCATTATTCTTTTTAATTACTGGTGAAGTGTGATAAATAGTTCTTGTTCTTTTGATTACATACTTTTAAAGATCCATTGGTTGATTCTTTTAATTAATTGATGTCTTTTTCTGGTTGTAAAATCAATCAACTCCTTTTGTTCACGATAAAGTTCTGAGAATTACACACAATAGGTACAAACGGTGCAGTTACTTTTACTTTGTTTTCGTCTATTTTGTCCTTCAGGGTCTATTTATAACAGTCATCAAGGAAATGTTACAAGCGAAGTCTTCCTACTCGTTGAACGCTTGTTTTATTTATGAATTTTCTGAAGAATAGTTTTCTTACGTCGTCGTAGGCCGTAATAAGCCTTCATTTACGATTCGCTATTCTTTGAAATAACGTAACAAATTAATTAGCATGCAATGCAGCAGTAACAATTATTTATTACTTCTCTTTTTTGTTGAATAGTCGTTATATTTTTACATAGTGACCCAATTCTGATTTTCTCTTAAGTGAATAATGCAAATGTGTTAAAAACAACGTTTTTTATTAACAATTGATAATTTTAAATTTACAATTGGATTTAGCAAGGGACAAAAAGAAACTTTAGATTTACTTTTATTTTTTAATTATACAGCGACTTATCGTTATTACACATGTTTTAATAATTTATTGGGAATATTGCATATTATTTAAATTCTTTTGAGTGTGTAATTGTCGCCAGATGGCGCGCTAGTGGTAATAATTCCCGCTACATATTGCAACAATTTTAAAAGAGGTGGCGCTATCGCTTCTTTTTATTTCATTTTGATTTTACGGTAAGGCAATAGATGACAGCACAGTTAATTTTAAAAACTTTATAGTTTAAAATTCCAAGTTTGTTGAGACAATTATTAAATTTTTACTACATGCTCATATTGTGCTGAATAAAGTTTTTTTAAATAAAATTAAACTTTATACCTACTCCTAAGTTCCTACTACGTAGATGCATGTTTTTTAAAATTAAAGTTTTCGTAATATAAATTGATTGGATGCTTTTTATTTCCTCCTTGTTAAAATGTGTTCGTGAATGTCCTATTTTGGAAGCACATGAAAAAATGCTAATATTTCCATGTGTTTGAATTTAAAATATGTAGTACTTTTTTTCCTGTTCCTGCCATGTTTTAATCGTATTTGCGTGTCTATTACAGCCTTGATGTGATGCTAGCTGTCAGGATTTTTAAACTCATTAACTAATCTTTGTATTTGAATCTCATAACGTCTGATGAAAATACCAGTTAATCGGTTACTTTGTTTTTTGTGTGTGTTACAACTTCTTTGAATTATTCTTGTAAAACTTCATTCAAGATGCGATTGCAAACGTTTTTGCCTTAATTCTTGATAGAATAGAATGGGGATCATAAAGAGGTCTAGTTTGAACCGTTGTTTTTACAATGTGTTTCTAAAAGCTTAAAACTCTAAATTATACTTTTGGTGAGTTATTTCGATTCAAAAAAAAGTTCTGAAGGAAAATCTGTACTTGCAGTGTTTTCCTGAGAACTACAAATTTTGAATTTTAAAAAAAGATCAGCTGGAAAAACTGTGCTTGCGGTATTTTCCTTAAAGCTTCAAATTCTAAAATTTCTTTGTATCTTATTTTTAGATATGGATTATTAAAGAATTGTTCTTGCAATATGTTCCTGAAAGCTTTAAATTTTGAATTTTATATTTAGATTATTTATTGCACTTTATAGATCGTAAAAAAAGCTCAAATGGAAAAGCTGTGCTTGCAGTATTTTCCTAAAATCTTCGAATTTTAAACTTAGATTCATTTTATCTTTATGGAACATAAAAAAGCTCAGATGGAAAAGCTGTGCTTGCAGAAAATTCTTAAAGGCTTCAAATTTTGGATTTTAAATTTTAATGAAGTGTTTCAATTTACTGGCCCTTAAAAAAATTCAGTTTGAGAAACTTTTTGCAGTGTTTTCCTAAAAGCTGCCTCAAATTTTAAATTTAGATGAATTATTTTAACTTTATGGATCATAAGATAAAACTCTGATGGAAAAGCTGTGCTTTTGAATATTTTAAGTTACAAATTTTGATCGATAATTTCAATTGGACGAAAGATCTCGATAACATATTGTAGACCTTCCAGCTACATTGTCGCGCAGTTATCAGACAGATAGTAACCTATGTCGAGGATTCTTTCGGTATTGGTAGCGTGGGTGGGTGTTTGATGATGGTGCATCGGTCTTTGTTGGTCCATCGACGGGCGGCACATCGACCCCTGCACCACCATCGTCGCGGCTGATTATTACTGTACATAAGTACGGTTGTCGCGCCCAGAAATCGCGCAAGGCCGCCGTGCGACCAACGCGGCGGCCCACAATGGGCAGACGGGGTCTCGTGGGTGCCTTTAAACACAATGCAATTAGATGGTAAAAATTGTGCACAAGTTTCTCAGGCCATATGGTATCTACCTATCGCTTAATAAGATGCAGATTTCCATTTCGTTACATCGTTACTAATTAAATTATTAATATGTATTAATAAAATAATGATTATCGAATTTTCAAAAGAGCAATAGTCTTAAGAACATTTGGAATGAATATTTCTTGGGGTCCAGTTATGGATTGATTAAACACAAATTTCTGCAGCTGTGCAGCACTTATAGATAGACCAGCTGCCCCTGCATGATTGTGTTCGTTAAAATTTTCAGCACCACAGCATTTTTTGCACGTCCTCGAGTGGGTTTTTTAAACTTGTTCGGTGTGTAGGTTTTCAGGATAAAAATTTTGCCTGGTGGATACCTATGTACATACAGATGTGTGTATGTGTTTATGACCGCCCTTGAAATTCCTGGTCAGACCCGTAACGTACTTAAGTGATTTTTACATTTCCGGTAGCATTGCTTGCACATTTGCACATTCGATCTGACTAAGTAACTATCAGTCGACGTCTCTCTTATACATACATACATATATAGGTACCTATGTACCTACCTGGGCATATTCTGTACATTTACATACATATATTTAAATATACGTGCACGGTAGTCATGTTACACTTCTGTTGTAGTACCTACTGCTAAGTATTTCTAGGCTATGCTAATATGAATTCGAGTAGGTTTTCCGTTTTCGTGTTCGTAATTTTTGTTGCTGCCGACTGACTGCAAGTTAAGTGCCTGTTTTGTATGACATGAATGAGCATAATACTATTTTATGACAAAAAGGTGACTCATTATTAGGAAAAAAGTACCCTTTAATGTCCCAGCAAAATTTTCAAAGTGATGCTCGCCAATTTTAAATTCAATACAGTTCTGCAAAGTTTTAATAACAATGATTTCTTTATTTTTTATTAAGTAGGAATATAAAGTACATAATATGTTTGTGGACTGTACAATGTGGTGTTTAAGGATGAGGTAATTTGAAGTTAAATTAACCAGGCTACGTCCATTATCGGCAAATGCCGATCCACTTTTGGCAATGTGTGTGACGGTAATAATTTATTAGACGATTTAAAGATAGCAAATTTGCCACACGAAATCGTATACCTACTTCATTCTTATTTTTAGATTAACTTACATCGGAAATAATAAATATATTGTATATGAAACATGTAGGTATTTGTCACGAAAATACGTTGCAGGGTTCTATCCTCTTTTGACAAATAACGAGTAGGGTGTTTTAAAGAAAGAATTACAATCATCAAGTTAAAATATCGTTGGTTTATTGGTGTGCAAACTGATAACAATTATATGTAGTTATATGGGGGTTTTCAATAATAAAATAATACTTAAAACTAATTATTAAAATATAGGACACCTATTTATTTGCCTGATTAATAATAATTGTCATGGGGTAATATGATAGGGTAAATGATAGCAAGTCCCGCTGCACTTCCCTAATCCGCCAGACTCGCTTGATTGTCTTCTGACTCTTCTTATTAACTGACTGACTGCCAAGAACGTTATTTCATCTCAGGAAATTGATACACGCTTTTAGTGCTATAAAATGTAAACAATTAAAATGTTTTGTGTAAGGATCTTATCTCACTCATTCAAAGAAGTCCAAAATGAAAAGAAATGTCTACAAAGCTCGAGTTTTTTTTTTGTTAGGGCTTGTATAGATTTTTTCCAAGTTATTAATTATTTAATTAATTTAATAATTTCCTCGTATGTTTAATTACCATTCATTGTAAAAATTAAGGACAAAAGATATAAACAAATTGGTAAAGGCTTTCGCGGCCAGAAGATGAACCGGTGATATTCGTCGGGTTTAAAGGCCGTCGTCGATTGGATATAAATATACTTATTTGAGAGAATTAAGTGACCTAATTAAAATAAGAAAATTTTGTGTATTTTGGCTCGCCGAAGCTGTAGATAGCGTAGCAGACGAAAATTACCGCGGATATTTTTGAAGTGGTGAAAAAAGGATACGAATTTAACCATTGCATTCACAGTCATATTTTATGTGCTTTGTGCCTTAAGCACAATTTCTATTTTTTTTGCTTTTTGCCCAAATAATCTGCTCATTAGGAACTCTGAATAAGATGATTATTATTTATTTAGATTTTTATTGTACTGTTTTCGGTTAGTGATCCCAAAAACAGTAATATTACAGATGTAATGAGGCTTTTGTACCGTTTGAAACAAATAAAACAAATCGGTTGACGTTTTTAAGTGTATAATAAAATGGCGTGAATTACGACTGATGTCACAGAACAGATGTTCGTGAAAATCGTGTTAACTCAGTATTTTTCTAAAAAATTGTGTCGAAATATAATTAAAAATTATTTTAATCGTTTTGTCGTTGTTTGTACTATTAACTGTGACATCTTTTTAGCAGCAGGAATTTGTTAAGGTTTTATGGTTTCATGTCACGGTTCCTTTCAGTACCCACGTTTATAATTGGTATTGTACATTATTTAATTGACCACCAAATAAGTATGTGGTTGGTTTGTATTTTTTTAACAACATAAGTACATAAATAGTTATCAAGATAATAATTGATACCCAGTAGCTCTTATTATGGCGAGTATATCCATCATCAATATTATTGTATTGTTTTAAAGAATTTGAATCAGATTGAATGTGTACTCTTATACAGGGTGATACATTTTCGAAAAAATAATAATAATACTAGTAGTTTTATAAATTATTTTATTAATTTAGATCTTTGTATTTACATATTATTAGAAGACCTTCATGAAGGTTGCCCATTTCTATTGTCTATCTTGATTAGTCATATTGTGATGGTGCGTGTTTCTTTTCAATAATTTTATTCTGTACTCGATTGCAACATTATTTCAGACCCTTTCGCTCATTAACTACCTGTCTTTATTATTATTGACGAGACCATGTAATTTAAAGTTTATTTCATAATAAGGAATACGTCTGACGCTCTGATGTTTGTATGACTCAACAGAAAAGTGAGCATAAGATCCTAATAAATAGCGTTTCTTAACAGCTCACGGTGTCGTCCACAATGTTAATGTTACTAAATATATGTATGCAGCCTGTTTCCTGGTTTTAATAATAATTTATAATTAGAATCTGCTGCGTAATTTGCGTTAGGTATTTATCGCGAATCGGATCGCTGAGCTTGGTGGTTCCTTGTTTTAGCAGATCACGCGACGATGACACTGAATAATGATAAACGACGACCCATATAGGTACATAAGTAGGTAATTTTGGTATAAGCGTCTATGTGATTTGAAAACACGAGAATTTTTCGTGAAGGTGTAGAGGTAAACGCACCAAGAATTTTTGTTTATGTAATTAATAAAATAATATTAAAAAAATGGAATCGTGGGTCAAATTAGGAAGGCGAAGTCTGTAGTAAATCGTTGAGAGTAATTTATCGTCTGATTCCACTCATCTGACAACAAGTGATGGTCTTCCTCACTTATGTCATTAAAAAGCTAAGTCTTTTATTTAAGTATGGACCTCGCCTTCCCAATCTGCCCCTAAGAATCATGGTCAGAGTTAAACCTCGAGTCAAATTGAGAATGCAAAATCTGTAGTTAATTGTTGAGAGCAATTTATCGTCTGATTCCACTCATCCAACAAGTGATGGTCTTCCTTCCTTCTGTCATTAATAGCTAAGTCTTTTATTCAAATATGGACATCGCCTTCCCAATCTGGCCCTAAAAATCATTTCCAGAATTAACACTCGAATCAAACTGGGAAGGCAAAGTTTGCAGTAAAGTTTTGAGTGTAATTTATCACCTGATTCCACTCATTTCTCCCTTCTGTCTCCAATATAATAGTCTATTATTTGAGTATGGACTTCGCCTTCCCAATTTGCCCCTAAGAATCATGGTCAGAGTTAACCCCCGAGTCAAATTGAGAATGCAAAATCTGTAGTTAATTGTTGAGAGTAATTTATCGTCTGATTCCACTCATCTAACAAGTGATGGTCTTCCTTCCTTCTGTCATTAATAGCTAAGTCTTTTATTCAAATATGGACATCGCCTTCCCAATCTGCCCCTAAAAATCATTACCAGAGTTAACACTGGAATCAAATTGGGAAAGCAAAGTATGCAGTAAAGTTTTGAAAGTAATTTATCGCCTGATTCCACTCATTTCTCCCTTCTGTCTCCAATATAAAAGTCTTTTATTTAATTATGGATTTCGCCTTCCCAATATGCCCCTAAAAGTTAACACTCGAATCAAATTGGGAAGGCAAAGTCTATAGTAAATTTTTGAGGGTAATTTATCGTGTTGTTTCCGCTCATCTAACAACGTGTGATGACTCTCCTTCTTTCTGTCACCTATAGGTACACATTTGTATTTTAATTACAAACTTCGCCTTCGTAATCTGACCCGACATTATGCAACGTGGGATTTAGTACAGCAAAAGTGGGACTTTAAGTGTTACTCTCGTCAATTTTTTTTTGAGATGGCATAAAATCGATTTAGTTAATCGTCTGCTTAACATCGAAATGCTTTTTTAATCGTTGTTCGTGGAAAAATGAGTTATTAACAAAGCGACAAAAAATGCGTTCGTTTCGGCCACGTTAAAAATAAGGTTAATCGGTCAGGCTCGACGACAAAAGACTTTACGTAACCGGATCTGTAAGATAATCCTCCCCCACGTTACGTGTTCACCAGCTTTCGAATGATCACTCAAGCCTGATGGAAATGGGACTTTCACCCGTTTCGTCTCGTTTCGTTTCGTTCACTTTTGTTGCTTGCGGTACACCTATTATATTATATTATATTGTATAGTAAGTAATTGTAGCTTGGTTGGTGGTATAAGTGCCTTTATTTTGTAATAATAACGCGGTTTATGACACTGGTTTTTTGCATGTGTCCCCCAACAAGCCATTATGCCCATGAGAAACAAATTACGGTCAGTTGGTAATAAAACGTCTGCAGAAAACATAAAATAAACTTGGGAACAAATTAAAATACATTTTTACATCCCTTGTCCTTACCGTTCATAATACCTTTTATAAATGCGATTAGAAAATAAATGTTTCAATTTAATTAAGGTTTTGTAATAAAGTTGTAATTGTAATTTTGTCTGTCGTTTGTATTTAGCAATTTAAAGTGTTTTTCTTTTCTTGAAAGACCAGTTTTATTATGCAAATCGACCAAGAAAGTCCTTGATCCAGATCTTTTGACACGAAATTGGTAATAATTTTTTGCTTTTTTGGTATCTGACAGTTCTAAATGTCGCATGCGTTCAACATTTACTACTTTTACCTTACTACTGTATTATTTATTTATTATATATATACGTACCATTGACAAGAACCTACGGAAACAATTGGCTAATGTTTCACAAAACCTTACACAGGCCAATTACGTATTTCCAAACTGCCAAATGGTAACAGATAAATTTCTTCCATGGTGCCAGTCTACTTTTTATTTTGCTCATAAATGTTATTATTATAATAATACAGAGTGTTCCCTGGAAAATAAAACTTCGAACAACTGTTTCTATTTGCATTTATACATCAGATTTTCTTTTGTGTTGTTTGGGGATACCCTGCATATATTGGTGATCGTGAAAAAGACTATAAAAATGTAAATTATGGGCCTGCCTCCCACTTATTTACTCCTAATGCAATATGCCTGCGTTTACCGCTTAATTTTTATCGCTGTGTGAAACGGTTTTTTATTTTTATTAATACAGTTACTTCCTGGCGTATACACAAAAAAAAAATCGTCGCGTTTTTATTTCGTTACTCATCGGTCGGTCGACGAGTTTTACATTATTTAACGAAAATTCAACCAAAACATCGTTAAATTAATAACATAACGGATAAAAAGGATCGCGAGATCGTGATCGATGGACAGAGGCAATGCATGATTTCGTGTTAAAATCTTCGTTTTTGTACAGTCATACAACAGTTATTATAGCAATTTATTTAAAGGGGACACAATGACGTCTTTCACAACGTGATTAATTGGATTAGTTCATTTTCTAAGTTTATTGAATTGATACTCAGAATGTTCTTAAATTTTCACTGATACCCTCATTTTCACAAGACGATTAATTAAATATAGTTAGTTAATTTTAGTAGTTTTAGTTACAATTGTTACCATGGTTGGTACTCGTATTTTTCCTATGTCTATTTTCACTACTTTTGTCTTGATTCTATGTTCTCATTTTCTAGAAACCAAGTTATCTCACTTCCTCAACTATATTTTGTGAATTATAATCGAATCAGGGTCTTCCTTTTCCCACCTTATTCCCCTTGAACATATCTTCAATAAACCTCCTTATTTTCGTTATGTTTTCACTTCCCTTGATTCCCTAATCAGAGTTCTATTGACTATTTTATTTGCCATTAAAGGACGAGATAAATAATTGTGATTAAGTCCAATAGCAATTGTTAACTCTGGTCATTAAACTTACTTAATAAACGGCCAATGTAATTAACCGTTCGGTGTTGGTTATAAAGCACAAGGACCTTTACTGTTTAATCCTACGTCGTTTTTCAACCCTGGCCAATGTTCTTAGAAAGTGCTTACATATTAATCGGTAGATACAAAAAGTTTTTACATACATAAACGAATGTATGGGAGACAACGCCCATGCACTTTATTTAATAAATATATGCGTACAGAGATGCTGTGTAAACGTACTTAGTAGTGTGAGTACGAAACGTGGGATGTTTGTGTGACATTTCCAAACTTGATGAAATTCCATTAGTCATGCATGGTTAATGTGTGTGTTGGGACGCTATTAACTGGATAGGTACGAATGTGTATTATATTATTGTAATAGCGGCATTTTTGTCGCGAAGTTTGTTGAACTTGGAGATCGAATCTTTCTGTCGATGTCTCCTGTCGGGGGGTCAAATACCTATCTCATCTGACCATATACATACTTACATGCTAATAGATACTTCTACCCGTTTGTATATGTATATTGTACTTATAATCGTCTGTCATGCAGCACGTTTCGACCCTTTAAACAATAACGGCGTCACGTGACAGCAACATCACCTGATGAATCACTCAGTCACATCTTCATCATCCTGATCACTCTTTGTTTCCTTTTTTTTGCATCCGGTGTCCATTGGCATGCATAACTGGAATTTCCGAAGCCATGGAGCTTCTTGTGGCGAATTTCTTTAGATTTTAAAATATTTATATTTATTATTGACAGATTGAGTCTCCAATACCTATAAGTTTGATGAAATTGTCTTGGACTTTTAACTTTGAAAATATTTGTTTATTATACCCACGAAGTCGTGATCAAACAAAAAGTTTAATTTTAAATTTGATAATTTTGCTTATTTAATTGATAGCAGCTGTTATTGTCTACTAAATTAATTTGTAATACTTAATAGTTGTTAATTACTCAAAAATATTTTCTTATATCATTACGTTGAACATTACGTACATGTAGACAATTGATCGGTTGTGTTTGTCAGATTGGCGATTAAAAAAGTATAAATAATAAGCGTACGAAGGTATTTTGTATTGTTACTGAAAGATAATAATTTAAAGCATTGTTGGTGCTTCTTTATCTGTTTGATATTATTCAATTCGATAATTAAAGCTGTTTATGCCTGTTTTGTAAGTATCCATAATGCTACCGCTGCATTTTGTAAAATAATATTATGATACAGTAACGCGTAACATTATTCTTTGCTTGCCTATAATTGCAATAAATTGTTGTTAGTACTAGTCAAGTACAATGCAACAATTGAATGTTTTCAAATAGAACAATAAATCAGATAACAAGGAGAATTACAAAAAAAGTTTTTTCACAATTTTTAATTGTTTCTTTAAGTTGGAACTTCTTTTCTCAAATTCTCAGAAGAATTAATTATTGACTTTGTTTTTAATTCAAACAAAAATTGAGGTAACAAAAACTATTAAAAAATGTTTTTGATCAAAAATTAGGATACTAATCTGGTGAAATTTTTAATTATTATTGTTGAAAATCTCAGTTCCAAATTGTCAGAAGAATCTTTTGGCAATATTTCATTATTGACTTTATTTTTGATTCGAACAAAAAACGAAGTAACAAAGACTATTAAAAAACAGTTTTTGATCAAAAATTAGGATACTAATCTGGTGACAATTTTAATTATTATTGTTGAAAATCTCAGTTCCAAATTGTCAGAAGAATCTTTTGGCAATATTTCATTATTGACTTTATTTTTGATTCGAACAAAAAACGAAGTAACAAAGACTATTAAAAAACAGTTTTTGATCAAAAATTAGGATACTAATCTGGTGACAATTTTAATTATTATTGTTGAAAATCTCAGTTCCAAATTGTCAGAAGAATCTTTTGGCAATATTTCATTATTGACTTTATTTTTGATTCGAACAAAAAACGAAGTAACAAAGACTATTAAAAAACAGTTTTTGATCAAAAATTAGGATACTAATCTGGTGACAATTTTAATTATTATTGTTGAAAATCTCAGTTCCAAATTGTCAGAAGAATCTTTTGGCAATATTTCATTATTGACTTTATTTTTGATTCGAACAAAAAACGAAGTAACAAAGACTATTAAAAAACAGTTTTTGATCAAAAATTAGGATACTAATCTGGTGACAATTTTAATTATTATTGTTGAAAATCTCAGTTCCAAATTGTCAGAAGAATCTTTTGGCAATATTTCATTATTGACTTTATTTTTGATTCGAACAAAAAACGAAGTAACAAAGACTATTAAAAAACAGTTTTTGATCAAAAATTAGGATACTAATCTGGTGACAATTTTAATTATTATTGTTGAAAATCTCAGTTCCAAATTGTCAGAAGAATCTTTTGGCAATATTTCATTATTGACTTTATTTTTGATTCGAACAAAAAACGAAGTAACAAAGACTATTAAAAAAGAGTTTTTGATCAAAAATTTGGATATAATCTGGTGAAATTTTTAATTATTAAAGTTGAAAATGTCATTTCTTAATTGCCAGAGGAATCTTTTGGTAATATTTCAATATTGACTTTATTTTTAATTCGAACAAAAACCGAAGTAACAAAGACTACTAAAAAGTTTTTGATCAAAAATTAGGATTATAATCTGGTGAAAATTTTAATTACTTATATAAGTTGAAAATTCCGTTTCCAAATTGTCACAATTTCTCTTGGCAATATTATACTATATTATGTATTACGATTATTATTAGTCATAGCACGTTCGTTGCTTTATTGTCTGCAGAATTCGACCTCCCTTATTATTTACTTTCACTGGTGGGGCCGCGAAACGCAGTAGATTACATAGATACAAGTCTGTCTGTCTGTCTGTCTATCCGCTGATCGCGTCGTCGATCTCGATCGATACCAACGACCACGATCCATTTCTACACTCATACATACATCTGCCGATGGTCTCGCGATTTCATAAAGAAAGAAAGGTCTCCATCAGTATCTCTTGCAGACAATTTAGCAAATAAAATACCGTGTGTGTGTGTGTGATGCGTGCAAGTTTTGCATAGATACATATCTGTGATCATCTTCGTAGCCGTGAAAACCAACCAAAGAAAGAAAGAATGAGTTACATACAACGAGAAGTACCAACTGACTGTATCTGTATGTATTTACTTGTACCTATGTATGTACAGCAAGCAAGCAGTACTTCCACTTAGTTATTGTTGTTATTGTTTCTTTTAGTCAGTCTGTACTTGAACGTTGACTGAGTTGGTTAACACGCGCGGATTTTCTCTTTCTCTTCGCCAATAGAATCTATACCAATACATATACATACAGATAGATAGATAGAAAGAAGCGGTCGTATGTTAATACCATCAGTAGGTGCCCATCCGTTTGATGGTACTTGCGGCGGCTATTCACATACGTGTACGAGAAATACTTACTGGTTGTTGGTCGGTTCAAACATTGTCTATAAAGTAGTGTAGGTGTTTAGACAATAACCGTTCGTCCAGTGTCCCAAGCGGTTGTGAATTTGAGTTTGTGGCGGTTTTTGTGTGGTAGTGTTCTTAAAAGTATTTTGTTACCTTTTTTTAATATTTATTTATCAGTTAACACCCCTGATAAACAAGGGGATGCTACGGTAACCAATCTGATCTTTTTTAATTATTTTTGTGATTGAGATTTTTGATTTTTGATTTTTTTGACTCAAAAGGCAGCTACTTTGCTTGTTATTTTTTTTTAAGTTTTTATTTGCGATAGAATTTATTATAATTTTGCTTCACGTATTTTTCAATATCAGTCAATTAATAATTAATCATTATATTCGAATGATTTTTAATTTTTATGGGTTTTTCTAATAACAGTAACTTATATTATCGTTAACATTCTTTCAGTTCGAATGGAACAAATAGATAACCACCTATACTATTTTAGAACACAATTTATCGTATCTAATACATATATTTACGAAATGAAATTATTTTTGTTAATTGTTGTCATAACTCATAATTTTATCGTTTATTTACAAAATTATTTTATTTGCTAACATACTGAAAGTACAGTGGATTTCATTTATAACGACTTCGGATGTAACGTCTATTTTGGTTTTAGCGACTAATTTTAATTACAAGATACTGTAAATCTCATACTGAGTGACATTGCGACCGAGTTTGTTTACATTCACAGATAGTCAGCAGTTGTACTTAGTAATTGTTTATAAATGTTAAAGTTGGTAAAGTTAAATCTAAAAACCAGTTACTCTGGGTACTTTTCTTGGCTAATTTCATTCTTTCTCTCTTTCTTTGTATATAGCGATTTCCGCATATAGCGACGGAATTTAATGATCCTTTCATCGTCGTTATAAACGAAATATAATGTATTAGGCGCCACTTGAGTCACTTGGAGATGTAAAAAACTTTATAAAAATGTTCAGATTTATTATTTATTGCCTAGATACGTATAATAACGGTCAATTTTTAATTTATTATAGTCGTTCATTACCATAGGTTTAGTGTGTGCTTGTGTAGGACGTTGGTACCTAATATATGAATGTTATTACGGAATTTTTAAAGAATCAAAGATCTGCCCACGGATTCTAAATCTGCACTGTATCTGACGACTGAGACACGTTTCTATATTATTTACATCGCTACCGCGTTAAAAAAGTTATTTATACATTTAAATAAGGCTCAATTATTGCATAAGAGACCACTGTTTCGTACAAAGCAGTGTTTGCATCAAGGTTATTGCTATAGTAAAAAAAATGTTATTAAGTACATTGTGGGTGATTACAGGATAGGATACCAGTGGTACCACAATGTATTTATTTATTATATTGTTAGGTTTGCAAGACTGTTGATCACTTCTAAATTTGAACCTATTAGTAGTGTTATACAATAAAATCTTGAAACGTTTCAAAAATATGATATTCTACAACTAATTTTAAAAAATACTCCAAAAAAAACCGACTACCACCACAATTTCTAGTAGAATATTTGTCAGTTAGTATTATTTGTTTAAATCGGGTAAAAACTAAAGTGCATTGGCTATTTGAATGGAATAAGTGCCCGTCCGTCGTCTGGTAAAATTGTAATAATAAGTGATTGTGGGCAGGCTGCTCACTCCCTTTTTTGCAAACATTTTACAAAATGAGGTCGGTTTGGTTTTATCGAAAAAAGCATAAATCAACACCGCATTGATCCTTTTTGCTTGCTGGCAACGTTAAGTACACATACCTAATACTTCCCAAGGTATAAAAGCGTTAATAATAATCACGTGGCGTTGCTGCAGCAAACCCGCCTGTCCAAGAACTTTGATAAATGTTGATTTTCTAGTCATTATGCGTACACTTTGAGATATAAAATACCCCGAAAGTAGTTTTATAAATTATTTTTCGATCCAAATGCCTTAACAATTTAAAACTGAAAAACAAGTTAAATTTTCAATTTCTGAATATTTTTTTAATTTCTCGGTAAGAACTCGTTATTAGGCTAAGTACTTTTTTTACAATGTCCATTGAGTTGTTAATTTTGTCTTGTCGAAACTTTGGTAACATGCATAATTGGTCCATAATTTATTTACATTTTCCTTTCCAAATTCCGGAAGAAATTATTATTCTTATATGATTATACAGAGTTGTAGTGTAGGTACCTGTTCACGAACTTTATGAACTGGGACTGCAGATTTATTATCAAATTAAACTAAACTAATTTGGAACTTTCGCGTTTAATTAATATCTACTTGCATTAATTAACTTTCTAACCAGGCAGATAATTATGATATGATTCTTTTTTTTTTTTTTTTGTAAAAATAATGAAAACTTTTCGTATGCAGTTGATAATAATTAATCATACAGGGTTTTTCAAGTTGATGGGCTATTAGAAGTTTATGAATTAGTAGAAGGAATTCAATTCTGAAACTTGGGCTCATTTGGTTATTGTTTATGCCGCTTCTTTTAAAAATATTTTCAAGTTCGATTTACATCCGGTTATACCGGAAGTCGATACCAACTTTGTTATTTTAAATGGAATGGTATATTTTTACACTGAATTCGAATAAAACGTGTAATTCTAAGGTAAGTTTGATAACCAACTTGTACACCTATGACGATCGGTTTCTGAGTTAATTTAATTTATAGAAAAAAAATCGCTACCGCAACCCAAATTATAAAAAATCATAACTTCCACAAAATACGACTTAGAGTGTTGAAATTTTTACTAGTAATAGCTGAATATTAGTGCTAACGCCTTGACAAAATTGAATTAAATAATTTATACAGGGCGTTCAAAATAAAATTCTAAAATTGAAAAACTTCAAACACGAATTACCTCGTTTTTTCAAATGGCACCTACTATTTTTATTTTTCAATCGATTCCTTTTTTATCCTCTTTCGATCTATATGGATACTTCCTATTTTATGAAAATTCAAAATTTTCAATTTTATAAAATAGGAAGTATCCATATAGATCGAAAGAGGATAAAAAAAGAATCGATTGAAAAAATAAAAAATAGTAGGTGCCATTTGAAAAAACGAAGTAGTTCGTGTTTGAAGTTTTTCAATTTTAGAATTTTATTTTGAACGCCCTGTATAAATTATTTAATTCAATTTTGTCAAGACGTTAGCACTAATATTCAGCTATTACTAGTAAAAATTTCAACACTCTAAGTCGTATTTTGTGGAAGTTATGATTTTTTATAATTTGGGTTGCGGTAGCGATTTTTTTTCTATAAATTAAATTAACTCAGAAACCGATCGTCATAGGTGTACAAGTTGGTTATCAAACTTACCTTAGAATTACACGTTTTATTCGAATTCAGCGTAAAAAATATACCATTCCGTTTAAAATAACAAAGTTGGTATCGACTTCCGGTATAACCGGATGTAAATCGAACTTGAAAATATTTTTAAAAGAAGCGGCATAAACAATAACCAAATGAGCCCAAGTTTCAGAATTAAATTCCTTCTACTAATTCATATACATCTAATAGCCCATCAACTTGAAAAACCCTGTATGATCATTATTATACGTAATAATATGTCCCTGATGGCAGTAACAGTTGTCATTGTGGTATTGATATTTTGAAGAATGTTTATTTAATGAGAAAAATAATTATGTGTACTTAGTCCAATTTTCGTGGTGATGGTTGTGGTGTGGCCTGCAGTTTCGTCGAGTTTCTTATCTGATCGCCAGCACGTGACGGGCCTTTTTGCCAGCATTGCATGACAACGTTCAATTATCTTTGGTTGTTTAGGTACTGCGAAAACTCTATCCATCGCTGCCGCAGTTTTTGTCACAACTTTTTTACCGACTGCATTTTGTCAGTCGTTTAGGCGCTTTTTTAGTACGTATTAAATAATAATCTTGCACCGAAATCGACCTAGTTCAACTCACTGTCAGCTTAGGTACATATATTAAAATAAAGCCCAATTGTAATAATGTTTTAGGTACCTACGAATACCTGGTGTAATGTTTTCGATTTGTGTTGGTCCAATTGTAAATTAAAATAGGTTCAGTTGTATTCATTACAATTAATACTTTTAATACAATAAATATTTTTAAGTTGTTATTAATTTAATTAATAAACTCCAAAAAGGGATTCACAATTATAACAAATTTAGTTTGGACGAGACATAAGTGTGTTCAAACATATTAATTATTCACCTATGCAAATTTTATAAGTATGTATTAATAAATAATAGAAAAGCAAATACATAGCAATAAACGATTTTCACTTACGATTACGGTACACCTATCATGTTGTGTCGTGTTTTGTTGACTCGTCTCGATTAGAAAGGTCAACAAACCAATTTTGCTGACAGTTCTAATTACCAGAAGATGTTGCCCTGCCACCCATCCCACGCGAAAACAATTGTTAATACAAAAAAATACATACTTATGTTGTGTGTACAGTTGTCAATTATCCAGAGCAACGGCCGAGTAAAATAAATCATCATTGTGTAGGTACTTACCTAATACCATCTTGGTCTTTACGTTTAAGTTTTCGTTAATTAAATCGATACGGTTTTGTGACCATCAGGAAAATTATTAACCAGCCGGAAGTGGCGTCATTTCTTATTAAACGTTTCTAAAAATAGAAACAACAAATCATCTCTGAAAACTAAAACCCTGGTTACATGGTAAAAGACGCACTCAAAGTGACGCTGTCGATTTGACGCTCTCTTAGTAATCTCCCTGCGCCTCCTCCTTAAGAAGTAGTATCCATTTTTATTAAACGTTTCAAAAAATAGAAAGAACGAATCATCTTTGAAAGGAAATCCCAATGGACGTAGCCACATGTAAAAGATGCACTCAAAGTGACGCCATTGATCTGACGCTCTCTTGGTAGTTTCCCTGTGCCTCCTCCTTTTTTATTTATCTTCAATATCAATGAATTTATCTTGTCTTTAATAAATCATAAGTATCAGGATCAAATTTTAAGATTGTATGATTAAATAAATTGAGTTAGTTATATTTTTAATTTCTAGCATTGAAAATGTCAAAAACAGTGACAATTTAATCAAGATTGGTAAGAATGGTGGTTTGGTAAATCATAAGTTTGCTAAAAAGTTACCGGTGCAAGAAATAATTGTCATTGAACAGATGGTAAATGAGATGTAGTAAGTATTTAGGAATATTTAATTTAAAATTAAACTTTTTTATAAAATTCCTTAACGGTATTCATTCCAAATATCTAATAATGGATATCTAGTATTTGAAATTTATTGCCCATTTTTTACTGTACATATTTTGGTTTATTTTATCGTAAAATTAAAAAATCGAAATGGTCCACGTCTTGTAAGAAAGTAGGTACTTACGTGTTCTTCTTGATGTCGTCTCTTCTTTATATGCACCTTGTCCCGGATTCATACCGAAGGCTGTTGCATACTGAGATAATCTGATGCCTTTTACGGTCATCGCTGTCTGCGTAATTTAAAACTTATAAACAAGATATAAATATGTAGATATTTATAGTCGAATATAGAACTATCATTTTTGTTATAAAATCGCTGCAGTAGTGGCTACCGTAATTTTTTACAAAAAAAATTGGTTGAAATTATTTAGCTTCGTTTGGGACTGTAGGTACATAATAACAATGACGCTGTTTTATGTGGCACGATGGCCTTTCCAATTACACTATTTATTTTTTCTGGCATTGAACTTAACATATATCAATAATATTTTCTGAATGGTTAGCAGAAGGGGTTACTGTAATGGTAACTATAATATTGAAAGTACCTATCTACTGGTGCTAAAATTTTAAGTAAATAATCAATTTAACGAACCTGAAGTCAATAACAATTTCCTACAACAATCGAATGATGATTGTTGTTTTAATGGTGGAGACAATATAATAATTATTATATATCTTATATATTATTTTATTATCTCCACCAGTTCTTACGATTTTTAATTCTTTTTCAAATAAGTCAGTCGTCTTCGCAAATTTAATAAGAAGGTGGTAAAAATTCACACACTGTTTGTGAAAGTGAAGATGTTTTAAAAATTAACAAACAGAAACAGAAACAACAATTAGTGTCAGTGAATGAGAGTGCAATAGAACCGCATTTATTTATGGTTTCATCGCGTGTTTCATACACGATGCATTACGAATTAAGCCATCATCAGGATCATTATCAAATGTCTACGTTACAAGATTTTTCCCGTTTGCGCCTCTCTTCTCCCGAAGAACCGCCCGATGTTCCCGTCATCTACGTGGCCATGGCGACCTGGATACCCAAGTGCAACATGAGTCCCGAAAAGTATGTCTTAAAATTATTAATTTTTAAAAAGTTTTAACGTGCTTATTACCTACATATATACATTTCTTTGTTGTTAATAATTTGTTTATATCTATGATATGCGATTTTTTGTTTCGCTTTAACCTCGTTTCTGATCGAGATACAGGGAGAACTTACGCTACACGGTCGTAGTTGATTATTTTGTTTTGATTGTGATTTAATCGTCCCATTATTATTAGGGTAAGTATTTTGTATGTATGTGAACTATCTGCATCGTGTATCAGCAATTGACATTCGACATGTCGTTAAACAGATAGTATCTGTCTGTACTTTTTTATTATTGCTACTACATACGATGCCTATTTATGGTCTTTATTATTACAATAAGCTGTGTTTGTAGCAATTATTTGGGTTAAGGTTCTAATAACAGTAAAAGTCCAGATGGACAAGACTTCTAGTGAATGATACGGTTGAACTTGATTTTTTTTTTCTTTAATTAAACTATACTGCTGACAGTGCAAACCAGACAAACCACATAATGTAAAAACTAAACATTTTTTTTATTTTATACGTTTTGTGTTGTCGCTTTTTTCGTAATGTTGCATGCTGATACTGCATTACGTACATAATACGTAGTCCACCTTAGACCGAAATAAAAACTTTCATACACATTAGCGATGCTAATCACTGCACCAGGTAAGATTTCCCGATCTAGAATTTACCACGTAAACAAACAAAACTTTTGTGTGTTTTAGATGCCACGGTTGTTGCCATATGTTGTGCGAGTTGTAGCAGTTTCTATTTTGGTCTCGGGAGGGACATGTAAACTAGTCTGCTATATTCTAAGAAAATATATTTTTCTAGCTTTGAAGAGGATCACAGTTTGATGCGTCATATGCGAAATGAAGACACAACACAGGAACCGTTCGCATTAAAGTCATCTCAAAGTGACGAAAGTCAAATCACTTCCTCCGCTATTGATACAGTCAATAACAAAAATGACACTTTGTCATCAGAATTAGACCAGAACGAGGAGTCCTTGGTACTAAGGATATCCGAAACTGACGAAAGTCAAACTTCAGTTTTGGATTCAAAAAGCCTCAATACCACAGAGTCAAATATTAATATTATCCATACTGATTCTGATGCCGGTGCTTCTTTGGAAGTCCAAAAGGAATCCAAATCAGACCAGACAGAAAAAGAAGATAATTCTGACATTAATAAAGGAGACCCGGGAAGTGATTTGGAAGTCATGGAAGTAGACAGTGAGAACGATTCCTCTTTCTCCAAAAATTTCCTCTCCAGTACTGATATGGCAGAAATGAAATCAAAGATCAAAGAGAACATTTTAAAAGCCAATACAGGGAAACCGATGAGCCCAAAAAATCTCCAGAAAAGGATAGAGACAGAGTTGAGGAAAGAACAGAGGCGTATAGAGCGTGAGGAGAAAGAAAAAAAGAGACAGGAATTGAAAGAGGAAAAGATAAAGCAAAAACAGGAAAAGGAAGAGCAACGTAAGAAAGAGCTAGAAGCTAAACAGAAAGAAAAAGAAAAGAAGCGGAAAGAAAAAGAAGAACTGGAAGAGCAAAAGCGTAAGGAACGCGAACAAGAAAAAATGAAAAAGCAACAGGAGATGGAAGAAAAAAATAAGGAAAAGCAAAAACTTGAAGAACGTAAACAGAAAACAGCCGCTGTTTTTGCAAGTTTCTTTACAAAAAAACCAGAGCCTATAGATGATTCCTTTAAAAAACCGAAAGAACCTTCGGAGCCTTCCCTTTTCAAACCGTTTGAGATTAAACTCGATATGAGATTGGCTCCATGCACAAGAACCGAAATAGACAATGATAAAAAAGAAGAGTTAATAAACCACCTGGAAAAGCAAAACGCCACAAATTTATATTTACAAGAACTTAAAAGTGGAAAAGCTGTTGGCACCTCGCCTAAAACTTGGCTTTACGAAGATAACGACGTAAACAACGGTGATGTTGTCATAATTGAAGAAACGCCACTGGGCGAGAGTATTTTGCAAGAGGATAATAACGCAAAGGCTTCGAAATTGAAAGCCAAATTTTTAATGTTCCACGACAACAGAAGGCCAGCGTATTTCGGCACTTGGCGAAAAAAGAGCAAACATATCAAACCAAGAAAACCGTTGTCACAAGATAAAGAAAATTTCGACTACGAAGTAGATTCAGACGACGATTGGGAAGATGAAGAAGATGCTGGAGAAGTAGAATCCCTAAAAGGTTCTGACGAAGAAGAAAAGGAAGCTTCAGATAACGAGTATGAAGTTGATAATGAATTTTTCGTCCCTCATGGTCATCTAAGTGACGACGAAATGAACGACGAAGAAGAAAAACCGCTGTCACCAGAAACCCATAAAGCTCACCTAAAACTGCTGAAGAGCGAATTCGATGAGGAGAGAAAGAGCAAAACAATGCGCATCAAGCCTCGTATTTTGGGTTGCGTGTGGCAAAACAAGGTCAAGGATAACGTTGACGAGGCCATACAAAAGTTCCTGGAACCGTTCTCCGTTTTATGTGCGGGTCCCATCAAAATTATAAAACGAAGTGCCATGAATAATCAGTCTCCTAATAAAAAGATTTCTGCTCCCATAAAACTGGAGAAAGAATACATTCCAGCCTTCTTGGCATTGATACATGGGAACATTAAGAACCGAAAATTTTTGGTAAACGAGTTTATGGCATATTTGAGGCAGAAGGGGATCGATTTTACAATATCCAAAACTTCTCTCAATAAAGAATTACAGAAATTAGCGAAATGGACGAAATGTCCTGAAGAAGGTCCAATGTTAAATAAACTGTGCTGGTTTGTTCCTGAAAAAATCAGAAATGAGTACCAGCTGGACCTTACGCTACCGAATAATTGGAATTACATACAAAAGGATCCATGTGATTAGAGTTTAAGTTGCATTTATTAATTATATCTTTAAGTTTTATTAACAATTAACAATAGAATTAATTAAAAAAAAAAAAAACGTGAGCCATTATTAAATATTTGTAGTTTCAAAATAAAAATTGTTTTTACAATCAAATAGGGTCTTTTTTATTGTATTATCAATTTTATCTAGGTATTTAAAACTTGGAAACTAATATAATTAGAAGGAAACGAGGACGGTGCGCCAGGAGTTTTTTAGTCCAGGTTATCTGTTTAAAAAGGTCATTGTATTGGACGGCATGTAAATAATTACCAGCAAATATTTAGTGTGTAAATAGCAAATACAAGACAATGCAGTAAATGTCGTCATGAGAAACTGAAGTGGTGACGTTTCTAATTAATTGATGTCCGAGGTCTTCAGAAGGAATGAAAAAGTATTTCAAATTTATGTTTCCGCTTCCTTTATTTACCTCTAGTAGATTGAGTGTAGATTGCAATTAAATGATAAAGGAATCATTCTCGGTCTTGGAGGGTTGTTGACCCCAAGTCTGTTAATGCACTAAGACTAAGGAGATCCACAGGGTCATACTTACGATTACTTGCTCACCATCATTCCCATTAAACCTCGCGTAATGAAGGTATAATCAAAGCTGGGAATTTCCAGAAAGGTTCGAAAATGTACAAGGAGTTTTAAGAAGGTTAAGGAATCTTAGAAGTTTCCAGAAGACTCGAGAATATTTTATAAATTTTTAGAATGTACTAGAAATTTCCCAAATGTTTCGACAATGTTGTAGTAATTTCCCAGAAGGTTCAATAATAATCTAAAAATTCGAGAATTTTCTAGGAATTTTCGGAAGGTTTAAGGATCTTCTAAATACTCCACAAGACTCGAGAATGTTTTAAAATTTTCCAAAAGTTCCAAGAATGTTGTGTAAATTTCCAGAAGTTTCAAGGATGTTCTAGTATTTCCAGTAGGTTCAAGCATGTTTTACAGAAAATTCGAGAATCTTTCGGGATTCTCCAGAAGGTTTGAGAATATTGTAGAATTTTTCGCAAGAATATTATAGAATCCTATAGACTTTATTACATTGGAGTAAGGAATAACAACGAAATTAAATAAAGACCACTTCCTAAATACTACAAATACCTATTTAAAGTCTTATTCTTATTGTTGTCTGTCTTAAATATTTCCAATGATACATTATACCTTATTGTAATTATGAGTGTAGAAATAATTTAACCAAATTTAGCTCCAACCTTGGATTTTTTATCACATCTATAGATCTCCAAGAACCGAACAGTCAGTCGGATTCTTTTTATCGTCTATAATATTTATGATATCTACATTGATCTTCAGGTTAATTATACCGAATTGGGCATTTAGAAAAGAGCAAACATTGAGTGTGTTGTGCGAACTTTTTGCGACATGGTATTAGAGTTATATAACAATCTATGGTATATTATACTATAGTTTGATAGTATCGTAAATTTTCATGTTCCAAGTTCATCTTACGTAACTGTGTCAGTGCTATCGAACCCGCTTTTTATTTCTGTCGAAATAATTAATTAAATGGTCGGTGAATAATGTCTAGGGTGTGTCCCTGGCTGTGCACGCAAAATAGTAATCGGTCTCCTGCTGGAACAGACATCGGAGGAACTAAAGGAAGACAGCTATGGTGATGTATAACCTTTTTGGATTTGATTTGTCCCACAAAATTATATTTGCTAATTTCCATCTAAATTAAGCTTTGATTATACTTTTGCCACATCATGATTTTTGAAGGAAGGAAGGGGCGAACGAAATCACAGTTGGTTAGGTTTAGGTACTTTCAAATCTAATTTATTTGCACCATTGACTTATTGTGTACAGACATGTCAATTACAAGTTAGTAGTCCAATTATCATTTGTCATAATGTCTGATATCGGTCACCGTCGCTTTAAAAGTCCTTGCAACATTCGTTTGAAAATTTGCATTCATTCTGCGATTGTAAAACAAAAGGGGCGTCAAATAATAATGTAAATATTATCTTATCGAGCATTGTCTTCACGTGAAAACATTAAAAGGAGGTGTGGAACATTGTTTCGAAACGGGCGACCTTAATTTGTCACTCTGTCGATGTGTATTGTTGGCTAAGAACAAATACACCAGGATAATTTCTAGATAATCTTGACTTATTTATAGTAATTTCAACAAGTCATAATTATTGTCATGTTTTAATCGGAAAAAATATTTTTAAAGTCAAAGAACGTATTAAATTTTTTTAAATACCAAAAATGCAAAACAAAAACGAATATTTTTTTATGTAGCATAGATAAGGACTTAATTTGTATTGATCAGTCAATGACGGTGTAATGTGGACAAAACTAATGTAGTGCTTCAAATTGGAACAACTCTGTCCTTCTGTGTGTATGTAATGCGTTTAAAAGGCCTTGTATCAAGTCATCATAATCTTATTCTAGGCGAAGTTTTAGAGCCTTATACGGTTTCGCCGCATGACATTTTCCACGTGTCCAAACTGGCACACAAATGACACAATTCGTCAGGGAAATCACACAAAAACAACAAACACTAAATGCAATCATTTTATTTTATGCTACTGTTGTTACATTTTTTTTAATGGTGTTAGGTACATTGCTCACGTTGCAAGTTGCTGCATCTATTTTATATTAATTAATGATTTATTACTTTATTTGTAACAATAAAATATGACCCCTGGAGGTAAAAATGTCGTCCTGTCTTATGATTGTAGAAAATGTTTTATTGTTTATTTCTTTGCAGTAGTGGGAGGACCCATAAGTCGCGTCAATATGACCGTGATAACAGTAGCCTGGAGCGACGCTACAAGAGGAGCCATCGTCGGTCGCCGACGTCGAAGAAGCGCCACCGGCACCGCGCCGCCGGAGGTCACGAAAGGTCCCTTTCACGTCGAAAGCACAACAGTC
This sequence comes from Agrilus mali, assembly GCA_029378335.1. Taxonomy (NCBI): domain Eukaryota; kingdom Metazoa; phylum Arthropoda; class Insecta; order Coleoptera; family Buprestidae; genus Agrilus; species Agrilus mali. The sequence continues at coordinate 3,440,944 of CM055663.1, read as the reverse complement.
ACCGACGCTCGTACTCCTCGGACCAGGTCAGTGTCAATTACAATAGGGTGATGGGGGGGTTGCAAGTGCGCGAGCGCGCGCACGTTATCGCAATTCCTCCCCAGTCACGACGACTTTGTCTCTTAATTCCCCGGGGAGGCAGTCATAATCTACTGAAAGAAGCGAAAATGTTGTCGGATTAACTGAAATAACTTTGGTTTCAAAAAAGACGAAGCGTAGTTACATTTATATATTTTTTAAATTTATTTACTGATTGTGAAGACTAAAGGTCTTATGTATGTTTGTACCAAAAGTCTTTTATGGAACTTGAAAGGAGTGGCACATTTTTGCTTCACTGTTTTTATTGTTAATATACCAACATTAGATGTCATCAAATTTAAAAGAGTAATACACTTGAAAACAACCCCTTTGCATATTAAATATAATAATAACAAAAATGAAATTTAATTTTTTAATTGTTTTAAGTAGTTTTGGTTAAGGATGATTGCCTCCACCGGTACTAAATTGTTCGGTAAGGATTGATTTTTTTGGATTTTCTCTTTGTTTTTATTACAATATTTTCCTTTATTATTTGATTAAAATATTATTACATTCACACACTTTAAACATTACCAGTCTCAATCCTTTGGCATTCAAAACCCTCTTTCGAATCCTTTTTATAACATCCTGTTCCAAATAAAAAAAAAAAATAAAAAGAAAGAAGGATGCCTGCTATTTTTTGCTGTTTCTGTGCACAAATTAATTAACAGAAATAATAAATAGGGGTTTAGGGTAAATGGCAAGTTTAAGTTATTTTTAAGAAACAGAAAATAGTGGACAATTTTATTGAAAGTTAAGTTTAGGTTAGATTTTGGTTTTGATTATGCAGTTGCTTTCCATTTCCATTATCTTTTAGTCGTGAGCACGTATAATTAATTAACAAAAATAATAAGGGTTTGGGGCACGATTTAGTTGAGTGGGGGACCGAATCTGAAAACAAAAAAAAAAACATTTTTCCTTTCATATTATTATCCAAAAAAAATTAAAAAAACAGAAAAGAAAGTTATAGTAGTATTTTGAGAAAACTAGTGATTTAAGGGGAGGCCCCTTGCCCTACCTGGCTACGCCAATGGTTTAGGGTAGAAGTTATGTTAAAATAATTGTTTTAAAATTTGAGAGAAATAGCTGACAATTATATTGAAAGTAAAATTTTGGTTTTAGTCATGCACTTTCCCAAGAAATAAGATTTTGAAGTTGATATCATCATATCCATCTATTATTTATCCTGACTGACGTTGAAAGTCTTGTAATCCTTTCGTAATTAGCTGCATGATGTATTAATTTTTTACCTTCAAATTAATCTCGATTTTAATTTTGAAATATCCTTTTTTGGAGGAAGGAAATTGGCAAGGCTGTTGCCTGAGTAGAAAGAAGGTTAACTGGCTTTATATATTTACCTATGTATGAATGTAGATTATTGTGATCGTGTCACATTTTATAGTTCCTCTATTGAATAATTTTTCTTTTGCTGGTGCCAATCAATTAGGTACTAATTTATTTGGTAACTAACATCCAACATCTGTGGTTGCACTTCATAATATATACATATTTGTTAAACTCCTGGTTCTTAGCCTTTGTTATCGTGCTCTTATTTACTTCATTTACGTAAATTGATTATGATAACAAATAACATAAATAAATAATTATAACTTCTTGCGCATGTTATGGTATTGATTTATTATTACTTCGAATAGAAAAATTAAAATCTCTCGTTCAAAGTACGTCTTGTATGTACTTTATTAATATTATTTATGATGATCAAATAATGTTTTCTGTAAATTTATTAGTTAATAATTTTTGATTGTATTATAATGGAAAGTCTCTAAGTATCTATTATAGTTTTTGAACTTCCTGTAGGACACACACATTACAGCTTTTGTTGTTTCTTGGAAAACACTCAGTTTATGGTCTCGTGGGTGGTTTTATTTTCGAGTTTTTGAAAACCAAAAGCAGTTGTTATTATTAGGTCAGATCGGGCTCAAACCGTTACAGATTTTCTGGGAAGGATAATGACCACTTAAAAAATTCATTTGTAGAAGTAAAATTTCTTATTATTTCCACGTGGACAATTTAAATTCTTGAAACACTTATATAAATTTTGGGAAATTTAAATTTTATTTATTTGCTATGGGGAGGAAATTAAGAATTTAACTTCTTTAAATTAATTAAAATCCTTAGTCTTAAAATTGTGTGGACAGGAAGAAATCTTTCTTTCAGTTTAGAATGTTATTTTGTTGATCATCGCTTACAATTTTTTTATTCTTTTAGGGAACTTACATTTGATTTATTTACTGAAAGGAGGAAATCGAAGATAAAATTGTTTGTACCTATAAATCGTAAAAATTCTCAAATTGTGTGGATAGAAGTAATTATTTCTGATTAACGTTTACAATCGTCGATCATCAGTTCGGAATGTTATTTTTTTGGTCATCGCTTAATTTTCTTTTCTTTGTTTTTTGGGAAGCGTTATTTTGATTGCGATGATGATTAACGCCTGGGTCATAAATAGTCGGCGCTCCTTTTTGCACACGCGGCGCGTTATTTTTTCTCCTTGTTTATTTTCGACACGGTCCGACATTTCGCACGAAACAAAACTTGCATGCACCGACGACGCCAGGCGTCGTCGGTCGTCGGTTGCGGCCAAAAACAAACAAGTGAGCGTTCGTTCGACAAAGACGCGCGCGAGAGTCCCACAACTCCGATTTAGATGACCACCACGTTACCGTGGTGGGTCGGACGCCGGTAGGCGTAAGCGGCGGTCATCGGGACGGATGACGGACGACGCCATGCCGTGACGGCGGTCGTGCTGTACCAGTGCCACCGGGGACGGTCGGTTGTGCAAAAAAAAAAAAATTAAGACGTTTCATTCATTGTCGTGTGACCCTTCCGGTAAATCGCACGGAAGAAATGCCCATTATGTGGGAGGAACACGAACGCGAACAGGAACAGGTAGTAGTATAATGAGAACGAGAAAATACTCCCTGAGGACGGACGGACAGACACACGAAACAAAAAGTCGTCTACCATTAGAAGGAATAGAAAAAGAAGAAGAGTAAGTCAAAGATGTTTGCTTCCTAATACATAATTGTTATTATATCCTGTTGTTGGTAATACATAATATGTAACTTATTTTGGTTGGCTCTCGATAAAACAAAACTACGACGCATCTGGTGTTGTTTTCGTTTGTTTGGTGATCGCAAAAAAATACTTGCACGATCGGTCAGTTTACATCATTATTTGTTAAAATTGAATTTACACCGTTGTCGATTTTAAAAGTAGCCATTGCCAAAGTTCCAATTGGCAAATATTTTGGTTGCCGGAGGAAGTAAAACTTGCCGTTGCACCATAACGGTTTCTATAATTAGATTCGTATCCGAAAACGTTCGCGGAATGTGTGTAAATTGCACCGAAATAACTACCAAAAACTTTACCTCTTTACTATCAGAAAATTTGGTATGTCGTATTGCCAAAAACTGTCTCAATTACTCTTTACTTTATTTTATTATATTTGTTGTTTTGAAAGGTGGTAACTTACCGCGATGGCTGATTGGTCGCCGGCACAGAAGAGGGCGGCTGCTCGTATGTTCGCCCAGGCGCTGCCCGTTGCGCGAACCAAAACCCAAACCCGTCATATACCCCTAAGAAAGTCGTTAATGGTCCCCTTGAGACCATCGTGGCGACTCAATCTCGAATCGCCGCCTGCCAAGAGCAATCGAAAATCTGACGAACCATCTCGTAAATCTGACGTAAAGCGACACCATTCAACCCCCCAGGCGTTCAAAGTTGAGTCAAAATCTAAACCGAACGACCCTTGTTCGCTTTCCTTGATTATCCTTCCTAATAGTAATAATTTACACCCATACACAAATCAGGATGTTCCTGGAACAACAAGTATTGAATGTTTATCGTCTGTTTCAAATTCTAAATGTGAAAGTGGATTATGGCCTCGTCCACCCTCCTTATCCAAAATCAAAAATGAAACAGACTGCGATTTATCCAAAGAGTCTCATGTGGGCTCTCCTTTATCTAAACTTCCGTCACCTCCTCCAGAGTGGCTATCCACCCTGGACACAACAACCAAAAACCAAACCCCTAATACTGAAACCAGTAAAGTCACTGTGGAGTTCGAAATGCAGTACGATGATGATGGCCAGTTTTCAGAAGATAACACCAAGACCTCTAATCTTCATGTTTCCACCACTTCCATAAATATATGGCCCACAGTGACCCTGCCCATCACCACTGCGGACCTTTCCTCTTCCGAAGATGCTGCCCTTTCCTTTTCTGAGGATGTAGCCCTTCCCTCTTTTGAAGATGTATCATCTGCATATGTAGATTCGTCCTCTACTCAAAAAAAATCAAACCGTAAACAGTCTCATCTTAGTTTTGTCACCATTGACGTGTGGTCATCTTTGCCTGACAGTGAATTGGAAACTGGCCCTCCCCCGTCTTGTTTTTCGTCGGATATCAAACTAAAATTAAAGAAGTTGGAGCAAACGATTGAAGACCAGCTTCCTCCCCGTTGTTCTCCTGGGGCCAGTGGTTTTCCAAAGTCTTCTTGGCCTCCTACACCTCGTCGACAGTCACTCGTTTCGCCATTATCCCATTCCGCACCGACTTTTTTGTGGCTTTCTTCGTCATTTTTTTCGTCTCAAACGAAAGAAATTAAGGAAACGGTGTCTGTCAGCAAAGACACAGTACTTCCTTTGAAAATAAACTGTTCGTTGTTCGATTCATACCGAAGTGATCCTACATCTACTTATTCGCCACCCAAAAAAATTTCGTGGACTCCTGTTGAGTCTTCTCAGTTATCCAACAACTCTGCAGGAGTAATTTCACCATCAACCAAACCTTTGAACTTTTTGTATGACTTATGTGACGATTCATTGACACAATTCCATCCTCCAACAACTACAGATGGCCTCCATCTTCCTGATGGTTCGTGTGACCCATGGCCTTCCTTTCCTCAATCCGCCCAAAACAATACGAATCATCAAGAAGATGCTTGGCCCTATGATGACGATTCATTTACACAGTTACATCCTTCAACAACTATAGATAACAGTACCACCAACAAGAACCTCTACCTTCCTGCGTTACCGTCAGTGGCTGATGGTTCCTGTGACCCATGGCCTTCCTCTCCCCAATCCATTGAAGATAAATCCTTTTCGTTGTCCCAAAATAATAAGACTCAGCAAGAAGACGCTTGGCCTTCGACTCTTCCTGTTGTCAGTGGGTTTCCAATGATGAATGGAGACTGGTCACCGTCCCCTTTGTGCTCGTACGAGTCACCGCCGCGTATAGACGACTTTTTCGATGATGATAACAACGAAAACGATGACGTAACGAGTCTTGACATCACCTGCGACGCCTTTACCACCCCCGAGGTTATTTTTGTCACTTTTTAAGTTGTACTGTTTGTAACTGTACCGCCGCAGGGCTTGCATAATGATCACGCTAATTACTAACCAACATCAATGGAACACCCTCTATCGATCGATTTTAACGACTTCACTTCGGAATTATCGTTTGAACAGTAGGTAATAAAATCCAATAGGAGCTAACTTTTACAGTTGTCCAATAATAAATAACAAGTGGCTTATACTATTCACGAAAGTATTATGTGATTTTGTAAAACGGTCATCAGCCAAAGGTCGGACCTACTGAAACGGCAACAAATTGAAAATCGATTACTCAGCAATTGCAGAAATATATTTGTTTATTGATTGATCAAAAATCGATTGCTGTTTTTGTTTTAGTTACAATTAGTTAATACTGAGTTGTTTTGCATAATGAATTTTATTTACTATGTACTTTGAGAATTTAGGCCAAATTCTAATATAGTCTATTAACAATCCGATTAGCATGTTACTTACTTCCTTAAGCAATTTGTAACGACCCACTTAACGGCCTTTCCATTCTTTTTTCTGCCTTTTGATCTTGCAGCGTAGCGATAATTACGTACTGTATTCAATCTTGTTAAAAAAGACCCTATTTTTTTTTGTATGCAAGATGAACTTAAAAAAGCAATCAAAACAGCAGAACATTTTTTTTTTTTTAATTGGAATATTGCTGAAGGTACGTAATTTGTTTACTGCGTTCTTAAATTAATTTATTATTTTTTTAGTGGGTATGTAATTGCGACTTCTTGCCGAATCTTTTGTATTTGTAACGAATGGTTACTTTATGGCGTGTAATATGATGATAAATTCTTTTCTTTTAATTGTAACCAGTTTTGTTCTGTTTTTTACGGTTTGGTGGACGTAAAAGTGACCTTTAGTTGTAAATTATAAATGTTAGACATGCAGTCTCGTCTTATCAGCGTCGTTGTCGGTTTCTTCAAAACAATTCAAAATACGTAGTTACTTCAAGATACTAACTACTACTAAAGAGGTTAATAACATTGAAATCTGTTAGGAAAAACGATTTTTTTCTGCCCTTCTGTCTTGTAAATTTTATCGTTATTTTGTAGTTTAAATATTGGTAATGGTAATGGTGCCATTAAATGTCACTATTATGTTAATTAATGACATGACCGTAATATCGATTATCTCCGTTGACCCTCGTGACCACTAACAATAAATAAGTATTTAAACACGAAGAGGACCATTTACCTATTTGCGTAACGGAGACTGTCTTTGTCAATCTATTATTTGTTCGTACACATCATATGTTTATCAATCTGTCGTTGCTTTCATTAAATAATTAAATAGTCTAAAAATAGATAAGTGACCCTAACGATTGAGGAGATCAAATCAAATCAAATAGGTTGCGGCAATCAGGAGCAAAGATTGTGTACTGTATTATGTACAGAATGTCACACAACAACAACAAAAGAAAAAAGAAAATTTTGCATTCATTATCATTGAGACATTCTGATACAAAGGGATTTTGGTCGATTTTACAGGAAGATGAAAGAAACAAAGATTGTGTCCTGTTCATGTGCAGGCTGTCACTCAACTAGTCAACCATAACTATTGAGGAGGATGGAGCCCCTCCTCAAGAGTAATTTTGGGACTTCCTGTAAACTGTACGTGGATACAAAGAGTTGCCTTTCAAATTTATAAGAAAATGCAACATTTTAAATTTTTTTGGAAGAAAGATTGTCCTTTTAATGTACAGGGTGTCACCACACGACTAATCGACTATTAAAACTCTTGAGGAAGGACTTTATTCTGCTTTCATTAGCTTGACATAAATTTTGGGACATTCTGTATGATTTACGTGGGTGCTAAGGGCTGTCTTTCAATTTTACAAGAAGATGCAAATTTTAATTTTTTTTTTTGAAAAAAAAAAAAGAATCATTGTGTCCTGTTAATGTACAAGCTGTCACACGATTAGTTGACTATTGAAGCTCTTGTGAAGGGACTTTATTCTGATTTCATTCACTTAACACCAATTTTGGGACATCCTGTAAAATATACGTGGATACGAAGGGTTGCCTTTGAATTTTATAAGAAAATGAAACATTTTAAGTTTTTTTGGAAGAAAGATTATGTCCTTTTAATGTACAGGATATCACACGACTAATCGACCATTAAAACTCTTGAGGAAGGACTTTATTCTGCTTTCATTAGCTTGACATAAATTTTGGGACATTCTGTATGATTTACGTGGGTGCTAAGGGCTGTCTTTCAATTTTACAAGAAGATGCAAATTTTAATTTTTTTTTTTGAAAAAAAAAAGAATCTTGTGTCCTGTTAATGTACAAGCTGTCACACGATTAGTTGACCATTGAAGCTCTTGTGAAGGGACTTTATTCTGATTTCATTCACTTAACACCAATTTTGGGACATCCTGTAAAATATACTTGGATACGAAGGATTGCCTTTCAATTTTATAAGAAAATGCAACATTTTAAGTTTTTTTGGAAGAAAGATTATGTCCTTTTAATGTTCAGGATATCACACGACTAATCGACCATTAAAACTCTTGAGGAAGGACTTTATTCTGCTTTCATTAGCTTGACATAAATTTTGGGACATTCTGTATGATTTACGTGGATGCGAAGGATTGCCTTTCAATTTTACAAGAAGATGCAAATTTTAATTTTTTTTTTTTTTTGAAAAAAAAAAAAGAATCATTGTGTCCTGTTAATGTACAAGCTGTCACACGATTAGTTGACCATTGAAGCTCTTGTGAAGGGACTTTATTCTGATTTCATTCACTTAACACCAATTTTGGGACATCCTGTAAAATATACTTGAATACGAAGGATTGCCTTTCAATTTTATAAGAAAATGCAACATTTTAAGTTTTTTTGGAAGAAAGATTGTCCTTTTAATGTACAGGGTGTCATCACACGACTAATCGACCATTAAAACTCTTGAGGAAGGACTTTATTCTGCTTTCATTAGCTTGACATAAATTTTGGGACATTCTGTATGATTTACGTGGATGCTAAGGGCTGTCTTTCAATTTTACAAGAAGATGCAAATTTTAATTAATTTTTTTTAAAGAATGATTGTGTCCTGTTAATGTACAGGTTGTCACACGATTAGTTTGACCATTAAAGCTCTTGAGGAAGGACTTTATTCTGCTTTCATTAGCTTGACACAAATTTTGGGACATTCTGTAAGATGTAAGGGTTGTTCTTCGATTTTATGAGAAGTTTTTGTATACGTGTGATAGTAACTAAATACGAGCCCTAAAAACAATATTTTTCACCACTTAATAATCCTTTGTTTCTCGCAATATTTAGTAGTCTCTGTCGTATTTCTTGTTGGTTAATACAAAACTATTTTACGCAAAGATCTCATTCCGGTTCAAATAAATCCATAATGTTTACATCAATCAAACTCGAACGTTGAAATATTTAGTTGTAATAAAAGTACATTTGATTTCTGTTGGCCACGCGCACGTTATAACTAATGTAGGTAATTTATGTTCATCTCGATATGTCTTGTGTCTACTCGACCTCGTTATCAGTGGAAGCGGCGCGTTCTTATCGCGGCTAGCGCAATCGCCACCACGGTCGCGGCGTGAAAAGTTAAGTTTTGCAGTCGCGAGCCGCCGGCAGATCGCGAAAGTCTTCGGCCACTTACTCACTCATTCATTTAGTAGTTTAGTACAAATTTAACCGCCAACATATGAACAAATTAATGTGCGAAATAATCTTAGTGTCTTTCTTTCAAATTTAATAAATAAATAAATGGATGACGACGATCCTCCAGTTGAAAAATATCCGTCCGGGTTACAACGTACACGTATTAGTGTATTAAATGGTTGATTGTTTTTGTGTTGTTATGTATGTTAATTGATTAATTAATAAGTGCTGGCGTCGACCGTGGAGAAGAAGAGTGCGGTTGGTAGGACGGACCGGCCGCTTCTTCTGGTCCTCCACTTATCTGCGGCGAGATGCGAGAGGTCCGGTTTAAAAAGAGGGCTGCCAGGATATGTGCACCCATCAAAAGACTCTTCTTACTTCTCACTGCCAAGGTCCGTTTATAAGCAATATTTTGATCCGAAAAGTCAGTTGCGAATGTTTGTTTGTTGTCTGTCGAAATTTAAAATCCGCAAACAAAAGAGTTGGTTTATAAAAATAGATATATGGGAAAATTATTATAATATACTGAATCTTTAAAGTGAATTTATTAGAAACGCCAGTTTTTACTTCGTGTTGTCATATAAGAAGTAGAGTGAACGTTTTTCGACATTTTTCTGGTTATAATACTTTTTTAAGTACCTGTTGGTGCAGTTATGTATTTCATATTTTTTAATTAGGTAATTTATTTACTTCCTGATTAAAGTGTTGTCCTTCGTTTCTTTCCATTCTGTCTCAATTTTATCGGCTTATTAAAAATAAAATAGTTACAGTGATAGTGGCCAATGTCAACATGTTTGTACTGTCTGCAAATTTCGTCTATCTTCTCATTTCATGGTTTTAATTTTCATTAATTAAAGTATTTCCATACTGATATTTATAAACAATATCGTCTGTAAGTAACTATTCTCATCAAATTATTCTTCTAAGCGTATTTTGAAACTAATTGCAGTAAATTATATAACAATAATTATTTCGTAAAACTCTTTGTGCTACTGCTAATAAAAACATTGCAACACATTAAGCACACAAAAAGTTTGTCTGTTATGGACGTTTATATGTTACCTAATTAAATAATTAGTTACCTGGGACGTTTTATATCAATATGGATAGATAAAGATATATAATTGTGTTTAACGCAATACGTAGCTCTTATTGGGTAACAACAACTACTAGAGACGTTTCTTTGGCAAAACTTTAGTGTTACTGTGCTAAAAATTTAGTAGATGTCAATTATTGTTGGTAAAAGTGCAATATAATCCCCTTTACGTATTATGTCACTTTTTCATAGCACAACACTGTATTTATTTTATACTGGCTTGTATTAGTGTTGGTTTTGAATTTAAATATAGAACTTTGAAACATGCCAATAAACCAGCAAGTGTTTAATAATACAACATATAAAATTTTTGTTTGGAATTTCAATGGAATATAGCACAGGTGTGCTCACAAAACACTAACTAGCTGGTAATATAACATAATAACAAAAATAAAATAATTAAAAAAAAAAAAGCTGTAGAGATGAATAAAACAGACAAACGTTAAATACTTAATTAATTTTTTATTCAAATCTTATTCTGAAATCTTAATTTGTAGTAGTTATGTATCAATTAATGATAGAAGAGTTGGTTTACGACGTCTACACTTTCAAAACAAAATTAGCTTAGCTCCAATTGCTATTTGAGAGATACAAAAGGATTACAGTGAGAATTATTTAATGATAAAGGCTTTATTACGTTATTATATTAACAGATAACCGTGAGATAAATTGTTTAAGTTACCTGTCATGTTTCGAGATATTTATAAACAGTTTTAGGATGACAGTAGCTTTGTATAAATTTTAAGTACAATAATATCTGCTTGTTCGTTTCTTCTTCTAATCATTTTTACTATGTCCCAATTATACTCATCGTGATTAAAATAACTCTCGAGTGCTTCGAACTTGTAAATATATGCATGTATGTATGTACATGGAAAGGAATTGTTCCTTTTCTGCTTTGCAGCTATTAATACTGTGTAATGAGCTCTTTAATTACCATATACACACATCAATTTACTGAAGTTGTTGTTGTTGTTGCTTACCAGTTCGATTAAATAATGTAATCAACAAGCGCCACCAATAAAGACAGTTAATTTTAACCGTGTAATAAGTTTTTGTATGTATTCGTTATTATTTTGTTGAGTGTTGTGGTCCCAGAGGAATTTCTTTGTCAATTTCAAGCCTCTATACCTTCACTTCTCGTTAAATAAAATCAGAGCACATCTGCATGTAATTAAATATTTATTGTTTGTACGTTAAGTTTAATCAGGGGCGGGTATTGCTCAGAGAGATGAATTACGGACATTTTATGATTTAAAATTAAGACCAGATTGCAACAGACCATTTTGTATTGGTACTCATTTGATGCTCACCTCTGACTCGTCTTCTGTTATTAAGCTTATTCAACACTCGCCCCTGAATTGTCTTCAGCTTTTGCATACATTTGATCATCGTCACTGAATCGTTTCCTGTTATCATACGCATTCTGATGGTTCTTTTCTTCTTTTGAACTCATTCAGTACTCGCCTTTTGGTTTTGAACTCATTTTGTGCTCGTCTCTGATTCGTCTTCTGTTATTGCATTCATTTAGTATTCGCCACTGAGTCGTCTGTTGCTAGCAGACTCATTCGAGAATTGTCTTTTGTCATAACACTAATTCGATTGAAGTCTGTGACTCTCCTTCTGCCGATGGACTCATTCTATGCTCGCCACCGACTTGTCCTCAGTTATTGTAAACATTTAAAGCTTGCCACTGGGTCGTCTCTTGTTATCACACTCATTTGGATACTTGTCTCTTGATATTTCCCTCATTTAAAACTGATCTCTAACTCACTTTTACAATTAAACTCATTGTATGCTCGCCACTGACTCGCCTTCTGTTATAGCATTTATTTTATGCTCATCACTGAGTCCTCTCCTGCTAGCAGACTCATTCGATATTTGTCTTCTGTCATAAAACTGATTCGATTGAAGTCTGTGACTCGCCTTCTGCTGATGGACTCATTCTATGCTCGCCACCGACTTGTCTTCAGTTATTGTTAACATTTAAAGCTTGCCACTGGGTCGTTTCTTGTTATCACACTTATTCAGATGCTTGTCTCTTGATATTTCCCTCATTCAAAACTGATTACTAACTCATCTTTTACCATTGAACTCATTGTTTGCTCGCCATTGACTCGCCTTCTGTTATTGCATTTATTTTATTCTCACCACTGAGTCATCTCCTGCTGGCAGACTCATTCGATATTTGTCTTCTGTCACAAAACTGATTCGATTGAAGTCTGTGACTCGCCTTCTGCTGATGGACTCATTCTATGCTCGCCACCGACTTGTCTTCAGTTGTTGTTAACATTTAAAGATTGCCACTGGGTCGTCTCTTGTTATCACACTTATTCAGATGCTTGTCTCTTGATATTTCCCTCATTCAAAACTGATCTCTAACTCATCTTGTACCATTGAACTTATTGTATGCTCGCCACTGACTCGCTTTCTGTTATTGCATTTATTTTATGCTCACCACTGAGTCGCCTCCTGTTAGCACACTCATTCGATGTTTGTCTGCTTTTATAGCATTTATTCAATTGAGATCTATGACTCGCCTTCTGCTAAAGTGCTCATTCGATGTTCGCCTATGACTCGTCTTCTGCTATTGCAGTTGTTTATCATTCACCACTGACTCGTCTGGAGCCATTGTAGTAATATGATTCTCTCCATTGACTTGCGTGTAGTACTTGCTTACTTTCTTCTTATCCAGCTTCAGCAAATATAAACGGTGTCTGTTATAAATTGTTTATTTTTTTTTTCAAATCTACGCTGAAAACAAGTAAATATTTGCGAATTTTATATTTTCTAGTATTCGACTACACTTTGTTTGTTGCGTTAATTCACATATAGAGTAATCGTCGGGTCTATTTTCGGTAATACCAGCAGAAATGTTCCAAATATCCAATAAATAGGCCATGAATTCTTAAAAGTGCCTCCAGAAATATACTTAGCACTCACTAATATACGCATTTAAACAACTTAACACGTTGAATTCTCTGAGCATCTTATAATAAGTATCATATCTTTATAGGACAAAACAATAATTCTTGAGACGCTTTTGTGGCATCTTGTGGCCACTTGTCTTTGCAATGAAGCACTTATTTATTCTCACAATGTTGCGTCTATTTTTAAAAAATACGGTTTTTAAACCGTTAAGCGACTCCTATCAGCATTTATTGTAACCAAGTTTATAATATAATCGCGTAATGGATGTCCAATATTTTCATGTCGTTTTGGCAAAAACATCTTTTTGTCGTCCAAAAGTATCTTCGTGAACGGATTACGCAGGTTGTTGAAAATAGACGTGTGACACTAGACAAAATCGAATGAAAGAAGTCGTCTACACTTATTGATATTTTTAAGGAAAAAAAAAACAATACAGCGTGTTTAGCGACGATTTTGAATATCCATAATCGTGGAGCAACAAAGTGTGTTGTTATTATGCACATTAAATACGCTTGATTACATGCAGCCTTGGCATTTTGTGACAAGAATGACAATAATCTCTGTATTTGTATAATTTTTTTTTATTGTTTTACGATGTTAATAGCCACGAGAAGAAGAAACAAATAGACATCGTTTACAAACAATAACAATTGATATTAATAACTTTATTAAAATTATTACCAAGTAAAATCCCCCTTTTGTGCTCATATTCGTGGAGTACTACAATATGAAATATTTAAGGAAGAAGGTGGTGAAAAATCTTCACAAAAATCGTTACTCATTTGCATATCTTTCTGAGAGTACTTCCCTAAAAATAGTTCTGGTGGATGGGACGATTAATGTGAAAGAAACTGTGTTATTAAAGGACCATGACTGGATAATTGAGTGAACGTATGTTCCAAGTCAGCTCTTGTTATGTGTTGAAAACAAAGTTATAGTGAAACAATTTATTTTTCCTCGGGTCCTTGCGTCGATTAGTAAAGCCGTTTTTAAGGATATTAATACAGAATATGTTCAACCTTCAAATCATTTTTCAAGGATTGTTTTGTGTGGGTTGTTCTTAATAAAGCCACCGTGGCTCATTTCTTTGTTTATTTTTAAATAAAAACGCGAAATTATTCATCGCTTTTACTTCAAACCTAAATATACTTACTTGATATTTGAATTGTTTAATACAATGGACCTTGTACTGCAGGGACATAATTAATAGTTTTTCCTTCTTTAATTTGATAATTCAATATGGCGTTTCGGTAATACCTACATAATTATAATTACTTATAAGCGTTGGGGACTTAATTTACGTAATTATCTCTCTCTTTCTCACAACATAAAGTAAAATGCGACCAATTGCAACAGCGACACGTCCCAGCAGCAGCAGCCACAACGTCGAGAAGATTATTTTTAGTTTGACGGTATTTGGCAGAGACGCCGACTGCGATCGCGTTCGTCGTTTTCAGTCGTCCCGACGCCCGTGTCGCGACCTGTACTTATTTAATAACATCATAATACGATACGTAACACCGTCATCGATACATTGTTAAGAATTTGAAATGTGCCCCCCGTTTATAAGTTTGTGATTTATTCTATTATGAACGAGGGTTTTTCCGATGTTTGCTTCCGCCCTATCCTATTCCCGTCTGCGTCCGACCTATTACGACGACGATAACGATTATCATCGCCACACTAGCCGATACAAACCTTCGTTGACCAGTTGTTCGTCCACCTGGAGCAACCCAGGTACTACGACTACTAGTGCGAACGGCGGGGATCTATCATGGTCCCGTAGATCCGCGACCACCACAAATGTCCCCAAGCGATTGTCCAGTGCCACCTCGATGGCATCGTCGTCGTCGTCATCGACAGGCACCGCGTCTTCTTCTTCGGCGCCTCGACGCCAAAGATACGCCCGTTCGTCTACGACAAGCGTCACTCAGCTTTTGAGCGATTCGTGTTCAAGTCTTTTGCAAAGACTGACGACTAAAGTGAGAGGCCCTTCCGAAACGAAACCTTCGATAACACGGAATCCTCTGACAACCAGCTCGAGTATAAGTCATATTGGTTTGGGGACGACCTCGTCGTCGTCGTCTTTATCTTCTAATACTAGGAGCAAATTCCTCGATGACAAGTACACTTCTGTGTTGGATAGAATATATGGAAGGAGAGATATCGAGCGAACAATCGAACCGTCCGTTGGTAGATCGTTGGCGAAGAGTGCGACCACTTCAAGTGTGTTATTGTCTGAAAAGGCTTACCCATACGTGTCTTCGATGACGGTGAATAATAATCATCATGGTCGCGATAAAACCCCCTATCGTGATAAGAGTACCGCTTACAATAAACACAACCACCACTATCACTCCCATCACGTGGACTATCCCGAACCTCCGTATTCGTACCTCGACAGGGATTCTGTGTATCGTATCCGTCACAGATCGAATCATTCCGAATTGAGACCCAGGAGGTCAACAAAACCTTTTCGTTCCGGAAAAAGCGAAGCGTCTGACAGGCGCGCCACCACCTGTCTCAAGCTCCAACCTGTCGACATATCTTTGAGCGACACGGAAAACGTGGATACAACAAACATAATAACTGCATCAACAACCACTTCAAACAGCAGTGGTCTTCGGGTGAAATCGAAGGACGAGGAAGACGATGACGTTACCCCGACACCTTCAAATCCTCCGGACGCCGCTATTTCCGAGAGAGAAGCCAAAAGGAAGGAAATTCAGTCGCTAATACTCAAGTATTCGGCTCTGGACGAGGCTTATAATAAAAGGACGGACGCAAAAAAAGATGGGGCGACGGAGGGTGGCGTGGACGCGGACGCCCCCGTTAGCGCCGCGGCGGCGCTCGCGAGGAAGTACCACTCGCGACTGGCTACGGTCGTAAGTAAAGAAAACATAATGACTGGCTGCTGTAACTACTGATGCTGTGATAAAAATAAATACATAACACAATCTCCTCACCCCCGACCCTCGGAAGACACAAAAAACATATTTACAATAAATTAGCCTAACAAGTGTGTGTTATGCTTCTTGTTTTTTCCAACAAAAATACACTGTTGTGGTCAATATTAAAATCCTCTTTTAAGTCTTATTGCTTTGTGTGATCGATAATCGTTATTGCAGAAAAGGGGTGTATTTTAAGATGTTTTGGGACAGCAGTAGTTTAAAAAAGGAGAATTACCCATCCTCTTAGGGGATAATTTAGTTGGTTTGGTTGGGTGAGGTCACGTTAGGATAATTGGGTCAGTTTGTTCCGAAACCATAAAAAACTGTGTGATTATTTGAAAATTTTTAAAATGGGGTTGTAGCTAAAGTATTTCTAAAAAAATAAAATTCTTGAGACCTGTCGGTTTTCACAATTTCTCCACTTTGTTAAAAGTGTCTTATAGGGTCCCCAATAGTACTGAAAGGTGTTCAAAAATTCAAAGTATGACGCAAGCAACGCTTGTGTTGGATGCCATGCCAGTTAACGTTTCTAAAATGTTGTTGCCAAGTTGGCCCACGTGATAGAGATAGAACTGGGTCTGTTCACCATTTTTAATTATGTATTATCGTATCATGCCGGCCGAAAAGAATATCGAACAGGAAAACAAAAACAAATATTTTTAGGTAGGCGCGCGTATTTTTGCGAAATGTCCGAAAACTAGCGCGTAGTTTGCCTGGTTTTTAACTCAGAATTTTCTCGGTCATGCACTCTTTCCGCACAAAATTAATACGAATTATCTTTTACTGCATTGATACGAACAGTATTGTGGCACTTTCCGTTCTTGTTTACGTTTTGAACGCGACATTTTCTGCAATTAACGCTATCGCTAAATATACAATACATCATGTAAGTGATAGTTTTGAAAACATCGTTAAGATAGTGTCTGTCTTCTTAATAATTATTACTTAGATACTGTCGTACCTATTACCCCTGTTTTTATGATAAATATTAAATATATTTTCTGATTAGTTATCGCCACATTTTTTGTTATTAGAGAAACTACATATTTTTTAATAACTAATAAAAATTGAGTAGGTAATGCGCCTACAATGTGATTAGGTATGTAGGTACACTAAAATTATATTTTTATTACAATCCGCACCAATACCTACGTACCAAGAACATAGCTGAGTTAGAGTATTATAACCAGGAAATTTAAAATAATTTCTTCTGCATTAACTTAAAGTTTGCATTGCATTGAATGAATAATTTATAATCGTTCGTGATTGCCGAGTTTAAATAGTAATGCGTGATAAAAACTTCTTATCTAACTGGATTTCTAGACCAGACTTTGCTTACAATTGGTTAAACATTACCTCCAGTAGCTTTCTGTACTAGGTACATACTAACAGCAAAATTAAAATCAAATGTTATCGTAGTAATTAATAACCGAAAAAAATTTTTTTTGTGAGTTATAACTAACTAATGATTAGTCTACTTGTGTTGTCGCTGTTAATGAGTGTAAATGTTATATTCAATTATTTATTTATTTTCATACAAAAAAGTGCACAGAAACAGCAAAAAGGCATAGTCGAGGCTAGTATCACAACCAACCCAAAACTTGACAGTGTGGAGTAGTAGGATTTTAATTTTTATTGAACTTTTTTACAATTAAAAAAAATATTTAATTTATTACTACATATATAATTTTATTTGTTCTTTTTATCATTTAAAAAAATTATATTTGATTAATTGCCTATTCGTAGTGGTCACTATTAATTTAGTTAAGAATTTAATATCCTTCTGGTTGCAATTCAATAAAAATCAATGACCTATTATTTTGTCAAGTTTTGAGGAACCAATTGGACACAAAAATTTTTTTGAATCATTTCACAGTAAACCTAAAAAATTCCCCCACGACTATAAATATGTTTTAAAAACTATTCCCTGCCTCCCACATATGCCTTCATCTGTTACTATGTTCTGGTGCATTTTTTGTACCATTAAAGAGAATCATTGTTGATTTGGCAAATCCGTTTGCCCTTTTCCTCTGTTGCTTATTGGGCCACAACGCCGCCTTTGTTTTGGATTGTCTCTACCATTCGACGCCCACAACGTGGACTGTGATGATGTGACCACAACGCAATGATGATGATGATGATGATAATGTCGATGACATTGCCTTGCCCCACCCCCTTCTTCTTCCCACCACAACTTTGACTGTGGTCATGATTGACGATGATGATGATGATGATGACGTTGACGGGGTTGCGTTGATGATGATGATGATGATGCGATTGACGCACAACAACACAGAGTTCTAGAGCGCCCTCGGTGGAAGACGATGAGGAAGGCCACCTGATTTACAGATCGGGAGACGTTCTGCAAGACCGATGTTCGTGAATACTTTTAGTACACATAGCAGTTTGGATAAGTCTAAACTCTTGTCTCTCTCTCTACTCTCTCTCTCTCTCAAAAATGTCCCACAAACATGTCCCCATCCAATTAACGAACTTTTCTTTCAGCAGAGTATCTAAATTCTTGTGAACGGTCACAAAGGTGAACCATTACCGAAACCTTGACGAAATCACTTCAATCTTTTCAAAAAATTAATACACACCAGTGATAAGATAATAAATAAAATAATACGACCCTTGTTTTAATCAAATACATTAATAAAAGTCCTTAGGTCATTGTCACATTAAAATATATTTTTTTATAGTTTGTTACCATAATGATCCTTAAATTATTTTAGCAGACAAAAGAAGAAACCATTTAGAATTTTATGTTTTTTAAATACTAAAGTAAAAATTTCAACCCCTCTAACTTCTGGTTTTTATATTTTTGTTTAGTTAGTGCAACACAAATTCAAAATTTCGAAATTAAAATAACTCAAGGTTTCGGTATCATCGGTACTTTTTTGGACAATTAGTTTCAGAAGCAATGTGGCCAAGTTACGGCTTCTATGCGTTCTTTTACACAGCAAACAAATAGAAGCTGCAACTGGGCGTCTACAAGTTTGGCAATCGGATTTATATTTTTTGACAATTATAATTGTAATATTATTAAGATCATTTTTTTTAAATATTTAATCAGTATATTTTTGCATGCACTCAAATAATTTAGACTAAGATGTTTTTCTTTGCAACTTGCTCGTCAAAAAGTAATACAGACTACATAATTATCGCTAAATTGTTGTAATAGTTCTTTTTTTTTTAATTAACTATTCATTGTTTTATTTATATACTAAATGTAAGGACAGTCATGGTTTAAGGCAACAACAAGAAATGTCTTGCACAATATGAGGTGGTACAGAAATGTTTGGTCACTTGCCAAGAGTGACTCGTGTTGGGTTCATTTCAAATACATGCGAATATTGGCTATGTATAAATTGACCTTGCAAGTGAAAATATATGTATAGGTACAATTTCGAAAAGTAACGATGGACAACTAACTAGCAATGATTTCTGTCTTTATTTCAAAATTTTTACTTATAAAAGTGATACCTACTTCCTTTGTTTGTGCATCATATTTGATGACTAAAGCATTTCTTTTAGTTGAAAATAAAAAATTACATAATGATGTAGTTGTATTTAGAAATATTGGTGTTAATAATTAAAATGAAAGTTTGTGTTACTTTTCTTCGGGCAATGTTGCGAAGTTTTATTAGATTAACAGAAACTGTTGTTATTTTACAGATAAAATTCTTGGCACCCTCGGTGAAGGAACATTTGGCAAAGTTGTCAAAGTTAAAGATATAGACATGTG
Organism: Agrilus mali; assembly: GCA_029378335.1. Classification (NCBI taxonomy): domain Eukaryota; kingdom Metazoa; phylum Arthropoda; class Insecta; order Coleoptera; family Buprestidae; genus Agrilus; species Agrilus mali. Next base: position 3,421,133 of record CM055663.1, on the reverse strand, counting down.
AGTGTGTTGAGCTTAATTTTTGAGCCATTGTATCATGTGTGTTACCTGATAATAACTCACGTAATGATTGATTAGTTTCTAAAATTATTTTATATTTATGTTTACACATTCGTTGATTTCTTTCGTTTTTTTTTTGTGGCTTAAATTATTAAATAACGAAATTTTAACCCTCACGATTTACTATTATAATCGTTAATTACTAGTTTGTTTTTTTTTTTTTCAATGTCTATGCTCTTGTGGATGCAACATTTCTTCTTATAGGCATCGTTTGATGACTCCTATCTCTTGTATTGCTTTTTCATTTTACAGTACACCTATAACAGAAAAGATGTCCTCACGTTTCAGAGAGCATATAATGGCCCTGAAAATTATCAAGAATGTGGAGAAATACAGAGAGGCTGCAAAACTGGAAATAAATGTGCTTGAAAAGCTTGGCGATAAAGATCCTGAAAGTTTGCAGTACGTACTTTTTTGTGAATATTTTTCAAAAATAAACTACATATAATCCATTTTTTTCTTTCTTTCAGTTTGTGTGTTAGAATGCTAGATTGGTTTGATTACCACGGTCATATGTGCATAGCTTTCGAAATGCTCGGTCTGAGCGTTTTCGATTTTTTGGTAAGTTTTTATTTTTTCCTTTTCCTAATTGTAAGTTAATTTGTCATTCGAGAGTCGCGCACATTCGCACCTCATATCAAGACTATTTTTACACCGAAAGTGGAACAATAAACATGACACATGACGAGCTCTCAAATCGTTTTTAAGTTGTATGTTCCTCGGGTCTAATTTGCAACAAAAAAAAAAATATTTATCTACATGAAGGAAATAACTTTTATCTTTATAGGGTTTTGCCAATGTTTTGCTATCTACTGATGAGAATCGCGAGCTTCGTCTTGTAGTTTCCCGAAAAATTGACTTAACTTTCTTTAACTTTTAAATACATAATATCAGAAATTAATTAATAAGAGACTGCTATACAAACTGCTGAAACTTGTACAAGAGATTTTCGTTTTGATATCATATAAATCCTACAACATATGTCCTCACAATTGGATTAAGCTTTGCTCTGCCTTTATAAGGATTTTATTCCAATGATCATTAATTGTATCGATTTTTAATTTACTGTTTTATTTGACTAAATTGTTACAGCACGTGTTGCTAATAAATATAAATTTCTAAAACACTTCTTCACATCAAAGAAAAATCAGTTTTTCTGATTAAAAGGTGCTGTTGATGAATTTCTTCATGGCTTTTTAAATAGCTCACAACAGGTGTTTTAAACCAGCTTTAAAGTTTGCATAATAGTCGGTTTATTTTTCTGCCAAAAATATTTGAAAGTATGTATTGGATTTGCGCTTCTATTTTGCGTAAATAAACAAATCTCTCCTAAAGCTAAACAAATTAATTACGATTATCCTTCAAACAGTCAAAGGTCAAACAGTTACGTAACAATTTTACCCTTGCCATTAAACTTTTGCGCCAATTGGTGATAGTCCGAAATAAAATTATGGAGTTGAGTGAGAGCAGTTATGTGTCTGTGTCTAAATTTAATTCAAAATTGACCGTCTTTATTTAGAACGAGCCATCTTCTTATAATTATTAATTATTGTAGTGACCTAATGCACACAGTCATAAGTTGGCCAAAGTTTTGTTATTACAAACTAAAGTGGGAATGGATTGCAAAAAAATTTGAATACACAGAAATCATCAGTTCTGTTCAAACTTTGATTTGTTTTCAAAAATGTTGCTTTTAAGATATTCTTACGGTTGAATAAGCCGAACAAAAATTTGTTTTTGTCATGTTAAATTTCATTATCTAAATTGAAATCACGGGCACGTTTATTGAATTTAGTTGTTTTTCTACTGTCAATGAAACACATGACCTGGATAGTACGGAATATTGACCTCCTCATGGTCATGTTGTAACCTTATCTAGATGTTCATTTATATTCTAAGGATAAAAAAATGGTCTTTTTTTTACTGATAAGGAAACTGTTTCACTTTTTAAAAAGTGTTGTAATTTTGAGTCATGACAATGCATAATAAAGTTGTTACCAGCTGGGAGAGTTTGTTGTACTAATAAGTCCAAATAAACATTTACAAAACGGCTAATTGGATACTCAGGATTCCTAAAGAAGCTCAAAGTTAATTACTCAGGTCGGTCGTTTCGAAATTTATTTGGAAAGAGCGTAAAAGGTTTTCAAATCAGCAAGAGACAAATTCCTATTTTTAGTGCCTCGGTAAACATTTACAGATGCTCTGCTGACTTACACAGCGTATAAATAACTTGAATGAGATTATCAAAAGCGGACGAAGAAAACCACGCGAGCTTGAGGTCGTCCCCTATGTACTTATAAAAAATGATATTTGACACTGGCATAATCTTTTTATAATTTCTAGATTGTTAAAAATAGAATTGAATTTATTAAAAAAAGACTTGAGCATATGAGGTATGACTAATTTATCTCGTCTAGTTTAAGAATTTTCATGAAATATAAATGTAAAAACGTCCCACAAAAAGATAATATTAGAATTAATCCTATCACCCGATATTATTTTATAATTTATGTACGTACGTACCTACATAATGTTGGTAAAAATTCGTCTAATTAATTTAATTGCAAAATGTTCATAGTTTTATTTTTAATAAGGTACTAAAAACAGAAAAATTGTAATTTTATTTTATAAACAGCAACACATGTTTACATAGAAATTGAGATTTCCAATTAACAATTTATTTACCAGAATAAAATATATTACTCGGAGTAACTGTAAGTTAATAAATTTTTAAAATCGGTGTAGTAATTCCAGAAATCACCCCCTACAAACAAATTAGTTTTACCTGTTTATATATCAAATAGGAAATATTAATTCAATTTTCTTTTTCAGAAAGAGAACAATTACTATCCATATCCGTTGGACCAAGTGCGACATATTGGTTATCAATTGTGCTATGCAGTTAAATTTTTACACGATAACAAATTAACCCACACAGATCTCAAGCCAGAGAATATCCTCTTTGTAGATTCCGATTATGACGTAGTTTATAGTAGCAAAAAGGTAAGTTACTGGCCATTTAATCAGTTGCTTATCTTAATTTGTACATTTCTTCTGTTTCAGCGAAGAGATGTTAGGAGAGTGAAAAGAACTGATGTAAGATTGATTGATTTTGGTAGTGCCACATTTGACCACGAGCATCATAGTACAATTGTCTCGACGCGACACTACAGGGCACCGGAAGTTATTTTGGGTAAATATTTATTGATATAGTGAACTATCACATTTTGATCATTTTAACTGACTCCTCCCCTGCTTGTTTCAGAATTGGGTTGGTCACAGCCGTGTGACGTGTGGTCGATTGGATGCATTCTTTTCGAACTCTATCTTGGCATCACTCTGTTCCAAACCCACGACAACAGGGAACACTTGGCCATGATGCAGAGGATATTAGGGGAATTGCCGCTGAGGTGAGAATAACAATCATCTTATTTATGCGTTTCTAATTGGCACGTGCAATTAATATTTATACGGGGTGTTTCATAAAAAAATCAGAAAACTTATATACAATTTTATTCGAAATTATCGAGTACCAATGTATACGACATTTGCAAATGCTTTTTTCTCATTCAAACAAGTTGAGTGCTAAAAAGATTTCTTCATGGCCATTTTGTAATATGTTTTCGTTATTAATTGTTTCAGAATGGCAAGGAAAACAAAAACGAAATATTTCTATCGTGGAAAGCTTGACTGGGATGATAAAAGTTCTGCGGGTCGTTACGTGAGAGATAATTGTAAACCGCTTTTGGTAAGTCCCAAATACAAAACCATTTTACAATAATTTAACAACAATTGCCTTTGTTGTTGCAGAGGTACAAACAAAGTGACGAAAGCGAACACGCTCAGCTGTTCCATTTGATCCAAAGGATGTTGGAGTACGAACCATCAGAAAGGATAACGTTAAGAGAGGCCCTGATGCACCCGTTCTTCGACAAGATCCCTGCGCACCAGCGTTTGGGTGAGCACCGCGGCTCCGGTGACATCCGACGTGACCTTTCACTGACTCGATGATCGGGTCGCGGCAACGTTGTCACCGCCGCGACGGCGACCCCACACCGTTGCCGGCGCCGTCATCGTCGTCGTTCTCAACCCCCTTCTCTTCCTCCTACGCGTCCTCCCTCACTTCGTCCTCGTCGTCGTCTGTACATCGTCATGTCACCGTCATCGTGATAATAAACATAAACAAATGGTGATAGATAAACAACTCAACATTCGTCGTAATTGATTGATAATTAATATTAATTAATGTCTTCGTAAATTCAGACGACGACAATTTTTTTATTTACTTTTTTAAATAACGGAAAAAATATATAGTAGATTATGACGATTGTAAAACGTTTTATTTTTATATATTATAATATGTGCAGCAAAAAAGCAGGAGGAACAGTTTAAAAAAAAAATTAAAATGATTGAGTAATTAATTATTAAAATATGGATAAGGACAATAACTTTTATTTATTCACGTTGTTATCGATTATTGTAAGACACAAACAAACATAACGCAATTGTAGGTAATTTTCACGTCGACAGATGTGGAACAACGACGGGGGGCAGGAGCGGGCTGAATCAGAGCCCCCGTCGCCGACTGTCGTCCGGCGACACGCGAAGAGTGACACTAATCGAAGAATTTGAAAATTATGCATAATGTTGATGATCATGATACGATGCGTGAAGATGAAGAAGTTCAGTTTTCTTTCTTCGTTTTTTTTGTTTACTCGAATGAATTGTAAAAAATAATAACGTGTGACTCACGCACGTTGCCGTGTGTCGTTTATTAATTATTATTGTAGATGATGTGTATAAAAAAAAACAAACGGGGGGGAAGGCCAGTTAATATTTAACTGCCTACCTAAATTGGAAAATCTTTAGATTGGTTCGTGAACAGATGCTTCAATGTTATGTAATTAAGTTTATTAATGTATATAGTACATATAGTACATAAATATGAATAAATATGATTTTTACAATATTGGTTCTTTTTATAATTTTATATATATATACACAATTTTCGAAGACCTTTAATTAAACTGAAACATTTAAAAGCTTTTTTGTTTTATTATAAATTTAATTGATAAACTTCTATATCATAGAAGATTGTGCCATTGTTCTTAGTTTTACAAATGTATGATTCAAGTAATAGTTTTGCAAAATAAACTGATTAACATTACAAAAGTTATTTTCGATTCATTGGTCAACAAAAATTAACTTTTTTGTGGCATAGATGAAATAATGCGCTTCTTATGTGGAACTCGCCGAAAATGTTTAAAATGACCTTATAATTTGTCCATGACCCAAAGTTTGTTTTACTGTAAGGCATTATTGTTTTCTAACACAATATAACGATAGATGCGCGTCAGAATGTTGTCGTTTTATGACGATATTTTGCTTCTGTAGTGTCCCTTAACATTGCTAGTAACAATCAGCAAGCAAATTAGCACCCCATTTGTGCTGATATTTGTTTTTCCATTTCTTGTATTAGTCACTTGTTGTATCTCAATTTTCAGGAAAGAAATCGATAGGATTCAGAAAATTAATTTTGATATGCATTTAACATCTTATTTTTTGTAAGAAAATTTGCAACAACCCCTATTACAGGCGCACAATTACTCCCTCTTTAATTTTTACCTCAATTATATTCTCGGAAATTTTTGTTTGGATACAAGAACCCTCTTGCATCAGATCCATTGCTTTACAAAAATTCTTCATCGATCTAATTGGAATTAACAAGAGTTCATTAGTAATATTTTTTAAATTCCGAAGGAAATAATAGTATCTATAGGTAGGTACATTATATAAATGCAAAAAAATCAGAAACTTAAGTGATTTGAAAATACATAGTTTAGCAAATTTAAATCAATCGTCTCTTCGGAGATTACCCCATGGTGACAAACATAGTCCAGAATTTTTATGCAGATACTTTCTTAGGAAATTTGAAAACTATAACGAGACCAGATAATTTTAACATAAAATAAAAACATAACATAATCTTTTGCCTTCTTGTCTTGTTGCAGGCAAACAAATTGAGTGTGATAAATTTTAAAATAGATAAATTATTTAGAATTCAAATCCTAATCTATAACAATAAGCTACATATAAGAACCAACCTTAAATCTTTTTGATCTTAACACAAATGATAATAATGTGTGGGAAACGGTCGTTGTTGACTTTTTTTGAAACTTAAAAAGAGTGTTTCTTTTATTTAATTATTAAATGTGTGTATCTACATTAAAATAGAATTTTGTTTGACATTTAAAGAAAAAAATAGGGCACTGAATTCCTAAAACTTTCGAAGTTTTTCTTGTACATACATACCTAATAGAACTAATCGCCAGTGCGCGTAATCCCTAATTAAATATTAATTACGACCTTTCGTTGCACAAATTACAAGCCACATTACAGAATATAGTTCAGTCGATACCCCAGGTGTTCATATCAACCCTCTTTATATTAATATCATGTTCTACATAACAGTAATAGAATTTTTGATATGCTTTATAAGTAACAAAAATGAATTCGTCCCCGTTATTACGCTTATCATAGCAGAAGATGTCCGGAAATGGCTTCATTCTCCTTCTAACGTTGGTAGTTTCTGTTAGTGGTGACAATTTTCCATCCCTCCTAGATGTTAATGCCACCCTTGGTAAGAAATTAAAATATATATTTGTTTAAAGTTTGCTCGTATTTGTCAAATCTTTAGCAATCATAATTGATAGAGAGTATATGGATGAAAAGTATGATGAAGTAAAAGATGCTATTGTGGAACATATAGCCGCAGTACAAAGGGAAATATTAAAACATGGGGGCGTTAATGTACAATATTATTCTTGGACGACAATAAATATTAAAGGTAACGATATGTTTTCACAAAAGCCCTTGTTGAATATCACAAATTTTTTTTAGATATCACTGCTGTTTTGAGTATTGCTTCGTGTGATGATACTTGGAAAATTTTTGAATTGGCTTATAGGGAAAACGCCCTCCATATGGCAATAACAGGTACAGACTTTTAAAATAATATTTCTTTATTTTTAAGTCTTGTTAATTGTAGAATCAGATTGCCCACGATTACCTTCAGACAGAGCTGTTGTTGTCCCAATGGTGGAAAATGGCCAAGAAGTGCCTCAAATGATTTTAGATCTACGTGTCATAAAGTCTTATAAATGGCAATCTGTTACGATGATATACGACAAAACTTTAAGTACTTTTTTACATTAATTTTGTAATTAGAAATGTCAATATCTTTTCATTTTTAGGCAGGGATTTGGTAGAAAAAGTTGTAAAATCACTGACTCCCCAGTCATCATCAAAATTCCAAGACAATGGGGCTTCAGTGAGCTTAGTAAACCTAGCTTCGAACACTTCTTTGCTCAATATAAGACCTTATTTACAAAATGTACTGTCAATGGTTCCCGCAAAAAGTTCTGGCATGAACTTTTTGGTCATTATTAAACGAGATTACGTAGAAATAATGATGGAAATGGCAAGAAGATTGAAACTTACCCATCCAAGAAACCAATGGTTGTACGTCATCTCTGATCAGTTTAGGAGTAATATCAGCTCGGTGAAGACTTTGTTTTCAGAGGGTGACAATATTTCGTTTATATATAATATCACTAAATCTGGACCATCATGCAAGGTCTGCGTCTTTTCTTAGGATTTCTTCATGATGTAAATATATATTTCTCCATTAGGAAGGACTCTTGTGCCATGTCAAGGAAATGATCAATGGATTTGTTAAATCGTTAGATCTGGCTGTAATGGACGAAGCAGAATTGTTCAGCCAGGTATCTGACGAAGAATGGGAAGCTATAAGACAAACCAAAGCAGATAGAAGCGATTTTCTTCTTAAGGGCCTAGAGGTACTCAGTACCTATTTAGATTTTCACAAAGTTTAGTTTAACAATATTTTTTAGAGTCATTTGCGTCATTATGGGGAATGTGGAAATTGTACAGCCTGGAAATTGGAAGCTGGAGAAACTTGGGGGATTGAATACATTGGATCATATGCTTTAGACTACAAATTAATCGATGTGGGGGTGTGGTCACCCAGCAAGGGTGCCATTCTAACAGACGTTCTTTTTCCACACGTTGAACATGGTTTCCGACGAAAAAAATTACCTGTTGTTTCATTTCATGTACATAACTTACAAACTCGAAACATTATCTTCTACCTACTGATTGTACCATTTGCTGTTTTTTTATAGAATCCTCCTTGGCAAATCCTCACACTAAATGATACAGGGGCAGTTTTGGCTTATGAAGGTTTAGTGTTCGACATTCTAGACGAAATAGCGAACAATTTAAATTTCACTTTCACCGTCCATGTGCCTTCAGAATTAATGCTAAAAAATTTTACGACCAACTTCAGAAATACGAGCGCTAGTCATAACCACAAAAGAGAATTATCCAATTTTTTGACCAACGTTTTACCACGATCAATAGTAAAACTTATCAAAAACAAATCCGTTATTATGGCCGCTTGTGGATTCACTATTAAACAAGAACATAAAAGAGTTGTTAACTTCACAGTTCCAATAAATATTCAGAGCTACACTTTCTTAGTTGCAAGGCCCAAAGAATTGAGTAGAGCGTTGCTTTTTATGTCACCATTTACTGAAAATGTAAGTACCTAATGGCACCCTCATTGTAATCTCGATTTGGCGCCATTGTAATTTTTTTTAGACCTGGTTGTGCTTGGGTTTGGCGATTATAAGTATGGGTCCGGTCCTGTTTGCAGTAAACAGATTAAGCCCTGTGTATGAATATAAAGGGATAGAAATGAGAGGAGGGTTGTATTCTATACAAAATTGTGTCTGGTATATGTATGGTGCATTGTTGCAACAAGGTAACATTATTTTTTATTTTCGTTTACATAATAAATGTAAATTATTTTGCAAAGTTAATAAAAAAATTAATAACAATTCTTTTTGCGCTTATGAATGATGAATCAACAGAAAGGTTACCATATCTAGTTATGTAAATTAATTATTGTAGATACAACAAAATGCCTCATTTTATCATAAATTAATGAGATTACAGGGTCGTCTTTTACGTGTGAAGGTACACGTATCTTTTACGTATGAAGATGCACGTATTCCTTTTTTTTACGTTAGTAGGTTTTCCATTTTTATCCATATTTATAGGTAAACATCGTGGAAAAAGAAAATCTATTCGACAACAAAATTTCCACTTTTTTACACGTAATTTCAAAGAACATGATTCAGATTTATGGTAGTAATTGTATAAAAAAGAATTAAAAAGCTCAGTCAAGTATTAATTAAATTTTATTGTGTTAAGGTGCTTCGTTTATCAAAATAAAATTTGGATTCCAAAGGCCAAAATTCTTCAAATGAAATATTTGGATTTGGAGTCCTGTTAATGAGGATTTTCCCAAATACTTTTTTGTTTTTTGTTTTCTATTTAGGGGGTATGCACCTTCCATTTGCAGACAGTGCCAGGATTGTGGTAGGCACTTGGTGGATTGTAGTCCTTATTGTGGCCACAACATACTGCGGAAGTCTTGTGGCTTTCCTCACCTTCCCCAAAATGGACATCCCCATGAACAGCATTGACGATGTAATAGCTCGAAAAGATTCAATCACGTGGAGTGTCGTAAAGGACAGTTACATGGATGAACAATTAAAAGTATTTTGGGAGGAAACTGCATAACGATATTTCCTTGAATGTTGTGACTTTATTAATTTTAGGCTTCGTACGAAAATAATTACAAAATACTGAGCAAGGGGATGACATACTCCAGATATGACCATAACATGGTGGTTGATGTTGCCAAAGGAAAACATGTTCATTTTGATTGGCAAACTCGTTTGTATTTTCAAATGCAGAATTATTTTGAAATTACTGGACGATGTGATCTCACATTTGGTACTTTTTTCTTACAATTAATTTTTCTACTAATTAAAAATACAGAATGTTTTTTTTTCCTGTTTCAGGAACTGAGGTTTATTTTGAGGAGCAAATTGGGATTGCAGTTCCACCTGGAACTCCGTATTTGAGTATGCTCAATTTTCAGTTGAGTAAAACGTCCATCAAAAAAGACTGGAAAAAATATATTTTTTTTATTAAAATAACTGTTATTTTTTAGGATAAAACGTTTACATCAGATGGGACTGATTGAAAAATGGTTCAAAAGTTATCTTCCCAAAAAAAATCGATGTTTTAAGACGAAAAGATTCACGGAAGTTACAAATCATACAGTTAGTTTGGATGATATGCAAGGAAGTTTTTTTGTCCTTTTACTAGGTAAATTTATTGTGGGATTGAAAAAGTATTAAAAGTATTTTTTGATATTATATTGTAAAGGTTTCGCCCTTGCATTCGTCTGGCTCTTGGGGGAAAAACTGTGGCATAGAAGGAAACGCACCACCCAGTTATCGACAACAACCCCCCAGTATCTCTCATAGAAAGAAAACTTCGTTTGAATTGTAACACAATTGTAGCACCTATCTAAGTACTCTATCAAAATAAAAATATATAGAAAATTCCACCAGGTATCAATAATTTTTTTTTCTTTTTTCTCATTTTCAGTTCAATATATCAAAATACATTACATATATTAGGTGAGTACATAATAATTAAGTAATTAAATAACTGTAACAATATGATTATTACATTATGTGTATATCTTTATATGAAATGAATAATATCAGCAATGATGTAACGAGGCAAAATGATTCTTGTCCTTAAAGGTGGGACCCCATGCACCACAAGCATTTCCCTTCTTGGAAGCGTTCTCCTTGTCGTATTTCATTTGGCTATCGCTACCCCTGAAAATTAAAATCTTTATTTAGTCCTAATTAAATTTTGAGTAGATTTTTATTCTTACTTGTTGGTTGTTTTCCAAGGAGCAGCCTGCTCTTTAGTTTCAATTTGACCTTTATTAGTTCCCTGGGCCATTTTTGTTACTGTTCTAGTCTATCAAACTGAAGAAACTTTTTAAGGAACGTGGTGTATTTGGGTGAGAACTTTTAGTTCCAAACGGTTTCCTGAGTTCCCTCTTCTGCTGCCTTTTCTTACGTAAAGGTTATCCCACCTAATTAAAAAATACGAAAAATTAATTAACATCTGGCACCACCAAATAGGTACTTGCATCCTGTCCTTATTTTGCATTTTGTTATTTTTTTTGACTTGTGAAAGAGTCCAAAACATTATAATAATTATTTATAACTACCAGAATATATTATCCTTGAAAACATTCCACTATACTTATACATCTTTAAAATTAAAAAAGTGGGTAGGTAAATTATAAAAATTGATACCTGGGTACGGTAGTGAATTCCAATGATCTCCTGTATGCTGCAGCCCTCGTGTTCATTGACACATATGTGTGATATTTTTTATGAAAATTCGAACTCTTCTTACCAACTTTATGACTTGTTTCGTAGCGCAAAAGAATCGCAACTGGTCGAGCAAGAGCACCTCATACTTAATATATATAAGCCCATAAAATGACGTCAAAATATACAAAAAATGCTGGGGGGAAATGAAAAACAAGAAATCATCTGCATATATTGACCATGTGGTTTTTATAATAAAAAAATTTGCATTCACACCAGACCAGGAAACAAGCGCTTATTAACAATAATAATAAATATTAATGAAAATGCAAGTTTGTAGAATTCCTTAGACAAAAGCCAAAATTATTTACTTAGAAAATATCCAAAAGCCAAACTGCACTGCAAAAATGTTAATATATTTTGTTTCAAAAAATTTAAAGGGGCAGCAGGTAATTGACCTGTGAAGAATTGAGAACTTTCTAATTAATTCTAACAAAATATATATATTTATATTTGAAATTCAGTATAAAGTAAATTAGATTAAATTGGATGAATGTATATTTTTTTGTGAACTACTTACAATATTTGTTTACCTACATTAGAAATAACTTTATCTACTTAGTTTTCAAGTGTATTTAATATGCATTAGTGCATATAAATAGTTGTTTTTCTATAAATTCGGATGATGAAAGAGAATGAAAGATTTCATCAGCTAAAACTAATTTAAATAACAATTAATATTCATAAAATCCGGTTTCATAAATGTCTTTAATGTATATTTTACCATATATGAAAAAGACTTTACATACTCCAAGAAGAATTGGTACACGTTCAATAATGTTATATTATTTAGCAAAAGGAAAAACAGGGAAAATCCTTTTGGGCCAGCAGAATTTAATAATCAGGACGATTTAATCAAACTAGCTCTGATCTTTTCAAAATTTAAAAGGGTAACTATAAACAGTAAAGCAATCACACAATCGTTAGTCAAAATCCACGTCACTTTAAAAAACTCAAAATTATTTATGTGGTGAGCGTAAAAGAAGAAAAATGTTAATGAACTGTTCAAAAATTCTCATTAAAAATTCAAAGCTTTCAGTTTTACTACCGAAAATTGTTAGATTTAAAAATTGTCGGAATCTTTGTTCTGCTTCGGATTTGTGTGGAGATGAAAGGGTGAGAACTTTCTTCCTGTTCTAATACACAAAATACATTTTTTAACATAATCGTCACTTTTACAGAAAGGCTTAATATTAGGAATCTACATAGGTGACGGAGGAGAACCCTGTTTAACCCCTAGCGCTAAAAAATTTAACGATTGCGTCAATGGCAAATTACTCGACGTTTATAAGAGGTAAACACCCAAAACAATTAAATACAAATATTAAAATCGGTTTTATATCGGGTAGGTGTTGTGCAAGACCCCTTCAAGTAGGGGATGGATGTGTGTTTAACAATTTAGATCAAGAGTTCTATGCAGTAGCCCTGGTAGGTCTCGGAAGCCAAAACCTTTGCTACAATGAGCTCGAAGTCATAGACGAAGGCACTGAAGCTGTTAGAGTGGCTGCAGCAGTAGGATCCCAAGCACTTATTAAAAGGAATTGCACAAGGGTCCTGGTGGAAGGACTCGGTCATCCCGAACAGGCAGCTGAAGGAAGTGCTTTGGCTCTGTGGAGGTACCAAGAGAATAAGTTGCGCAAAGACTGGTGGACCATTCCGTCATTAGAACTTTATGATGATCCCGACACTCAAAGTTTTCAAAGAGGCCTTTTTAAAGCAGAATGCCAGAATTTGGCAAGGAGATTGGCAGACACACCAGCGAATCAAATGACACCCTTACATTTTGCCCAAGAAGCAGTCAACGAACTTTGTCCATGTGGAATTAAGGTAAACTGGTCTTTCCATTGGACAAACCAAACTTCATAATCTTCTTCATGCTTATTAGGTTGAAGTTCACGATAAAGATTGGATAGAAGCGCGGAAAATGAACGCGTTTCTTACTGTCGCTAGGGGTTCTTGTGAACCCCCCATATTCCTAGAAATGAATTACTGTGGAGAACCAAGAGATGTGAAGCCGATTATGATTGTAGGAAAAGGAATAACGTACGACAGTGGTGGATTGTGCTTAAAACCGAAGCACAAGATGTCAAAGTATAGGGGTGATCTGTCAGGGGCAGCAGTTGTTATCGGGGCTATGAAAGCTGCAGCAGCTCTTAGCTTGCCCCTGAATATTACTGGTCTCATCCCCTTATGTGAAAATATGCCCAGTGGGATGGCCATGAAGCCCGGTGATGTAGTCTGCGCATTAAACAGCAAATCTATTATGATAGAAGATTGTGATAACGAGGGAAGACTTATAATGGCTGATGCTTTGGTTTGGGGGCAAAACTTTTATAAACCACGTCTTGTAATTGATGTGGCCACTCTTACGTTTGGGGTCAAAAAGGGACTCGGATCTGGAGCCACTGGGGTTTTCGTTAACTCGGAAACTTTGTGGAACCAGGTAATAAAAAATATTAGATTCACCTCGTGTACCTTCCCATAATTTATTTGTTTGATACAGGTAAGGAAAGCTTCGGTGATATCTGGAGACAGAGTTTGGCGACTGCCCCTGTGGAAAGCGTTCACGCATAAGATAACCAACTACAGGTCACACGACATAAACAACAAGGGTTATGGTCAAGGTTCGGCATGTTTGGGCGCGGCTTTCCTCCAAGAGTTCATCACCTGTGTGGACTGGATACATTTCGATACAACCGGAACGGGATTGGTTGCTCTTAATAAACTGTTCCCTTATTTGACAAAGGGTAGGATGACAGGGAGACCGACGCGTACATTGATTCAACTCCTTTATCAGCTCGCCTGTCCAGCGAAATAACATACAATAAGAAGAAATGTGATCGTTACTCCATTTGACTCTTGTTAGGGTTGTGTGTTGTAAAGTTGTTTAGGGTGAGATGAGAGCGCGATTCCGGTTCATTTTTGGTTTTCTTTTTTGTACACTGTACCGACTTTTCTAAAATTCGAATGTATTTATTTATTATCAGAGATGCAAGTTCAAACTGCCTTCATGAATTCAAGGGGATTCCTTCGACTCTATTTTGGACAGGCTGGTCACCTGTCAACTCATTCCCTTATCAAAGGGCGTGGGAATTAGTGATTATTATTCTTATTTCAATAAGCAAAACGATTGCATCAGTTTATCTCTGGATACTACAACACATTTCACCGCTCAAAACTTTTGTACTTCTAAAAGATCTCATTCGCCAACCCATTACCTGCGCAAATTTGAGAAGTGTTAAGTGCAATATGTATATATATATACTAATTATTATTATATGGATTATTTAAGGTTTTTAATAAATTTATACCAAATATTTCACAGTAGTATTTATTTCAAAAACATTTTCTTAACTGATACCCACCCCCACTGGCAAATATTTTTTTTGTGGAGGCTGTAGCCACCCCTCGAGTGAATTTAAAGAATTATCTAATTATATAAATGTAATGTACCTACAAGACATAGAACTGCCATACCATGGTGTTATCAGTGGATTAATTTCGTAGTTTCAAGAGAATTAAAAAGATCTGATGATGATGATCTAAAATTTTCCATTGATACAAAATTATCGCTTTTGCCATGACTCAAGGGGTGTTGCTAGGCACTATTTTTCAAATGTAAAATCGTAACTATAAACAGTAAAATCATTTCTTCGTCAAAATCTGTGTCGCACCGTAATATTCAAAATTCCTTTTGTGATGTGTATGAAAGATGAATAATGTTTTTGTATTGTTTAAAAGTCCTTTTCAAAAATTCAAATTTAACGTTCGATTATGGAAATGTAAAAACTTGAAAATTGTACGGAATTTCTGTTCTGCTGGTGATGGCGGATGCGAGCCTGAAAGGGTAAAAATATTTTTTAAAAAAAAGTAAGAGCCCTAAATTTTTTTTTAATTTTAGAAAGGCATTATATTAGGTGTATACGAAGGGGATAATGGTGAACCAATTTTGACAAGTACTGCCAAAAAATACAATGACTGCACTAACGGGAAATTTTTTGAACTTATCAAATCGTAAGTAATACAACTAAAAAAATAAAATAAAAAGGCGTTATACTATAAGATATTTGTTTTTTTTTTTGTAGATCTGGAACAACCTTAAAAGTAGGACAAGCCCTCCTTTTCACAAACCTCGACCCCGAATTTTGTTCAGTTGCGGCAGTAGGTTTAGGTCATCCAAATTTATGCTACAACGAACTAGAATGCATCGACGAAGGAACAGAAGCTACCCGAAGGGCTGCAGGTGCAGGGATTCAAAGACTGAAGATGAGCCGACTCCATCGAGTTCTTATTGAAGGTCTTGGGCATCCCGAACAGGCTGCTGAAGGGGCAGCTTTAGCCCTCTGGCGCTACCAGGACAACAAATTGCACAAGACCTTGATACCATCGATTGAACTGCATGATGACCCAGACACTGAAAGTTTCCAGAGGGGACTTTTCAAAGCAGAATGTCAAAACTTGGCCAGAAGACTTTCAGACACTCCAGCCAACCAAATGACTCCCCTACATTTTGCACAAGAAACTGTTAATGAACTTTGCCCCTGCGGAATAAAGGTACAATGTTTTTCAAATTTCCACAGATATAACTACATATGATTATGAACCTACTTAGGTGGAAGTTCACGATAAAGATTGGATCGAATCGAAGAAGATGAACGCATTTTTGACTGTCGCTCGAGGTTCTTGCGAACCACCAATCTTTCTGGAACTCCATTATTGTGGTGAACCAGCAGATGTAAAACCAATAATGCTTGCAGCAAAAGGTATCACGTTCGACAGCGGGGGTTTGAGTCTGAAAAGGACTAAAACTATGGCCGATAATAGGGGCGATATGGCAGGGGCTGCAATTATAGTGGCAGTGATGAAGGCCGTTGCAGCCCTCAGTATCCCCCTGAATGTCACCGCTCTTATTCCTCTTTGCGAGAATATGCCCAGCGGGATGGCAATGAAGCCTGGTGATGTCGTGTGTGCTATGAACGGGAAATCGATCATGATCGAAGATGCTGATCACGAAGGTCGATTGCTTTTGGCCGATACGCTTGTTTACGGACAGGGGACGTACAAACCGCGACTGGTGATCGATTTTTGCACTTTTATGCCCGGAGCCCACAATGGTATAGGAGCTGCCGCAAGTGCTATCTTTACCAACTCGGAAAACTTATGGTCACAGGTACAAATTTTTAAGAATTGAAACTATCATTACAAAAATTGTTAAAAATGTTTAGGTAAGAAAAGCGTCTGTAATAACTGGAGACAGGGTGTGGCGTTTTCCCATTTGGGAGTATTTTAACGATAAATTAAAAAAGTTTCCTTGCCACGACGTGGACAACAAGGGCGAGACGAACGCGTGTACGGGAGCCGCGTTCCTTCGGGAGTTTCTTCAGTGTGTTGACTGGATGCACGTCGATATTACCAATAGTGGAATGGTAATGAAAAACAAAATAATCACGTATCTAACAAAACGTCGAATGACGGGCAGACCGACCCGCACTATAATCCAACTTTTTTACCAACTGGCCAATCCATCTGAACAAAAACCAAAGTGCTGACAAGTGTTCGTAAAAGTATTAATTGTCTATCGTATTTTCTCTCTTTAGTTTAGCGTACATGTGTTAATGTTGTAAGTTAAAACAATCCATTCGGAAGCTGCACCCTCACCATTTATTTCCTCCGAAATCATCATCATTTCAGCGCGAATTGCCCCGAACTATTTTCGGAGTTTGGGCAACGTGTACTGACTTAATTTAAAATTTTGAACGTATTGTATATATCAGAGATGCAAGTTCAAGTGCTGCCATGAATTCAAGGGGATTCCTTCGACTTTATTTTGGACAGGCTGGTCACCTGTCAACCCACTCTCTTAGCGGGTGTGGGAGTTAGTGATTATTCTTATTTCAACAAGTAAAATAGCTACCTCAATATCTCTATATACGATACATTTCATTGTCGCGAATCTGCCAAATTTTGTTTGAATACTTTTTTTAGTTAAATTGCAGTTTTGGAAATATGTATTTATTTTTTTGTATTTGCACTTACGACTCGTATAAGTATTTTTTTAAAGCATAACATAAGCAACTTTGCACTTTATGTACTGATTTTGCAATAATATTCGAGGTTTCTAATAAAATTATCCATCAATCCTTGTATTATCTTTCGATAAATTGTGCGTCGATTTGAAATTCGCGCCGTTTGTGTAACCTAACGTCCAAGGTCAGTGTTGTCAAACTTTTGAGGTTAGCTTATTAGTTTCTGTTGCGTTTAATTGTAATTTATTAAAAAAATATAAACAAAAAGGGAATTTATTGTGAAAAAAGTGCATGAATCATGGCTGCTACCTCACATGGCCTTCCCGTATCACAAATATTAAAATCCAAGACAGAGGGCGACGATGAACCGAAAAAGAAATCCAGGGAAGACTGGAGGAAGGCTAAGGAGTTAGAAGAAGCCCGAAAAGCTGGTACTGCACCTGCTGCTGTAGATGAAGAAGGAAAAGACATAAATCCCCATATACCCCAGTACATTGCAACTGCTCCGTGGTATTATGGAGCCCAAGGGCCCACCCTTAAACATCAGCGTCCCCAAGAAGACAAACAAAAGTCGTTTTCGGATTTAGATGAATGGTATAAGCGTGGTGTTGATTCAGTAAGTGATTTACTTTTTATTTAAACATCAATTTGAAATTTAATTTGTTGTCTTGCAGAGTAAAGTGGTAATTAAATACCGTAAAGGAGCTTGTGAAAATTGTGGTGCAATGACCCATACGAAGAGAGATTGTATGGACAGACCTCGTAAAGTAGGTGCAAAATATTCTGGTGTTAACATAGCTCCTGATGAATATATACAGAAAAACTTATCATTGAGTTATGATGGGAAAAGGGATAGATGGAGTGGTTATGATCCATCAGAGCATAAGACTATTATTGAAGAATTCCAGAAGGTTGAAGAAGCCAAAAGACAACTACGTGCTGATAAACTTGCAACTGATGATGATAAAGAGGAAGTTGATGAAGAGGAAGATGAGGACAAATATGTAGATGAGGTGGATATGCCAGGAACAAAAGTTGACAGTAAACAAAGAATTACAGTCAGGAATTTAAGGATAAGGGAGGACACTGCTAAATATTTACGTAACTTGGATCCCAATTCAGCCTATTATGATCCTAAAACCAGATCCATGAGAGAAAATCCCAAACCAAACAAGGACGATGGGTAAGTTAATAATAAATGTTTTTGTTAATGTTGTTGGTTTATTAAATTATTCATTTTATACAGATATCAAGGAGAAAACTTTGTAAGATTTACTGGAGATACCACTAAACATGCCAAAGCTCAAATATTTGCTTGGGAGGCTCATGAGAAAGGAGTGGATATACATCTTCTTGCAGAACCAACTAAATTAGAGCTTCTTCAAAAAGAATATGAAGAAAAGAAACAGGAATTCAAGTCTAAAGTACAAGAAAGCGTTCTTGAAAGGTATGGGGGTGAAGAGCACCTGAAAGCACCTCCAAAAACTCTTTTGCTGGCACAAACAGAAGATTATGTAGAATATTCGAGATCTGGGAAAATTATCAAGGGGGCAGAGAAACTAGTTGTGAGATCAAAATATGAAGAAGATGTTTATATAAATAATCACACCAGTGTGTGGGGATCTTTCTGGAAAGATGGCAAATGGGGCTATAAATGCTGTCATTCTTTCATTAAAAATTCTTATTGTCTGGGAGAAGCAGGGAAGTTAGAAAATGAAACATCAATTCCACAAACAAGTTATTTCAAGAATGATTCAAATAGTGGAAAAGAATCATCATCCTCTGATGAAAGCAGCTTAAGTTCTGATGAAGAAATTAAAAAGAAAGCAAAGAAAAAGGAATTGAAAAAGAAAAAGAAGAAAGACAAAAAAAAAAAGAAATCAATAAGAGAGGAAAAAGGTGACAAATTAAAAGAAGCCCTGGATGCCGAGGAAAAACAACAAGAGGAAGCCAAAAAGTACCTAGAAATGGATGAACGAAAGAGGCCTTATAATAGCATGTATGAAGTTAAAAAACCTTCAGAAGACGAAATGGAAGCTTATTATATGAAGAGAAGGCGTGAAGAAGATCCAATGAACCAATTTTTGTGAGTTTAACTCAAATTTTATTTTATTTTATTTTGGTACAAATAATCTTCAAATAAAAAAGTATACCTATATAATTAAAATGTCTTTTTATCTGATAAATCTTTTGTTATATTAAGTAAAACACCATCTTTTATCATTTTAGCAGCCAATTTAGCTGTGTTTCTTGCATCATGTAGACCACAGTGCTCCCTTCCTTCAAAAGACAGTCCTAACTCAGATAAGGCCCCTTTTAGGCCCTTTGGCTTCCTTTGGTAATACTCCTATAAAAAGTGTTTTTATTCCTGGAATTATTTTTTATTAATTTTAATATCTACCCTGTATAAAGCCCTTAAGTCGATCCATCTGTTGAAAATTTCAGGTTTAAATATTCTTTTCCTTTGACACTCTTTTTGTAGACAAATATTTAAGTCCCAATCAGACCATGTAACAAACGTTGCAATTTTTGAGTCTTTTTCTTCAGTAAAACTAATCCCATGAAGACTTTTCATATCATTAATCCATTTTCCAAGTACCATTAAGCATGTCCCAAGAGGTATACCATTATCTACTTTATCCTGAGTTATACCTTAGAAATTATAAATCAAATTGTAATAGTATTCCTTGGAATGTGTTGATAAAAAAAAACCTATTTTAAAGGCCAAGAATTAAACCAACGCTGCCTGCAAACTTAATTGAATAATTAATTTTAGTGATAGAATTATCGCCTGCGAGGTTCAATTCTCAGCCAATATAATACCTTTTTTTATAATATTTTACCTGTAAATTCCTTACAAAACAGACTTAAATGAGGCTTTTCAATTGGCATAACATACTGTTGAAATTCTGATACAATTTTATCTTTTGAAATTGAATATAATACGACAGAGAATTCAATAATTTCTGGAGCAGTCCTATTCTTATCATACGGCTCCCAACAAGTTGATTCAAAATCCAAAACGAATAAATAATTAAATAACTGATTTCTAAAATTTTTGGTGTGAGTTGGGTCATCTAACTTGATAGTTTCAACCATATTTAAAATTCTGTAAAAGAAAAAACATGTATTAATTAATTAACAAAATGTATATTATGGTTAATACTTTGCCAGTTCTAAAGTGGACAATTGTAATGAAGAATTCGACATAATTGTGTGTTTTCTCTTAAACGGTTAACACTAGTTAATTTATTTTACTCTTTATTTGAAGCGACCTTTTCAAATAAAGAAATGGCTCAGCAATCAGTAGTCTATACTCAAGTAATTTTACATAATAATTTAATTTACAATAGTAAAGCAAATAATTTATTAAAAGTTAATTTAAAATAGCCAAAAATTTTATTTTTAAAAAAGGCACAAATAAAAGTTGAGACTTTAGACATTATTCATAAAAAGTTACAGGAATGATAACCACCACAATTAAATGTAACTTCAACCCTTCAACCCTAATGTTTGGAAATACAATTAATTTGTCATTAAATACTTAATATTGATACTTTAATGTACGTTGTTTTTTAATTATTATAAAAAAAGAAAGTTTACTTTATTTTGCAAAATTTTTCAAAGGTATTTTTAACATTTGTATGTAATTGAAGCAATAATTTAGTGACAATCAAAACTGTCAAAAATTTAGTCGGTTGATTTTGTGGGTCAGTTAACAGTGCTAATTATTTAATATTATTTAAATATACTTGCATAAAAGTGATAAACTGTGATTAATGCTAGTTTTCAATATTATAAAAGACCGAAGAAGCTCATAATGGCATTTTTAACAAGGAGCAGCACCCTTTTGAAAGTTACACCTATGTTGAAGTTTGGAAGATTATTTTGTGATTCTGTAGATATAGGAAAGGTATTTTAAATTTTTATATTTACAAGCATCTCAATTAGTTTTGAATTTTTTTTTTCAATTTATTGTAGAAAGGATTAGTTCTTGGTGTCTATAAAGAAAACAAGAAATTAGTTCTGACTTCTACTGCAAAAAGATATAACCAACAAACTGAGAATAAGCTACAAAACCAAATAGAATTGTAAGTAAAAGTTGTTAATTTTAATTAATTTTAATTGAATGTGCATACAGATTGTATAAACCATGTAGTACACTTTTTAAATCAATTGCAAATATTATATTATAGATTACATTCTTAAAGTACTTTTTACAAGTATGATATGATCCCTTATTTTATTTTCTTTTCTCTTTTTTCACCCTTCACCCAAGCTGACCTGAAACTTTCATTTTTTTATATCTTACAAGACCTTCTCAAGTCCTAGTTGCCTCTAATGTTTTATATACGTAGAATTTTCTTTTTAGAATAATGTTTGACTGTTTCAGGTCGGTATCCATCTCTCTTTAATCCCTTTTAACTGTCCAAATCACCATCATCTAAGCATTCTATTAAAATGGCCACTGGTGGCCATGACGGACGTGGAAGTGCAGGATCTACTCATAGTTTTGGCAGCAATCCAACAACCAGATCGTCCATAAGGACCCCAAAACGTCAGAGATCAGCTCAAGGAAGCAGCCAATCTACTGAAGAAAAAAGCGACTTCCTTTGCCCAGTTTGTTTCAACATAATTGAGGAAGCCCACATAACAAAATGTGGGCATACATTTTGTTACAGTTGCATATTGAAGTGCATCGAAACGATGAAACGATGCCCCAAATGCAATGCACCACTTCTCAATGCCGAGCAAATCTTTCCAAATTTCCTTCTAAACGACGTTATAAAAAAACACAAAATGCGTATGAACGGATTGGAGTCTTTGGGGCTGAGCAGAGAAAGTTCAAACGAATTTTCCACCCTCGCTGACGGTTTACGAGACTTTATTGCTTTTGAATCCCAAAATCTTACATTACCAGATGTAAATATAATGCTTGAAATATTGACCCAGAGAAAACAACTGTTGGAAGCTGAATCATGTGCTGCACAAAACAAATTGCTCCTAGAATTCTTAAGACTTTTACTTCAACAGAAAGAGGAACAGAAAAGCCAGATAATTAAAGAGGTGAGCATAATCAAGCACGACATTGACGAGGTTGAAAGAATCCTTAGGGAAGTCCATAGTAAATGTCCTACTTTGGAAGATGTAGAAAGGGCTGTGGGATCAGCTTCAGACGGTGATTCTGCAGTACGTGCCATGAAAAAAGAAATGATCGAAATCATAGATAACATAGAATCAACTACAAAGAAGGACGATGCATCATTTGTGCCCCAGGTCGGCAGCGAAGGTGCCAAACATCCAGGATTGTCATCTCTAGCTACTAGAAGAAGACGAATGCACGCGCATTTCGACGACTTCGTCCAATGTTACTTTACCACCAGATCCAAAGATCTATTTTTCAAAGATACCGAAAAATCTCCTAAACCTAATGAAGCCTCTTCAAGTTTAAGTGAATTCCGGGAGAATCTCGTCAAATTTTCACGTTATAACTCATTGAGACCACTTGCCACCCTAAATTATTCAAATGACCTCTTCAACAATTCCACAATCGTTTCCAGCATAGAATTTGATAAAGATAATGAATTTTTTGCAATCGCTGGGGTCACAAAAAGGATAAAGGTGTTTGATTATAACGCCGTTATTCAGGACTCTGTGGACATTCACTATCCTTGCATGGAAATGGTATCTAGCTCGAAGATCTCATGCGTGAGTTGGAACAGTTATCACAAAGGTACTCTTGCTTCTAGTGACTATGAAGGTACAGTAACAATTTGGGACGCTTCTACAGGCCAGAGAACAAAAACATTTCAAGAACACGAAAAAAGATGTTGGAGCGTCGACTTTAACGACGTCGACACCCGTCTTATAGCGTCCGGATCGGACGATGCCCGAGTAAAACTGTATTCTTTGAACGTAGAACATTCGATAGCAACCTTAGAAGCAAAAGCAAATGTCTGTTGCGTTAAATTCAATCCTCGAAGTTCCTTTAATCTAGCATTTGGTAGTGCGGACCATTGTGTCCACTACTATGATTTGAGAAACATGAAAGAACCTGTTAGTGTGTTTAAGGGGCACAAAAAAGCTGTTAGTTACGTTAAATTTCTCAACAGCGAAGAAATAGTATCAGCGTCGACTGATTCACAGCTAAAATTATGGAATATTAATACTCCTTACTGTTTGAGATCGTTTGTGGGGCATATTAATGAGAAAAACTTTGTGGGATTGGCTACGGATGGCGACTATGTCGCCTGCGGATCAGAAAATAATGCCCTTTATATTTATTACAAGGGTCTGACCAAGAAACTTTTCAGTTACAAGTTTGAAGCTACAAGAGGGGTTTTGGAAAATGAACGTAGAGAGGACGAACCTAACGAGTTTGTATCTGCAGTATGTTGGAAACAACATTCAAATGTAGTCGTGGCTGCTAACAGCCAAGGAACTATTAACATTTTAGAGCTCGTGTGAAAACGGAGATGTCGTTAATTATTAATCGTTAGTATTCAAGAACATTGTGTTCGATAACATTGTCTTTCATGTGATAGAGAAAATTTAAATGTGTAAGACCAATACTGATTCCTCTCGCCTTTTTTTAATGTGGTGGTTTTTAAGGTATTTTAGTTGGGGTGTACATTGATAAGAATTTTTTTATTTGAATGGTTTTGTTTATAATGAAAAAGACTGTTTTATATGGTAGCTAATAAAAATTTTAAGTATTGATTAAAAACTGAAGAAATAACTTTCGAGATTGAGAAATTGAATTGCAAATTAGAGAGCTTTACAAACGTATTTGTTTTTTAATACATGCCATATACATAACATGTATTGATGAACTTTATTTATTTACTAAAAACGATATTAAGTAATTGATAATTTCATTATATTGTAAAATCGATTAAATTAATACTGCCAGCTGTACCTACTCTTAATATAGTTTTGCTACTACAATTTCTTTAAATGTTTCAGCAAAAAGTACAAATGCTAAGAAGGGTACCTTTTCAAAATAAATCATTTCAAAAACTTAAATAAGTATATAAATAAAAATTTGTAAACGTTTTACTATTTTTTTTTAAGTATAGTAAAACTTTGCGGGTTTTTAATTATGTATAATATTTATTAATTCAAAATCTTTTAATGCTACTTAATATTAAATACATTTTTGAAATTTCAAATTAATTTTTTATGTATTACATATTGCACGATTCGTTTAGTCGTTATATGTTCCCTTTAATAGATGTTATGTACGTAAATATAATATTGGATTCTAAATTAAATTGTTTTCATCGGAGGTTGTGAAAGAAATGTTAATTGGGGATAAAAATCTCACTCTTAATTTTTGCTCCTAAATATTTTTCTTTTCTCGAATGTAGTTTTGTGAACTTTAATAGATACAAACTGGAAACATTTTTAGTGTTTATAGCTAAAAATAAATCACGTATAACGTTCGGAGATGTAAAAATTATTTTTAATAGTTTATTGAAACGGTATATTGTACAGAAATTTATGTATACAACGGTTACATCATTTTTTACTGTTAGTGTTTAATAAATAACTCATTATATTGTAATGATGTGATGGCTTCAAATAATCATACATTGCAGGGGCCCTTGTCTGACTATTATACATTTATATTTTTCTTTTTTTAGTGAAAAAAGCAAGGCAACTTAATTATCTATATAAGGCAGAAAATATTTACAGGAGTCGTTGCAATGTATAAATTCCATTGATGTTTTTGCTCATTTAATTAATTACATAATTACATACATGCATATAATTGTGCCAAATTTACAGTGTTGATGTCTTAGGAAAACTGCACAAATTAACATAAATCATTCATTAATTCGAGTGCTAGAACTACTTAAATGACTGACAAAGTTATATAAAATTTTTAGGGATGTTACTTTGTTTGTTGTCTACTTAAACATTTGTTATTCAAATTAATAAATATATTTTCCGATGATTGCTCACACGTATTAGAAATGATAATAGCTGTTTAAATTCCATGTGTTAGTTTTTTAGATTTAAAATCGGGGCTGTATTAGTGTTAAATATTTTCTGTTATGTTTGTTATCAGTAGAATCCATATATATCATTTCTTGCTGTTGTATCATGTCGATAGCAATAAAGTATTCATTACTAGTTACTATAATTATTATTTTAAACGAAAACATTTACTTGGGTTTTAATACTTTTATTTCAATTATTATTTACATTATTCTTTTTGGTAGACCTGTTGTTGTCTTAGGGCCGAAGGAGTGCTCAAACAGGGCAAGACAGTGGTATTTTGGGGACTAGACAAAAATTCTGAATATGATGCTGTAGCTGTTGTCGCCATGAATAAACCATCAAAAGGTTTTAACGAAAGTGAACAACTCAATGAAGAATTAGATACTGTAAGGGTCAAAGCAGCAGGTATTATATTATGTTATATGGATTTATTACAATTTTTAATTTTACATTTCTGTTTTCAGATGGTTGCAAAGTTTTGAAAAACCTGGGTTTCAGGAAAATATCTGTGGAAAGTTTTGGACACGCAGAAGCGGCTGCTGAAGGCAGTATTTTGAGTACGTGGAGATTTCAGTCTTTCAAAACAAGAAAAGACGCACCGTTGACCATCTCCCTATATTCTGAAGCTAGTACAGATTCAGGTGACGAAAACGCATTGTGGAACAGAGGAGTGACAAAGGCTACATCTCAAAACATAGCTCGTCGCTTAGCTGACTCCCCCAGCAATCATATGACACCTCGCATTTTTGCTGAAGAAGTCATTAACTTGTTCAAGTCACTGAAAATAGATGTACAAGTTTATGACAAAGAATGGGCACAGAAACAAAAAATGGGAGCGTTCCTCTCTGTTACCAAAGGCTCAATTGAACCCCCTGTATTTTTAGAACTTACCTACAATGGCTCAGACAAACAAACACAGCCCATAGTTTTAATTGGTAAGGGAGTTACGTTTGACTCTGGAGGAATCAGTCTTAAGCCTGCTACGAATATGGACGAAATGAGAGCCGATATGGGAGGTGCCGCCTCACTTATAGGAACCTTAAATGCCGTTGCACAGTTGAAATTTCCAGTAAATCTAAAAGTGCTCATACCCCTATGTGAAAATATGCCTTCTGGTACAGCAACTAAACCGGGGGATATCATATTTGCAAAGAATGGAAAATCAATTTGTATCGACAACACAGACGCTGAGGGACGCCTTATTTTAGCAGATGCTTTGTGTTATAGTGAAACTTTAAACCCTAAGTTCGTTGTAGACGTAGCTACCCTTACAGGTGCTATAAGGATCGCTTTAGGAAACGTGGCAACAGGTGTTTTTACAAATGACGACGAGTTGTACGAAATTCTTAAAGAAGCAGGGTCTAACTGTGGGGACAGAGTGTGGCGGATGCCTCTTTGGAACCATTTCACTAAACAAGTTACAGAACATGCGGCGTACGATATAAATAATATGGGGAAGGGAAAAGGCGGAGGTTCCTGTGTGGCAGCTGCTTTTCTAAAAGAATTCGCCCCCAAAGGAAAGAAGTGGATGCATTTGGATATCGCCGGGGTTATGGGACCCAATGATGACACATCGTATCTAACGAAAGGTATGACTGGTAGGCCTACTAGAACTCTAATAGAATTTTTAAATTTAATAGCGAATAAATAAAATTCTTTTATAAAATAAAGTGTTGAAGAAACATAATCTTTTATCTTATTTCTTCTAAAAAAAAAATACTTTTTATATTCATAAATGTTTATTTATCACAAACTTTCAGCATAATTCGGTAACGTTACATATTTTTAAAATAAAATGCATGACACAGAATATTTTCAACTGGACCACAAATTAATTCGATGTAATATTATCATTATTTATTCTCTAATCGAGAAGGCAAACCCTATAACTCGAAAGCTAGTCTACAATATTCCTAATTATAATTACCTACGATTAAATTTGCTAATTAATCAGAGTTTTAGGATTCCCTTTTGAAAAATATATATCATATAAACTTATTTTAAATACTGAGTTTCTGCTTAAACTGAATAGTGAATACTATTAAAATTTCAAATTAAAAAAATAATATGTAGTAAAACATTGCTATAAAGGCTTTTTGCGAAATATTGCTCTTTCTCATCTTATTTAACACCACAATACACTTTAAAACATTCCCTTATCATTTAGTTTTTGCAATCAATTTACACGTAAGTGCTAGTGACCTCCGCATAAAACATGGTGAATTAGTGACTTCATACAAATTTTAAAAACATTCATATATTTATCACAAACTTTTTAAATATCGCTATCGTTATTTAAATCAATGCTGTTAATTTGGAATGTTGTATAAGTTAATTAATTTAATAAAACCAAATATTAATTCATGACTTATTAGTTTATCAGATAAAGCAAATAACTTTGGTTTTAGCTATTAAACTAAGAAGGCTACAAGTCTTTCTTAATTACCAATTTCAGATCATTTTAATGATGTGAATAAAAAACATGATTCACTTCAATTGTAAAATATCGGCTTTCTCAAATATTAACTTTAACATATTATTAGTATTTAAAATTAGTAAAACAACAATTAAACAAAAGTTATATAGTTTTTAAAATAATAAATATTTGAGATTCGTATAAACCAGAACAAGCTAAGTAAATAAATAATTAATTAATACATCAGTTGCACGATAAATTTCAGAAATAAAGCGTCAAAACTTGTTAAACATTTTCTTTATCCTATTGTACCAAAAAAAATAAGTTGTTGTTCTGGTTGAAAAATAAGTAAATACTTTTAAAATACCAATGAATGGTATAATAATACTACAATTTTTTGAGTACGTATAATTGATACGTTTACCCCAAGCTAAAAACAGTCCTGTAGTGTAGGACTGATTCAAGCTGTGGGAGGGGGAGTTACGGGGAAACGTAATCCGGTAAAGCTCCGCGGCCACGTCCTCTACCACGGCCTCTTCCTCTGCCTCGCCCCCTCCCGCGTCCCCGTCACCTTCTACCATCCGTCATCCCTATATTGAAATTAAATTATATTTCAAAATAGTCTTCATGTATATACTTAAAAGTTGTTTCGTACCTATATTGCTCGTAGTTTTTTCTAAATACGCCAGAGGCCCTTGCAATAGCCCTGTTTGGGGGGAAAACGATGTTCGGGGTCCCCCCATTCCTTGCTGTTGTTGCATGAACATTGCTTGCTGGGGTGACATCATCCCTGGTCCTACAACACCACTTCCTCCCATGCCAGGTGGTACCTAACACACATTATCACTGTTATCTAAACTTTATTACTTCGTGTTGTAAAAATTGCAACCTACAGTATTTTTGAGGCTAAAATTTTTTTAATGTATAGAGTAGATTTTATATCGACCTATATATATCTTAAAAACGTTTGTTGTTTTTCTTTTTTCTTTTAGCAGTTTAAAAAATTAAAAAGTAAACGATAATTTTGAAAAGCAATAAAACTCAACAAATGTTTTCAAAATATTTATTTGATATCGATAAAAATAGTACAGAGTTATAGAAAACTAAATAATAAGCAACGTACTACCATTAACGTTTCTATCATTAAACTGTATGATTTGCCACAACGTAGTTTTACACAGAAAAATTTTAATCACACTGCATTTAATTTACATTATAGATAATTAAGGGTATTCTGGATTTTTTTTTGTTTTTACTAAACCTACAAGGCACAATTGAGCAATAAATATTAGCGTATACTATAAAAGTCTGTTGTAAGTTGTAATAGTAATTATAGGTATTATAGTTTACAAAAGAAAAGGACAAAAATACTGCGAAGAAAAAACCCTGAGAATATCAAGCATGAAAAAAAAATGACACGTATTTTTTACAAGGGGGTGCGCCAGAAAAACGTTTACGCGAGGTCTTTTAAAATTTTTTGCTTTCTAATTTTCAATTTTGAGGGGAACCTTTAAACAGGAAAAATAACTCGATTTAGTCAATCATTAAAACAAATATGCACTATAAAATTTGCTATTAGAATGTCCCCTGAAAAAAAATAATGATGTTAATAACTTAATAGCGTCATATACAAAATGAAATAAAGTTGCAAAAAAATTCTTCTTTGCACCAATATTTCATATCAATTAAATCGTGATATGTACAAATGTAGCTCGCATCGCAAAAAGTAATAAATTAAATAGAAGAGAAACTTGACGCACTTATGAAATCGTTTTAGTTTGTTTGTGCTTAGAAAGTAACAGAATTACTAAAAACAAGTTAATCAGACTCATTGGCAAAACATTAATAAAAATATTTCGACAATTTTGGCATCACGAACGACAATCATGCTTCATACTTCAACAGGTCAACGTCGATCTACCTGCATCTGTTGTTGAAGTTGTTGCATCTGTTGCTGTTGTTTGGCATTTGTTGCAACTGTTGTTGCTGCTGCTGTTGCATTTGCTGCAGCTGTTGCTGTTGCAACTGTTGTTGCATAGCAGGACTCATACCAGACACAATCATTTGATTAGGTGTTTGGTTACCAGGAACCCCTGAGCTCATGGGTGATTGTGGGATCGATCCTGAGCCCCCATTGTTCATCAAATTCGGTGTAGAGCCTCCCTGGGCTGGACTCTTTGCATAACCCTGTAAATCACCTAACAGATTTTGCCAAACGATTATTTTATCATAGTGGCGTTTTAAAAGTTCGTCTTTTCTGGCCAGTTCCAACCGCAGTTCACTTATATCTTCTTTAACTACTGTTTCTGGTTTAAGAGCTGATAAGAGGAAACGCTTTTGAAGGAAAAATGCTTCCATTTGGCGAGCCAAATCTATGAATCTTAATGTTGTTTGTTCCACTTCAGTTTTAATATCACCCTTATCTGTACTACCAATTGCTTCTTCTTTAGTTAATATATTTAAACAGTGCTGAAAGCAAAGGATTGATGAACACTTTCTTATTAACTTGCAACTGTGATTTGCAGCTTAAAAGTTACAGCCTCATAAAAATTATTAATGATCTAAATGCATCAAATTTCATATATATAATAAATAATAATGTAACTCCTTCAATAAGTTACTTAATAACATATTTTGAAGAACATTACCTGAAAAGCTTCTTCAAATTCGTCAACCAAATTTCCACTGCCATTTGTAGGAGTAGCCATGGCAGAAACTGGGGGTGATGCTTCCTTCATTGGTAATTTCTTAAAGATTCAACATAAATATATAACATAATCTCACAATCCTTCTAAATAGATGCTTAACTATAACACAAACAACAAAGCAAGTCACTACCCTACGTTCAACATTTTTATAATGTAAACTAAACAAAATAAAGTTAATAACTATTTTTCACTGCTCAAACACATGAACTGAGAGACTTTTAATGTGTCTTTTTCTATTTTATTGTCTTACCAAACGTATTTATTGATCCTTAATGTTTCCGCGTCACGTATAGCTGCATCCACTTATAATTTCATCTAGAATATGGAGCAAAACATTATATTTAATTAACAGAAATATGCCCTTATTTTAATTATATTAATTTTTACTTATGAGAACATTTATTTACAAGTAAAAAGATAAAATATTTCAATTATTACAAAATTAGTCAGATTTGTTTCACTTACAATTATGAAGACATCTCACAACTCATCTACGAGTTGTGTGTTGCATACCTACCAAAGTACAAAGTGATTGAAGTGTGTTGTGACGTGGATAAAAGTATCATTAAATGTTTAAAAAAATGAATTTAAACAGCGTTTTAGAGTTAGTAGTATTAATAGGACTATTTCAGCATTCTTCTGCTCTTTATTTTCACATAGGGGAAACCGAAAGGAAGTGCTTTATCGAAGAAATTCCGGACGATACAAATGTTATAGGTTAGGTCACTTTCAATGTACCCATATGATGAACTAAATTTTAAAATATTTCCTTAGTTAATTACAAAGTCGAGCTGTATGATCCCAGAACAGGAGGATTTATGCCTTCTTCGCCAGGCATAGGTATGCATGTTGAAGTGCGAGATCCTGACGACAAAGTGATTTTATCTCGCGTCTACAGCTCTGAAGGGCGCATTTCGTTCACTTCTCACGCCCCCGGGGAACACGTAATTTGTATGTACAGTAATAGCAGTGCTTGGTTTGGTGGTTCACAGTTAAGAGTTCATTTGGACATCCAAGTTGGTGAGCATGCTATAAATTATGGAGATGTTGTGCAGAAAGAAAAGTTGTCCGAATTACAATTAAGAATTCGTCAACTTCTGGATCAAGTTGAGCAAATAACCAAAGAGCAAAACTATCAAAGAGTAAGTTTACTAAGTATCAGAAATTTTGCATATTAACCAGTATTATTATTATTTTTTAGTATCGTGAGGAAAGATTTAGGCAGACAAGTGAAAGTACAAATTCAAGAGTACTGTGGTGGTCAATTACACAAACAGCCATCCTTTTAATTATGGGTGCTTGGCAAATGAATCACTTAAAACGTTTCTTTGAAGCAAAAAAATTAGTTTAGTCATTTATTTAACTTTTTGTTTGTTTTAATTACTTATTTTGTAATAAAACTATAAAATTTCAATCAGTTTTATTTTAACAGAAAAAGGATCAGTGTAACAGTTTAATATGCAAGATATTAATTATTATTAGAAAACTAATTTTTAAAATGACTTAACTAAAACCCATGCATTTATCTAAGTATGAACTAAATAAGCTGGTATTTGGCTTTGGATATTTTTGTAACTGTTTTATATCTTTTAACAGAGTATTTAATATATTGTTACATGTACAAAAATATACATAGCCAGCCTTTTGCAGTTGTTCTGCTAGTTCTATTTGGTGGTTGTCCATTAAGTCTTCATTCACAACAACTATAAGTGGTTTACCTTCTTTAAGGACTTCTAGACAAGTACCAGCTCCTGCATGGCTGATAACTAAATCTACATGTCTTATTTTCGATATAAAATCGTCAATATACGTGGTATAATTAATGTTAATCAAATTATGGGAAACTTTTGAGTGAGTGCCTAAACCTGTCTGTAAATGCACTATCGAATAACCCAAATCATGGAGTTTATTTAATGTTTCCTCTTGGGTAACTGCTTCTATTAGTTTATCAAATTTTGTAGTTCCAACTGTAACAAGGATTTCTTTCGATTTCATTTTAATTACAAAAACTAATAGCTAATATTATCTTGGGTAATTAGAGATGGAGTAGCCTAAAAAATTGGAATGGTTTTAATTGTTAACCTTCAAAATTATAATTTGTAGATGTATTTAAACATACCTTTTGAAGTTGTTTTTAGAAAATATTAAAGAAATTCTAAAAAGTAATATATTTGATATTCAAACTTTATTTTTTTTCAGGTTATATTTTTTTATATCTTTATATCATAGAACATAAACATATTTATAGAAGAAGGAATTTCTATGGCAAGTAACAGAATTCTGCATTACCAGTTGTCATGCAGTTGTCAAAAATTTTTCATCATTAGTTAACCTCAAACTTTTTAGTTAACCGATCTATGTAAACAGAAATGGCAACCCGAAAAAGAAGTGGTTCCGGCTCAAAAAGGCAGCTGAAAGAGAAGGTAGTTCAACTTTACGAGACCTTATTTAGAGGCGAAGACATTGCCAAAAACAGCTCTTTATTTTGGGACGAATTTTTCCTCTTAAAACCTAAAATTTCTCACATCGAGACGGAGATACAAAAAATCACAACTGATAAAATAGACCTTATTAGAAACAATGTTACGTTGTTGTTTTCAAAATGTATAGAAACATTAGGACATGAACATAGTATAAGAGTCATTTATGCAATGCAAACATTATGTGCCTTAGTTCATGGTGTGTATGTACGAAGTGCATTAGAGGATAGTAATATTATTAATTTACTACTAAATCCTCCAGAAACGGAACAAAGGATGCAGAGTTTATTTCATCATATTCACGCATTTCTTTCAAGTAAGTTTTTCTAGCTGTGTCAAGTTATTTTAAAATATTTATGTTTTAAGTCCTATGTAAATTAAATCATACACTCATTTAAAGACATAACTACTTCTAGGTGAATCGTCTGATAGCCTGAAGAACTTGTCTTTAAAGCTTTTGCTTATATTTGTAACAGGGACTGACAATATTAACCAAAACATTTTGATAGAATTTTTGATGAGTGCATCCTTATTTGAAACCCTCATGCAACTTTTGTGTGATCCAAGGTCTAGGCATCTTCATGGTCATGATGTAGTACTATTTCTTACTGTAATCGTTAACTACAAAAAGAATGAGAACTCAAATCCATATATTGTGAAATTATCAATGGTAGATGATGAATTAGCTTTGAATGGCTATGGTCAAGTAATTACAGCTGCCCTGAATGACTTTTGTCGTCGATATAATGCCCAACACACAGAAGCACAGAATGGTTCTTGGCTGTCATCCTTAACTAACATTGTGGGGAACATGTTTGTTTCAGAAGAATTAGTAGTTAAAACACAACAGATGAGGGCAAATAATGCCTTACTTTTGGCATTATATGAAGCTATACATTTAAATAGGAACTATATTACAACACTAGCCCAAACTCAAACTGATACCAGTGCTCCTCCATCCCCTAGTAACACTTTACAAGCAGGAAAACCGACCCCTGACCTAGCAAGTGGAACTATTGAAGATGTTATGGCCCAAACCACCAATCTTCTAGTCACTTTTTTTCAGTATTGGTGAGACATCAGTTTTATTTAATATTACAACTCATAACTAGATATAAATTTTCTAGTTCAATTGTGATGCAAGACACTAAGACTGAAGGTGGGGCCAATACTGTAAAGTTATGTTTCATTATTCTTAGTTGCATAGCCGAAGATCAGTATGCAAACTCTATCATGCATGATATAAGCCTGACATTCAGAGTTCGTTTACACAGACTGCCCATGAGACATAGAAAATTGTTGTCAGATTGCCTTACAGCGTCGCAGCCTCTCGCCTCTACTTTATTAGGTATAAATGATTTCTTGAATGTTTCATTAATGAAAAATAAAATTAATTATTTTCAGATTTATTAATCGAATTCCTTATGAGCCATATGATGAAAAAATTGCCAATAGAATTGTATCTGTTATGCCTGGGCATAATCCACAGACTGTTGTGTTACCAAAAAAAATGTCGGGTAAGAATAAATTACCCTTGGAAGGACTTGTGGACTGCCCTGATATCTGTACTCAAATTTGTTGTTCAAAATGAGAGCAACTTAGCCAAGAAAATGAATATTTTCGAGTTATGTTTAAAAATACTCAACATATTCAATTTATTTATAACGTATGGCGATACTTTTCTACCTACCCCCGGCAGTTATGACGATTTATATTATGAAATTATTCGTATGCATCAAGTTTTTGATAACGTTTATTCTTTAGGTAATTTTATTATGAATTTTTTTTTTATTATTAGAATTTCTTTGAGATATTAATATGTTGTCAAAATTGTTATCTTTATTTATTAATGAGAAACGTCTTCAATATTTAATAACGATAAAAGCTCAACGTTTGAGGCAGTTTTTTAAAGATGCTGTCAGTTAGTATCGATCACCTTCGGCGTTACTAACGATTCATTCAATAGTTTACAATTAGAAAATTAGCACTTTTAAATGAATTAACTCTTTATTAATTTTTATGTAAAATGTTAATTACGTTTTTATTTATTTTCTCACAAGGTCTGAGATACTCGTCAGGAAATTGTGAATTCAAAGAAAACGCCTTGAAGTTGAATAACAGTTTGATAAATATAAGGGGTATAACGAAGCATTTTTCCCCTAAAATAGAGAAATGGCTTGCAGAACAAAATTTATCCACTCCAAGTGAAGAACAAGTGTTGGAATTGGTAAGAAAAAATTACGACAGTCTAACTCTTAAACTTCAGGATGCTTTAGACCAGTATGAAAGGTATTCAGAGATTCCTAAACACGAAGAGTTTTTTACTAATATGGTCCAAGTTGTAATTAATGATATGAGACAAAATAATATTAATTTTTCTTCGATAGATGTTCAAGTTATTTTGCAAGAATTTTCCACAATACCGAAGTAAATGTAAATAACACGTAATATTTATTGTTTCTTTTTTTCTGTAAATATGCCTTTAATAAAATGATATTTTTATTCATTATAGCCTTTTTATGCATATGGAATAGCTTCAAAAAAAAAAAACAATTTGTTTTAACTGTATTAAGGGCTTAATAACAATTAATATATCAACCGATTTTGTGAGACATCTTCAAAAATTTTCAGAAATGAAAAGACTTGAGATTGGGATCAAGGTGTGTAAAAAGATGAATTATATATAAAACGAAATATCAACAGTTTGTAGATTTTTATTGTAATTAATACTCGTTTTGTAAAAAGCAAAAATCGCAACAGTCTACGTTTGTACAAGTATAAATTATTTAAAAGGAAACAGAAAGCAAGAATTACTTTTGAATGAAACATTGATTCCACAAATTATTTAAAGTTAACAACAAATTAAAGCGATTCTTTTGCGATACTATTTTGCGCTAGTTTGAATTTATTTTAGGTTATGGGTGTTGATGTGCTGTTTGAAGATCTGTGGCTGTGGTTGTATCTATAGAATTGGAAGAGTGAATCATGCATGTTTGTGGTTATGTTGACTTTTATTGGTGGATAAAATAATTTATATAACAAGTATTTATTTAAATTTGTAGAGGTAATAATGACTTATTTTGTAGTAGAAAAATGAACCTGAAAACAATAAGGCTTATTTTTACTAAAAGCAGAAGTTTTGCTCAACTATCGAAGACGTTTCAAAGACCTTATGGAAGAATACAAATAAAAGAAAACAAAGCATCATTCGTCAGACCTTTATCTTCTAATCCATACAACAACACAACGTTAAAAAAAGGTACGTAGGAAGCTTATATCAAATCACACAACTGTGTTATCAATTACTTAATTATCTGCAATCAACGTTTGTTCGTTCTTTGCTGGAGCCTCTATCTATTTATTAACAAACAAACGGTTGAGCTGTTAACATGTCAGCTGAAACCTTTCCTGTTATTTTTTTACTATATTCTGCAACTCCTGAAGGTGTGAATGATTTAATGAAATATAATTTAATTAATAATGTCCAC
Source organism: Agrilus mali (assembly GCA_029378335.1). Lineage (NCBI taxonomy): Eukaryota > Metazoa > Arthropoda > Insecta > Coleoptera > Buprestidae > Agrilus > Agrilus mali. The sequence goes on along the minus strand of CM055663.1, from coordinate 3,384,594 downwards.
TTTTTACATAAGTTTTTGTAGCATTTGTTTATGCCCATATTTCAACAACAAAGACATTTAAAATTAAAAATGTTCTTTTTTTTTGTTATCTTAGGATGGTTGGAATGGAAGGTTATTATGACAAAATTTGTCCCTGTTGGGCTTTGTCTCATTGCAGTAATGCAATGGAGATTCTATAGGAAACAAATAAGTGATCGAACGGCAAGCCACTGGGAAGTTAAATTTTATTGTGCATTACCACTGCGAGCAGTCAGTAGATGGTGGGGGTGGTTAGCAGGTATTTATTGCATTTACATTGTGTTTTCATACTTAAAACATCTGTATTATATCCCCTGATTAATACTAAAAAATAATTAGAATTTTCTAGAAACAAAAAGATTAAAAGTAAACACTAAATCAATTTATTTCTGCTAAATCAGTAACTTAAATTTTTCCTAATTGTAATTTACCTAATCATTAATAAGTTCATTATGTGTCAAAAGTTATATGTGATAATTAAAATTACATATTTTATAAGTGCCTGCAAAAAAGAGACATTTGCTGGTTCAAGGGTATATTAATGAAATTTCTAGTCAGAAAAGGTCATAACAATTTAATTGCTCACTTAACTAAATTTGTTTGTTTGAAATTAATGTTTTCAGAACATGTAGCGGTTCCTTTAAACTTCTTTAAAATAAATTTTGTTTCACTAGATTATTTATTTTATCCTAATTGTCCTGTTTTCTGTTTTTTACGTTAGATAAAAATATTCCTGAAACTTTACGACCGTTTGTTTACAATCTTTACATTAAAACTTTTGGAGTTGATCTTAGTGAGGCTGCCAATCAAGACTTAAGGTCCTACAAGAGTTTAGCCGACTTCTTTTCAAGGTAATTATGTAATCTTTTTTTTCTAAATGGACATAAAATAAGTTGTGCTGACTTACCATTTAATGCAGGCTTGCAAAATTGATTTGCGCATTTTTGATAAGTGGGTTATCAATTAGAAAGTTTTGTCTATAGTTTTTCTTCTTTAGATACCTGCAAGGTCTAACTGATAATTATTTATAATCACTTAAACTAACTAATTGTACTTTATATTAAGTTATTTGTGTGTACAGATAAAATAAAAGGAAGTTATTAGGAATATATTTTTATATAGGCCATTGAAGGAGGGCGTTCGTGAGATTGATCAGGAGTCTTCTTTGGTGAGTCCTTGTGATGGAACTGTGCTTCATTTTGGGCCCATTGAAACAGGACATGTGGAACAGGTATGTCTCATTATCTACAGAAAGAAACTATGGCCTTTCGAAATAATTATTAATAATAAATTCAAAATTTGTTGCTTTTAAAATGTGAATAGAGTTTCAGAACCAAAGTAAGCTCTTTCGGCTTTTTTGATTAACAACGGAAATAAATAACACTAAACAGTTTCACCAATTTTTATTGAAAACTAAAAGTTTCGGTCTATGCGACCATTATCAAAGGATAAAGAGTAAATACTTATACTTTTTTTATTAAGACGTCGCTCAGCTTTCATTTATTATTTATTTAGTGCTTGTTTTTTTTTTATCTTAAAAGAATATTAAAGTTCTTCGGTTTTTATCAAAATTTGTGCCTGCACTGTTGTTTGTTATGTAATTTTTGTTTTATCAAAAATGATAAGACTAAGGTTGTATGTAGTCAATACTGCAGTATAAATAATAAAAATAGTGATTTTGATTATTTCTAACGATACAGTAAGAATGATTTCTAACTGTTAATTAATTTACCGATCTCTTTTAATTAATATTGATAAAGTACAGGTATCTAAATCGCTATTGTATCGATGTTTTGTCTAGAGGACGAAATTAGGAATGAAAATGTTGACCCAAAGATAAAAGGAAAGGGGTTTTATTATCGTAAAAATGGCTAAACATCGCATCGTAAAGATAACATTCACTATTCAAAATGCGTTGTATCTGCGCAAAAAAAAACATAATTATACAGAGAAATTTCATCATCACACTATAGATGTTTTTTATTAATTTTTTTAACAAATTCGTCAGATTAATTCATGTTGAAGCCAAAAGTTTTTGTAGTTATTGTCTGCAGAAGTAAGCAAAATTAATAAGGGAAGAAATAAACTTATTTATAATTTTAAAAAATTCTAGGATTTCCGTGACTAGACAATAATTAATAAAAATAGTTAAAACAAACCGATTCCAAGAAATCTTATAACAATAATATATTTTTCATTTTAGGTGAAAGGTGTAACATACTCTCTGGAAAATTTCTTAGGTGAAAACACTTGGAATAATAACCGAAATCATAACGAAGATTGCGATTACAGAAAATCATTGTTTCATAAACCCCATTTGCCAAACAACTTGTACCATTGTGTTATTTATTTAGCACCAGGAGATTATCACAGGTAAACAACAACAAAATTTTAGATTTCTTTGTTTATCTCAATAATAATCACAATTCACAATTGGGGAACAGTATTACATTTTTTTTTTTAGATATTTATCTCATTTATAAATATTTGTTCCTATGTAATAAGATAGTTGAATGTGTTTTGTACTTGACCCATTTTATTGTTTATTTCCTCATCAAAATATTTTTTTTGTCATTTATAATAAACATTTATTTAGAATTTTTTGTTTTTACCACCTTGTACCATGTGTACAAAGTTGTAGATAACAAATTAAGACGTCATGTTAACGTAATTAGTTTTATTTTATTTATGTTTTAATCTATCTAGTTTATTACGCATTATTGCTAAATATGAGAATATTACCAGCTCCAATGATTCAAAAAATATATAAAAATCTTATTTTGCCTTTATGTAAATTTATTATATATTATACTATTGTCCTTTAGGCAAAGAAAAGTTAAAATTGTAATAATTTAGAGAATATTATTACAGTTACACGTTCCATTCCTTAAATAAATATTCTTGATCGCAGAATCGACCTAAATTTTTCTTTCTTGAAAGTAAAACATCATACAATCCACAGTATTCGTTCTCCCGGGGGTCTTGAGACGATAAAGAAAACTTGATATCAGTCAGTGTGTTCTGTATAAATACGTCTGATAACCTTTGCAAAGATATTAAATATAACTATTTATTGTATTTGTAAACTTGTTCTCTTTTTTGCTTACTTTACATGAAGACAATTTTACAAATTTATTTCGTTCAATAAATAAATATGCGTAGGGTGGTTTAATTAAAAAAAAACGTTGTTATTTAAGGTTCCACTCGCCAGTAAATTGGCAGCCAAACCACAGACGTCATTTTTGTGGTCAACTGCTATCGGTGAATCCCAGCATAGCAAGGTGGCTGCCAGGATTATTTTGCATAAACGAAAGGGCTGTGTACCTAGGACACTGGGAACATGGATTCTTTTCCATGGCAGCAGTTGGTAAGAACATTTAAAAATAAGTAATGCATAATTTCAACTAAACAACCATTTAATAATTTTTTCTTTTAAGGTGCTACAAATGTTGGAAGTGTTAGGGTCTATTTCGACAAAACTTTACAAACGAATAGGCCAAAGTACAGACAGCCCTTTATAAATAAAGATGACAAATGTTTGGGAACTTCAACTAATCTCAATAAGGGCGATTTGGTAGGGGAGTTCCGGATGGGATCGACAATTGTATTAGTTTTCGAGGCCCCGGACTCTTTTGAATTCAAACTGACGCCATTCCAACGAGTCAAAGTTGGTGAGGGAATTGGTTCTATAAATAAAACTAAATACGTGGACAGGTTGTCGAAGACGCACACAAATACTTTCACTAATGCCACGTAATTGTGATTATACTGGTAGTTAGGTGAAATGTATTTTTCTATTGTGATTTGTATAAATACTTATGTACATAAGTGTCCATTTATAAATAAATATTGTGATTTTATTATAATTACTATTTAAAATGGTTTTATTTATTTAAAATAGTTCACATTCGAATTCATAAATAAATTAATAAAAAAAAAAAGATAAATTTTATTCATTCATTTGTTTGATGAGTGTGCTATTAAAGATAGTACCGTTTAATCATTAACTGATCAAAATAAAATAATTACAAAGTTTCTGCTAATAACTATTGCAAGGATAAAAATAATTCGAAAGGATTACTGAAAGTGATAGTATAAATACTAATATAAAGATTAATCACAAGAAGCATTTCAATTGCATTTAAAAAAGCTTTTATTTACTTCTATAAATATTTTACGAAACAGTATGCTTCTTTATCAAATGTAAAACGTCTGCAACGTCGTCCTTTGAACCTAAGAAAATTGGACTTCTGTCATGAATATCTTGGGGTTGTACGTCCAGAATCGAAATTTTACCATTACTTGCAGATCCTCCAGCCTTTTCTACGATAAAAGCCATTGGAATGCACTCATACAAAAGACGTAGCTGCAAATAAGAAACAAAGTCAATTTAAATCACCTTATTAAAAGTTTTTATCCTATCATGCGCGATAGGGTTTTTATTTTTAATATTTTTATCCACTCCTGCGTTGTTACTAAAAACATTTAAAAACAACATCTGGTTGTAAAACGTAAAACCTCAATGGCTGCTATCACTGGCAGTCTATTTATTATCCTTCCAAGTATTAAAAGGAAAACAATTATAGTTAGTTAATTAGTGTAAAAAAAAAGGTAAATATTTTATAAACATATTTATAACGATTTTGTATTGATTAGCGGAAGATACGATTGATCGTTATCTTCATTATTAACGATTAGTGTGTGTAAATCGTCTGTGACCTTGCCGTCCATCCATTACCTTTCACAATCTGATAAGATGGACTTAAAGCTTCATTAATCTAGTCTAAGTAAGTAAAACTAATGTTTCAAGTGTGGAAAAGTATATAAAATAAAATAGGTGATAATTGGTTATTAATTGGATATTTAATTGCTATCGATGGATTACATCAAGTGTGCAGTTTCTAGGCCTGTCAGGATTTTATTTTGTTTGTTACATTATTATAATAGTGGGAAGATTACCTGTAAGTTGGCTACGTTTGCGGCCATTTAGATTCTTTATTAATGAGTGGCGTTTGTTTATAAAGAGACGTATTTCGACAAAAAAATACAGGTAATAACTCGTATTTTGGTCTTTATTGAAATCGTAATTAAAAAGAAAAGTGTCCGGGTCTATTATAGATAAATTTTAGACTTTACGAGAATTGGCGTTTGAAAATATTTAGTCTTTTGCGGTGACTTCTGTAATAATCAACACATACAAGCATACGTACATGACAAAATATAAATAGGTACATTTCGGAAAATTGTTTCCAAAACACGAGTTGGCAACAATTTTTTCCAATGAATTATATTATTGACATTAATTTTGGACGGTGCGTAAAATCAACTTTGAACAGATTTGTTTATTTCGTTATAATAAATATTTGGAAAAGACTAATAGTAATACTGTAGGTATTAATTCGAGTTGTATTTTTGAATCGATCGAAATTATCGAATTGATTTTTTAAGTGTTTTACTAGAAAATAAGTTTTGTGGTAACAAGAACAGAAGTCATTTACTCATGAACTCAGACGCAAGAAAATATTTATTATAATGAGGTATTTAGTTTTAATTAAATCACCCTTAGGTCATAGTTTGAGTTTGTTTCCTATTTTTCATTTTTTACCAAAACTGCTAAGTGACTTCTAAAATAGGCAATAAATCAAATAGTAATGGTAGTAGGAGTTTACCTAGGTAACAAACAATATAAATAATTTATTTCATGTATTTAAATTTTAAATAATAATTTAGAGGCCCAATGTGCATCTTGTCAAGCGACAGCTCATTTTACTTATGCCCTATAGGTAAATGCAACAATTCAAGCTACTTCATTAATTGGCTAAATCAGTAGCAAAGTAGATCAAATAAAACCTGTTTAGCCAGACGCCATAATTAACTCACTTTTATTAAAAAAACTTAACTCAGAAGTTTCTTATGTGTCAAATATTGAGTGGCTCACCTTTCCTTTTGGGGAGGAAGTTGTAGCAGGGTACAAAAATATTCCTCCGTATTTAATGGTTCTGTGCACATCCGCAACCATTGACCCAACATATCTAGCACCATAGGGTGTCCCCTTAGAAGGATCTTTTTTGCTTTCAACATATTCTTTAATTGCTGGGTCCCATTGGTTAAAATATCCCTCGTTAATGGAGTAAATTTTTCCCTTGTTAGGTATTCTCATGTTTTGATCGCTGAGTATAAATTCGCCAATCGATGGGTCCAACATAAATCCATTTACTGAGTCTCCTAATGCTAGAACCATCATGGTAGCACTACCATACAGGGCGTATCCGGCTGCTACAACTTTATTTCCGGGTTGTAAAATGTCTTGTTTTACGGGTTCGCCGGGGGTTTCCTTTTTGAAAATAGAAAATATCGATCCAATCGATACCAAACAGTCTATGTTGGACGAACCGTCCAATGGGTCAAAAGCGACCATGTATTTACCGTGTTGGTGTGTTTCGACCTTCAATAAAAAGGGCAAAGAAATTGGTTTAGAAATAGAATTAATGAAGTATTTGTTAATCAAACAAAAAATAATAATAAAGGCCTGATACAATAATCAATAGATGATGGGATGAAAGGGGATTATTGTTTGTGTTGTTTCAGGACTATGGTAAGTGATCAAGTGGTTCTTTATTAATCTGTTAGCTTTTTTTAAAGAGTAAATATTTTTGTTATTGATAGAACTTTGTTGTTTAGAATAGAAGGCAACTTATAATAATGGAAAACCCACGTAATTCTCATTATATAGAAATTATAATATAATAGGGGTTTAAGAGAAAAAAATCCTTTCATTTTCTGAACAATAACTTACTTCAATAATGCGATCATTTTCTTCTGAGACCAAAAGGCACGTCGTAAAGGAAGATTTGAGCATGTTAATGAAAAGATCGTTAGATAGGACATCTAATTTTTTAACTTCTTCTCCTTGTACGTTGGTTTCTCCTACGGTACCAAATCTAGAATAAAGTTCAGTATAATTGTTTAATTGTAAGACTTTTTGTCAAATATTAAACATTATTTTATTTATATTCTATATTTATAATTACAATGCTTAACCAAGTTGTTAAAGTTTCTGCAAGATGCACTATTTAAAAGAATCATAATATTTTAAAGTTTCTTATTTATTGAAAATTTACATATTTGCAATGCTTTATGTTAAAGATATTAAAATTTTTGCAAGGTGCACTGTCCTCTAAAAAAATTATAACATTTCAGTCGGAAGTTTTTTCTTTGAAAATTTTTTGAGGATTTATTGATTTTGCCAGAAATATTTTATTTGTTTATATTTCATATTGTTATTGGCAATGCATTTTCTTATGGATATTAAAAGCTTTACGAGGTGTACTGTCCTCTAAAAAAATCGTAATATTTTCAATTTTAAGTTCGATTTATTAAGGAGTTTTCTTTTAGTTTTTCTGAGAAATTATTGATTTTTGCCTATAAATATCATTTATTTATTAATTTTTTGTTGGAAATGCTTTATTTTAACAATATTAAGATTTTTGCAAAGTACACTGTCCTCAAAACAATTGTAGCATTTTCAAGTTCAAGTTTAATTCAGACTTTAGTTTTCCTTTGAAATGTCTCTGATTACAAGAAAATAAAATTTGGTGCTGATAAAACCGTTTATTTAGGACGTTACACCACATGCAACAACATAATAAAATATTATGTTGGTATCTGTATAAATGGGTTGTTAAGTTAAATTTTATATGTTTTACGAAATATTTGTGTTGCTTTTTCTTTATATACTTAAACTTTGACACAGTAAACAGTATTAATTATTATTAAGCGATGAATAACAGTTTCTTTATGAAAACAGTATTCCTCAATACAATAACATTTACAGTTTATTTTGTTCTAAAACTTAATTAATTACATATATAATATTTTTTTTTGGAATTGTCCTTTTATTAATAATTACTATTTTATCAGCAAGTAGTATTATTTTAAAAATAATTGCATAGGCTCAAGAATTTTTTTTATTCAAAAGGTTTTACTCAAATAATTCTTGGCGCTTTTTAACGCATAACTACCCCTAAAATATTCAGATATTATATAGTTAAAAGATACAAAATAAGTATTTTTAAGGGTTTTATAAAAAAAAATACTTACAGTTGCGTTATTCCGGCTTTTCTTACAGCACAACTAACAACCTTTACAGCGGTTTGTAATGCGGTCAAAAGTTGTGTCAGATCCCCTGTAGCTTCGGGGTGAGCTTTCTGCTGGGCCAGCACGAATCTGGTCAAAGTAATACAATTCGAGTCGAATTTTTGGCTAGCCATTTTAGCAGAATGTTATTACTGTACGAACAACGAATCACTACTACAAAATTACATAAATAGACATTTGTTTTTTGTTGTTTCACTCGAGTTACTGATAACCGCACGTCTCGCGATACCGCGTATTGTCAACTCGAAAAAGATACCGAGTATGAAGCAATTTCAAGTTCAATGTTCACCTTGAATCCGCTTTCTAGAGAATCGTTTTTAGAACAGGATTTATTGTCAACACTGAACACCTAAAGGTCGGTTTACGTTGCATACTTGCAGGCTTTTATAGGCGCAACACAAATAATGGTTAAATTTTTTAGTTTCGTCTTAAACAGATGAAATATTGAACTTACTTGTAGTTTTTCAATTAGAAAATTTTTGTGGTTAATTATTTATTTTCGTAGTAGAGTAGTAGTAGCTTGTATTTTTAAAAATAGATTTGTAAACACATTTGCAATTTAAATGTGTTAACATAATAAAGTGGAACCATGTGTTAATAAGTTAAAGGTTAGGTAAAAATTTGAAAAGGAATTCTATTTAGTTTATAATTTAAGTAACGTAATACATAAGTGTACCTAAATGTTGGTTGTATTTATCATAGCGAAGTATTTTTCTGATAACGATAAAAGCTCATGGTTTTGTTTTATCAATATAAAATAAATTGGGAATTGTTTTACCCTCAGGAAAATAAGGTAATATTGATTTTGACTGCGTGTAGGTACCCATTGTGCCTTTGTGTGCTATTTGAAAATTAAATTCTGTATAGGCATACAACTACACAAGTTTTACCTACAGCGATATTTCTTTCGATTTACATAAAATGCATATAACCAACTTTTTTATTAACTTACTGGTCACTTTTTATTCATAATATACAGTCCTTATCGTGGCCATTGTCACAATATTAATTGACCTTAGTATTGTTTAATGTAATGAAGATTATCTGTTAAGTAACTGGTGGACTTTTTCCTACAAAAAAAATCAAAATATATACATAAAAATCATCATATTATAAAAATTATAATATAAGCATAAAAATTCACAGAAAGTTTGTTTTGTTTTCTGCTTGCATCCCCTAAAGGCCTAACTGTGGACAAATTCATTATGTATACATAAGCCTTTTGATCCTCCTATTCACGATTGTGTGAATGTTTGCCTGTGTATATCGAAAATCCGTTTTTTATCCATTGGGGTTACTAATTTTCGGGAACCCCATCACATAACTCATGCGAGGACATGAAAAAGGGTGAATAAATTGCCATGTGTTTTTGAAGCTAAAAGATAACCGTATGGATGTAAATTTAAAATATTGTAAATGATAAATTAATATTATTGTATTTTTTTCGTAAGCATTCTTTTTATCTGCTTTTTCGTTGGTGTTACTAAGCGAATTTTTCCAAAAAACAATTCCGTTAAGTGGTGAGACGCTTTCCCAAGTTTCCTTTATGTTTAATATACGAAAAGTACTTTTTATAACAGTGCCAAACGATTTGGCGCAGGACTTTGAATCCTATCGGAAAGATGAAACGAAACGTGTCCAGCATTTCGTGATCAAATTCTAAAGTGGCGAACCATCTCTGAATTTTAATAATTAAATATCCAAGAATATATATCCCCTACATCTTTTTCTTTGTTCTTTTTTTAACTTTTTCAAATGTATCTAAATTAATTTTTTAGTACTTAAAATTATTTTTTACTGGGAGTAATTTATGAAAATGTGGGGTCGGTTTTTGACAGAATAAAATCTGCTGTGCCCATATAACATTACTCGTAGTTTCCGGAAAATTAGGCTAGCCAGAGTGTTTGATACTTCCACCTCGTCAGTTTAGATTCCCGAACGGTGAAAGTGGAACGGCAATTGAACCCGGAAGTTGGCCGAAATTTCGTTTTAGCAACCCTCCAACTGATAACGATTATCGTTGGTACACCTACCACAGCTTGAGTGGCGTGTTACTACTAAACGGCTCACTTTATCAAGATGGATCGTTGTCTCGTTTATTAAATTATCCAAATTCAAACTCGAATTTGCAACTTTATTATTATTGGCCAATCTTGTCGACAAAAGGGAACAAATTAACAAATGCCAGGTACTGGGGGTTGATTTATTTGAAATAGTAATACTTTCAAGACTGCAATGTATATTGGGCAAATTCTGATGCTTGAACAATAATATTTAATTATTATAGGGGTTAAATGCAGCGCATTGGCCCCTTATTGTTTATATAATAATATAAATAAAAGATAAGCTGCTTTTGATAACAAAAATACTGCAACCTTTGCACTTTTTGATTACGTAGGTTGATGTAAGAGTTTTCTTGTTATGTCTTTACTCTTGTTACTAATTGCATTAAATTAAATAATTGTTTGTGTTATTATCTAACATTGTTGTTTATTGTTTGCAGGATAGTGAAGAAGAGGAATGATGCAAAATCCTTGCCAATGATCCAGTATAAGGTAGGAAATTGAAATTAAAAAAAATGTACATACAGTATATTTCGTTTATAACGACGATGAAAGGACCATTAAATTCCGTCGCTATATAAAAAGAAAGAGAGAAAGAATAAAAGAACGAAATTAGGCAAGAAAAGTAGGCAGTAACTGATTTTTAGATTTAACTTTATCAACCTTAACATTTATAAACAATTACTAATTTAGATTCGGTGGCAATATCAGTCAGTATGAGATTTCTAGCATCTTGTAATTAATTGTTGATTGAAATTAGTCGCTAAAACCGAAATCGACGGACGTTACATCCGAAGTCATTTCAGCCAAATTTTCTTCTTAAATTACTCCTTAATTTTAAGGGACTTATATGTTATGTCGTTATAACCAAAAGGTCGTTACAACCGAAGTCGTTATAAATGAAATCCACTGTAATTGGAATGTTTCGCTAACGATAAATAATAAAAGTGTAGTAAATATGTGTAGTGAAACTTTCCGTTTGTTTTTGTTGGAATTTTTTAGATTTAACCACGTAAATTACCGCAAAAACCACTTTCAGTGCGAATTATTCGATATATTTTTTATTATCTTGTTGTTGGATGATACAGGAAGTGAAATAAACGTGTTCACGTATCCTTGTTGCGATATCAGGAAATTTCCTGAAAATTAAGTTAAAGCCGTGCCTGTACGCGACTGCAGCGCATATCTACACGTCTACATTTACGCGACGTAACAGGAAAATCGAAAAATTTCAAGGTGCGCTCTCTTAGCTCTCCGTGTATTGATCTGTTTGTGGATGTAAGGCGGGAAAGTACCTACGGGAGCATTTCCCGATGCACCGCGGCAAAAAAAAGCAGGAACACAAACTATTTAGAGAGTATCTTTAAGTTAAAAAAAATATCACATACTTTATGTTACAAATATTTTATAATCTTGTAACAAAAATATGTTGATGGTGTGGTGATATTTTTGTGACGATATTTTCACCCTCTTACATATAAAGTGAAAATAAGCTAGATATGCTTTCCACTCCCTTTTCTATTAAGATTTATTACTTAGCAGCCAATCGTGGTCTTTTTATTTCCTGTTTGCATAATTTTTACTGCCCATAACTTTTGTGGATTCGTAAAGATTACGAAAAAGAACAAGAAAGGGTGTTCCTATTCAAGTACAAATGACAAAGGTTTTTTGGGTTGTAAGGGGTCAAGGGTTAAGAACCGGAGGCCTGCGAGTTCCCATTTTTCTCGGGAAGGTCGATGACGTAATGTGAACCAGGAAGTAACCTTGGAAAATGTTAAATCCGTACCTGTTCTCGTACGTACATACGTATATATGTACTTATTATATATGTATGTGTATATCGTTGTTCCGTGTTGTTGGTGGTAGTGGAGCTGTGACCGGGTTGTATGTGCCTGCCCTCAACTCTGGGGATGATGCGCATTGCGCAAGCCGGGTGCAGCAGGAACGACCGAAAAGATCGATTTTCACTACCACCACCCTCAACGTTACCGTCATCGCGATCGGCGTCGCTGGCGTCGGCGTCGGCGTCTCGCCGACGTTACTGCCACCGTCGGTCTGGGTTGCTCTCGGTCATTCACCTGATCATCCCCCAGTTCGCGAGGCAGCGGGCTCTATAACCCCAGGACACGTGGAAATTCCACACTACAATCACCCCCCTCCCCCCAATCTCAAAGGTCCTCAATCATTTACCATTGATTTTTCGCAAATCATCTTTCTTTTGACGATTTTGGGACGAAGGGGCTTTTCGTATTGTGGAAACGAAGAATTAATATCCACTTCCGGGGTTTCCGGGGTTGTCTTAATCTATCAATCGATCACATCTCGTTGTCTGCAGCAATTACTATTCTATTCTCCATTCATAAATTATGTGAGGTTATTCAAAAAACATTTTAGAAAAGTTTCAATAATTTAAATGTTAAAACAAGTTTTTTTAAAAGAATCAACTTAACTCATAGTTATGTAATGTGAAAATCCTACTAGGAAGTTAGTTTTTAAATCGTGTGAGCAGTTGAAATTTCCTTTGAATGTAGAACGTACGAGTGGAATGAATGCAGAAGTGATTTCCGGGGTGGAATTTACTCTCTCGTCATCTCCACCCTTCATTCTAGCCACGCGGCCCGTGGAAGCGTCCTGCGTCCCTTATACGTACATACACAGCGTACAAAACTAAAGCTCAGCTACGGGAAACCCCAGGGAAGTACCTACGTACAACATCACGCCGCGCTGTCTGGGTTGTTTTACTAATCCCGTAAACGTAGAAATACATGGTTGCAACTATCCTTTCCGTCCCATCGTCTTTCTCTCTCTATCTCTCTCTGTATTCCCTTTTGAGCGCTTCCTGCTGCACGCGTATTATAAAAAAGGGAAAAAATTGGACCACAGCAACAACTTTATTTGCCCAATTAAAAACTGTGCAGTTGAAATATTTACTTTAACGTCAAAATTGCACTTTGTAGTTTGAGGGAGACTATTTTTTTTCTTTTGTAGTATGTTGTGAGTTAATTATTGACAGCTGCAGACCCTACAATAATATTATTTTGTTTAATAATCTCGAAGCTCAATGTCCCCACTCGCCCTTACTCCTCCATCGACAATAAATGAGTTTAATGACAGTACCTGGGTGGAAGCAGATGGTGAAAATGTTTTGAGATGTGTTGTTTTCTTCCATTCTGTTTCGCGAAACAGCTGTCACAAGAAAAAAAAAAGAAATTCGAAACATTTGAAAGTTCTACGACAAATTTGGAAACATTACACACAAAACCAAAATGTTTTCTTAAGTTTGCAAATTTTTTTTGGGGAGTTCATTAAATTGGTGAGCTCAAAATGTCGTCAAATTTCATTTAAAGGAACGAAGGGTCTTTGATTGTTATAATTACATTTATTATGGGGTAAATCTCAAGCGAGGAAGATAGGGGTGGGTCTCACTACATCATACTAAACCTCGCAAAGGAGAGGGAAGAATAAAAATTAAAAAGAAAACGCCCCATGATTAATAAACGTCCCCTTTCTCACAATAAGTTCAAAAAAGTTTTATTTTCCAAAGAAAAACTTTATTAGTTTTTAGGCCACCGTGTATATAAGAATGATTCGAATAAAATAAAAGCAATATATTTTCCCCATTTTCGTACTTATTGTCCACCTAACGTCGTGAAAATGGTCGTGGACAGAAAAACGGCGAATAAAATCTGTTTAGCTGACAGGATTGTACTGTTCTGACCTCTGTTTTTTTCCTTAATTTTTTTTTATTAAATCGAATTTAAAAGTCACTAAGTGTTTCCTGAAAAATATTATTTTACATTATTGTTTGTAAAGGCCTGTAAACAAAGGATTAACCACATTTCCATATTTTACGTTATGGAAATTAATTGTAAAAAACATAAAAATGTGTCCTAAATACGTCCCTGTATTTGGGTGTGTTTGGTCATTCAGCTTGGGAAAAACAGGAGCGCGAGAGTTTGACGTTGCGTTGTACTGTTGGGAAACTGGATTCTGTTGGTCCCGTTCCCTATTCCAGGTCTTTGACCGGACTAGGGAGAACGAACGGGCGGGAGCAACTCTGTACACTGCTCCCTCGGATCGTGGCCGTTCGCGTCGCGACGCTCGTCGTCCCTCTCGCATTTCCATCAGGAAAATCAAGAACGATCACCTCAAACGACCTCCGCCGCATATTCGCTGTATTATTATTTGTATTATTTGCGGAACTGTTATTCGAATCGATCTTTTTGCCATTTTCATTCCCAAATCTTCCAGGACGGTACGTACGCCTCAAAATTGGTGAAATACAATCTTCGATTATTATAAAAAAGGTGGATAAAGAGTTCTTGTTTATTGTTCTAAATTGTCAATTGGATGGACTTATATGGACACTATACTTAACCTTAGAAAATAATTCAATGTTTTTCCCTTTCCTGTCGACATTTGAAACAGGCAGAAAGGACGGGATAAATAAAACATGAAAATAAACCCTTGTTACCTTCAACAGATGGTAGAGATAACCGGGAGACCTGCCACGTTTTTGCCCAGCCTTAGTTTCAAAACTGAACAATTTGTAGGTGTCTGGAATTTCTTCCTTGTATAATTTAAGGATTTAATCACGTCACGTCAATTTGAAAATATAAAAAACGCCCTGTACATAGAAGGTATTTAAAACATCCCCGTCAGATAATTTCGAACGTTGCCATCAGTAGATCCTTTTTTTATCATTTTGTTGCAAATTCGCTCCACAATATTTTGTTCAATTGATTACACTGACTATTAATAAACATGGTCTGCATCGCGAACATATTTATCTTGGGAATTGGAATTTAATTTGTTCATTGACAAAATTTAATATTGCATCCATTCGCATACCATTAATGTTACAATGTTGTCTATGGTGTACCTATCATCAAATTGTTGATGAGCTTCTACTCCCTAATTAAGATAGAATATTAAATATGTTTGGCCAATAAATAAAACACCTGAACCTAAATTATTTACTAATTGGAATTTATATTGATCGAACTTTTTAACAGTTTTACTAATAAATAATATAATAAAGTGTCTGGCCCATCCACCAAAACTCATCAATAATTTTATCCATTGATTGTTGAATTTGAAGCTTTTACAACAGGTAGTATTTGCGCCAGCTAGCTTATTCTTTATATTTTTAAAATACATTGTATCAACCCTTGCCTTCTTCTAGTTTTTCATTTTCGAAAAAGCATGTCAAGAACCCGATGAACAGGTGACTTTTAAATAGAAATCCTTGACATCTTTTTCGAGCGTGTAGTAGTGCTTTTGATTGCACTGAAATTGCACTCTAAACAAAACGTAATTCTGTGAATCAATAATTATCTATTAAACAACAGTTTCAATACCTACCCACTGCATAGGGAAGTTTTTCAATTTTATATACCTACTCAATTTTCAAATACTCACTGAAAGGCTTCCGAGAACAAGTTAAAGAGGATCATTTGTTAATTTAATTTAATAGTACATACCTAGCTATATATCTGAAAACTAAACGTTTACATAAATGATACTTCACTTTGGGGTAGTTTAGGACAAATTAATTGCAGGATTGATTAATATTTAAAGGGATTTCAAACTGAAAGAAAGAAACGCATATTTAATGATATAAACGTACTGTACTATTTCGCAAATATTAATAGACATAAAGCAAAAACAGCTTACCTACTACCGGTCCTAAAGCATTTCGCTCATATTCATCGTAATAAAGTGTTAAGGAGGGCCTACTGTACGTCCTAAATCATTCCGTCCATATTCAGTGTCTTATTGTTAGAGTAAGAATAACCTACTACTCGTCCTGAAACGCTTCGTCCATATTCAATTATACAATGTATAGAACTACTACTGTCAGTTCTATTTCATTCAGTCCAAATTCAAAGACATAAAGTATTAAGGAAGACCTACTACACGTCCTAAACCATTTTACCGTTATTCAATGACATATTATGGTAAGGAGAACATACTATCAGTCCTGAAATATTCCACCTATATTCAATGAGATGAACTATTAAGAAGGGCCTACTGTACGTCCTAAACCATTACGCCCATGTTCAGTGACTTAAAGTAAGGATAGCCTCCTACTTGGGTTAAAAAAATGACATAAAGGCCTAAAGTACTATCAGTTCTAAAGCATCCTGCCCATATTCAGTGACTTAGAGTAAGAATAACCTACTACTCGTCCTAAAACATTCCGTCTATATTAAAGGGGTTCTTTTTGGGTTAGATTTTAAGGAATTTTAAGACTAACTACTCGTCCTAAACCTTCCCGTCCATATTGAATTAAAAAAAATTTAAGGGAACCTACTACGGCCCAAAGTTTCTATTTTCATTCAGTCCAAATTCAAAGACGTAAATTAAAGGACTATTACACGTCCTAAACCATTTTACCGTTATTCAATGACATATGGTAAGGAAAACATACTATCAGTCCTGAAATATTCCACCTATATTCAATGAGATGAACTATTAAGAAGGGCCTACTGTACGTCCTAAACCATTCGCCCATGTTCAGTGACTTAAAGTAAGGATAGCCTCCTACTTGGGTTAAAAAAATGGCCTAAAGTACTATCAGTTCTAAAGCATCCTGCCATATTCAGTGACTTAGAGTAAGAATAACCTACTACTCGTCCTAAAACATTCCGTCTATACTCAATGTATACAAATTATAGAGTCTACTGCCAGTTCTATTTCATTTGGTCCATATTCGAAGACATGAGGTACTAGCTGCTATATGTCCTAAACCGTTCCGTCCATATTGAATGACATAAAATAAGGAGAGCCTACTATCGGTCCTAAAGCATTTCGTCCATATTTAACGACAGACTACTATCCATCCTAAACTATTCAGCCCAACCAACGTATAAAAGCATTATTTTCTATTTTCTATCTGTTCTGTCCTGCCAATGTGTTTGTTCTTTTTTTCTTGTGATTAATCATCCCTGAGGGAAAAAGTTCTGTTTATTCTGAGAAAGGAATCATTTGATATCCATATAATACAGACGGCTTTGTGGTTTGTTTTTATATTTGTCTAGGTGCGAGACATAGCTGAAAACATCGTACCTACACGTTTCGATGAACATGAAGATAGCGTTAACGTTACCCTCACCCTTACCATATATCAACATAATTTCATGAAATAATACCCGCGCACGTCATTGAAAAAATCAAAGGTGAACACGCTGCTGGCATTATTATTAGATGGAGACGTAGCAGTTAGTAAAAGAACGAATAAACGTACGGTAGGATGAATAAAGCGAAAAAACAAAAAAGAAAAATGAAGGGAAGGAAAAAAAATGACGCTCAGCTAGCACGAGAGCACGCTGGATGGCGCCGAACGAGTGGGCCCTGGAAATTACCACCCCGAGGTGCTCGTGTACGCGTATGGCACACGTCGAGAGAGCGATTCGCGCAGCAGGTGCTGTTAGAGGAGAATCATAATTCAAAGATCTTTATCCTCTAATTACTCTTCACGCTCGTTATACAACGCAATCCGAGAAATCCACGATACAGCAATTAAGCGAAACTCGCGAACACACAGTTAGTTCCCTTTTATTCACAAGCATTAAAGCGAATATGCCTCTTGTATCTATATCTAGGTATGCGTATGTGGATCTACATATATACATACGTTTTTATTTGTTTGTTCAAATGTTGTACATATTTATATTTCTATTTACCAGTGCCGGTTCGTCAAACTTTTAAATTAATGTTATGTCGCTCGAAGAAATGTTAACTGCATTGCAAACAATATAGTAGCGATATTGTGGTCGCAGACGCACTGCATGGGAGTTATATTTCGTTCTCTTTTTAATTTCCAATGCAATTCTACCAAATAAGCACTAGAAGATTATGAAGTCAATAAAAAATATGACCTTTTGGTATTGAAATATATTTTATTTACATATTTACACGTGTGTTGTGGCAATGAATATTTTACAAGCGTGTACTATTGAATGTAAAGAGAGAAACCCGTTGGGAAATGAAACCTTACGTTCTAAAGTAAACATGTTTTTGGGTATAATAATGGCACTGTAACTCATACAGGATGAAAAAGGGAAAAACAACGAGGAAAAGCGATATCGATTAAATTGGAGTCACATTACTTCTTGTTAGTGACTTCAACACAAGATGTAGGTGTCGGTTACTTGCTTTACTTTTCCTTTTTCTTTTTTAATTTATAGTCGCTGGTTTCCAAAAAATAGGTTGAAGTTTAATTTTGTGTCCTCCAAAGCTCTAAATACTTCTAATTGTTAAATGTTCCCGACTATAGGCTTTAGTGGTATAAACTGAATTTGTTGTAAACAAAATATTGTGAACATTAATTAAGAACAGTAAGAAATGGAGTAAGTCGTTGGAAGGAAAAATCCCCCGACATTCCTAACAGTAATGTTATTGTTACTTCCCTCTGATATTTCCAGACAATTTCCATTCATTAATGCCATTGCCTTGAAATCCCATGAAGGATTCTTTGTTTTGGGTCTAAGTTCTTTCAAAAAGTACATAAAAATATCTAATGGTATGTAATTTACTTTAGTTCAGCTACGTGAAATAAGCTCCCGTATGTAACTACCCTAAACCTTCCTGATAGTGATAGTGGTTTGAGAGAGCTTTCGGTTGAAGACAGCATGATAAATTTCCCAGTTTTTTCACCCTGGGCTCTTCCATTCGACAAAAGAATCCCCTGTAATTCTTTTCCCTTCGGCAAGCTTTTCGGAAAAACATTCGTCAGTTTTTCGTTAGGTCAAACCGGGCCGCGGCTGTTCGGTCTGACGCCTGATGTCTCGCGGCCTGTCGTCGTCCGAAATTATTGATGGCAAGAGGAAGTCGTAAACTACGTTTCTAACGTTCCATTGTACGATTATATTGCGTTAAATATGTTTTTCGTGTCGATTTATTGCCCTTTGCGATTATTTCCTCAACGACCTCATAATAAATTATAATCGTTTGCAAGGGGATCGCTATTATTAATCAGGAATCGTGGAAATATGGAACTAATGTTATAGGAAAAATGAAACTGTGAAGCAGTTAACCTCACATCCAAAACTCCACCAATAAATTAACGAGCTCTGAGATTTTTTTGGCAGAAAGTGAGTGGTAGTAGGGGTGGTTCTATCCCCGGAATTAATAACCTGGACATTCATCTCCCGGCCGTGCATCATTCATATTTACACCTTAAAATAATTTCCTCTGTTTGCGTTACCGAGGAGGGTGAGATGATATCAGATAAATTTGATTGGAGTTACGGGACGCACCTCACCTCGCCTCCCCCTCCTCCCGCTCATCCACTACCGCCCCCGTCTCTCCGTCGCTCCCCTTTCCCCATCAAGCCGAGCTTTAGTTGCTTCCTTTCGCTTTCCTGTGCCTGACGTTGATGAATGTGCTTCTTAACCACGTTTAGTCGAGAATCTCAACATTTATCGGGAAATTGTTACTACAGTCAGTAGGCACCATCACCAGTCACATTTCCACCACTCACTCTCCTTAAATAAATAATATTTTATGCTATACAACCCTTTGGTTAACTAATTTAAATAAAATGTATTATGTAATTTAAAAAAACTCTTTAGAATATAGATGTTAACCAACCCTGCTAGTTCTTAATGACTTTTACAAAATCGAAGCCCTTTACGTTCGAAAGCAAAATATTTCACGATGGGGGTGATTACACGCACACATACACTTATAAGTACCTTTAGGTGTGTGTTGAGGGTAATATTTCACCATCAATTTACCTACCCACATTAAACCTTTTTTTTGTCGTTAATAGCGCGATCCTTTTCTTCTGACGGCTAGTGTAATTACCCCGAAATTTTATTATGCCTCGTATATATGTATGTTCGTTATAAATGCGTTGTCATCATCAAAGTCGCAGCCCTCACCCTGCAGAATTCATTGTGACGCTGCTCGACCCTCTCGCGTCATGATGGAAACGCCATGCGGCGGCGTCGGTTTGTTTTTCAATTTTTTCGGGACGTTGATTGTCTTGTTTGGGGTCGCGAGTGCGATTTTTAAGCGAAAATGTGACGGTCTCTTTATTTTTTTTTTTTTTTTGTTTACCAATTAAATGGCCATCAGACGGCAAAAACAACACCAAAACAGTACCAACATCAAAGCTGCTATATGTTAAAAAGTTGGTCAACTTTGACGCCCTTAATGATACAGAGTTTATTGTTTGCAATAATTTTAGACGATTCATATTTTTATTATTAATAATAAATGCCTTTAAATTTGGTGAAGGTGCCGGTCCAAATTATTTAATCAATGTTCACTTCAATAACATTTTTGATGATGGTCTTTCTGAAAATATTTGTTTTAGCAACTGTCATTCCTTTTTTCATATATTTCTTCATAAATAGTTAATAAAGAAGGGGAGCTTCTATTTATTGAAACCTGAAGGGAAAACTTTCGGCATAGGGGTGAAAGCTGTATTACGTTTTCGTATTAAAAAATGTACCCTTCCCTTGCATTCAACCACAAAACATGCAAAACTCATTAGACACCTTCTCTTCTAAAAAAAAAGTAATTTCAGTTTGCAATATTATTAAATAGTAATTTATTATCACAAAAGAAAGGCGAGTAAGCACAAAACGAAAAACTACTAGAAGAAACTGCTTTCGAATTTCGTGCACAGCTTTGAGCTGTTACGGTTCGCTTGCTTTTTTTTCATGTTTCATTCATAAACGAAAAAATACCATAGTACGTACCTATAGCTACATAGAGTGTAATAGTAGCGAGGAATAATAATCTACCATTCTTTCTTTATTTCTATCCTCGAACAATAATTGAACGTTTGAAACGAAAAATTTTAAAAGCTCCTGACAAAGGACTCGGGAATAATGGACATTCTGTAATCCTAACAAAGTTTCTTGTGCTAAGAAAAGGATCTTTTGTTATTTTCGCACTGGACTAACGTCAATACCACTACCTGATAATAAAGCTCACCAGTGAGGGAGTGTGTCTACTGCTTAGCTTAGGCGCATTCATCCGAAGAAACTATTGTCAGATTAGGACCATAATCCTACAAACTTGAAAAAATAAAATGCAGTTAAGGAATTTGCTAGATATTTTTTATAGATCCAACCAAACACTAAAGAAATTCTTACTAAGGGTGTTTTTGCACAAAAAAAAATCAGGACATTATAAGCATAATGCAAACTGAGCTTCCAAAATTGGTTGATTTCTTAGTTAAATATGAATAAAACTCTGAGGAAGTTGATGAAATATTGAGGGCTGATGATGGATATAATGGACAAATTAAAAGTAGACCAGGGTGACCGTCAACCCCCTGTGTTAACGACAGCACTGAAGGTTCAGGCCTATTGTTCCATCACCACGCTAGATATTCCTCTCTATTTATCGGATTGAAACCTTTGGGATTTTATTCTGTTCCTTCAAAGAAAAATAATCGTTCAGACCCTGTGCTAAGTCTAGAAAGGGACGTGAAGACGATAGAAAACAAGGGAACCGCCCTCTTCTCTTGTCTGACTTCAAATGTGTTTTTCACAATAAAAACAGAGTGCATTGTCTAACAAATGGGACTATTTTGAAAAGGATAAGATTAATTTTGTGCAATATGGTTATTACTGGGTACTACTTCAGTCTGAGTATTTATCGGATAGACTTCGTATTGCTGTAGCATATTCCTTTTGTTTGTCAAGATTTATTTCGTTATAATATAAAAGCGCGACCAGGACTAAGCCAGGACATAATAGAAGGCATCTCGTTGACGTGACATTGTTGTAATTAATGTCTCCAACACATAAAAGCTGTCGACGGGCGAAAATCGTGTTAGCTACGCCACTCTCCAAAGTAACAGGATTAGATAGGTAGGTACTCTTTACCTACCTGTGTAGAATAAGGACCATAAAATTTATGGGTTTATCAAAAGGCGCCTTCTATGAAGCAGCAGGATAATTTAAGTTTCTTGGCGACAACCCATGCTGAAAATGATTCTCGAAATTGCTACATTATTAATATTGATTTTGAGGGTTGAACAAAAAAACAGGACCTGACGTGTGAAAAGGATTGAAGAAGGCGACAGGAATCAGAAGCAAAGGTAGCAAAGTCGTGTGTCATAAAAAAAGTATGGACTGTCATGGGCAAGATCGAGCGGCGACAGTAACAGAGAGTGTGCCGATTTTGATGGTGATGGTAAATGGTAATAAAGCCAGGTGGCCGTGTGCGGCATGTCGCTCGCCACCATGACGCAAAAAGGCCAACGATGCGATGCTGGAAAAGGCCGAAGGATGGAACGAACATGTGCAGGCGACCAGCAGCTGCCACTTGTACCAAGGCACATGCCTGTCAGGACGCAAGGTGCGACACAGAGACGGATTTCTTCTAAAAAGTGTCCCAAACACTTAGACATCACTACTAATACGATAATATAGAAAAACGCAGTGTGGTCAGGAGTTTTTTTTTCTACATTACTTTTGATCCATTTTGGGGGTTGTCACAATAAAAAATATCTTGCTGATGTGATGGTTATTAAAAATTGAATTACTTAATACGCCCCTGTTGTGGCACCTGCCCGAAAATAAATCGGAGAAATTGTAAATTGGTCGATGAAAGAGCGTCCACGTCCTTGGCTTGTTCTTTCACTTCTTTCGTACACTGAAGGATTAGAGGCAAGGTGGTTTATAAAATTAATCACGAACCACCAAATCTCACATTTTATTCCTTCATCATCTTAATAAGATTATCTCGAAATATTAAACTCACTAGTTGTATGTAATGTAATGTCAGAAAGGTGCCATTGAATTAATTTTCTTTATGTTCATTTTATTTGAAAATCAAATTTAATTATCCTAGAAGCTAAATAGTATTGCAAGAACCTTAGGGCCATTTATGGTATCCCTATAATTTACAAAGTTACTGTAAGACATTACAAAGTTTCTTTCTCTATTTTAACAGTTTTCTCTTCTTTTAATGTAGTTATCAGTAAGTAGTCTTGGCACGTACGACGAGATAATTCACATGCTGAGATAAAATATTTTGTTCAAAAGCCTCCGCGTTCAATTGTTTGACAAATTACAGTTCATTTTGTTGGGAAAGCCACCTTTATCCCTCATCCCCCGTCCGCATGATTAATTCGACTTCGGTTTGTTTGCGAATGAAGGCGAAACGGCGAGGATTATTCCCAGTTATCTAAGGCCCGCTTATAGCTGACAACAGTTTGTCACATTTCAAAAGCCTGTTCTCATTTAGGCCTAAACTTGAAGGAAATTTATATTACTGCAATATGTGCCCTCTAATGACGAGGGTGCTCGAACTTTAAACGAGTTTAGTTTTTCTGCTTTTGTTTGTTTGCTTTTATAATTCGCTATTTCAATTTTAAACGTGGATAAGGGTGATGGTCATTGATTATGAATAATCCACAAATTACCCAGAAATATCTTCGTAATTCCCATTTCATAATCTTGCCTTTATTGAGTCTAAATTTGCATAATTGTTGTATTTTCTAGTGCAAGTTCAATTAGTTTTGTTTTGAGTGGCTTTAAATGAGATTCTTTGAAATATTTTGATGTCTTTTGGTTTTTGCAACATAAGAAGTCACTTTCGCGAAAATTTACTGTTACACTGTGTAGATACAATACTAACTTTAATTTACAATCAATGTCAGCTATTTACGACTGCACAATAAATTAAACGTTTTATGATGCAGTTAATTGGTGTTTTCATTTGAGCACAAAAAAAAACTGATTGTAATTCATTCGTTCATTATCACAAACTAATTTATTTACTTTTACCATAATACATACACACCCCTTTACCGCTTTACTTTCTTGTCTTGTGGGTATGCGTGATTATTCATATTTGGTTTATTGGCACTCATAAAGTTGTATAGAAACGGGCGTTTCTTGTGGCTTTCAAACTAAATTGTAACGTTTCGTAGGTTCTTCAGGCCCCAGAAAATGAAAGGAAAGAAGAAAACTTTTGTGGTTCTTTCGTCTTAGATTGAGGATTAGGGCTGTGACCACCAAAAGCCAATATCAACATTTCGTCTCGTCGTGGTAAAGGTAGGATTTATATTTACAAATTGTGTTTTTTTTACCCTGGAATACAGGAAGTAAGAGTTGGTTTATGCCTGGTCAGGTAGTTTAAAGGCTGATGATATTATAATGGCATTCAATAATGTAAGGATGATATAATGTAAGAGAAAATTAAAAAGTGGCACCACACCTGCCCCTTGCAGCTTCCAAAACACTCCGGAGAAAGAGTGTGGTTTCACAGCTGTTTAAAATCAAAATACCTTCGAAGCAGGTGCTTGTCTCGTAACACCACGGTGCGCACGTACCACTTTGACTTCATTAACTGTACTCAAAAATGAATATCAATACGTTGATATATTTTAGTGTGATTAAATTGTTTAATTAGCCCACAAATAACAGATGACATTTGCATAAAAATATAAAACAAAAAAATATATAAGTAGATTTATTTCGAACTATATTATGGTGTAGCTTAACTTTCTAATTTGGCAATAATAAATCTGGTTTACGGTAAAAATACTTCCTCTGTTAAAGATTTTAATCTAATTCTGCGGTTTGCCACGATATTGATAATCGAAAAGTTAATCGTTATTTGCGATTTCTCTTTCTTAAGTAGATACGTAAAAAAATTGTTAACGTCAATATCAGCAATAATAACTCGATAAAATTTTGGTTTCACTTTGTACATTTTACACGTTGCCGTGCTACAATAAAGCCCTAATTATTTTCGGCTATTAAACGAAAGCCACGTGTCCACCTAAGTCCCTTTGAATACCCACGCGTTCCAATCCACGAATTTAAGCACCACGTGGCCATCTAATTTGAATAATAATCAGCACCAACCCTTTATACTACCTACCAATGAATGTACTTTCTGGTATTGATTTTAATCGTCTAGATTAAACTATTGTAAAAGTTTAGTTGTTATTATCTATTAAACGTGAAGATCGAAGGTATAATCTGTATTAAGTCGTGGCATGTTAAAGTTTTATGACTTGTCTTCCTCCGTGGTTAAAGTTAGAAATAATTGACCAGTTTCATTACACGTACCTATTGGTTAACTCCCACGGTTTAAACGTAAAGGTCAGATGATCGTTGCATCAATATGAGGGTAATTATGTGCTATAAAGAATCTGTTATCAATCTTGATTATAAACACCGTTTGGTGCTTTATTTCAATACGATTCTTGATGCGTAACTGTTTCTATGCAAGCGTTTCGGGTCACGCACAAATGATGAACTTCAAAAAAACTGAGCAGCAGGAAATTAGCACGCCTAAGCTGTTGTTAAAAGCAGAATTAACGAGGTATCTTCCTCAGGTTTTCGGTAAAACTTTGCGACATTTAATGGCCGAGCCATCGTGTTTTTTTACGTGCGCCAAATAATTTACCACTGCTCGTTCGCCTAATGTCATCGACCCTAGGGGAGGCATATAATGGCCACCCTCCAATACTTAAAATCCATTTTGGTACGCTCGAGATCCTTCTGCGCCTACAAATTATCCTCGCGGACATTCAACCGCGAACCCATGCCATGTTTCGCTGATGGTAATATAAAGAAGTAATAAGTGGACAAAATCGGCATCCCATGATGATGGCGGTGGTGATGGTGATGGTGGTGGTTGTGACGGGTGCAGTTGCTCTTGTTGTTGTTGTTGTTCTTGTAGACCGTGCCCGTTTCGAGCAATAAAAAATGGCAGGTGTCAGCGGTCAGTGGTACGGTAGATGATCACCTGGTGTTCGACCACGTTGAACTGCTCTCTGCTGACCACCATCAACTCTACTGACTCCAATTTATAAATCAACCCAACACTCACTATCCCATCTAACACAGGAATTATCCGATTAGATTTTGATTTTTGTTTTATTTTTGAATTGTTTTTTACTCTAAACATGCACAAATACGTCTTTAATTTCAACCATATCCATTATAATAACCTTAATTTAATTGTGGAACATTTTTTTTTTATTTTGTGAATGAATCTTGGCCTACGACGTAAGTGTAGGAAGGATCACGCGTCTTGCAATTTCTGTACTTTTTTATTTTGCGCTGGTTGGGAATCGAACCCCAAGTTCAAGCTTCGTAGTCGAAGACGCTATCGACTGGGCCACGCTGCACTCTGCTGAACTTCGCCCTATAAATTAGTACCTATGTGCTTTTCGGTCGAAGTTACTGTTGGCCACATCTTTTCCCAGAGGGCAGTCACGAGCTCTTTTTACCGCCGTCGCGGCCTGCGGTCGGTCTGACGGTCGTTGGAAATCTTTCCTTTTTCTCTTTTCTAAATTAAGGACTGACTGCTGGTCGTTGTCAAATAATTGCCAAAAAATTTGTTTGAGACAAAAAAATACTAAAATATGTATAAACGCATTTTGCTTTTGATTGCCATTATCAAAACATAGATACAAAGATTTGTTGTGGATTAAATAAATCTCCTTACGTACTACAAAGGAGTCTGCAGATGTTAAATAATGTAACTTAGTATGTTACGACATGCACATCATGAGTCCTCAGTGTATACGTTTAATTAAGCTCAACTTTGTCCTCGTATGACTTATAAACCGCGCAATGAGTTTCGGTGTAGATACCTACGTTATTACGACGCTGTTTACCCACAAGAGTTAATACAAAGTATTCTGCCGCATCTGCAAGAGTGTTTGATTTATCAATCAAAGTCCTCAAGTCAATTTGAAAACAATTTAAAGTTTGAGGAGGAGGCTTTGTACATAGTAATAATTTACTGATTCACTGACATTATTTGTCAGTTTTTATATCTATAGGTAATATTATATTTATATAATATATGTTCGAAATTTTTACGCTGTAAATGGACAAGGGTGATAGAAGAATTGGTAGTTGTGCGAATGTGGTAAAAATTGCGAATAATAATCGTGTAGGAATTCGTTTTCAGTCGGTCCCAAAAATGGTTTGCGATTTGAAAGACGCGAATCCGAATTCCCGTACTCCTTTCACTTTAAATTTTAATACGGAAGAACAAATGTTATTGTCCGAGGACCCTGCAGACGACTTCGAAATTACATACGTCAACAATTCGGCTTCAGAAAACACAAGCCCAAGAGACACGGGGTTAAAGATAGAAGAATGCAGAGTTGAGAGACTTGTAGAACAATTTTCTAATCTACAAACTATTGACGAGAACTATGGTTTAGAAATTGAAAATAGAAATACATGCCCAAGCTTAATCGAACTGAAATCATGCACTGCCTGCTTAAAGTTCGACAGAACTTGCTACGAAGATTTCAAACCAACAATTCCGGAACAAAGTAACGATAAATCTTTCAACCCAACAATTCCAAAAGTTACTAGCCATGAAATCCTGATACCCAGGCCAGAAGTAAGTTGTCAGGATATTTCAAAATTAAGCAGTCATCATGAAATCTTAAAACCTACAAAATCAGAGATAAGTTGTTGTCATGAAGTTCCCAAGCCTGCACCATGTGTTGTTGAACCAGTGAAGCTTTCGAGTTCCGACCATAAACTTCTAGATCCTTCACTGGAAGAAATTTTGAAGAAGTACGAACATTCAGATCACAGCAGTATAATGGCAGATGAAGTAATGGATTTAACAAACTCTTACGGATCAGATTTTACAATCAGTATAAGAAACGACTCCTTGCAACCACATCTTCAAATTGAACAAGACCTTCAACTGCCTCAACAATATGACTCATTCCATATGTCTGAAATAATCAAATATCTAGAGTTCAAAGACAGGATACAAGATCGAAGAGGCAAAATGAGGGACACCCCGAGATCTCTACAGGAGCCCAAAGTGAGCAACAAAAAAGGATCGAAATTTAAAAAGAACAATTTTGCTTTCAAAAAACTAATAGTGAAGGAGTCTGAGGGTAAAAGTGTCGGTAATAGGCACCGCCTTTCGATTTTGTACCAAACAGATCGAAGATTCAGACACGTCGCAAGTCCTGTGGGATTATACATAAGAAATGAAGTTTTGCCCTGTCTGCCCCCAAAAAGAGGCCAACTGGAGGGGTGGAATGCCTTGCCCCGAAGACCCATTTTGGAAATGTCAACCTCCAACGAAAAATTCAGGAACGCAAAAAGTGTTTCGCTCCCTCAGATCACTTATGAAGGATCCAAGTACAAAATAGTAGGATTTGAAACATCTGCAGAATTACCTGGCCCCAGGGACGCCCACTTTAAAATCAGGCCTGAAGTTTTAGTTCATTGTTATCATAAAAATAGCAAAATGGACAGCATACCGTTTTAAAATATTCATCATTTTTACAACATTTTTATGTAAATTATATGTTGGTTTTATACAAATAACATTTTTATATTGTCTGATATTATCTGATGTAGTTAACTGTACCTACTGAGTATCGGTTTTTGATTAAAGTATGTACGTAAATTGTTCAAAGGGAACTTTGTAACATGTCGCATTTTTAGACATAATGTATCAACGGCGGGCGCGGGATCCCTTCTTGAATCAATTAATTTAATGGATGTTCCGTTCTAAAAGTAGAAATATCATTTAACAGGAACGTACCAGGCACGAAAGGACCCTACCGAAGGGACAGGAAACTATATCGATCCTTACTGGTATGGTACTCCCGCCTATTTATTTTTTTCTCAGCGAGCGGTAACCGTTTTAGGGAAACTTAGTAATGAATTGGATGTAAATTTATCGCAAGTCAGAGTTGAATTGTTTTAGATCCAAGGAGCCATTATTAATAATATAACCCCTTTGAAAGTGGCATTATTTCACACAAACTGTTATGTACAAAATCAAAAGTGTTCTCTGCAGTGATATAATGAGCCCGATCAATGTATTATTTTTCGATTACAAAAAAAAAGTATTTTTGCATGCATCTGTTTTTTGTTTGGTGTGAACGAAATCGTTGCGGTTGTCGTGCCGTCCCAAATTGGGGTTCTAGGGTTTAATTAATGTACAGAGCATCGAAGGGCGGTCCCGCCCGCGATGTCGAATCGTTCAAAGCGGGTGGCTTCGCACCGTTCACCCCTTTTTCCCTTTGATCGTACGTAGTCGTCGTATACGGTTCTGTAAATTTTGCTCAACTTTTCCCTTTTATCTCGTTGAAATGGCTCGAGCGGGAAGCCAAAGGGGTGAGAACGCGCTTTAAAACAATTTGTAGTGTAACTAATAACTGGATTTATAAAGATTAGAGTCGACCCGGTCTCCTACCGACTCTATCCCTCTAGCAAACGTATCTGTCGCACTCTCTCCCCTAATTTACTTTCCGGACGATTTCCAGTCAGCTAAAACTCCATCCAATATGTTTATGAAATACAATTTACAGCCGAATATATGTAATAAAGGTACCTAAGGCCATAATATTTAATTTTAAACTCACCCTTACGCTAAAACTAATATGTTGGCATCGTTTAGGATTCAGATAAACAAATTGGTTTCTATATTTAAAAATAATCTTTCTAAAGTTACTTTTGGGCGTATGGGTGATGTATAGGTATTTATTAAACTCTGCTACCACTAGGTCGCTGTTTCTTCTTTTTTTATGCGGTGGTGCAAAAAAACAATGTCGAATTATGTTAACTTGTTAACTCATCTTCTGTTTGGTGAATTATTACCTGGTTTCGCATTTGACCGCGTGTCCTGTAATTATAGGAAGTTCAGAAACCCCTCAAAAAAAAGGAATGCACGAAGCAGCTTGAGGAAAGGGTTCGTTCGGATAACTATCGACCTACTTAGGTATAACGCACGCACCCCATATGTCGATTCAATTGTGGTAATGACAAGTACAACGAACCACGTTACTAATTTAACGGTTTACGTATACGTGTGTGACGGGTGCTTTACGTTATGGGCTCGTATAACATATGGCTGTTGCCTTAATTCAAGTCGCAACCCCTCCTTACCCCTTTTGTTGTGTTGGTCTTTTCAAAAATTACGTCTGCAAGATTTTCGTCGTGGGTCATAAAAACCAGTGCCAGATTGGGAGACTATATACTTACAGAGTACGATTAGAGAACTCAATAAACAAATAATCTCAGGCTAGTAAATTTATAAAATTTGTAGTATTAAAGATGTTTTTCTCTGCTTTAAAAATATTGTGCCATTCAGACGTTGAATTAATAATTGCAATGTCGAATAAAAGGGTCAAAGATCAAATAAATGAAACGTACAAAAGGAAGTTAAGTAGGAAATGGTTTAAAAAGCTAATAGGCAATAAAATTCTACTTTTGTTGTCTAAATGTCTAACAGGTTTTTAAATTTTTTAAATCTCCTGGCTTTTTTCGAAAATATTCAAACCTTGTAGACATTTGTAAATATTTTTCTCGTCACTAAACCAACCGTATAATGGCTATCAAATTTGTGTAAATCCCGACCCTTTTCCGCTTCTAAAATAAATTTTCCTCCAAGTGGGATGCTCCCCAAAAATCTAGTGGTGAAGTTTTACAAGGAAGAAAGCTCTCTCTATAGGCATTGATGCAATTTTTCTTGTGCTCTTTTTAGTGGCCTGTCCTCTGCATTATTTCTCAGTAAGATTGATGCCATTTTCCCCCTAAGCCGCCTTCGATTTATGGGCCTCCATTTATTGGTTACATATGCGTGCGGGTAAAAAAACCGAAATAGCTTCATTCATTTTTTGTCCCGGTATCTCTACTTTCTATGTAGGCACACATACGAGCAGATAGGAGCATGGAGCAATACATGATTCGAGATCGGGGGAAAATTTATATTCAGTAGTTTATTTGTGTTGGAAATCCAAACTTTGTCGAAATAAATGATAAAATATTCAAAAATAAAACTTTTCCTTGCCAGAATAAAATTGGTTCGATCTATCGGTATGAATCGAGATTTAAAAATTGCTAATACATATTCCCACAATTTTCATTTACGGAGTTTAATTAACTACCACCGCATACGTACATAATATATATCTTATTTATATGATGTTATTGGTCGATGCAAGATATTGATGGATAAATGAATGAAAGTTAAGGAAATGGGCGGGCCGATACATACCATAACTTATGAGATACCAGCTGGATGCTGGACAGAAAATTGAGTATTCAATGACCGGATATTAAAATTGTAAAGATTATATTTTGTAATTCTGTACACCGAGTTTCTTTACGTAAATTCCTTCTGAATTACTTAATTTTCTTTAAAATAACTGTGTTGTAAAATTTAAAAAAATTGTATCGTAAATCTTCTAATTACAAAAAATTCAATCACTGAATAATGATAGGGTAAGATAATAAAATTTTTGAATTTCTGGCTACAACTTCCCCAATTTCACAATGATTACTTCGTCTTTTTGTAGCTTCTTCAGTGCTTCTTATAACGTCTGAATAAGCCACAACATGAGGACATAACTGTCAATTAATAAAGAAATGTGAATGTGGAAATTATAATTTAACGACGATATCTTTCCATTTATATCTATTTCATGCCCGATTATTTTCCGGGGAGAGTTCTGTCAGAGCTACCAGGAAGGAAAATCGGGAATCGGATCAGTCGAATCAAAATGCTGAAAATGCGGGTTTTGTGTGCGTAATAACTGGAAGACGTTTTTATTTGAACTGCCACAGCTTACACAGCGGGGTGATTTATGAACCGAGCTCTTCTTGCCCACTGTTGCCCTTCAAACTTTCTTCGTAGATCTATCTGCTTGCCGTCTGCGCACCCCAAAAACGAAAACTCATTTTAAATATGTTATGTCCACACTCTGATACAAATAGCTGGAACAAAATTCAATTTCCGTTATTTTCTACATCAGAAGCTACACAATATTAAAATCGAACTAATATTTGATCAGGGATGGGTAAATAAGTAAATATTATAGCTGGTAGTATTTTTTTCTGATGCTGTCAATTTATCGGAAATCCTATAATAATGAGTTTCAAATTTGAGTTGTTTTTATTAATCCTTTGGTCCTAAAACACATTGCACATAAGCTTCAAAAGGTCGAACGTCCGGCGTCGCCGGGCGGCATCGTTCCCATGGCAACGCTCACGGGTCGGCCGCCTGTCGTTTGTTTTATTCCGAATCACTTTATCATACTTTAGTGAGAAGGAGCGTTGTTAGCTCGTTGTACAAAACACAAATTCTTTATTTCTCCCTTTCTCTCTCTTGTTCGTCCGTTCTTTAGGGGATGCGTCTCGTTTTCGAGCAAGGGAGAACAGAGGTCGGGACGATGCGTACGTACGTAGAAGGACGCGAGAGTTGCGTGGTCTGATAGATTAGGCCCTGGGTGTGTGCCAGATGGGCAAGATAGGGACCTTTTTTCTTTTCGGCCGTTTCGGGTGGATGCTCCGGGGGATCCCTGTGGGATGTTTGCGCGCTAACGCCTCGAAACAGGAACAGTCCTTTCTCAGAATGATAGGCTATTACTAAATAATATAATGTAGTTACAAAACATTTTATAATAAGAAAAAAAAGTACCTATATACGTAGGTATTAAAATTTATGGTTCGAATGTCTGTTTTTGTTACTTTGACTCCTCAATATTCCGCGAATGAATGAGACGTAATTTTTCATTTTTTAATCACGGCACGGCCTTCAGAAATTTCCAAGCTGGTTGATTCAATTTCGACAGAAAATCGTAATCCGTCTGAGACCCAGTCCCTTCAAGTGCGTTCTAATTAAAATTCCCCTTTTGGGGTAACAATCTGCTTCAACATCCCTATTTATTTTATATTTCGATAAACCCGACTTAAATATTGGAATTTATTTAAAAAAGTATTAATTTAAATAGTCTAAATATGTTCTAGTTTCTTTATTTGTTCAATTAAATTAGTCCTGTCATACGTTCATCCTTTTTGTGTTATGCTTAAAATCGATTGAAAATAATTACAAGACTTTCTTTCATTTAAGTCCTTATAAATCTGATGCTTCTATTACTGTTGTGTAGTTACCAACACTTAAATATATTCATAACCCGTGCATTTATCGGTTGACAGCGTAGTTGTAAAGTGCACGGTTCTGACGGGGTTGTACAGCGGTAGGTTGGGTACGATAGAGGGTAGGTACACCATTCAGATGTAAACACTCCAACTAACGAGGACTCGAACTATACGCGTAACTTCTACTCTGTTTTAATTAAAATCGATCTTAGTAGGCAATTCATCGTGTTCTTTCAACACCGAATGTTTCATAGACAGAATTAGAGTGGATTGAATCTCTCCAGCCAGCCAGCCAGCCAGCCAACCAACCAACCAACGAACCAGCGCACCAACCCCCTGATCCCAACAACCGTCTTCTTGTCCCTTGTATCGTAGCGAGACGAAACGACGCACGGTGGAACGAAATCGGAAAACTGTCGGGAAATCACGCTGGTTTTTATTAATAAAACTTTTACTGACTAAATGTTAAGATTCTGTTTAAATTTTAATATAAGTGCTTTGCTTTCTTTTAATATTTTTTCGCTATCAATATTGAAAGTTGTTTTCGATTTTGAACCAGTGTGCGTCAAGGGATGATGTTAGCCGCCGCCTTTATTTGTTGCTCAAGGATTGGAAGTTTTTGTAAAAGGCATAGCCTCGTATTGACATTTGAAATATTAATTGCAAAAAGCTGTAGGTACCTACCGTTTGTGTAGGATTTTACCTTGCCTTTGCTGAAATTGAAAATACTAGCAGCACAAAGTGTACTAAATGATAACGTACCTAATTAATTGTGCGCTTTACATTCTGCTTACTTTTACGTACAGTAATTAAGAGTTTATGTTATAGGAGTTGTTTTTTACGGTATTTTGATTACCGTTTTAAAACCGTGCAGGTACTTCATAAAACAGAAAATTCAAAACCACAATATATCGTCCAAATGTGTCTAGTTACGTTGTCATACCGCAAATTTTATTATACAATTCTGTCTCGTCAATACCGTCTCCCATACTATACTGTACCATTTTATTCCCGATACATTTGGTTACATTGTTGCAATTTTACAACCAACCAGCCGGGGTAGGTAGACAGACAATCGTCTACTTACTTTCATACCACCTATATAAAGCTCTGGATATGTCTGACGTAATTCGGGAATAAGTGGATGCCGTAAAAATTTACTAAACTCATACGAATGCAACAACCGCGTCTGGAATGTTTTAGAACTGCCACCAACATTGTTCTGCCGAATAGGAATCGACCTAGTTAATACACTGTAACAGTCAAAATTCTCATCTTTACCTTATATTCAATTATAACATTGTACGGACATTCTATTGAATAAAATTGATAACTGAACATCGTGGATAAGTATAAATAACCGACAATAGTTTACCCTCTAGGCGTACATTTACTCTGTAAGGACACTTACCCGGTACGCACTTTCCTGGGTCAAGTGTACTTAATAACCCAGGTGTCCCCACTTATTCAATAAACTCACATCAATTGTAAATTTATGTAGTTTACCCTTTATGTGCACACTTAACCGGTAGCACTCTCTTACTTTAATTGTACTTAATAACGCTGATGTCCCAGCTTATTCGATAAGCGCACATTTTTTGTAGCTTATTGTAATTTACCTTTATATGCACACTTACCCTGTACGCACACACCCACCGAAGTGGTTGTAATTACACAGTATGCACTCCTTTAGCCAATAAAAGTCTTTTGATTATATCTCATAGCCTTTTACCCTTTATGCGCACACTTATTCGGTACGCACTTAATAACCCAGGTGTCCCCACTTATACAATAAGCTCACATATATTGTAACTTTCCGTAGTTTACCCTTTATGTGCACACTTAACCGGTAGCATTCTCTTACTTTAATTGTACTTAATAACGCAGATGTCCCAGCTTATTCGATAAGTGCACATTTTTTGTAGCTTATTGTGATTTACCCTTTTTATGCACACTTACCCTGTACGCACACACCCACCGAAGTGGTTCTAATTACACAGTATGCACTCCTTTAGCCAATAAAAGTCTATTGATTATATCTCATAGCCTTTTACCCTTTATGCGCACACTTATTCGGTACGCACTTAATAACCAGGTGTCACACTTAACAATAAGCTCACATTATTGTAACTTTCCGTAGTTTACCCTTTATGTGCACACTTAACCGGTAGCATTCTCTTACTTTAATTGTACTTAATAACGCAGATGTCCCAGCTTATTCATAAGTGCACATTTTTTGTAGCTTATTGTAATTTACCCTTTATACGCACACTTACCCTGTACGCACACACCCACCGAAGTGGTTCTAATTACACAGTATGCACTCCTTTAGCCAATAAAAGTCTATTGATTATATCTCATAGCCTTTTACCCTTTATGCGCACACTTATTCGGTACGCACTTAATAACCCAGGTGTCCCACTTATACAATAAGCTCACATCTATTGTAACTTTCTGTAGTTTACCCTTTATGTGCACACTTAACCGGTAGCATTCTCTTACTTTAATTGTACTTAATAACGCAGATGTCCCAGCTTATTCAATAGTGCACATTTTTTGTAGCTTATTGTAATTTACCCTTTATAGCACACTTACCCTGTACGCACACACCCACCGAAGTGGTTCTAATTACACAGTATGCACTCCTTTAGCCAATAAAAGTCTATTGATTATATCTCATAGCCTTTTACCCTTTATGCGCACACTTATTCGGTACGCACTTAATAACCCAGGTGTCCTCACTTATCAATAAGCTCACATCTATTGTAACTTTCTGTAGTTTACCCTTTATGTGACACTTAACCGGTAGCATCTCTTACTTTAATTGTACTTAATAACGCAGATGTCCCAGCTTATTCGATAAGTGCACATTTTTTGTAGCTTATTGTGATTTACCCTTTTTATGCACACTTACCATGTACGCACACACCCACCGAAGTGGTTCTAATTACACATTATGCACTCGTTTAGCCTATAAAAGTCTATTGATTATATCTCATAGCCTTTTACCCGTTATGCGCACACTTATTCTGTACGCACTTAAAAACCGACTTGTCCCCACTTATTCAATAAGCTCACATCAATTGTAACTTTCCGTAGTTTACCCTTTATGTGCACACTTAACCGGTAGCACTCTCTTACTTTAATTGTACTTAATTACCCAGATGTCCCAGCTTATTTACCTGTTATTTGCACTCGCCCTCTCAATATACAATAAGTGAATCACCATTGTAACTTACGGTAATTATTTACTCGGTACACAGGAGTTTTTATTTACCCAGTGTGGACTCACTTGCCCAATAAATTCATATCTATTGTAGTTTACAATCTGTTACCCTTTTTGTGCACACTTTCTCGGTACGCACTCACTCAGGGAGTTGCTATTTATTCGGTATGTGCACATTTGTCCAATAAATCATATCGATTGCAGCCTACAATCGTTTACCCCTTATGCACACTCTTACGCACTCTCCTCTTCATGGTGTTTTAATAAGCTGCATTTTTTTATATAGTCTGAGCACATTCCTTTTGCTTCAATGCAAGCGGCTAAAAAGCTACTTAGTTTTTTGACCTTCTGTTGATATCGATTTTTAGGACAAGCAAAATTTACTACAGGTTTCCTTTTTATACGTTGCTTTCGAATAAATAAATCCTGAATTTGCAGGATAGTATAGCAGTGAAAATTCTGCGAAGCGTCTATCATATTTCAAATTCAAGTAGATATGTAGCATCGAAATCAAATTTTTATTGACCTGTATAAGCAAAATAAAAAGTTGCATTCGAATGTACGACGTAACAACTTGGAGATTGCAAATGGATGCACTTAGGGAGCTTTACAGCATCCACGTTACTTCAAAATATATTCAATGTACCTACAGAGCAATATTTCTCTTGCATCTTGCTACATAGAATCAATCATTCGGATTGCAAATGAGAATAATGAATGTACCTATTATGTCTGACAGATTTGATCAAAGATGTTAGGGTTTTTGAAAAATTTTTAACGCTTCATTTGACAAAGTTGCAATTATTTACACTTGCATGATTACTTAAAAATCGCATTGTTTGTATTTATTTTTCGTCTTAACGTCCGCTTCCTTTTTTTCTTTTACGTTAAACATAAAACCGGATTAACTCCCGATTCTCTTATAAACGGGGCGATTTTAAAGTTGAACGAATGTAGCTGCAGTTCGTACAAAGGTTTAATTTAATGAAAGTTGTGCAGTGCAGCATGGGCACGGTTCCCATGACGACGTAGAAGACGGGTTCTCTCTCTGCTGGGGCTACTGCCCCGTCTGAGGGATCTCCTACATGGAGGGTGGCTTTGTGCAAATGGGGTGGCACAGCCGCCGCGTCTGTAGTAAAGTATACGGTACAACGGCGAACCCAAACAGCCAGTTTATCCTGTCGTACATACCGGCAGAACACCTATTCAAAAAGGAACGTAATTATGCAAGTAACAATCGTTGTCACACGTTGTTTAGCGAAGAAAATAATGAAACAGGAGAAATCCTTAGGGAATGAGTAATGACTCGAGCCAACTTTCCAGATTTATGGGCATGCTACCCAAAACTAATACTATGTAACATTAATTTAGTATACGATAACTTTGTATTGTAATGAAATTTGTTGATCCAACCAAAAATTTTTACAAAAAAAAGCAGTTTTTTGTTTGGTCCTAAAAGTTTGCCCAGTATGAATTCATGTACCTAAAGAGCAAAAAATTTTAGTAAAATGACAGTTAGTTACTCTGTAGTGTGTTGTGCGGGTCAGGGGTCGCAACCTCTGGTAACTTTTGGTACAAAATGAAAAAGTAGCGTGTGTATTGATATTGGCAACAGTGTGAGGCTGGCGGAAATGGAAACGACAACATGGGGGCCCCGATCGCAGACATGACCGCATCGAAGCGACCGAGTACGAAACGGCATCGAGTGAGTTCGTTCGGGAGCGGCGCGGCGCCCGCCGTCACGGTAACCGGACCGATATAACCCAGACCGCAATGCGGGGCCCCCTCGCAATTTTAGTGCTTCTGTAAACGTCGAAGCCGCGTCATGACCGCTACGGCTCGGAAATATTATCATAATATAACATAACATCAGGTAGATAAACAAATGTGATAATGAATCATCTCATAGTGTTGGTGAAAAAATGTCCTGAACTGTACAATCCCAATCATGCAGACTTCAAGAATCAGTCAAAGAAAGCCAAATTGTGGACGAAAATAGCTTACGAGTTGGCCCTTGAAGATGGTAACATATAACACAAATGAACCTCATAAGGTACAAAATTGATTTCTAATTTGATGTAGAATTAATTTTGTAACCGGTTGAGGATTAGATACTATCTCTTATTGAGGTACTTTAGCTGCAAACGAACTGTTCTTAATTTTAGGCGAGACAGCCCGAAGTAAATGGAGGAACCTCCGGGATTCTTACGTGAAGTACCTCAGAAATGGTACAATCCTCAGTAGAGCCAGTAACGCACGGTACAAAAACTGGCCATGGGCAGAACAAATGGAGTTCATGAGACCTTACATTGCCAGTAAATGGTAAAATTAACTTTCTAGTCCTTTGGGACTTTGAATTAAGGTGTTATTTTCAGGCCTGAGTTGGTAGGTCGATGCAAGATCGAACCTTCGACGAGTGAAGAGGAAGGAAGCGTCGTAGCTTATGACGATAAAGGACCTTCAGAGCCGAAACGAAGAACAAGAAGCATAAAATCGTTAACTCATTTGGGCCTCTACGATTATTTCTTGCAGGATTCGGATGCTGATGATCTGTTATTCCTCAGTTATTCGAAAACTCTTAGAACTTTCACTAAACGTAGACAAATGGTGGTGAAGGCAAAAATTGCAAAAGTAATGCTTAATGCGGAAATGCAACAAGCAAAGGAGGATGAGCATGTGGAGGTCAAACTTGAACCTGAGGAAATTTATGAGAGGGATGACAACGATGACGACGACAGTAGGGAGGTTTTAAATATCGAAGCAGGGCCCAGTTTCTTTATCCTCGATAAGGATGATGAATTTATTATGACCACCCAAGAATAAATGTTAAAACTGTTACATATTACAAATAATTATAATAAATAACTATGTTTATTTTTGTTGACTATCAATTTTTAGTGAATTCACTCATATGGTAAAATGAAAAAAATATTCGTATGAAAATTGTACACATACATACACCTCCATAAATAAATAAATAAATAAATAAGTACCTACATATATACATAAAAGTAATAATGTTCTGAACGTTAATACGTCACCAAATTATAATAAATAATCATATAACACAAAGGCACTTTGTCTGATATATTAGGAATGCATAATTATTGTCTAATGCAGTCACAATTAATTATTCTGACATTATATTCCTTAGTGATATTAAGTACATATACCTATTTATATTTACGTACATATGTATGGAGATATAATTCATTTTAATTTTTACAATTACGCATCAATACATGATGCTAAATGAAAATAAATCGTCAGTACAGTTACTTACCTCTTTTTTATTATCTATTTAAATATTAGCAGCAATACCCGGCGTTGCCCGGGTAAAAATATATTACACGTTTGATGGAACATTCAAGAATTTAAAACTATCCAGAACATCCCATAATGATTCAAAACATTCTCTAACTTTTTTTTAACACTTAAACATACTTGAATGATCTTCAAGATTCTAGAACATTTTTGAACATTTCCAAATCATTAAATTAATCTCTTGATTGTTACGATGATAACACTAACGAAAAGTCACTGAATTTCGGTTTATATACCATCAGACATCGAAATTTCTAGTATTAAAACACTCTAGAACATTCAAATAGTCTGTTCTTTTTCATTTGTCAAAATTACTTCATTTTTTCTGGTCACTGTTCGTTCTTGTTTCCAATTGATCTTCACTCGACTGCAAACACAATTTAACTGACAAAAAGTCACTGAATGTTGATTTATATATCATCGAACATCGAAATTTCGAGTACTAGAACACTAGAATATTTAGATGTACATAACTTTGAAACGTACATGTACACTTTTTAAAACATTCTAGATCATTCAAGAAATTTTTAGAACTTTCTCGAACATTCTAAGTCGATAATAACAGTTTTCGCTCATTTTAGAATTTTTTAGATCATTTCAGAAATTTTGAGATCTTTCCGGAAGTCCTTATGACTTAAAAAAGGACAGAAATATTTCTATTCACCTTTCTGCCACCTACAACCACCCACTTCCACCCACCGCGACCAAACTCCCTTACTCCCACCTGGAGACCAAGGGGTATTTACCACCCCAATCGAAGTTGATTGCAGTAGGTGGAGATAGAGAAAACCCTGTATTTACGTACGCACATTAGCATTTTATATATATATTTAGATTTATTGATAGGCAAAATTATTATAATGCCAAAAATCGGAAATCAGTTATTAGGCATTAGCAACTAAATATTAAATTTGAAATCGTACCCTCGCCAGTTAAATTCAAGAAAACTGTATCCATGGAATTAACTGAGGATAATTTAGTGACGATCTTACTGTTTACGAAAACAAAAATAGTTACCTAATTAGTTTGTGAGGAAAAGTGACCTTTAATTTTGACCTATCTTATCTATTATCCTTCTGACGTGACCTGTTGCCTTTCATGAAAATAATAATAATTTTTTGTCCTAAAAATTTGACCATTTAGACTGGTGAATTATCTACATAATTGACTAGGTATGTGCCTTGTTGTTGTTCCAATTTTTCCTATATGTGAAACTTAAAACTCAATGAAATTAAATGAGGATAATCCTCGGTCTATTTGAACCATAATTATTTTTCCTTTTAAAAATTTGGCTACTCAAACTCGTCTATTTATTAAATGGGTATGTGGCTTGGTATTGTCCCAAATTTTCCCATATTTTTTGACATTAAAAGGAAGATGTGAAAGCTGCTTGCGTTTTCGTAGCGATTTGTAGTAAACCGCACGATACGTGTTCGTGCCATTGGCCCAATCGCTTTCCGGGAGACGCAAAACCCTGTCCGCAATGCGGGGCCCCCTTTTGGTCTTGCTCAGTCGCAACAGTATCGCAGCAAGCGTCGAGAACGCGTTTCCTTTGCCCGCTACGGTTTGACAACAGCAAAATACTTTACAATAAAAACCGATGTAATAATAGTAATAGTATAAAAATAAGAATATCAGCAAACAATCTTGTTCTGCGACATTCCGTTATTTCACTATTTATCTTTTGCTTCGAGTATCGTCCATGATTGATGTAAAATTATCGCGTCTACGTTTGTGTTTCGTAAACGCTCTCGTGGTACTGCAGTGTACGTAAAAAGTTGACGTTTAGGTACTATCGTGACCTTTGTAAACGGACGGACATGAATCAGTTGATAGCGATAGTGAAACGACACCCCGAACTGTACAACCCTCAACATGTTGATTTTAAAGACCAACAGAAAAAGAACAGCTTGTGGACCCTTATAGCTCTTGAACTGGGGCTTGAAAGCGGTAAGAATATATTTGAATATAATTTTTTTTGGCAATTATGTACCTATATAAAATTAAATTTCAGGGTATACTGCTAAAAGTAAATGGAGGAACCTGAAGGATTCATATGTAAAATATCTTCGCAATGGTATCAAAGGGAATGACAAACGTTACAAGAATTGGCCATGGGCCGAACAAATGGAATTCTTGAGGCCCACCCTTATCAGCAGATGGTATTAAATTAAAATTTATCTGCCTATATTAAAACAGTTGTAACAAATTTATTGTTTTTGTAGCCCTACATTAGCTGCAGGACCATCATTCCGTGATTCTTTGAGTGAAGAAGAAGGAAATATGGAAATACACGTTACAGACGATGCCCCTCCAGCACCGAAACGTCGAAAAAACGGAAGAATTTTCAACCCCACCTTTTCCCATTTTGATAACAGTCTAAATGATTATTTGTTGCAAGACTCTGACGCTGACGATCTCTTGTTCCTCAGCTATTCGAAAACGTTGAAAACGTTCAGCAGGAAACGACAAATGTTAGTGAAAATGGAAATTTCGAAAATTATGTTGGAAGCTGAAATGCTCCAAGCTACTGAAGATGAACAGGTTGAGGTGAAATTGGAACCTGAAAATCTTGTTGAAGAGGAAGACGAAGAAAAAGTGATCGATGTAGAACCTGGATCGTCATTTTTGTATCTGAATAAGGACGATAAATTTGACGATTCCACGTCAGACTAAAATAAAAATTTTGATTTGATTTTATACTTTTATTAGTACTGTAGGTACCTAATACTTATGCATTTAATGTTAAACTATTTGTAACTTCTTGTACAAATAAATATTATTTTTTATTAAAAATTAATTAACTGTTTGATTTAATGATTCTTTACTTTCTTACCTTTTATCCTTGTGATGCGATATTCTTCCTTTTGATTTTTCATAATGACCATTGCATTTTTACTTCAAATTAAGGTATTTTTAATGGGTATACTGATGGACAATTAATATCATATATTTATTTATTTGCCTTTATATACTTTGATTTTTTTATTTGATTTTTGGGTTGCTGGAAGGGAAAGAAAATACGATTGCAATACAAATACGCTTTTATTATCATACTTCGCTAAAGATATAGAATAAATCCTATAATATATTATGTATTTATATGTGTATGATAAAATAAATAAAATACGTAATATAATGTTATTATAGCAACATTTAATATATGTTCTCAATTAGTAGAAAGAATAATATTAAGTAGAGAATATATTATATACTTCTGAAAAACGTGTACTTGTAAAAAATACTGCTACATGAACATACTCTACGTATAATTCATTTATTATTAAAATATATAAGGGGAGGTTAACTTGGTTAGGATATTATAGTATATAATAATATGCTCGACATGCACCAGGTTTTTACAGACACCCTTACAACAAACAATAATATCCCTTGCAAACTGCTCCGAGAATCGCAACATTATAGCTTACCCTCGACGACATCCAGTGGTGTGGGTACCAGGGCAAAAGTAAGGAGTCAATTGAAGACTTATTTTAAGAGTTAAACGGTTTTCTACCCCTGTATTCGTTTCGGTTTCGTACCAACAACACTGTTATCAGAAAAATAGATTACGTAGTATCGGAACAATTTGCTAAAGGTCACTAATACACACCATGGACACTAAACAAATGCTCCAGAACACGTTTAGTGGAACTTTTGAACATCGTATGAAAATAAATACTGCAATAATTATAATAAAATACATCTTGTTTACGTGATTATCAATCTTAGTAGATAATAATTTAATTATTATAAGTAGATACTTAATTTAAATTTTTACAGTTCACACGTCTTCGTAAAACAAAAATGAAATTAAAGAGAATAAAAAAATAATGAAAGTTACAACTTATACATGCAAGTTGTAAGATCTTTTAAATGAGTCCCTAATTAAACTGTTTGGTTGAAAAGAAAATTTATAAAGTGCAATCATTTTTCTTTTTGACGTTGGAACATGGTGCGCATTTTTAAGGTTCGAGTACTGTTTTCTCTAATGTGTATATTAAAAATTTATATGTAAAAATGGACAATTTCACGCAAAGCTGACCCTCCCTTGTATGTATGTAAAATGCGATATTACGTTACGAACGAGGAAAACTGCAATTTGTTGGTGTTTCGTCAATTGGGATTTTAAAAATCAAAAATTATTAGGAAAATTCTAAAAAGAGATAATTATTGTTAAGTAATTAAATATACAAATAAATAAATAAGTGCTCGTATCTACCTAACAATTATCTAAAAAAATATTAAGTACTTATTAGTTTAGTTATCCCAATTTTAATGAGGACAGTAAGGATCAGCTATGAAATACAACAAATACGACTGTGGTACCACTGAATGTTGTACGTCATCGCCTTCGGGTGCCCGGAA
Organism: Agrilus mali; assembly: GCA_029378335.1. Lineage (NCBI taxonomy): Eukaryota > Metazoa > Arthropoda > Insecta > Coleoptera > Buprestidae > Agrilus > Agrilus mali. The sequence goes on along the minus strand of CM055663.1, from coordinate 3,340,567 downwards.
GATCAGAAAATTGCACTTCCGCATTTTTTTTTAATTTTTTCTTTTTAATATAATCGAGAGGCACTGAAAGACCTATATATTATTTATAATAATAGATTGTGCGTCCCACCGAACCATACCTAACCACTTCCGTATCCCGAGTCATCCCGAAAATTCAGTAGTACCCACCTGTCATTTAAACCGGAAGTACCGAGTATTTGACGAAAATGTCGATCGTTTTAATTTGATAAACTGTTTCCAAAATGTGTAAGGCTTCTATAAATATGGTCTGTTTTTTTTTAATGTATGTTTCGGTCTGTAAAATTTTATTTATTGAAATAATTATGGTGTTTTTAAAAAAATCGACACTCGTCGGTACTGCCCGGCAAATATCGACTGCTATACATCTTCGTTAAGTTAGCAAAACATTGGTCATCGATATTATTACTTATTTAATTATTATATTATTGTTAAAATAGTTAATAAATAGAACGCCCGTTTCTCTCGAACCTTTTAATTTTGGTGGTGATGCTGTCTACTGCGTATGTCCTACCAAAATGGAAAGGGTTGAGACGAAAAATTCTCGATCTCCCGCACGGTTTATTATTATTTATTTTTATTCTTTTTTTAGTAACTTTCATGTTTTTTGGCACCAACTTTGTTTTTATAAAAAATTTGCTTTTTAGAATGAACTGTTTTGTCGATGTACGAATGGTATGATCCCCCAATTATTTATTTACCATTACTTACGTAAGTATTTATTGGTAATAGGTAATGTGTGCACCTATGTGAAGCTTTGTTTCTTTAATGCATTAACTATGTAGGTATTATTAATTAATTAATTAATTATTAATACTTAATAAGAATAAGAGAGACCGATGGAGTTTACGCAGAGATATTGAGTGTGTGAGAGAGAGAATGATAGCAAAAACAAATTTTCACACTTTTTTTGTTCAGTCCTCGATTCTTCTTCTTCTTCTTCTTCTTCAATTAATTAAGTTAATCATTACGTAGTATGTATTAAACTTTTAATTGCCAATTCAATTCAATTCAATTCGCAAAATAAAATATAATAATAATAATGATAATATAATAGATATATTAACGAAAGATAAATATTTATATTTAACGAACGATAATAGATTAATAATAATGACTATTGTTAATTCAATTTAAACTATGTATAATTACACATTACTCTATCTACATATCTATGTAGCGTAGCATGCGCTGAAATTAGTACGTTCCCTTTTGCAATCAGATCAAAAATTATATTTTTTTAAAAAACAAAATTATTCTATATTCCTTGTTTGTTATTATATGTAGACCAGCGATTCCTAATGCCAATTGAGATACACTTTCATTAGAGTATAATTTCACTACACTTATGATAGATATAAATACAATAGATAATAATAATAATAATTAATTTTGTGCCTACAATCAATCCATAGCCAATACAACAAACAACCTTTACTTTACGTCCTTAATACGCGTTAGCCAATTAGTTTTACATTAACACAAACAAACACCTTAAAAACATTTATGGTTTTTACGAATACAAGACGAATTTTGTTTTCAACTTCAGGTGCAGGCAGCATCGCAGCTAACTAACTAACTAAGAAACGTTAACTCCATCTAACGATAGTCCCATTAATTTTTACTAAATAATAATAATAAGAACTAACACTAGATAGTGCTATACGTTTACGTTTTAGCTGCTAGCAGAACGGTATTTTGCTTTCAATTTGTAGTATACTGTCAATCCGGTAAGTTAAAAAATATTTTATTCAAAGAAGGTAAATACGCTCCAATTTCCGAGAATCTGGGAAGTATAAATATGTAAATATAAATTAAAAGTATCTATTTTCCTTTCCTATGCAGTTTTAAAAAATCTTGGCTTTGACTCGTTCCTGATGTCTCCTTTCGAGCTCGTAATGAATTAATTATTAATTTGGTTTTCTGAGTAAACTCCAGGAAAATGCTTTAATTTTTCATTAATTCAAATATCGCTACTGTGATCGTTTAAAAATTAAACTGCAAAACGTGTAATTTAAAAGCGGCAGCAGAGCTTCAGCGCTTTTTATAATATCGTTATTATTTTTTTTTTTTTTCATCAGGATTTACTTCTAATAAGTAATTAAGTATACGGCGTATAAAGTTCGTGATAAACTTTAAGTGTCTTTTTCTTTTTTATAATATATTGAAAAACTGCAAAAATATACACGCTTATAAGATACTATATCTTTATCATCGCTACTTTACAGCTGTTGGTATAAGTGAACGGAAAAGAGTTTTGGTGAAAAATACGTTAATAATTCAGGGAAGATTTTTTTTCTCAAAATAACACTTATTTCAGTCTTACAAATCACAGTAAAGCTTTGATATGATCAATTATTGTGCTAGGTTGCTACTTCCAACGTGCCAGCATTCTCATCATACCCGCTGCGACTTCTTTTTTATTATTTTTTCATTTATTAACCTATATCAAAGTATATGGAATGTGAATTTGAAATTTATACTTTCTTTTTAAACATAAAACGCTTCTCAATTCCTTAATGTCTTTTTCAACGACCTATGCGCACCTCCTACTACTATAGATAAACTCAATGTGAATCATCTAGTTAGTATTCTTTTAAACAAATTACAATAGATACAATTATTTATTATTCCAACAACTTGTTTATACCCCTAACGGGATCTTATACTTCAGTCTTCTTTCCATTAGTACATATTTATTAACAATTAAATTTTACGAAATTAAAAAAAAAATGCGAAAAAATAACTTTTATTAGTTTTATTTTCGACCTTATAACATCAATGTCAAATGCCTCGGACTCTCTGGCAAATTTATGATAAAAAGTAGTAGGGGTGCCGTTATACGTATATACTTGTACGTCCAAAATGTGAAATCAACGAATTGAAATAACATAAAAACCAACAGCAATAAAGTTTGGGTGTGGGACATCAGTACAGTTTTTACACAAAATGTCTATAAATATCATTTTACATTCAGACATCTCACACGATTTCATTTATAACATAGAAATATATATATTTATAATATATATTATACTCCATAATTTTAGCTAACTATATTTTTATTATGTTACATATTCTTTTTTTTTTACTTCTGAGCGGTGACTCGCCCGGGTCGTAAGTTTACCTACTGTTACGTTTCTACCGTTCGCTACTCTCTACATTAAGCCTTCTTCATCCCCCTTTACTTTCAGAAAAACTCCCCCAATATGTGTCTGGGAACCTATTTTTCGTTCTTACATTTCGTTTATCCCAGTTTTTCAGAATAAAATTTAGAAACACGATTGTATGGATTAGTTTTTGTTGGTACTTGGTAGGGTTAATTTTTCTGAACGACCTGTCATGGCACAAGCGAGGCAATTTAATAATCGATATAATAGGCGATCGGATGATACACAAGGGTGGCGACTACCCCTAAATTATTAGCACTGAAAAGTACACTCACTCGTCGTTAGCCACGTCACGATTCGGAGACCCTAGCGTTATTGGTGCTACATGTAATTTCTATCTTAAGAATTATTGTAAATGGCTACTTATTTATTCCTTTTATATAATTATATATATAAAACTACTAGTTATTCGTTACATTATTGCTTTATGTTACAATAAGAAGACTAAAACTTCACTTACACGGTTTCTCGAAACTCTCCATCAACCAATACATCCGAATGATTAATTGGAAAACAAAAAATTAATTAATATTTTTATTTTTACATCTGTTTCTATTTTTTATTGCAATTTATTTGTATTTAAAGTTCAAGAAATGATTTGAAATATTGATTGATTGATGTCGTGTATTGGTCGGTGGCGAGTTTAGAAAAAAGTAGCCTTTTTGTATATTATATAAACCCGGTTTTTTAGTGTAATTGTGAATGACGTTTGCCCTGGATAGGTGGCGGTCGTCATCGTAAAATTTATGACTTTGATGAGATGGTATCGGAAAATTCGAAAATTCTCGTAACAGTGGGTCTCGCGACCCTAAGCATTTGTCATAAAATATTATCAAGGAGGCTGCGGAGAGACAGTTAGTTAATACGTAGATAATAATAAACATTTGCATAGAAATGTACACGTTAAAAACATTAATTTTATTACTCTACTTAAAAACCACCCTCTGTATACTTCTTGTACGAAATATAGAACTATTGATTTTTTCCCTTCATTTACTTTCACTTAAATAAGTTAGGCCAGCACATTATATAAATTTATGTTTTAAAAATATGCTCATATACAGAGTGTTTTGGTTATAAATGGTATGTTATTAGTAATTATAATAGTCGTAGTGTATGGCAACCATTACAATTTGGAATGCTTATTGCACTGTATAATTTTTTTTCTTGTCGAACTTGAATCCAAAGATTCGATCATCGAAATTTATTTCCTAGAAATATAGAGTTCGGTTTTATTATTATTGATGTCAAACATTACCTTGCGCATCGAACCGCTGATAAACAGTGTTAATTTTTCTTTTATTTATTTATTATTATTTTATTATTATAATTATTATTATGTCAAAGTCCGTTCGATCAAAAGAAAAAAGAACACTGTTTTCGTTGACGATCTTCATAAATGTTAGCGTTTGAGCACAATTAAATAATAATAGTAGTAATTTTCACTAATACATCAATTTCTTTCGAGTACTAAAATATTTTTATAAGTTACACTTATTATATTTTAAAAAATATAAAACGCCATCTGTTCATTTTTTTTCCTTTTGTTTATACCTATATAAAAAGTGCCATCTACGGTATGACTGAAGTACTATTAACGACACTACATATGACGATGATTGATTACAATGGACATCAAAATTTCGAAACGAAATCAAGCGAAATTAAACATAAATAGAATAGAAAAAATTAAAAAAAAAAACTAAATAAGTAGAAATAAAATAAAACGAAAAGAAAATAAAAGAAAAATTTTATTCCAGCGTATTTGGTAAATAAAAAATATAAAAATTAATGAATATCCTTATAATATCTGAAGTGTTTCGATTCGTAGCAAAAGTACACGTATAGGAAAGTCTTATCGTAAAAAACAGGTAAATTATTTAAAAGCCTATAACGTACACTTCTGCAGCACAAAAAAGGAGCCGACCTAGAAATATAATATAATAATAATATGTTATAAGTAAGCGTGGGTCGTCTACCGTCATCAAATTTAAAATTTCTAATTGAAAACACACTTATATAATATTTAAGAGTCAAAAAAGTAATAAAAAAATACAAAACTACAAAAAGAATCACCACAGCTTGTTTATACAAGTAAAAATATTAATAATAATATAAATATAATATTTAAACTTCAAAAGTAATTAGACTATTCTTTTTTATCCAAGAAAAAAACAGTCATGCACACTGTATTACGAATACATTACTGCAAACATTGTACTAACATTATTATTATTATTATTTTCATTTCATTAAATATTTTCACAAAATAGGTAAAAAAATAAAATAGTTACTATTATTTATATGTTATTTAAAAGCTACAAAACAACAACTTATAGAATAACGTACGTATATATAAACAAACTAAGTCGGCAGGGAAACCTGCGTTTCGTAAATATATAATAAATGGCGACAAATCTTCAATGTCGAAACTGACACAAACTCTCCCTTTTTGAAGTAAACGACCTCGTCCATAAAATATATATATAAAAAACCAATTTAATAACATTATATTCAAAATCTACAATATAAAAATAAATAAATACATAATATCCTCCGTTATAAATATTTGGGAAAATATAATATGGAGCGAGTAGAAAGTGTCAGTTTCTGAAAAAACAGGGTGGGATGGGGGCACATTTCATTTACCTTTTCCTATTTCATATTAACACAAAGTCTGCTTTTCTTTGCTAACAACAACATCCATGCATCAGAAAACAAAAAGAAAATCAAGTAATTCTTTACTTTTTTCGTTTTCGAACCCTATCCAACGAAATTTTACTTACTACGCCCTCTGTAGCTGACTCTAACCAGGTAACCACGAAATTCCTAAACCTAATACTGTTTTTTTATCCTTTAATATACTTAATAAAAAGTAATTACTAAACACCTTTTCATCAAAATAAAAATAAAAAAGAAAACAAAAGTAATATCCTCAACTCTTTGATTATTCTTAATATTGTATATATTAACTGGATAATGAAACAAAAGAATGAATAATGGCACTGGGACAAAAAAAAAGAAAGAAAATAATCGAAAAACTATGTAAGTATGTAGGTACTAAATTAAAGAATGATCATCCAGGGGGGTGGTTTCAGTCTCACCCCCGTTTGCGATGTTGTTGTTAACACCGTTTGCTGACGTGCTATCTATCCCTTCCTTCCTCTACTTCCTTTTCAAAGATGCATAAATATAATAACACTTCATTGAGAAATAATAATAAACAATATAAATATGTAAAATTCTACTGAATCATAATCGAACTGAACGACCGTATCAATTTAAATTTAAAAATGAAAAACGATTTATTACGTTGATTTAATATATATATATGTAGATATATATTATATAATATAATATAATATAATAAAAGAAGAGGCTTACGCTCAGGGAGGGGGCTGAACCAACTATATTATATAGACGATAGACGTTGCTGTTTTACCCCAGCAAAGGTTTGGCTGTGAAATAGGGAAGAAGAGTTGGTAGAAGAGGGAGTCGGGGTTCGAAAGAAAACCTGGGAGACGCAAGGTCTTGCACCAATAATAATTAATAACCAATAAAAATTTCTAAACTTATAAACTATATTGTTAATTTATATTGTGTAGTTAGTTTATCACGTGACTTAACAAAGAATAGAATAACAATAGCTGATCTGTGTTTAAACATATCTTTTATATAATAAGAAATACTGTTCATTAGGTGTATTAATAGAATTATTTTTTGTAATTGTGCAACCGTTTCGGTTCTATTTTTGGATTGTTGTTAAGGATTGTTATAAATTTAACGGGCAGAATAAAGCCTTTCATACTTCTTTTTTTTACGTTTTTTATCCTTTTTTTCTAATCAAAAATCGCTTATTACACTAAAAATACGTTTTGAGAATTGCTGACTCAGACTTCAGTTTCGTGACACCGGAACTAAAAAATATATATATGTATATATAATATAATATTTTATTGTATGTAACTGTCAACAAAACGTCAAACGGAATCTCTGCTCGTTCGTTCTACATAGTTTTATTTTTCACCCTGTATATATATTATATACATTTTATTTATTACTAGTAAATATATAAGTAAGTATTATATTGTATTTCTTTCTAAAATGAAATGCAGATTCGTGTCGGTAGAACGATCGCCCTGTAGATTCAAGAAGAAATGCTAAATCTCTTCGACTACGACGTGCGCAATAAAAACTGTTATTTATTGCACGAATGTATGTTTATTAATAAATGCTTCTATTATGAATGGCAAGTTTGGCTTGAACAAATATTTCGTTATAAATGAGTAAGAAAGAGATTTGAGATTTTTGACGAACGAGCAGTTCTTCCTTCGAAAAAAAAAACCGTGTCACGCAATGTCTTTTACTTTTGTTTGTAAATGTACACGAGACAAGTTGAATAATATGCAAGCACGTATGCAAAATACAAAAATCTACTACTACAACTGGTATATATAATAATATTAATAATAATAATAATAAAAATAACGTAAAAACATGCAAACTGGCGTTAGAACGACTATAATATGCGCCGATAGGTCCCGCATCGTGTGTGTGTTATTATTATACCAGAACATCAAATATATTAATAAAACAACGAATATATTAATAGAAACAAAAACAAAGCGTATAAAGTTAACAAAAACGTAATTCGTACAATAATACACACTTAATAATAATAATATAATATAATATACTGTTCTTCGTTGTAGACAGACGCGCGCGTATGAAAATGTGTTCACACGAATGCGGGACGAACCGTAGCTGAACACAGGACGCGGTTAGGGAATGTGACATACATCAAGTGTACAAACGATGAGGAGCATGAGCGTGAGTGTGAATGAGTGATCGACAATAATAATAATATTGTGTGTTTTTCCTTGTATTACCATGTATCGTGTATATGAGAAAGAAATAGAGAAATAGTGAAAGAGACAGTGGGAGGTTTATGAATAAGACGATAATAATGACGATGATGATGCTGTTGTTAGCGAGAGATCGACGATAATAATAGAAGTGTAGTATTACATCGACCTAGGGGTTGGGCGAGTAAATGCGAATAGCCTGCATCGCGGGCAAAGAACACACGGGACACTGTGCGTCACTGCCCTCACACACCCGCTTTGCGCACTCCATACAGAAAAAGTTATGTCCGCACGGCACCAGAGCATGTGTGACTTTAGCTTCATGACAAACTAAACACTTCGCGGAGCTGAGCAGGGAATCGGCAGGACTCGTGCTTGTCGGGGGTGATGGGCGATTTGGGGCGCTCGTATTGCTACCGTTCCCGTTGCTAACGCTCGGATACGACCAGATGCTCGAGAGCGCGGTCGAACTGTCGAAACTGGGCGAGTCTCCCAATCCTTCGTCGCGATCATTCGGGGCCCAGATCGCGCCCAAATCTGCCCTGCCACCCGAACTCGACGAACTGCTCGAGCACGAACCGGAACTCGAAAAAGCGCCAGTGCTTCCGGTCGACGAGGTCATATTACTGAAAGGATCTGTCGGCGACTCGATGTAATTGAAGAGAGAATTGAGACCAGTCTTGTACAATGATGCCAATAGATCCGCCGATTCTTCGAGACCTCCGAGTCCGTTCAGTCCGTTGATGGAAGTTCCGTTTCCGGTTCTTAGGGCGATATGGGCTTCGATCTCTCGTCGGGCGCTTTCCACGTTCTCCGGCATACCGGTCACCTCGAACACAGGCTCTTTATCCCTACTGGGGGTCACGATATACGTGTGGGTTTGGTGTTGGATACGTTTGATGGTCGCCCCTTTTGGACCGACCACCAGACCCACGACGCGATACGGGACGCGAACTTGGATGGTTATTTGGCCAGGGATGTTGGTCGGTGGACCTGGTGGGCTTCCGTTTAAACCGCCGATTATGTTACTTTTACGTGTCGCGCGGATTTGAGAAAAATGTTCTGCGGCCGACAATATTTCCCGTTTTGCTTTTCCTACATCCTCTTTACGACCTGTCACTACGAATACTGGTTCCTCACCTCGCACCGGAGTCTTGATATACGTGTTTGTCTTTGCCCTAAGGGCCTTTATCTTGCAACCTGAAACAAAAGAAAAAAACCCTTAGAAACTATATTCTCTTTAATCATTAGAAAACATTTAAATAAATTTAGTAAGAAATATAAGGAGTAGTGTAAAAGCTAAATTTCCCCACGTCCTTGCCCATCAGCGTCATATCTGATGCATTCTCGAAACGTAAATCGTCTAATAGAATTAATGGACTTAATAGACCGTTCAGTAGCGAAGACCTGAATCTACCCGTTTTTTATTTACTTATTATTTTATTGCTACGCGTTACGAGTTCATTGCAGTGCAATTCCATTTTAAGCTCTTCTCGTCTTGCTTCTCGATGACCGTTGTCGTAGTAATAATCATGAACTAATGGCTTCGGCCGCGAAAGGGTTTCCGTTCATTCTCGTTTTTCTTTTTTGTTCATTTTTTTTTTGTTTTCTGCGTTTTTTGCTTTTTCTTTATTCTCTCTCGGAGTGCATTACAATTACAAGGTTGGCTGGATGCACTAAGACGGAATTCGCACGCAGTCTAGCAGTTGATCGCCCGCACACAAGGTAACAACTGGTGCCCTCCACTTCTTCGTAACTCGCTGACCTGACGGCACAGGTTGAAGGGCGCCAGAGGACACCACACCGCCTTTTATCGCTTACTCTAACTTACAATAAATAAATTAGATATGTAGATACTACGTTAGAAGATCAAGAATAAAAAAACTTTTGGTGGATTGATATTGAATTTTTTCGTTAAGCTAAAACTTCCTCTTGGTACACATGTTACCCGTAGTAGTAGGTAGTTACTGCCCACAGGTGTTAAGCAGGTGGTGAACGAATATTCCTGTTCACATGATATTTTTGCGGTTGCAACGGTCACTATTATTATTTGCTAGGAAGCGGGCTGTTTCCTCGTTAATATTTAACATGTTTACGAGAAATTGTCCACCTGAGTATCGACGGTAATCGCCTCAACATTTACCGAAGTGAAACGGAAAAAAAAGTACCACCTCGATTAACAAAAAATACCGGTTTTCGACCCCAGAAAAAATATCAATCGCCTGCAACCCCAACACAAAACCAATACATAATTATTGTACACGTAATATGCATTATTATTATTAGTGAATGAAATATAAATGAGGATTTTGTGTCACAGCTGCTTTTCCTTTTCCTTTTATTATCTATTTATTCTAAAGTTCATCGATTGAATCGATGGATTGTGGAAGGAAGGTTCTCTAGCAGCCAGCAAGCCAAGGTTAGCTGGACGTCGCACTTTAGAACTGCTATCTGCTCCAAGACCAAAACGACCACAACAACATTAAGCTTGCTCAACAATAAAGAAGTGGAAATAATGTTTTCACGTTGTTTCTTTTGTTTTGTATGTAGGTACTATGTGTAGTGTACGTACGTACAATTTGTTTTATTTTTAATTTAATTAACGCATACTTTTACCATCATATACAAAACAAAAAAGTACCACGTACCACATGTGGTAAAGTAAAGGTACCTAATTGATCCGAGATTCAATTATTTAATGGGTGTAAAGTAATAAAAATAGTAAAACAAGTGCTTAATTAAAGTTAATTCGAGGATGGTTAAAAATAGACTTCCCTACGCCTATTTCTTGTTTATTTCACCGTGGCTCTCTAACGACGGTAATTTTTCATTTTTTACAACGTATTATGTATGTATATGTGTATTTTTTTTTTTCGAGAGATCGTCTTCCAGTTTACAAAGTAAAATAAAAGAAAAATGTTAACGAGCTTCGAACGTTCCAAATCTACTGCGAAAATAACGCGTGATACAAATTGACTGTGAATAAAAGAAACTTCCCGAAATTTCCTGCTAACAGGGTCAGACATCGAAATAAATCGTGTAACGAGAAAAGTTTCACAGCAAAACCTACGACTTGGAAATAAAATCGGCTGAAACAAAGCGACAAACTTACGGTGATTTTCAGCCCAATAGTTGTATTATTTATCTATAGGTTAAGTACTTAATTTTCTTTTTAAATTGTTATCAATAAGTAGTTTGTCTTATGTAAATAAATAAGTTACAGCTTTATAAAAAGTTAATAAGTCTGCGTGAAGAATATCGATCTTATAATGCCTCGTCCTTATGAATTTCGTTTCATCCTAGAAGATCGCTTTCAGAATATTGTAAGAATTTTTTCTACTCATGTTCATAATATGCAAATTTATCATTTACATCGAAACTATCCAATTTCAAACCAGATCACGTAGATTCACACAGACAATAAATCACAAAATGTTGTATGTGAATATCATATTATTCTGATATCTGTCGAGAACAGGGAAAAGATTTTTTTTATATTCTTGGATCAGATAGATGGTCATACTATTTGTAGTTACTCCCACAAACAGATATTTATTAATAGAATTTATTTTTTCCCGCTTTTGTGTGAAATTAGTAAAACACAACACGTACAGTTTTTTATTTACGTTTTAATGTTCGGATGAAAATCCTTTTCACGCTTGCAATTATTTTCCACTAATTAAAACCATATTTTACGTTTTCCGTACTAATGAGTACAATCTCGCTTTAAACGTACACCTAAAATACTTGGTGCACTGCACGTTTTAATTGATATGTTAATTAGAAGACCGGGAATTAACAGCGGCAGCAGCATCAAATCCTTGCAGGATTCCTACTTCCATTACTGCATTTAGAAACGTACGTACGTAACAAGCAATCGAATCGGGACGCTACTACGCCGCTGTCTTGGCGAACTTATTTTTATTCAGCCTTAAAAGCGACAATATTTCCCGCAAATTGAAACTGCTAACTTCAATTAATTGCGAGGTAGATGTTGAGTATTGATTCCAATGAAACAATGGGGGAAAAAGAATAATAGATTGCCTAGTTACCAAGTCAACTCCTTGAAAATCAAGGTTTAAAATGGTGCAAAAGAACACTTCACTTCACTGCGCATACGTACCTACCATGGAAAGAAAGAACAAACAACCTGCTTACTATTGCTGGAAAACTACAGACCGTTTTAAGAATTTAACAACAAAAACATTTCTTAGTTTCTATTACATAATAAGTTTTAATTAATTACGTGTGAACTTCAGGAGAGTTACTTATTGGCCCTGCACTTGAACAAACATCGATCTACAAGCCTGATAGATAATGTGCTGTATGGTTGGCTGTTATGGCAAAAAGAAGGCCAGTTTAGCGTCGAAAAGTTCGAGTAGCACTTCAAGCTACGGTTTAATAAATCGGGGAAAAAGAGCCGTTCCATTCGGAGAGCGTTGCTTGCCAAGAAGGAAGTTAGTTGGAAAAGCCAGCGCCTCTGTTATTATTATTATTATCATTATTGGAGCCTACGACGACAGGCGACAGGCTACGCGAATGTGCAAACGGACAATTTTTATGAATAGAAGGTTTTATGCCTTGTAAATGGACAGCGATCGTAAAGAAGGAAAATTTAAAGGCAACAGACAAACAAATATCCACTTAGCAGTCCATCGTGCTAGTGTCGACTGTCTTCCTATATCTACGTATGTATGTATGCATATATATGTGTGTGTGAGAGTGACTATGTATGTAGCATGTAGCATGCATCCTACGGATTAACTCTCGGGTCTTCGTTCTGAGCAACATCAAACGATTCAATCATTCACTCGATGATTATTATTGGTGTTACAAACTTGCCTTGCTTAAAATGCATTCGCATCAGCACTGAAATAACGCTCTCCGGGAAATGGGATTCAAAAACGTTCTCACATAAAATGTCTCAGTACTCGGACATGAAACACGACATCTAATCCGAAACTTTCTACCTATATGGAGATTCTTGTCCAAACAGCCAGAATCATGTGCAACACGTCCATTGACATGTGAGAATGAAGAAGTACTTCCTGAGGATACATGTGCACATAGAGGACATCCCCACACAAAGTCCACAGATAGTTCAGGAGTCAAAGAAGTGTAACATTACAATAAATCCTTCTCAGAAAGCGAAAACCCTTGAAGAAATTTTACAACATAGTAAGGATCCGTTAGATCTTTGGAAAAACAGTAAGGATATATAAAATCCACCCCTGGAATTAGGAAAGCACTGATGCAGTTAATAGCCACAGGGTGGGCGAAATCATTGGGTCGAAATTGATCCTCGTAATTTGAAAAAAAAAACATAAAGAGGAGCCAAACTTTCTGGAAACAATGAAACAAAAAAGAAAATGACACGATTTCTTTCTTCACTCTTCTTGAGAGGAACTAGGCTTATAATAAAAAATATTTGAGGAAATTATGAGTGTGATTAGGTCACAAGTAAGCTTTCTGGAAACAAAGAGGATCCACGAGAACGTTCCCTGGAATCCGGAAAATACTGATGCTAGTTGCTCATTTGATTCTTTTAAGCGAGAAAGAGGTTAATTGCTGAAGATTCTTAAGTAAAGGGTGAGTAAGATCGTTGAGTCAGAATTGATCCTTATAATTTCAAAACAAAAAGAGGAAGCCAATGTTTCTGAAAACAGTGAAGATTCACCAGAGTCATTATTGCATAAAAGAAATGACACGATTCCTTCTTGGAAGGAACTAGATTTATAATTAAAAATTTTTGGGAAAATGATGAGTGAGATTAAGTCACAAAAGTGGAATTAAAGTTTTTGGAAACAGTTAGGGCCCACAAGTTCTATCCTTAGAATCAGGAAAGCATGGATACAGTTTCTCCTCGTTTGATTCTTCTTAAAAAAAAAAAGAAGTTAGAATCCACCAGGTCCATCCCTGGAATTAGGACAGAATTGATGAAGTTCCTTATTTTATTCTTCTTAAAAAGGAAAGAAACAATGTCCCAAATTTTATGATAAAAGAGAATTTAAAAAAATCTAAACTTTCCATGGTGTTCAAACTGCACTTTTTGTGTCTTTTTTGAGAAAGAGTTTTCTTCATGACTTCTTACGTTTTGAGTTTAGAAATCGCTGAAAGTGAATATATGGGTAACATGTGGTAATTTTTGCTTGCACTAACTGCATTTCCAAACGTTAATTTGCGACCTAAATCGGTCACAAAACTGTGAATATTTCAATTATCGAGTAGGACTTGGAGAAAGCGTTTGAGAATGAGGCAATATTAAATGCAATAATAAATTATTAACAAAAGGCAGTTAATTTATATCGAAATATTGCATTGTACCGAGAAGGGAATTTCGTTTGATTATATACTGTGTTGTTCTGCCCACGCTGGTAGGCCCGGTTAGGTTACTCCAGATACCACACCACTACGTTGGTACAGGAGAATAACTATTGGATAATAAGTACCTACCTACCAAACATTGATTGTTAATTTAGCCAATTTTGCGACACGTGGTAATTACTTTTGAAAATAAACGGTGTAAGGAGAGAGACTACTCTGTCTGTCACTCTGTCGCGACATCCAAATTTAGGTGATGATGACTACGATCGTGTCTGAGAGTTTTGTTGTTTTACGAACAGGCTAATGAAATCGGTGAAAACAGACAATGAGTTTTCGTTTATTATATATAATACATGTTTGTATGTACCTACATAAGTACGTATAACGGTCATAAGAGGGCAAGGACAAGCGTGGGGAATGGGCTTGTCTGTCGGGGGCCCACCACCAACCAACCAACTACTATTTACAACTAACTACACCGAACGAACACTTTCCTTCTCGTATTTTATTAAATAAAATAATGTGGCCGAGTACCTATTTATTTGTATGTGTGGATTCAGAAGGTACTCACTCACGTCAGCGTTGTGTGTATATGAATGGAGCTATATCTAAGCGTGTATTAGTCACCTTTGCAATTTGTCATTGATAGCGTTTGTTGCGACAGAATGTTATTACATAATTAAACTATAACATTATTCAGTACATGCTGCAGCCACTTTCTCTAAAATGCAACTAGACACTAAATTACATAAATATATAAATAATTACAGTGTTTAAGAGTACGAGTAGATACCTAATAAATAGGTGTCCAGATACGAAATTTTGGTGATGCAAACCAAACCGTTCTGTTCTGTTGTAACGATCCCAGAAATCTTTGTCAAATGTAAAATATAAAGAATAAATAGTATTGGAACTTTATGTCACGTCGTGTCGTACAAAAAATAAAAATTAACTCAAAGTCATCTTTGATATTCTAATTATGATGGTTCTGTTTTTTAAAATGCCATCGTCATCTCATCAGATAGCACTTAATGGTTAAAGTAAAAGTACTTGTAATTTCTTATTACACCTATATTTTGCAGAACGTTATTTAACGACATTTCTATATTTAAACAAACCAGTTCGTGGTAAGTTATTTACTTACAAGTTCGAAACAAGTTAGTATTAATTGAAAACAGGGACGTCGTAAAAGCGTGCGTGTAGGGTGAATTTCATACTTGTGGTTCAATCAAAGTTATTTTTATTAAATAAAGAAGGCAATCGTATCTTAGATAGATGGTCAGCGATTTCTTCTCTGCTCCTTCTTTTTTTTTAACTGACGGACCATGAGAACGTAAATGTGCAAAGAGGAACGCTGTTATCCTTGAGAACCTGACTTCAAGGATTGCTCCTTCTTTCTTTGAATACCCCAAGAGGTCATACTTTATTAAAGCCATCTCTTAAATCGGTGCAACAACAACACGTCGTTGTAACTGCCAAGAGAGGTTTCTTGATAAATAAGACACATTATCGATCTCAAAATTATTAAAAAAAAAATAAGAAACATTTATTTTAGCAACTACAAAATAGCCAGCATGGTGAACGTTACTATAAAATTGTAATTTAAAAAGACGAATATTTTGAGGTTTCTTATCAATATTTTGCGTGCATGTGCTTCCTTGTTGGGGACTCAAGGAGAGAATTTTAGAGGATGTGATAATAAAATTGTGTCTGTGTCAGCTACCAATTCGGGTCATGGCCAATGCAGGCTAATGTAATCATAATCAGCGATTTAATAAGTATAAATAGAAACATTTTTACTTTCATACATACTAGGGTGGTCGTTAAAAATCAATTTTTTTCCGGCGCCCTAAAAAATCCTTCCTTTTGACGAAAAACTAGGTACAGGGAAATTTTTTTTTTGTTTTAAACAAAGAGAACACGTGCCACCAGCCAATTTAAATTCACTTTTCGGTCAAATTATAGTTTTGGTCATATTTCCGGAAAAATTAACCTTTTAGAGCAAAAAATTTCCCCGTGGTTTTTTGTGAAAAGGGAAGATTTTTTAGGGCGCCGGAAAATTTTTAATTTTTAACGACCACCCTAATACACACACATAAAAGTTTCCATTAAAGTTTCTGGGATCGTAATGTGCCTACGAATTTTCCTCCCCACAACAGAATAAAAAAAATAAATTCATAAAAATATGAAAATCTCTGAAGTTTAAGGGAAATTTCCTGAATTTTATAATATCTACATACAATAAACAGGTTTTATAAATATTTCCGCGGTTTTTGTGTTAAGTTCCTTGTCAAAAGAACTGATCCGTTTTTAGTTCGTTCCATTGGCGGGACGCACCTGCTGTGTGTGTGTGTAGTCCGGCGAACGAACAGAACAGTGGAAATGTCACAACTCTGGCGATCGTCCAAACGGGCGAAACATTCTACTGCAGACGCGGCAACTATGATCCTCATTAGTATTTTATTTTTTTATTTCACTTGGCTCGCGGGATGAAAAAGCGTCTCGAAATATCTCTCGCGGGAAACTTTGGTATGTCGATGTACATACATACATACATACATACATACAGATAGAACAATCGAATGTACAGGGTGTTCACTTTTCCACGATACTATTTATAATCGAATTAATCAAATCTTAGATCCTTGAAGAAATCAAAATCTTCACATTCTAAATTTATTTGAATTACTTTCTAATATACCTACATAATAGGCCCTATCTGGTTTAATTTACAACTTGTGTAATTGTTATCTTTATGGCTTCCGGTAAAGTTAAAAAAATGTATAACAATTGCAATACGTATCTACTTCATGGAATCTAGACGCTTTGGTTGAAGCAGAAAATGTAAAAAAGAATAACTGGAAATAATAACACACTCTAGTTTGTATAAACGTTTTTTTTTTATCAATTTGGCATGAGGTGAAACAACTTTTAGTTAGTTAATGACTGCGATAAGAGCAAAATCCGGATTCCTAGATCAGGCGGCTTTTTAATTTTGTTACCTGCGATAAACAATGTTAACGAAACTGGGCCAGAACTGAGCAAATATTGACATTCTTTTTCTAAACAAACTGTAAATTTTCGCCGCAACATACTTTGAGTACATACACACACAACACACACTTACAGCCAAACATATCGACGTTATTACAAAGTAAGTGAACTTCCCTTGCCTCTTCTTCTTTTGCTATTTGGCACATCGACAAACAAAGTCATTTATATCGGCAAATCTAATTCTCCAGTAACTGGATTACGTCGTTCATAATATGGACTTTTTGGAAACGTCAAAATTTTAGTATATGTACATAAATCTTCAGTTTATTTTCTACAGTTGTTTGTGTCCCATCTTACTTTACTGTGGGCTACAGTAAAATAAATTATAGAGGGAACGCTTTTACGTCATAGATATAGACACTGCATGTGGACCAATCCAAGAAGTAACACACTCAAATTTAACACAGAAAGCTAGCTGCATACCATACGTTTCAATTTATATTTATCTGCAGTAATAAGGGACAGTACGAATTATAAAAGAAGTCGTTGAATACCTCATCAATAATACTAAGTCTCTCTATAATTTTCGACCATTACATTATTTGTTACACCCTTGCCCTAATTATTAGGTAATTATTTATTATTTACCTCTTGTAATTAAAAAGAGCAATAACAGGGCACCTTAAAGCCTTTTGTTGTTTTTATTAGTAGACCTACTTCGAAAGGCGGCTTTTTCGTCACTTTTTTTTCGTTATTTAAGTAAACAACATTCAAATGAGCAATTCGAAGAAGCGCCTGACTTCAATAGGCTATTTAAACACAAAATTAAATTAGATAAACACGGTAATTGAAACGTATTTCCTAATCAAATAGTTGTCAAATATTTGCTTTAAGAAAATCGTTGTTAGGTAATCAAATATCGATACAACAGTTGTGCTTGTTATTAATTTCAATATTTTTCTGTTTTATAAAACGATTGTCGCCCTTTTTTAGCCCCATCGAGTTTCAGTCCTTGATATTCATTCCCAAAAATAATTTATCAATATATCAATCGTGTAACGTACAAAGATTCATTGGTGTTTCAATGTGTATTTTTGTTAATGCCAACCAACCATTACATTCGACATGGAATTCAGCTTTGTTTTTTGGCTCGTCAGCCCAGAGGTGGTTGGCCCTGAGTGGGTGTAAGTATCGTTCATTGTAAATACTTACAGCCGATCCTAATCGACGATCTAAATCTCTAGGTAGTAGGGTAAATCAACAGAATTCAAAAATCTTAATCCAATTATGTTTGGGCAACTAACACATCATGAAATACTTATTAAGTGTAAAGATAGAATGTAGGTAATACGTGCCAGTGAGTGTCCCCGTACGATTTTTCGAGATTTAATAATAAAATAGTTAGGTATGCGGAAAAGGCCAACATGCTGAATTCTAGTTTAGACATTTCTGTAATGCTAATGAGGTAATAATGAGATAATTCAAATGTTATCTGTCACTACGTGACTTAACAAAACAAAACATTAGCATTACTCGTGTCAATAAATGGTGTGAAAACCAAAAAACTTCCTGCTGCAACATCGTATTTTTCTTCTTCCAATGAATAATATGAGCTATCGTCTCTCTTATTACTGATACGATTGACAAAAAATTTATACACGTTAACAGGCCTTGTTTAATCTCGTACTATCATTCCATAGAAGGTATCTTATATCTACAAAAGTCTAAACAAATGAATCGCATTAGGTAAGAAACTTACAAACAATGACATTCTGTTTCATGTTTATTACCACACAATGGCCAACAAGACGTGGAACATGTGAACTTTGCCTTTTTATATTAGTTGTTGGAAAACGTCCTCCAAGATACACACCACACCAACCACTCATGGTCAACCACGCATATAAATAAATATCTAATAATACACCACTAATGCTCATCCCCAAAACCACTTGGCATTTCTTCGAGCGACACAAAAATATAATTCTTTGTTAATTTAGCGCCAGTGATAAAAGTTTGTGAGATCGGAAAAGTAAATTTTTTTGCAGTCAATGACTAGAGGCGATTGCATTATGACATTCGCACAAAAATATCCCCGGTGCAATAATTCTGCCAATGTATCTGTAGTAGTTGCAAAAGAATCGGTGCAAATGTTGTTTACAACGTAGTGCATTTGGCATGATTCTGGTTGTGGATGGTAGGATATTATTTTTGGAAGCACTAGAAAACATTATTAGAGGTAGGTACTATTTGGCATTTGTCGCCTCACTTCAAAACTAACGTCTCCGCATTTGCTCTCTAAAATCCGTATAAAAGACTCATTATAAATCAGGACGATGGCTTGAATTACGCCGATTACAATATTTTCCGGGTTGTTTCTTTGGCAAATACTATTTACCTGCTGTAGGTAGGTACCTGTCATGAAATTATTTATTAAGAAATGTTAAAAATCATTTTAGAAAGCTCTCGAGAATGGCTGTTTTAAAAAAATGTGTTAATAATGCAAATAATGTCAAGTGCAAAATTTCAACACAGAAATACAATAACGAATAGCAGTAAAAGATGATATTTACTTAAAGTGGCATTAAGAGGCTGTTAATAAATTACGAAAATGGGTGCTTAGAATGCGAAATCTAGAACTGCTTACAAGGACAATACACTTACATATTTGTTCATATATGTCAAACAAGATCACTTTACAAAGGAGAAATTACACAGAAACTTAAATCGTCATCTTTTATGCTAATTATAATTATTAGAATCGCCTCTCTTTATTACAAGATCATTTTTAGGTCTGGTTTGCCCTAAAGTGGCACACCCTCGTCCCTGATACATGTGCATGTAAAGTTGATTACAGGTCAAGTAAATATTGCAACGGTGGTGTGTTCAACAACTGCAGCGTTTAAAATATGAGTTGTGAAACAACAAGAACAACGCAAAGTTATGGAAGTTGGCAGACAATTATTTATTTATTTTTCACGATTAGCGCAACTCTACAAAGATCAGATTTCTAAGAAAACAGGTTGCGATACGCACCAGATGAGGTATCACGCGACGGCGGCGGATAACACTTTCATAACTATATTCACAACACACATAGTAACTATTTATGTGTGTACTTAACTCATTAGCACGAGTTAATGTATTCACGATACGATCGGTTTACACTACTTTGCTTTGCATACACACCACTTAAAGCCCATAAATCGTTGTGGTGGTGTCGGAATTGATGTAATCTCCAATTGTCAAATACGATCTTCTTTTTTACACTTTTTGATTCTTCGGAATAGCGACAGAACAACTGAGATAGATGCCCCAATAACTGACAAATTTCCTAACCCTCAACCCTCAACCAAACCCAACCAACCTAACAATATAGGTACTTTAAAACCTTCCCCAATAAACCTACCTAGCATTTGTTAATTACATCTACCTATCATAATAATGTCCTCTCATTAATTAAACACTCTAGTCTTCAATGATACTTGTGAAGTACAACTGGAATTATTTTTCGAAGCATTCGAACACATTGGGGACGTACGCGCTTTTTTTTCTTGCTTCGCCTCGGGTTTGAACCGGCGATTGCTGCGTGCAAGTGCATCTCCTTACCGATTAGGCTACTCGGTACGCTACAACTTAACTTTTCCTGTTCATCAATACCTAGATTTTATACTTCTTGAAAGTACCTATCCGGTAGTTAATTAAACTTCTAATCCAATATATTTTGAAACAGGGATATCGAGTGTAACAATATTCGTAATTAAAAGTAAATATTCAATTTCGTAAAAGCACATACATACGTACTTACGTTTGTGTATATATCGCGTCTAGATAGATAAAATTTGCTTATCTTAAAGTTGGGAATCTAATCTGCAAAGTTAGTCAGATGGATTTAGTTTAATGGCGAACTAAAATTAGTTGTTATGGAAACTGAAGCATACCTGAGAGTTGCATGTTTCAGCAATTTCATATTTAATGTAATTTTAAACCGGCATTCAATACGCCGCTATAATAGCAATTTAAATTTTAATTTGCTGAAACAAACTAACTGGAAAATGTATGCAAAACCTTTACGTAAATTTTTAATCGCACTCGCCTCTGTCCATAAAAAAGAAAACAGTTTGAAATCCAAAATTGGTTAAATATTGATGCGATCTCGCTATCTTACGATGAGCAGTAAATTATTTTGATTGCGATAACGAAGAAGTCAAAGGTGGAAATGTTTAATTCCCTTGACGAAACTCGAATCCGGAACCTTTATTGACCTTTCCTTCCGTTGGTTACTCACTACAAAATTTATGTGGTAATAGTACCTATGGTAAAATCGCCACATAAAACGCATATTTTACAACATGCGTGGTAAATAAATAATTTCTACGAAACAAAAAGGTGAACAATTTAACTAATAACTTTGCCACTCCATGCTTCCTCAAACAAATCTTAAATCTTAATGGTCGAAACTTTAATGGCCGGGCCATATCATAATTTATTTCAAAAAAGCTTACTCCGTGAACAACGTTTGGACCCGATCCAACGCCGTTAATTATCGTATCTGCCTCGTAATGCGGGTCATTCAGAATCATAAAAAATTTTAGCGATCCACTTATAATTAGTCCCGACGAAAAATGAAAAGGGCCGATCAATATCGCTGCATCAATGCACCTACAAACGTATATACCCACCACAGTTCATTTCATTTTTATGTTTGGGACGCCTTTATGTTACTACAATTTTATCCAATTCCAATTTTGATTAGCCTGTGGGTTAAGTACCAATTGTAATTTAGCTTCCAAAAACTGCCAACTGCGAGGAAAACTATCAAACTGGTTGGATAAATGGTTTTTCTAGAGGAGGAAAGCAGGAAAGGCAACTTCCGTCTAAATATCTGTCGACTATAGGTAATGGGCTTCATCCGGAGGCCCATCGAGCTAACGTCTGACCAAGGACGCCATCGACAAGGCTTGGCGTCGTCATGAGGTCGTGGGATCTTCACTCATCGTACGTCAGTTGATCATTTTACAACACCACGATGATGTATCCTGGCGCCACATCGCGTAAATCTCCACCCAAAGCGGCTCAAAACGAAAACAAGAAGGTAACTTTGTTACTAATTTCTACGAAGAGCTTTTAGTTCGTCATAGATACTCAAATCAATATTTTATTTTAGCTTGAAAGCTTTTTTTGATGTTGGTATGTAAGGATAATATGTCCCCATGATTGATTGTTTTTTGCGCCCTTTGGCATGATCGACCGACACCAAATAAATATTGTAATGACCGTAGTTACGTTCGTAAGTAATAATAAGTACAGCGAGGACACATGGCGTGCAAATAATACTTTCCACTGCTGTAGAATTTATAAGCCAATTTGGAACGCAAACGTGCTACATATACTACACATGCAGTAGGTACGTCTTCATACTGCAGCAAATATCGTTTGGGGAGGCGGTAGCAACAATGTTTCACGAATAATGGGAAATAATAACAAGGCACGACCGCATAATAAGCCCGAGGCAACCAAAAATGTTTTACGAAGACATAATATTACTGACATTACGATTGGTTTGGTTTATCTGAAGAAAAAAAAACGTGAAGGGTATCGTCTTTTAAAAATATTCTTTTGCGTCTGTTTAATAATGTATCTACTTGTTTAACAAATGCATTCAAGTTTTGATTGTAATGTTTGTGGAGATAAATTTCATGATGTTACTCATTTTATGTGCGGAAATAACGATATGAATTATTATGAAACTATCTAAAAATACGAAATGACTGCATGGATGCCAGAAAAATGTTTACTACAACTAAGCAGGTATGTATTAGAAAGGGTGAGTTGAAAGTCCTTTGGGGGGACTGCACATTTCCGGATCTATTTAATGTTTTAATAGCCGATTTCGATTTATATGTGCATAGGTAGGTGCATTAATGTATCGTCAAATAAATTTGTAATGCGTGTGCTCGGTGGTAACGATGTGGTTGTTTCAACTTTTAATTCGAATGGTCACAACAGGCATAAACCACACCCTTTCAAGCTGGATTTTAACCTCCCGGTAATGCAGAGAGAAGGGTAAATAACGGGATATCGGAAGTGACGCAGGGCGATGGCAATGACTCTTATTGAACCTAAACTGCCGGGGTCGACGGCTGCGTCGGGATGCCCAGAAGAACCGTGACAGGGGGTGAGTTGGGGGGTGCGACGCTCACTCCAGCGTTCACGTGATGTCTGCAGAGCCCCCACCACCCAGCCTGCACCAGTTTCTATGGCTACGCATCCAACGCTGCCGTTAGCCACCGACGCGCCGTCCGTCGTCGCGACGGCAACCACGCCAACAACGACGACGACGACGCTCCCTTCGTTTTACCTTGTGGAATAACGTGATGCAATAGCACACTTTCAATCTATACTCAGATCTAAAATATTACACCATAATTGACCCCATAACCATAAAAAATTGTAAGCATGAAAATTTTATTTTTAAGTACAAAAACTTTTCCATACGCCTCCTTATTAGTTGCGAATTTAAATGAACGAATCAAATATTAATACTTATTATATAAAATGTGGGTCAAACTATAGCATCACAATGTAGCTACTTCCTTGTTTCCCTATTAGTAGTTACCCAGTTGGTTTTATTCCGCTTAATGAAAAAAGAACAATGAAACGCAGTTAATTAGCTAATGAAATATTCACGAAACAAGCCCGGATAGGATTAGGGAACAATAGATTTCCCTATGAAAGAACTCTCCTAGTGCAAAAAAGACTGTGTAATGAGAAAGAAAATTTATGCTGAATTGGACCTAAATGGGGTAATTAATCTGTAAAGTTAAGAGCAAAAAGTACGAGGGGGTTATAAAAGGGAACTCAATATTTTTGTTAGTATGTATGTAATTAAAAATGAACCTGTAGCAGAAGAAACAATTATGAAATTTTTGAAAAGAAGTTCATCGTATTTTGGGAGAAACCAAATAGAAACGCACAAATAGGAATTTAAGTGCAAACTAACGGCTGTTTACTACTACAACCACAATTTTGCCAGTACGCCGTCTAATTTTATCATTCAGCTTTGTTTATTTTAGGTTCCCTCTAGCATTGATAGTAATTGCCGGGTTTAAAGTTGTTCAAATTCTTCCTCCAAATATTTACTTACCGCCAGGATATCAGTCGATAATGTTTTCATACGTCAACATTCGATTTGAACGTTAAAAATGTTTTGGGACCTTTTGCAATTTTTTCTTTTTTATCAACAGCACGTGTTACCAAAGTTACCAAAGAAAGTTTTTTTTCTTGTTACAAACTTCAGAATTTAATTTTTCTACGTACGTTACGAAAACCTATATTGTTTTATGAATTCAAAGAGGATGTCTGTCCCTTGTCTTCTTCTTTCGTTCTAATTTCGTTTTTATTACGGAAGTTTAATTTCGACATTCATTTTATTACAAAGGGTCATATTACCTACAGTGGAACATCAAAGGACTGCATACATTTATAAAACCCTAGGGTAAACAAATAAAATAAAGGGGTTAAACTTTTGTTTGTTTTTAAATTGTGTTCCACAGAAAAAAGTAATTAAATTTATTTATTACGAGAGCAAGAGGTAAATTATACGGTACATATTGGAACGATGTTCTGTAGCACATAAAGTTAGTGGACACTTACGTATTCTCTATACTCTATATCAAGCTAGCACGACAAAGTTATTTTTCCGATTTCTGACTTCCACTATGATTTGTCGCTAATTTGTTACCAAATCCAAAAATTTGTCGCTCGTGCCGTTTAGCCATAATCAGCTGGTACGATGCTAGCTTGATATGAAGCTAGTACTACACATAGCGTATCTCGAAAAGGAAATATCGTAGAATATTACTGTAAAGGCCATAATTTGTCGCTAGTTTTATCTCCAACTGATAAGGAAAAAACTGCTGGAAAGCCATCAAACTCTCGAAAGGTAACGTGTTGACCAACTTGGGGGAAACAGGGAAAACATAATTTTAAAAACTTGGTAAATAAATCCGATCTCTTAAAACAAACGTAACAAAGAACTCTTTGATTAATTGTTTGATGGTTTTCCAGCAGTTGTTTGCTTATCAGCTGGAGATAAGACAAGCGGCAAATTCGTTGAATGTGTCATCTATTACAGCGACAAATTATGGCCTTTACAGTAATATCCTACGACATTTCCTTTTCGAGATACGCCATGTGTAGTGCTAGCTTGATATCAAGCTAGTATACCAGCTGATTATGGCGACAAATTTTTGAATTTGGTAACAAATTAGCGACAAATTATAGTGCAAGTCAGAAATCGGAAAAATAACTTTGTCGTGCTAGCTTGATATACGTCTAATAAATAACCCACAATTCTCTCAAATTTTTTATCGGAAGGGGATGATGGAATGGTTGCTTTTAATAATTTTACACTTAATAAGAACTGTGGTAGGGACGAGAATTAATTATCTTATTTGAGTATATGAGTTGCAGTGTGTTTTTTTTTTCGTAGAACGTAAATTTTTTAATTGCCACGAGGGAAAGGGGGTCATGGTTCGGCTAAAAATCCTTTAAGTAGAAGCCATAAATGAGTAAAGATATTGATAAAACAATTGCGCCACACGACACATATTTGAAAGGCTAAACGAGTACAACACTAACAATATGATGTGCCACAGCATTTACCTTTCTGAATATCTTCATTAGCTCATTTATTTATTGGATATAATGTTATTAGCACTGTTAATAAACAAACCAATTTGTAACATCTCGTTAATTGATCTAATAGACGAACCTATAAATAACGCGAACTTTAACTTACAATTACTAATTTTTTTTTAAATACAATTATTTCTTCACCTTAAAGAGCCTTAAAACAACTAAATTATGAATGTATATTTGATATTTCAAACTTTTGCTACGTAATCGTCGGTTGTTTTTTTTTTTTTGAACCAGAAACCACACATACACGGTCAAAAGTTTAATGAACACACACCGGATATTGTTGCCATAATTTTTGCCAGTTATTAGTTTGTTATAAGTAATAGCCTTGACCATGGTCAATAGCATTAAATTTGCCTAACCGAAACGAAATACCAATTTGTAGAGGCTATTTTTATTAATTACCATCGCTTCAGATCGATATGCAATAAAGTCAGATAAAGCATCATTTTTTGTTTTTTTAATTATTTAATTACATTAGCAACCAATCTAATAATATCATAGGGTGTTTAAGGGGGATCGTCAACCTGGGGAAAAAATTTCCGTTTTAAATATATATCTATAAATAAGCAATTATTTGTGTTTGATTTAATGTTATCACTTGGTCGTTTATACCTTTCCTCGAAAATTTATGGGCTACCTACCGTCTTATCTTTTCACATACACATATAAAATATCAAAGTATTGTAAACATTGCATACGAAATCTCTGATTAGACAAGAGGAACCTTCACGAATAGTTTACTAATTCATTGACATAAGGACTCACGTCAAAATAACTTGAGTGTTTGTGTTTCCTAGCTCGCAAATTCGCTATAAAGCTCCCTAAGGTCGAATCTTAATCCAAATGTATTTTCGTTGGCAACTGATCAAGTTTTTATTATTTTATTAAAACATCTCCTCCGAGCTACTGATGTTTCATAATCTCATCTGAGTTTTATTATCATGTAAATAATAATGCCGACTCCCTGTGGGCCTAATACTAAAACCGAAACCAATTAATGGGTATTATTCTAAATCCAAAGGATGTAAGCTCGTAAACTACGTAACTGTATTAGGAGAAGTCTGTTCTGTTTTAACCAATGTATGCTCAGTTTTAGGTTTTTTATTGGGTTAACATATGACAAGCCCTTATACTTAACGATGACGCAATTAATGACTCGAAATTGAAATAATTAAATACAGTAGAGTAGTAGTAGTAGTCCCTCTTTAATGTAACTTTACTGCGACTCGCATATGCAGTCTATAAATTCTGTTAAATTTACCAATTTGTATTAAGGACGATTTATTTTTTTGGGATGCTTTTTCACGGAAAAATAAACTATAAATTCCAATTTCCCTGAGTGTCCTTTAGTAGTAGGTACCTCCCAAAAGTTGGGATCGGCAAAGAAAAGTGCTTGAAACTTGTTTAACTAAGTAAATAACCGGGAAATTGGCTTCAAACTTTGCAGAAGTGTCTAATAAAATCCCCATACTGCTTACCAACAACCCACCACCTGGCTGAGGGTTGAAAATGATTATATGAAGAACAGGGTGAAGTTATACGTAATATAAGTTGAAACACCCCCTGTAATACCAGTTGGTTATTACAATTTTGTGGAGATAAGAATACCACAATTATCGTAATTATGAAAGGAACAACAACCCCCTAACGAAAATTAGTATTTAATTAGTATATTAAAAAGATGTTAATATGTATGTATGTAGGTAAAATTTCACTGGTATGATTACAGAAACCTTTTATAAAAGGACAACTGTCAAATGGTTTCACGATAAAGAATCGTTACTTAGTTTTTATACAAACATATTATGTACATAAGTAAACCACAACCTTTAAATATCATCAGTCCAGGCCTTAATGTCAAAGTGACGCTAATAAATTTTACCATTTCGCCGTTCCGTTGGACTTTTATTTTCTTGTTTGATCGTGTAAATACGTAAAGCCAATATTTTACGAACAAGCAACGAGCTACTCGAGGTGAATGATAACAGTGATAACGAACTATTTGCACAACTGAGACCGACGCGATTGCGTGAACTCTACAGGAAGTCGTTACATATTTTTTCTTCAATCGTATAATGAGAAATAAAAACATATTTTAAAAAGTTATAGATACTACTGTATTCATTTTGAAATGTTAAGAAAAATATTCCTGTACAGTTTTTAAATCTGACGAATGGTTATTGAGTTATTAACAATTAAAGATGTGCCAATGCGAGCGAACTTCGTTCGCTGCTAGTTGCAGCAGACGCGCCTATGTTCAACTATTAGAAGTACCGCGCCTACATTCAACTGTTAGAAATGCCGCGCCTACTTCTACTAGCAGTAATAATATAATTGCCAATAACTTGATAAATATTCAACCGATCAAAAAACTGTAAAGAGAAAAAAGTTTTAAGTTTTCTTTAAGAATCCAACTGAGTAGCTTGTTTAGAGAAATTATGCAGTTTTTTAGCTTCTTTTAAAATTTAAAAATAAATAAAATTGGCTCGTTAAATATCTGACATCAACAATAACATGGGAGAAGAGAAAATTAGTGATTGTAGGTAGGTTGTATGTAGTAAATAAATTGAGCATTTGTGGAATTTGCCACAGTCAATTCCTCTTCATTGACAATATCTTCACAATGCCAGTATGGTATGCAAATACAATATATATATATATATATATAAGTGACGGTATATCTCTGTATGCACCACACACACACATACTCGCAAATAAATTGTGTATGTGTTGTATATATGTTCATACATATATAAAGGAGTAGTTGTAGGTATTAATAATACTTCCTTAGGTATGACTCAGATACGGCTTTACAGGTTCAAAGACCTGTATTAAGGAGTTCATCAGCAGCCACACGCATTCGCAATTTAAAAACTGCATTACTACTCTGCACACTACACCACCGTCATATTGATAAGAACTATTAATATGATTATGCACAATCGAATTGATTACAAAACCGTAATCCACAGGAAAACTTTCGTTCTCGCTATCATTCTTCGATCTGCTCGATGCACCAGGCAGTCGCATTTCCGGTAGATACCACCGGAAATACTCATAGATACTTATTAGTTGTGTCGGCTTTTCTTTCGTTGTTTATGGGACACCCTGTATATTCGCTGCTAATGTAAATGAAATGACTGTTCATTTATCGTGTGTGTACTTGCTTGTGTCGGGGTGTTGTTAATGATTTTTTTTATGTGTCATAGAACACGTCACGTCAGGGTGGATGCGTATATTCGTGTGAGAGTGCCGCTTCGGTGGCTTGTATTAACCCTTTTTTAAGTACATACTTACTTACCCCTAACCGGATTAGAAACACTTCAAAGCATGGGCATTCAGGGATGTAATTCTTACCTGTAAAAGAAAAGGGAATACATTAGTCGATGAAGACTTACTACTATAGCATTTACTTAATTTAGAAATATTTAAAGCTGTTAATCAATAGAAAGAAAAAAAATATTTTTTTCTGACTAAAGTAATCTGTTACTACGAAAACAATGGGTCTTTGGGAGAGTAATTTCGATAGGGACTTTTATTTCTTCGGCCCCGCTGTCATTGTCAGCATCATTTCGGGATGATGAATTGATTTGTTGTTGATTCGGCGGCTTTCCGGAATCAATGCGGCCGCAGTGAATCAGCGAAAGTCAACGGTAGGCGAGTCACTCGCAGCACAGAGTGTCAGGAAAGTAGGTATCGGAGCGCGAAGCTCTACTTCTCTCTCTCTCGTTGTTCGCCTAGATAGATATGTATATTGTCCTAATTTCGCTGACAGCTAGGAAATTACCTCTTTTACATCAGATTAGGGGCACAGGTAGGGCGGGGTGCAAATAGGCAGAAGCAGGACGTTGCCTCTCAGAAAATTCTAATAGCTAATAAAGTACCTGAGTCGTAGTTTAGATTTATGTAAATATTGAGATTTTTTTAAAAGCATTTGCTCATGGCTTGAGAATTTACTTAGCAATGGTCGGTATTGGGTTTTTGCGCATTAGAATACAATGTCAAAGTTCATGAGCTTCTGAAATGTCTGTACGAAGTCGACTGCGCTTTCGTTATTACTTCTTCAATCAGTGGAAATTACGTCAGTAATTTTTGTATGATGCTAAACTTCCAGGAATATATTAAGAGTTATTTGAAGACTCCTAGGCGGCAAAAGTCGAAGTCGAAGTGTGTTTGTGTTAGTTGGGCGTAGCAAATTTAAATTTAGTTGGTTCTAATGTCGATTTGGGAGCCTTCTAGCCTCTCTCTAATTGCCAGTTCCTGTCGCTCGACACCTTTTAACTCAGGCACTCTCGTTTGTCTGTTTGTTTATAATTCAGAAGAATAGTCGCGTTCGACATTTATAACGACAAAAGACAAAAGAAGAATTGGTGCCTGAATATAAATAAACGTCCGGCGCGAAGACAACATGTTACGAAATCAGTGAAAAACAATTATGTATTTTTGTATGTATGACGAACCGTCATGTCACGTACGCAGGTTTTCGAATGACGACGAAAACAACATTCTTTCTCTTATGTTGGTTGACGAGCTTTAATTCAATTTAAGAAACTTAAGTCAATTAAAAAAAATAATAATAAATTCTCCAACCCCCAGTAGTCTCCCTCAAATTCCATACACAATTTTTTGGTGATTTTAATAATCCAGTACGTTCAAAATTTCAGTAACTCTAACATTTTCTTATAGTATCTATTAAAATAGTTAAGGCATTAATTCTATTACCAAGTATCGGAGTAAAGACTTTTCCTGGGTTGTATGCCACTAGAAAATTAACAAGTTAATTAAAGAGGACCGAAACGTTTGGGTGTTGTATACCTAGTTGAGAACTTGCTAGGAAAGGAAATTTCCCGGTCTATCTGTCCATTGTAAAAACACCTTTTGAGGGGCCTCGAGAACACTATCGAAAATGGGTTTACATCGGACAGCTGCCGTAATTACAAGCTGCAGGCTATTTGCCTGGTAAACTTGATGTAGTGTGATGTTAATTTTGAAAGCACCTGCCGAACTGAATTACACAGGCGATCATCACTTTACAGCGCTTTCATGTTATTTAAATCATTAATTAATCATTCCTCCCAAAATTACCATGTACTACTTACTATCTGTAGGTACCTATATATAGAGTGAGTAAACTTACGTATGTATGTATCAATCTGATTGAATTTATTGTTTATTATCCTTTTGAAAAGTCTTAATAGTTTTCTGGGAAACACAATAATTTCGCACGATGAAATAATTATGTATTTATTATTTATTAAAAACTAGGTAGTACCTATCTACATTTACTTTGGAACGTAATTAGGTAACTCGTTAAAATGTGTAATTGACCTGCTTAACCTTGTAATACGTACATACATACATACATACATAGGTATTTATGTGAGATACGATACGTAGTTACCTGCGGAAATGTTTGCCAAACAATGAACTGTGTCTTAATTTACCATAAATTCTTAATAATGACATTATATTTAGTTACGTAGGAAAGAAAGAGTCAGTGCGGCGATCTCTCCTTTTTGCTTAGATCAGGCATAATTTTGCTTATTGTTAGTTAGTTTGGTAGCAATTTTTTTCTCTTGTTCTCACGCTCTTCTCAAGGTTGTCTTCGATGACACGTTCGAGTCATGGATTTGCATCATAATTAATTGAAAGGTAAATAAGTGACCAGCCAGACACTGAACCACATTTGCATATAACTAACTGACAGGTTATATTATGTATTTATTTGATAGCTATTGTCTTTTTTTTTTTGTTCGAAGACGGAAATTTGATATCACACAATACTCATTTAGATACTAATCACTAATTAATTGTATCAAATTACTGTTTTTGTTTCAGATGATAAAAAATTTCGACACGTTCTCCATCAAGTTTTGATAAATAATCAATAGTTATCTTGCTGCTGCTGTTGCTGCTAGTCATGGGTAAGTTCAAAATATTTGTTTTCAATATCTCTGTAAAGTTCGGTTATTGAAAGAAAGAGAGAAAAAAAATAAGAACCTAATCGAACGTTGAGTACCAATTAAGGTTATCATAACACAACACAACATAACAACATGAAAGAAACGTCACGGAGGACCAAGGTGTCCTTTTGTCTTCCCTCAAGTGCAAAACAAACGAGGTTAATAGATGTAATCAGCTGATAACTGTTGCAGATCTTGGCGATTAAAAAAGATGTCATTGAACTGTCGAAACGTTCGTTCGTTCGTTCGTTATCTTTTATAATGCGATTTAATTTTGTGTTTGTAGGTACCATCAAATTATCTGATTACTTACATATGTATGTATTTAATTTACAAAGCCACAAGTAACCAATCAACTGATTATAGTTTTCGAAATATTTTAGTCGCCCAAAAAATAAAGTCCAAGTTACTTTTATATACCTATATCAGAAGATATTTGGTTATTTGTTTTGCAATTAATTTTCTAATAATAAATACATGTATGTATGTATTATTTAATCTAATTAGCAATTATTATTTTTTAAGTACGATAACCACACATGTACAAGTACATACACATCTAAAAGTTATAATTATTAGTAGCTCTGACCCTGAATATTTTAATTTTTTACTTCCGTAAGATATACAGTATAATCACAAAATTTACAAATATTGTTTCATTCAAATTAAATTATTATTATTAACAGACTCCGTCCGTTTGTCTGTATCGCGTCGTGTGTTAATGAGATGCGTTGTTATTAAGAACGTTCTTGAGATTTTCTTTGGCGGGCAAGCGTGCAATTTTCTCATCAATGAAAAGCCAGGCGCCAGCCACGGAGATGCCTCCGCTATCTAGGTATCTCTGCACTGCGCCTTCTCGCACTTACTCGCGATTTCTTTTACCCGTTAAGAGGAAATGCAGCCAGCGGTGCTGCAGCAGGTCACTCGCTCTTGCAGCCCATCACTCGGACGTGAGTCTGGCTGGCTGCTGGAGCTGCAGGATCATTAAAAAGGTGCAAGAAACGCGGCGACAAGTGCCCACCAGAGCAAAAGAAGAAATTCAAATTAAGGAAAGGAAGGAAGGTTAATGTTAATAAGATTATGAAAGTGTTTCACGTGACAACGTATGAATGAAAAAATGAAAATTGCACCTGCGCTTCCACAAGTCCAAAGAGAAAAATAAACTGAAATTGATTAAAGGCACTCAATTAAGTTATTTTGTAGGTAGGTAGGTATATTTTTGAAGAAAAAATGTTACGTAGAGATTTCAATTTATAATGTAGCTCCAAACTTTCTGACGGTACCTAAATTGAATTTTCTTTCTATTCCCTTTTAAAAGCTTTTCCGAAGGTATCAATTTCATTCAATATCACAAAGGCTTTTAAAAATTCAACAAACACAGTCTTCTACTAATAAAATTAAAAAAAAAATTATTTCGAATAAATTAAAGTCGAAAGAAAGAGTGTAAAAACCGAGTTCAATGTTACGCGGCTGGGTTATGGGTCGCGAATCTTCGCACGGTGTCGATGTGCATCTTCCTTTTTTGCGGTCGGTCATTGCGGCCAGCGCAGCCAGTAGTAGAGGAACGAGATAGGTCGATATGATGGAAGAGGAACGAGGACATAGTAGGAAGTGGCACTTGCACCATGAATGGATTTGTCGCCGCCAATTCCGCTTAATTGATTCATTTCATGTGCGATTCGTCAACTTCCTCTCCTCTTTGGTCAACGTTATGATATCGATTCAATCGGGATGGTATTAATAAACATTATCGTTAAAATATGCATGTTTAAACGACCATATTAACTACGAAAGTATACAGTAATTTGTCTCGGTACTACGATAGAAATAAACCGGAAGAAATTAATTAAACAAATTGAGATCGCAAGATTTGCTTCGCTCATTAGCCAACCAGTCGTTGCTGCTTAACAGTTTTAATGCTCTTCATAGCAACCCTTGAAAGTGCACATACTGAACACTAACTAATATTGAAAGGATTAAAATTTCTGGTATGCTTCTTGGAACGGTTGATGCAGAATGATTAAGAAGTATAATTTGGTGATGTAGGTACAGGTTGAAATTGAAAGGCTTCGGCGGCAAGTGGTCCTTGAACTCTTGTCGATTTCGCGACAAAGAAGTCCCCCGAAATATTATCCTGCAGGCATCAGAGCAACGCACCATCACCACCACGACGACCTGACCAGCCACCACCGGAGGCTCGCTTTCCAGGTCAGACACCATCATCACGCCACAATAAAACAAAACGGGCGTCGGCCGTTGATGGTGCGAACTATCGACCGAATGATGTGGATGTGGACCCAGCCAGCACAAAACCAAACAACAAAAGAGGAGGGAAAAAAAGAACCACAACCATTTCCGCCGAAAATAAGGCCAAAAGAAGCAAGACATCTATGCCCTCCGATCCCAACGATTAAACAAAATTAATGGTGTTGTGGCTGGTTAGTTCTTTGTTCGAACGAACCCGCGGCCCGATGGTCTCGGACCGCGTCCGTCTCCAACGACGTCGTCGCTCCCACCGTTTCCTGCCGCCGGCATGATTGTTGCAGGCTCGCGACGACGTACACGACCATGTCCATACATACACATACAAAAGTGTACGAAGGTTGGTTCTCAGGAGCGAGGCCTTGAGACGGACTTGGTTCAATATCCGCGCACATGGCCCGCGGCTGCGGCTGCTGATGCTGCTGCTACCTCTCCGATGCTACTTCTCCACGACATCGCCCAAGGAAGTCTAACGAAAAGCTTGAATGACGGGACGCCGAATGTATCTCATCCACATGAGCAGCATTCAAAGAAGTGCGAAATCTTCAGTTAAAAGGGACACATCTGGTGAAGATATTAAAACACAGAATCAACCACCAAGGAAGTGTGACGACAGTAAAATTCAATTGTAACCGATAGGATGTCCATAATTGTGAGGGCAATAGATTTTGGGTTTATCGCACACTGTGGTGTACTTTTCTTTGAAGGTTTTCTGAGTGGAAGACCCCATGAGCACAAGGGATCTACCAAGGACTCTAGAATTGATAATGATATGAAATTGGTGAACAAAATCCAAGACTCAACAACCACTACCAAGAAAGTATGACGGCAGTTATATTTCAGGGGATAACTCAATTTTAACCGATGAGGATTTTCCATAATTGTGAGGGCAATCGATTTTGGTTAATCGCACACTGTGGTGTACTTTTCTTTGAAGGTTTTCTGAGTGGAAGACCTCATAAGCACAAGCGGATCTACCAAGGACTCTAGAATTGATAATGCTATGAAATTTTGTGAGCAAAATCCAAAGACCCAACAACCACCACCAAGAAAGTGTGACGGCAGTTATATTTCAGGGGATAACTCAATTTTAACCGATGAGGATGTCCATAATTGTGAGGGCAATCGATTTTGGTTGATCGCACACTGTGGTGTACTTTTCTCTGGAGATTTTCTAAGTGGAAGACCTCATGAGCACAAGGGGATCTACCAAGGACTCTAGAATTGATAATAATATGAAGAAGAAAGTGTGACGGCAGTTATATTTCAGGGGATAACAATTTTAACCGATGAGGATGTCCATAATTGTGAGGGCGATCGATTTTGGGTAATCACACACTGTGGTGTACTTTTCTCCGAATGTTTTCTGATTGGAAGACTTCAAAGATCAAAATAAAGAGATCCTCGTAAACTTCAGTCACCAACCCAAAAGGATTTTTCTGGATACCAGTTTGTAAATTGGTAGGTAGTCCAAATTCTACTCAAAAACCAACCAATTTCTTTAATAACAGTAGGAAACTTACGCGTTATGTAGCATCAAAGTCTACTTACAAAAGATACCTGCTTGCCTGATGTACGTATACAGACAGATATGTATCCATAAGAAAATGTAAAACAACTTAAGTAACGATCAGTAAAGAAATTATTACTTAAGTTAGCTCACGGCCAAAACTGGTCGTTTCGTTCGTTCGAACGAAAGAGAGAGCGAACAGTCTATAATCATTTCACTCATTTCACTTTCGACATGCCGCGTCGCGTTGAACCGCACGATCGCGATTGCCAATGACGATGAAGATGAAAGGATAAATCCAGAGCAAAGACACGGACGAAAGAAGTGCTACGACGATGATGACCACACGGCATAAAAGGAATTCCTAATGAAAATATTGACATTTTCACCAAATTGAAGGATAAGAAGTAGAGTAGAGTTAAAAATAATTCAAGGAGTCACTTCCTTATTATGTGGCGAAAGAACTCTTGACTCTTCCATAAATTTAAAAAGAGTTTATAACGAGATATTAAATTATTTATTAACACCATTAATACGTTAATAAATTGGTATAATATTGAAAAAAGTATTTGGAAAATTCGTACTTTATTACCTACAGTTTTTATCCTCAAAAAAATATTACGTACGTAGGTATGTATATAAGTATGTAGCTTAAATGGGGGTAAGGTAATGCTCGAAAGCGTTTTTATTTGCGCCTAAGCCCTTAATAATATCCCCCGTTTTAATGTCTACAATTTTGTCCCGGTTTTTGAATACCACATTATAGCCCATTTAGTTTTTATTACGATAGGTTAAACTGATGCTCTATGCCAACGTACGTACCTTTATTTTCACATTTTCATACAAACGCCGAAGTGGCACTAAATCAGGAACGAAATTCTCTGAATATTGTGTCATTTACGAATCGTAAACTTTCCATTTTTATTATTTTTGGACCGCAGAAAAAGTGTTGGCGGGGCAACAGAAAATTTCGAGGCAATAGCCAAAACAATTATTAATAATAATAGCAATAATTCTATTCAGATAATAATAAAAAAAGCGTCTAAATTTGTTTGACATGTTGTCAAAGGAGCTCTCCTCCTCACCACGTCGTTATGTGAACATGTTCAGGGAATGGTGCCAGTTATTTCTTTTGCAACAAAACTCGCTTCAAGCCAATGTTATTCAACCCGTGGTAAATTTAGATTCATTATACATAGATTTATCTCTGTCTGGAATAAAACCATTTCCTTCAACAAATCTCATTTTGAGGATATTTCAAATAATTTACATCACAATAATTATTGTTCAAAAATTATTGGTAAAGGCTCGTAAAGATGAAAGCAAAAAAGTTACAATTATCATCAAGATCCTTCATAGTTTCTTAATAATCACTAATTTTAAAGGAAAAAGTGACGTTTGCAACAAGGATCCTTCAGTATCCTTAACTTTTTACATTAGAGGAAAATTTTCTGAAATGAATCCTTGTTCGTACTGAACCATAAATATAATAAACAAATATAAAATCATTATTTATCATTAGCTGTTTGTTTACCTGTAAGAATCGTATTTGGGAATTACATAATTAAATATCCTTTAATAACCTTCATTGGAATGACAACAACACCTTAATTCACGCGATAATTGAAATGCATATTCAATGGTTTCTTTTGACCTAAAAACTGTATCAATATATGCATTTAAATTGGTCAATGCCAAAAAGGTCATGGTTTTTTTTATAAACGGTCGTCAAAATATTGTCTACGTTTACGCCTTGTTTCACACGTACTGATGCATTAATAACAGAAAAACATTTTCGTATAAATAATTCATTGATTACTGATATCGAAGCGTAAAAAGCACCTGTGAGTCAGACTCGAATAATACCTTACCTATATGTACGTTCTGATTGAAATGATTTAGATCGTAGGTAAGTTCGTTTAGAAGCCTACCTACCTACCACCTTTTGACAAGTGTACACTTAAATCACGTACCAGATGAGGAAGTAATAAGTTTATTTACAGAACGATTTAATTGCATATTGAACCGGGTTTTATCGACTGATCATTAAATAAAGTTCCAAAAGAATGAATGGGGCAACAACCAGGTGAATATGTTTGTTACCTCCTGTAGCTCTTCAATAACAATAATTATTTGCTGATTTGATTTAGGAGTCAAGGTTGGGCAGTCTTCCAATAACTAACTATTTATTGCAAAATATTAAGGTAGGGGATTTGAAAAACAAGCGAATGAATAAATAATGTAAAGGGGAGTTAAAAGGATTGACAGTTTGAAACCGCAAAAAGCGTCTGTATAACAAAATTATTACGTTCGACTCGAATCATCGGCTATACTATCCTATGTATATAATGTAATAGCCACGGCCGGCGCGGCGGCTTCCATTGTTTCAGAAATGGCCAAAAAAATGAAAAAAGTCAAGGTTAATGGTTAAATTTCGTGGTCTAAACAAAAAAGAGAAGCGGCTGGGCATTCAGAATATAAACAAGCTCGCCATTTCAAAAGAGTGCCGCCTTCTCTTTTAATAAATATGACGCCACATTTACCATAACTACATCAAAAGTCAATCCTTAATAATATATAAATCAGTAATTTTAGTTAAGTTGGGTAGAGATTTGGGTATGGGAGGAAAACATACAGGTAGGAACTATACGAAGTGGATTTTGCAATTACAGGGAAGCACAGCAGATTACGTACTGAGAAGGGACACTTAATGTGGGAGAAAACAATAAAAAGGGTAGTAAAGGATGAAGAAAGGTTAGGAACATTAGAAGGAGATATTAATTAGAAAACATTATTAGAAATAGGAAAAACCAACAGATATGACAGGGAGAGGACTAAGGCAACGAAAAATTAATCAAGTGGAGAAGGGAGGGAAAAAATATTTGGGAAATGGTAGGAAAAAGATGTAGCGAGATAATAAGATTTGGGGAATCAAGATATGCGGCAGGAATAAGATAAATCATGTGGAGGGAATGGATACCAAAGTACTCAGATAAAGGCATATTATAATATGCTAGGTTTATGACAGGGAATGAATGTAGGGGATACATGTATCGGAGAAACAAAGAGGACAGAAGATGTAGAATGTGTGCTAGGGAGATAGAATGTTTGGGGTATGTTTTGGGAAGAGGTGAGGAGAACAAAACATGGGAGGAATATAGAGTTGGCGAATGAGGATTAAAACTTAAACAAATATTGAAAGAAAATTACAGGATAGGTCAATAATAGAGGCCATGAAAAGAGAGGAGAGAAGATAGGAAAAGGGGGAGAGAATCAGGGATTTGCAGAATTTTAAGAATTTGTTTTTTTAAGTTTTAAGTTCAAAATAAAGCATAGGTACTTGGTATATAGCTAAATCACCTCTAAATGTTTGCTACATCCTGCGTCCTTACAGGAAAGAACAAACAGAACACTTGACAAGCACTAATCATGTTATTAACAACTTTGTTGATAATTATTCCTTTAATCAATAGAGTTTAATGTTGTAGTTTCCTGAAAGCTTTAGTTTTAACAGCTTTACAAACCTCGTTACATGCCTGGCACTGATTACTTATGTATTTAAATATACAATACGTGCATAGTTGAAAAATCTAAACTTTATTAAAATTGTGAGATTGTACGTACACTTTGAAGTTTTGATATTAATTTGTAAATAATAAAACTTTTTCGGGTCTCACATTTTTTTTATGTGAAGGTTTAATATTAATTTAAGTAGTTGGACCACCCTGTGCATGTACAAACGGGAGAAACAAATAAAATCTGGTGTTTTTGAGAACGTGATACGTTTAAGAAATATCAATATTGTGAATGCAGTTTAATGAGCTATGCCTAGACAAAAGGCTAATTTATGCGATACAAACAGACTCAATAAATACGTCATTTAATGCAAGCGTTTAACAATAAAAGTAGTTGTGTAAGGTTAGTGGCGAGATGTTAACGTAAATGCGATCCATTCTTGCTGCGGTCAAGGACTTATTTTATAATCAACTGTAAAAATGTTGTGGCTACAATTTAATTTATTTCGCGAATGATTAATTCAAATCGGCGTTTAAGAAAAAAATTCTTGAACAGACGCTTTTGTCGTTTCATTATCGGGCCTCCTTTTTCTTTGTTGTTAAACTTGGACGTAATTGGATTTTAAAAAGAAATCGAGTTGCTGGTATATATTACAACAACGAACGTAAAACGAATTTCTTTTTTTATCCATTTTATACATAATTCAACGTTTAAATAAAATTTACGTTTTTTATGCCGAAAAGACTCAAGGAGACTTATAAACATTTTGTTTCTGTTTTTGAAGCAACAGTTTTTGTCTATATTGAATGAAAAATACATATTTTAAAAATTTGAGGTGGTAAAGCTAAAGTTTTAAAAAGTTGGAGAATTCGAATATTCATTATTTATTTATTGTTGTTGACCCAAAAGTCGATCTAAAAATGATAAAGGAAACACGTTAAGGATTTTGACTTGTATGATAATAATGAGTTAGAAGTCAATTTGAAAATTAAGAATGATCCTGGTCTTGAACAAGGAGTAAATTTGAAAATACTAAGGATTCAGGTTTGGAAGATGATCATGAAGAAGAGGTCAACCTGAAAATTGATTAGGATTTTGACCCTGCGATCCTTATTTGGGAGTTAATCTGGAAATGGATGAAATAATCTTGGTACTGAATTGGAAGTAAATTTGAAAAGTCAAGGATTCGGTCTTGTCAGCTAGACTTGAACTAGAAGTCGATCTAAAAATGATAAGGATTCTGGTCCTGGATTGGGAATAGAAACGTTCAGGATTTTGACTTGTAAGATCATCATGAGTTATAAGTCAATTTGAAAATTGAGAAAGATCCTAGTCTTAAACTAGGAGTAAATTTGAAAACGTTAAGGATTCAGTTTTACAAGATGATCATGAGTTAAAAGGTCAACCTGAAAATTGATTAGGATTTTGGCCCTGGACTGGGAATAAATTTGAAATCGTTCAAGGATTCAGTCTTGTAATGCGATCCTTATTTGGAAATGGATGAAATAATCTTGGTACTGAATTGGAAGTAAATTTGAAAAGTCAAGGATTCGTTCTTGTCAGCTAAACTTGAACTGGAAGTCGATCTAAAAATGATTAGGATTCTGGTC
Source organism: Agrilus mali (assembly GCA_029378335.1). Taxonomy (NCBI): domain Eukaryota; kingdom Metazoa; phylum Arthropoda; class Insecta; order Coleoptera; family Buprestidae; genus Agrilus; species Agrilus mali. The sequence continues at coordinate 3,299,629 of CM055663.1, read as the reverse complement.
CTGGATTGGGAATAGAAACGTTCAGGATTTGGACTTGTAAGATGATCATGAGTTAGAAGTCAATTTGAAAATTGAGAAAGATCCTGGTCTTAAACTAGGAGTAAATTTTAAAACGTTAAGGATTCAGTTTTACAAGATGATCATGAGTTAAAAGGTCAACCTGAAAATTGATTAGGATTTTGGCCCTGGACTGGGAATAAATTTGAAAACGTTTAAGGATTTTGACTTGTAAGTAGTTCATAAACTAGAAATGAATTTCAGGTCCAGGATTCAATGATTGAGGTGGAATTTATCAGAAATTGGTGTGATAGGAGTAAATCTGTAAAGGTGAAGGATTCAGTTTGTAAGCTGGTTTTGAACTGGGAGTAACGTCAATCTTAGGAAAGTGATAAGGGTTCAGTTTTGAAAGGAGCCTTTGCAGCCTAAACAAAAAGCAAATGATTTTTTATATAAAGATCATATGAAGTTCCCAGTCAGTACTAAGGATTTCCACCAGGACTGTCGGTGGGATATATGCATTCAGTATGTTATCGCGAGTGCGTTTTGTATTCGGTTCCCCAGCCCCAGCGGTCTTCCTTTTACTGAATGCTGGTGGTTGGTTATGCAGCGAAATCGACCGGCAAAACAGTCGAGCGCTGACCCATAATCAACTAACTGGCTTGCTCCTGTCGGAGGAGGCTCCTCCACCCAACCGACCGGTTCAAATGCTGCACCGTGCATCACTTCCAATGCAGTTCTCGAAAACGAACGAAACTAACTAACAAACAAACACACATGCACGAATACCTACGTAAGCCTGTTGTGTTTGTAAGCGAGTCTACTATATATATATACTATTATTATTGGGTTCCTTCGAGAGCCGCGTTCGCGAAAGCAGGCGCGCTCGTGGATGGCAAGAGTGAGTAGAACCGCGACGACGACGACGATGATGATGGGCGAAGGAAGAGGTGGTGAAGGGAAGAGAAGGGAGAACGGCCGCGGCGGATGTCTCTTGCCACCACGGTCAGCCATGACCTACGCCACTATTCACGAACTACTATTAAAGGCTCCTACGCCGTGAATGCGCTTAGCTCTCGGAACCTAACATGTTACCGACGACTACGAAGACTGGCAGCGAACAGCAGCAGCAGGCTGGCTCTCGAGGACGATCCGCGAATGCAGGATTCGCGAACTTGAACACCATAATATACATACGTATATACGTACGTACGTAATAAGAAAGCGATTTACATTTCTTGTAATGGAGACGGTGACCTTAAACCAGGTTAATCAGGTTAAAAGTCTATTATAATTAAATTTGTACCTATGTAGGTATGTGCCTCGCCACTAAAAGGATTCAAGAGCAACTGCTGTACTTATCAACTGACTAATTTTGATCCTGGCACGTTTCCGCATTACGTACCTACCAAAATATTGAAATTGTGGAAACTTGCCAATGTAAAACTCAAATAAAAAATATTGCACGATAAATTTACCAACCAACCGTTTCTGCCTAGAATTTTATTTATTAGTGGGTGTGTAGTGTAAGGTCTAACGTGACACTTACTGTGGCTTATGGGGGTGGAAAAAATAAACTTTTTGTTCTATTTTTATGGAGATACACTTTTCCAATTCAAATTAAGTAGTTAATGTCTATCTAATAAAAATTCTAAGAAACTATATATGTCACAGTAAGTCTAAATAAATTAAAATTTGGGGTGGATACTTCGGAATTTGTAGTAGATACTTATTAATTAATGGCTCCTGTTCTTTTATTAATTAACAAATTCCCTTTGTATCTCTTCCGGACAGAGATGACACAAAGGTATCGAGGCACCTATAATTCTCGACGTTTTATCAAACGTTGAACAAAACCTGACTATTTTTAATTGAGGTGCTGTGGTTTGGTTTATAAGCGGTCAAGTATTCGGCAAGTTTAATGGGATTGAGGAGATTGTATCTGAGAGCTGTCAATTTTTTAACGGATCGACTGCTTACAAAACGAGTCAATGACTTTTAGACGACATTTTTTTTTTCACCAATATCCACAGCAAGCAAGCAAGCACTGTTTTGTGCGTGGCATACACGCTATTTATTTGTCAAAAAACTAACGGGAAATCAAAGCATATTAAATATAAATACCTTCATAATAATAGTAAATTCTTTATAAAATTTTCAAAACTGCAATATCTAGTAGAAGGTGTAAATAAGGCAGGTGTTGTTGGGCTAATTGTAAGATAAAACGAAGAATGGTAGGTGTATTAGGTACCCATATCCTTGGGTTCGCAACTCATTATTTACCCCCCATGCTATTAGTGTAATTAAATTAGATACACCTTGCACACCTCGTTGAATCGTATCTAATCTTTTGCCTGTTTCGGGAAACTAATAGTGGATTTGTGTAGTTAAGGGCGGCCGGCCAGGTAGGAACACGACCGTTTTTATTCGTGAAATGATAAAGATAAAGCTGACTGCCAGCCAGGTAACCGAAAATTCAACCTTGAAGGACCGAGAAAGATAATGAACTACACCCCTCGAAACTAAAACTTTCACAAATAATACCTAATACAAAGTATAATTTTGTAAACCGATTTTCATTTAATTTTACATAACGGTTGACTATTTTATTTATTAGTTTTTATAAGTACAATGGAGTAAATTGTTATGGGGGTGTGCAGTTTATGTTCACTAAAGTTTTGTAAAAATACATTAGGTCTGTACAAAATCCTTGAGAACAGGTAGTTAGTTGATGATGGTAGGTCGAAATTCCAGGAAGAAGGGCCGTTAGCGCCTCTTGATATACAAACATAAAAGCGGATTTCTTAAAGACTTTCAACAAAGGCTCGTCCATTAAATTTTACTACTACAACAAAAGTGTAAAATTTTGGTCGTGTTACTCGACCTAGAAGACTTTCAAAAACTCAACACACGTTCCGTCCTTATGCAGGTAGACAACTAAAACAACTTTTTGAATAATTATGGCATAAAAATGACGCACTAATTTAAGTTGTACGTAGTACAATGTTTTCGTTTACAATTACCAAATTACATAATTAATAAGTGGTTGGGTACGAATATTAGTACCATGTAACACATAAACATAATCATTAAGCAATTAAAATCGCATTTCGTTAATTAAATAACAAATATAACTACAATTTTCCTCTAATTATGTAGCTAAAAAATGTCCTTTTCAGAATTTAATTAAAAGTACAAAAACTACTTTTGAAGTTATACAAAAAATAACTATAAGTATCTAAGTGTTTTTTATTTTTATTAAAACTGCACATTTCTTAGGTATTTTTACTCAAGACAAAATTACCAAATAGGCCCAGTTAATTCCAACAATAGTATGTAATGAAAAGTGAGGTTTGTTGATTCCTTTCTTATTTATTCAGACGTTTCTGGCGTTTTTTTCTGTTCATGGTAATTAAATGATGCAATGATTGTTAAGTTTAAAGTTAACTAACAACATCAGTGTTTTTTCATCTACCTACGTTGTACATACTATACATGTTGTACTATACTATAGTGCAAAGGACGAGCAAGTAAAACAAAACAAAAAAAAAAAAAAGAAAAAGCACAAAGACACGGTTCCAAGATACAAGTTTCGAAACACAACGTAAATGTTTATGTAAGGAGCAGTTCACTAGAATTTATTGGTTTAAAATGTGGCCTGGGCTGCGGTAATTGTGTACACTTGAATGTTGAAATTAGATATTGTACGGCTTCTCGCTTTTTCCATTCACAACTTTGGTATAATATCTACTCGTAATGCTCCTGTTCCTGAAGCGCCAACGCGGTGCTATCACAAACTATTTTTATACACCGACAGAAAAAATTTACTTTATAATTAAAGGTAGTCATTCACTTTACAAATTGTCCTTCGTCTCATATCATATCATAGTATAATAAAGAGAACAATTTACAACAACAGTGTAAATTTAAATTAGTACCCACATAATAAAATAAAATTAAGTTTATGGTTGTTAGGTATATATTTTATGTAGGTACCTAAATTCCGTTTTCATGTTTCAAGTGCTGTTTGCGTTTTTAATACATAATACATAAGTGTTATCGCTTATCAGTGTTTTATTCTACAGTACAATTTGTTGTTGTTATTATCTCCCTTAGACAACATATTTATGTAGATTTAATTCTCGTCAAAACAATAACAAAAGACATTGAATCTCAACAAATGTTTATATCGTTATCTGAAGATTTAAATATTTATTATTAAAAAAATATAAATTAAAAGTAACTTTTTTATTATTTTAATAACTCTGACTAAATAGGTAGGTAACTAACAAACAAACGCTTCTCTATCACATTCATACATATGTAAATTTCGATAGGGTTTGTGTTCCTGAAAATGTAAAGCAAATATTTTCAACAGATTAGGTAAATGTCATCACTCAAACGTGGTAGGTACCAACCACAGAATATTAAACCAAGGTTGGGCTCAAAAACATCATCCCTCTGACACTTGTACGGTAGATTTATTATGACCACTTTGATTTTAATTTCTACTTTAAGGGAAATTATATTTTTTGTCGTTTTAAGTTTCAAGCAAATCAGTCAATCAATTAATGAACTTATTGTGCGTGTAATTTTGAAAGTACTCAATGATCATCTTACATACAGTAAGTAATATGCGAATTGACCTATAATAACGAGTAACACTTGCCACGAAATTTTATATGGACCCCCATACGCATTTATGCACTCACTGGGCGAGACCAACACAATATACACTTACATGCACAAATGTATGTATGACAAACTAAACACACACACACATTAATGCGGGCCTGTGTGGGTGGTCTTTTCTTTATTTCTTTCTTTCTTTAATGTTGCATATATACAAGCAAAAGCATGTGTGCAGTGTGCCACATATCCGAACACAATATTTTTCACCTCCTGAGCTTTGAGGTCGATTTTTCTCTGATTTTTTAGTCAGAGTTGGGAAAAAAAACAACAGAATAGATATGTACATACATAATAGCAGAAAAAAATGTGTTCACATAATCATAACCATAACAGGACAGGCAGCAGACAGGGTACAAAAAAATTATAAGAGTAGGAGGGTGGTTGGAGGGTTAGACGTTAGATACACCTTTAGATGATAATACATAATAAAGAAAGAAATGCAGAAGATTATACGTATAAGCCACCAATTGGTGTCCTATTTAATCAGTCCCTTAGAAAGGGGTTGTTGGATATAGAAATTGAATAAAACGATTCAATAGTTTTTATCAGTTTTTTTTATTAAACTTGTTTTTTATTTATTTTCTCACACTAATGTTGAGGTCCATTATTTCTTTAATACACAATGAATCTTTTGTTCCAGGAGATTTGAGCGTGCAACAGAAGGTTTCAACCCACGAAGGTTCTCACTTACTTTAGGGTAAGTATTTGTTTGAAACATTTTAACTGCAATTTATTAAAATTTATGTACCTACTTATCAAAAAATTAGAACTGCATGTATCAATTTAGTTTCTTATTAATCCAAAATACTTTTTTAGAAGAAAATATGTAGGTACATACTTATACTGCTTTAAAATTCAATTAGAGGGTAAAAAAAGAACGTCAAGACAATGTGTGCTGCAAGACGCTCGCTCTCACCGATTCATTGACGTTTTTTAATTGTCGTTTTTACCCTTTACCATAATCGTAACTAATGTATAATAGATTAAGGAAGCAGGTTCATCAATCTCAATCCCAACTAACTACATTATCGGCATAACCAACGTTATGTTTGCGATTTGAACAATAAATTCTTGTTGTTATTATTAGCGTACCTATCCAGAAAGTCATGTACAAAACAATTTCGTCCCTTATCGCTCGCGTAACACACGTGAAATAAATTGCATCTCGGTACCGTTATTGCCACACACAATCATACACAAATATATATGTACGTGTTTGTACCTACATATATATATATATATATATCTGTATGTATTGTTGTGTATACATATATAAACAAAAGCGTCACTCATTCAAAGTGAAAATAGAAATGATAAACTTCCTTAAACACCAAACAAATGTACATACATAACGAACGTACGTATTATGTGCAATGATATACTTGGATGGAATTCGATTCCACATTATGAAGTAAAATTATACTATTGTTACTGAACATTTTTCTTTTTGGGCGATTTTTATAACTATCATCTTAATAAATAAATAAATGTTTTGGCGTTGTGATAACCCTTACCAGACAGGGCAGTTAAGTTTCGGTTACTACTAGTGGCGCATTCAGGATTGGAATCTGGGGGGTAGACGTTAAAATAGACTAGTTTTTTTTCGGCAAGAATTTGGTGCAGAACTCAGCAGAAGCTAAAGGGGGGAGGGGGGTGTCTTGCTGAGTGTGAAAAGATGTGACAAAAGGGGGACAGGGAGTCTACGGCAACGTGACGTTCGTCGTTCATCAAAAAATTTTACTGAATTTTTACAAAATCCTTGGACTTCTGATAAATAGAAATATTATTTATTTGGTCGTTACAAAAGATATTCAATAATATATTTAAATTTTATTATGAAAATAAACAGCCCCTAAGTAAGTGAACAGTTTAATATTGGGACGCAACTAAGGATTGGGGGGTACTTGACGTCGGTCGAGGAGATACTGAAAAAATCGTTTCGTTTTGTTTCTCCTATATTTTTTTTTTTTCAGTAATGTTTAATAAGTCTTAGGGGGTTAACAATTCCCCCCCGCCCGTAGTAAATGCGCCACTGGTTAGGTATTACACGTATAAAGAAAGACCTGTTTGAAATTGCCTGATGGTACCTACACATGTACTTCTACTTCTACTACTATTTTGTGTCCTTCCCAAATGTTTATCTTCGGTAGAGGTTGCTTCAAATATTTACTTTACATCATTCTTGAACACATGCGTTTCGGTTTCCGGCCCGCTCTCGGTTGCTTGGTTCCTTTTTTGTGTGATAAAACAACTTCCACCGAAAACGTCTACCTAAATTCTGCTAATACGTGATGCGTACGCTTTATTAGATCCCCGATCCTAAATTCCTATCGCGCCACCAAAACGTATAACTACAACACGAACTTCTTCCTCTCTTCTCTCTCTTTCTCTTTTTCTGTCCTCCCCCCAAATACACACACACGTTCTGTTTTAATTTCTCTAATTATTTCTCTGAAACGTTTCTACAGCAACCCGTAATAATGTCAATGTTAAGCTGTTAATTAAGCACTTAATCGGGCCGGATCAATAAAATTAAACAACTACAAATTGGACGCTCACCAGACAATAATCAATCATAATTCAGTGGATTTTTCGGCAAGAGAATGTTTAATAAAACGCCGTGATAAATTGATAAAATTAAGGATGATGTATCGCACTCCCGGAGAATTTGCCTTTCTTTCCCCAATGTTCCAGATCTTAATGACCACGAATATCGTTGGTTACATGACGATAATAGAATAAAATATGACCGGCATTATTAACAATCTTTGCCACTACTAATCGGGAGGGATTCATTCAAATGATTAAAAATAAACTTTAGACTAGAGTAAAAGTGATTTTTACGTTAATGAAAATTTCGTACTGTGTATCTTATTTTTCTCGATATTTTCTTGTGATTTTTACGAGCTAAATGTTCCAGACATTTTACGACCACATTTAGAGGTTCATTTGATTTAGAGTTATCCCCAAAATAACAGAATTCAGGATTGTTCTAAAAGTTGGCGAAATGGCTTTTCTTGATTTTGTGTAGTAGTTTTTGGTAGAATTTCTCCCTTGGCCAAAGAAAAGCCAGCATCGGAGGCAAAAAAGCGATTATCGATCAAAATTTCTCACATACATACGTACACAGAGAGAGAATGAGAGATAAGTACTTAAATAGGTACGTACGTTATGCGTGCCAAAGATGGGCAAATATAAATAGACTAGAAGTAAGGCCGGTGGTGCTGCTGTTGCCTCGCTTGCTTGTTGGGTCTACGCACTCGGTTTTATCTTTTACCCTGAAAGATCAGTCGGATTTTTGTTTGATCTGCCCAAGGTTATGCTATAAGAAGAATCACATCGTGTGTGTTGTGAAGCTGCGTTGTCATAGCACCAATCTCTTTCTTGGTTGGCTGCCGAGACATTACAAACACACATACACACGCACACTTTTATGAGCAAAAGGCTGTAAACAAACAGTTCATTACATCAGTTACAAAGTGAAAAATCACATGAAAGGAAAAATTGAAAAGTGACGATGTCAAACGTCACGTCGCCTCGGTACTACAAGAAATAAATAGGTACTACATTAAATTAATGATTCAATTAGCACACAGGACTTTTAATAATAAAAGTAAAATATAAGAAAATGAATTGCAACGTTGTAAATAAATGGGCTATTTAAAGGAAGGCCCGAAGGACAATGGAAGTGGAAGGAACAAGAAAAAAAGAAGACACCAAATGCTACTTTACTATACGATACATAGGAACTAGAACATATGTTTCAGGAATGTATTGTTTACTTGGGTCAGGCATGCGAGGGCGGGGTGGCCTTTGCCCATCTCTACACTTCCTGCCCTATCCAATAATAATATTTCGGGCTTTTGTGAAAATCGACAATTGACAGATTGCATTAGTGCCTGCCGTCTAAAAATAGGACCAAAGATTAATGCCGCTCCTACCCTCGTTGCCGTAGAAACCGCTCCATTTGTGGACGAGGCACATTATTTATTCAAAACTAAAGGATATGGATCATTAAGAATTTAACGGAAACTACAACGCTATTGTTATTGCGCAATTGGGAATCAATTATTAGATACTATTTACAAGTTACAACCTATTATTTGGATTGGATTTAATTTTTTTAGTGAAATTATACACAAACACACATTATTTAAGATTTTTTCATTGAGTTTAATCCAAATATGCCTATTTAATTTAAATACGGGAGGGATTGCAGTATTTTGTGATGTGAACGCTTGTGCAATCCGGCAAAGCCCGTGAAAATCTCGGGGTGGTGTTTGTTTTTATCATTTGCCGGGTCGTCGAAAAATTTGCAAAGACGACGACGTGGACGTAGACGGCGACCGACCGTCTTTGTTCTCGGAATCGGATGGAAAAAGACCCCGTGCCGTTGTCGGCGGTTCGGTTCGGTGGCATAATGCGGCGGATCAGAATTGCAAATGCAACTCCGAACGGGCAATGTTGCCCACCCCTAGATAGGCAATGCGGCGTCGGCGATGGAATCCCGCAACAAAACACCGTTGCCGTCCGCGGCCATTAGTGCCATGTTTATTGCACCAATTAAAATAGCTCGTTCAACTTTTAACTAAACGAATGGGATCGACAAGACAGCGCAGCGCGAGCAAAACTCTATTTCAGGTACTATCGAGTGACGACATCGGGACGCTTCCACGAGACTTATTTCGATACCCTCAGGTCCGTCAAAAACTGACGATGTAAACTTCGAAACGCACTGATTCAACAATAAGAAATCGAAAAATTTGTTAAGTCAAACGGTTCAAAAGGTCTGATGGATTTAATTTTCCAGAATACGGAATTCTCAATAAAATTGTTTGATACAACACGTTGCAAAAGTTGTGTTAAGTTTTCTATAACACGGAATTTACTTAACAAGGCTTGATACAACACGGTACAAATGTTGTGTTAAGTGTTCTATAATACGGAATTCACTTAACAAGACTTGATACAACACGGTACAAAAGTTGTGTTAAGTGTTCTATAACACGGAATTCACTTAACAAGGCTTGATACAACACGGTACAAAAGTTGCGTTAAGTTTTCTCTAACACGGAATTCACTTAACAAGGCTTGATACAACACGGTACAAAAGTTGTGTTAAGTGTTCTATAACACGGAATTCACTTAACAAGGCTTGATACAACACGGTACAAAAGTTGTGTTAAGTTTTCTATAACACGGAATTCACTTAACAAGGCTTGATACAACACGGTACAAAAGTTGTGTTAAGTGTTCTATAACACGGAATTCACTTAACAAGGCTTGACTCAAAACGTACAAAAGTTATTGTAAACCAAAAAAAAAACTTGTGAATGTTTAGATAAAACACCGTATTTTCATAACACATAACACGGTACAAAAATTATGTTGTATTAGTTTTTATAACTATAATACGATTATGAATACCAGGTGCATATTCAGTAGATTGAAAACACCGCTTTTTAAATTTGGCTTAACACGGTTTTTATGTAAGATATAACCCGGATCGATATACATAGTTCGTAAAAATTGAAAGTAATAAAACTCGTATCCTATACATATATCATAAATATCTTATAATATATTCTTATATTATTTTTTCCATGAAATATGGAGTTGATAATCCGCGAAGGACGATTTTTTTGTAGAAAAACGTTCGGCGAGGATAAAACAAAAAGAGGGCATTTCCAGACGGTCAGAATGCACAAAATTATTTAAATAACATCGGCGGTTTGCTTTGATTTAAGTGATGGATGGCATTTAAAACCTGCACCGAAAACGCCAATTAAATTAAATGTTACAACACGAAACCTGATTTTATAAACAAGAAACATCTTATTAACCAATAGATGCAATATTACTAAACACAAAGTAAAATATACAAAGACATAACGAAAGCTACCCTAACTTTTCATTACATTAACGAATGCCCTTTTTCTTATCCACACACAGTCTGCTTTATTAGGACTTTTTATTCCTGTGATGATTTAAATGGTAAATTATTGTCTTTTGGACCTTTTTATCAACTAGCTCGTTTCGAGAGTCTCTTAGGCAACGTTTTTATGTAACTGATAGCTACAGATGTTCGAAACGGGTTAACAAAAAGCGTTTGAGAAAAAACGCGAGACCTCATACCGAAAAGCGCGTGGTTCATCGTCAGTCGACATTATCGATAAAAAACGATCTATATAAGTAACACGCATCGCCTCTGCAAGGCAGCAGACCTCCTGTTTATGCTCGTTATTATAAAAATAACAGCTGCTAACAACCGACGACAATAAGACTTTAAATATAGGGTCGGGATAATAATGAATGATACATACGGCGTACGCTTCTATTTTAAATTAAATTTCTCGCGCCCAACGCGACAACCAATCCAGCAAAAAGCTGAGTATGTGCATCGTCAGTTATTAGTCCTGATCCTTGATAATTTTTTTTTGTTGGTCCGGAAGAATGGATATAAAAGGAGCATTCCATAATTTTAACGTTGCATATATCATGGGTACATCATACAAACAAACAGACGTTGCTAGGTAAACGACCTTAATAAAGATTCGATCCAAGTTTTTGTTTGTGAACTGTTTTTAATACCGGGAAAAATCGTTATATTAGTTTTTGTTTGAACGACAAATGACGAGGTTTGTTGAACTACGCTAACCTATCTTAATGTTTAATTCGCTAGGTCAGAGGAGTTTTTTCCACTAAAACTTGTGTACATACCGAATAATCTAACGATAAATTAAATGACAAGACTTTTACCAAAACGATCTTTACATCGATACCTATTTTTATACATATAACGACTACCCCTGTGAACTGATTTTAATTTCCACTCTTAATGCTACCGAGACGAGGGCACCTTGAACGTGGAACGATTTCAAGTACAACGTACAAAAATACAATAAATAATATATACCTAATTCATAATAAGAAAACGAACTAGTTTCCCTTTTAAAAGTCAAAGAACCCTCGACGGGGTCTCTCGGTGTTGTCGTCCTCCCCAAGGGTCCTGGAGACTATTGTTTGCAGGACGTTGAACAGGTCCTACGTCGTCTGGCGGTCGTTTGGCATTATTATGCGAATACAGGGGTTCAAACGTTTTCTCAAATCATAATTACATTAATAATGTTTCGTTGCAATTATTTAAAACAATTTTTGAAACGTTAAAACTGATTATTTAAAAACGTGTCGTGGTGATTCAAAAAAAGTTTCAAGAAACGTTGACTTATATATGTTAAGCGAACACTCGGTAATTGTTTGTTCGGCGAGGTGGTAGACGTCTGAAAAATTGCAGACGGTGGGAATTTGATCGGGTCGTCAACATGCACCACACACAACCACCACCATCAAGGGACAAAAAGGTTATTGGGGTCAAAGCTGCCTGTAGTACGAACTGGGTTCGTTATGTTATGTGGCTGACTGGATGCCAGTGATCTTGCCATATATAAATATATGTATTTGTACCTACATAGCAAAGTGGAGGACTAAGGACGACAGCTGGCCGGAAGACGACCATATGACTGTTGAAGGAAACGTTCACCGACATATCTACAGGGTGTAAATTTGAACCATGAGAAAAACAGCAACAGATAACCACTTCAACCCAATTTATCCCTTAATCATTGAATTTTGAGACACCCTGTATGTATTAGACGATTGGCGTTGTACCTAAATCATTTCCGTAATCACAAAAGGACCAAGGACCTGAGAAACATACACAAACAGCTAGCTAGCAGCAGTGTGAGCATTTCTAAAGAAAATTCAGGACGAAAAGGAGATGTCTGTTTTGCAGCTGCCACTTATTGTTGTTGTGCTTGCTTGCTTGCTTACATAGTTAGTTGCTGGCTGGTAGGTCGTCGGATGTCTGGGTCGACGATGAAGAAGGCAATCAACGGTAGCAGACACCGTGGAAGTTCTACTATAATAATATAATAGAAAGAACCAACGAACTTGAACGACGTGAAATTACAACATGAGAGGGTCTTGTCTATCTAAATCCACCTTTTCATGCCATTTTATTTTTATTCGAAAATTAGAAATCACAAGGAGGGATGTTTCGAAATGTAAACGTAAAACGATTGATGAAAAGAAGAAACGACGGTCGATGCGATGGGACATCAGCACCATGAATGCATGCAAGCATGGCATCATCATCCGCCGCCGTCGCGTTGTCGAAGCGAGAAATGGTCCTTGATCCATCGCGGTCACGGTCACGATCCAAAGGTCCTTAAACAAAAGAATTCTCCTCGCCAGTCCGCTCTATTAATCGACGATCGCCGTATACCGAGACAACAATGAATAAAAATCCTTTGAGAATGTCAAGGCCCGAAAGTAAACTTCAAACCATTGTTTTTTTATACGTTAATACGTATGTTTACGCACAAAATACCCAAAAGAATTATCCTACCTGACCACATGGGGATGGGATGCTGTATGTCTGTCGGGGGTGTTTCACTGCTTTTTAACTGATTCTTACCTGCAAATAAAAGGGAAAATCAAATTATAAAACTTGTAAAACCACAAATTTTCTAATTTTTTTTATCTTTGATATAAATATATATACATCCCCTGTATTCTGATCTCTGGAAAGGTCCATCAATCTTTTAAATTGTACATATACAGGAATAGGTTCGTCCTTGAATGAGAAGAAACATCACGTGTGGGTGTCACAGAATGCCAGTCATCTGTTTCATTCTCACACACAACTCGCGTTAGTTTGAACGTTTAAATTGAATTAACTTCAGCTTAGGTTTCTGGAGAAGACATGTAAAAATATGATGTATTTTAGGAGGCGAACATTTCGGGCGAAAAATAACTTCAAAAAACGTGTAGATGTAAATAGTTTGTAAAGACTTTTTACTTTTTTTTGTATTAAAAATTTTCTTTTATTTATTTCAGATCTACATGCCGTATCTACAATCTTATCTGTCTTCTTGTCCTTCTTTGTTTGGTAAGTGTTTTAAACAATCTCGTTGGGAGCATATAAATTTTTAATATGTTCTTACTTTACAAAAATCAGTGCTCAGTAAATGCCATTAATGTTAATTACCTCCTTGGCTCAGCACGAAACTTTATTGGAAAATTCCTTATTTCGAGAGGAGGCAATTTTATTATCCGTATAAAATAATGATATTACTGTTTACATTACACATCGAAAGTAAATTACAGCGTAATGCTTCATTTTTTAAAAAGCGATTTACTAAAATTGATACTACAAGAGCAATAACAAGAAGGTTAGGGTAATCATAATTTTAATTATTAATGATAATTAAACGCAAATAGAAAGACAGTCGCAGTCGGTCGGGTCGATGGAAAATTTTAATGTCTTTCCATTTATGTAGTAAACGAAAACGTATTTTTATTTCACTTGAATGATGAATGCAACGGAACAAATAATTAACAACAAGAAGGTATTAAAAATACATATTATACATTTATCGACTCATGAAATAATAATTTGAACTTTGAAGATGATGTGATAACAGGCATCCGTATTTTTAGGCTTTTACGACAGACTTTATGCTGTAGTTTTTTTATTGTTCAATCCAGAAACGAGGTCGGAAATATCAACGATAATATGAGACGTAACGACAGTAAAACGGGGTTACGGAGCTTATAAGTTACGTTATAGAGACGGACGGAAGGAAGGAAGTGATGACCGGAGTATAGGTATATTCGAAACTGAAACTAAGAATCGCCCGAAGAAACAAAAATTCTATTTGGGTGTCAGATACCTAAGTGGAACACATTTTTAATGTGTGAAAAGAACAAAAATCTGACTGAACGTTTGCTTCTGTAGGTACAGCCGTTTCGTTCCGAATGTTACCCATCCTAAAACCTTCTTAAATATCCGATTTCGATAATGATCGTAGGGGTACCATCGTTCCTGTTATTTTCCGTTCCTTTTTGCCGGCAGATCGAGTTCTTTGTGGCTCGGAACCGTTTTGAAAAGAATCAGAAATAGCCCCATTATCTGCTGCCCTGATCCAGGTATAAAACCGTTCCCAAACGTCTTCTACAAGGGCAGATGAAATTGCAAAACTAATACCCTATATACTATGGCTAAATATCTACAGTTTGCTCTTAAGAAAAAAGCACAACATCCAGGGACTAAATCGAAGTAAATATATTTATTTTTATTGTTACATCCGATGGTCGTTGTTCGTAAATTACTCGGTATATTTTTGAGTGTTTAATTTAGAAATAGAAAGGGAGGTTAACTTAGGAATGGTACTACAGTTTTATTTCTGATTTAATGTTGGATTTGTTTAGTGAAGGAGACGAGACGCCTCTATGACCAAATCGAATTGTAGAAACGAAACGCGCGTGTTTCGTTCCTAAAACTGAAGAACAAGAAAAAAAAAATAAAAATAAAAACTTAACGATCGTGGAGACTGTGCGCAGTTTACGCGCAACTTCCGGCTTTTAAAACCGAACCGTATGCTGCGAAGAAAATAAACGAAATAAAAACGATCTTTCACCGTTTCGCCCCCATTTTATTATTTATTACCTAGAATTGTTCGTTTCCAATTCCAATTGTGTGTGTGTAATAAAATCAATTTTTGTATTTTAACTCAATTAACCAACCGGTCAAGTTGATTAATTAATAAATTCGTCGCGTCTGAAGTAATGAACGATCGACCGACCAACTCGATTGTAGTAATTAAATTTTCAACATCAACAACGAGAGCAACAAAACAATGATGACGACTACTACGATGGTGATGATGATGATGATGAAATTATCGTCACACAGCCGCCGTTGACGACTTTAATAATTCGGAACGCACCGCGTTCAATGACAACGGATGTACACATCGATGAACCGAAAGGGTAATTCACGCATCGCGCATCGACTCCTTCATTATAGTTTTTACATTCTGTGTTAATGTCCAAAGAGTTTTCTCTTTAATTGAACTGAACCAACAACGTCGTTCAGAAGCGAATAAACAATAGTTAGGGAGTGCCATGAGGAGCTGAGCTACGTACTACGATATACGAACGATCCGTGTTTTTGTTCTTGGTCACATTTGGTTCGCATTTATATTTAAATTCTAATTACAATTATAGAAGTGCACATGTGAGCAATCTACACATCTGGAAGTGTGTGGTCACGATGGGTCATTGGCTTTGAATTCAAAATGTAATTTCTTTTCTCTTTCTGGACAAGATTATATTTATTTAGACAAATACTGGCGCTTTTATTCATGCAAGCCAGGAAACACAGATAACGTAATTTCACTGCAGGATTTTTGGGGAGAGCCGTCAAGAAACTGCGAAAAACAAGCGAAATTTGTAGGTGGGCATTTTCAATGGATTTTCAACTCTTGAAGTCAAAAAACACAAGCAGGAATTTTCTAAAGTCCTCAAGGGCTTCATTTTCTAACGTCATTATCACAGGGAATGTGGATCTATTCCGTTGTCTTCAATTTCTTAAAACTATGTGGATCATCCACCAATTTCTCTAATGGTTGGTATTTTGCATATTGGTTTTTAATCCTGGATCTGTCGGGGTTGTCAAAAATTTGTAGACGTGTTCCTTTAAAATATTATCATTTCTTTGAGTAAAAATCCTCAATGATTTCTCCTTATAAAGCCAATATTCATTTTTAGTATTTATTATATCACCTTCTAAATTCTTCCACGATTGGAATTTCTAATGAAAGTGTTTGTTCGCATCTGCCGAGGTATTTAGCATAGGTAGAGGTACACTGTTCTTGGCCTTCACGCTTTGAATACCCTCCTTTCCTGCGTGTTGCCCATAATGGTGTATGGTGGCATGGTATGAACCAAGAGTGGTAGTGTCCGTCAAAAGAAGAAGAGGTGAAGGAGGAGGTGTAAGAGACGTCGGCCACCGGACATGCTAGTCATTACACTTGCCATGGTCATGTGTCACTGGATACATACGAAGGCTTTATTATTCTTATTACATGCCCAAGTACGCGTTATGTAACTTAAATGGTTTCTGACTTGCGACTCGATGATGTTATTGTCTCATTTTCAAAGGCGAAATGAATGTGTGACTGACTGACTGACATCGAATGTTTAGATACAATACAATACATAGAAGATTGACAATAGTAATGCGTAGAAAATGCGTTTCACTTTCTAGCTTTCGATTTTTTTTTGTGATTTGGTTGATAATGATAATTTAAAATACCCAGCAGCAAACTTCTCCTGACACTTGTAGATAATTATGTTTGCTCAAGTGCAGATTGATTAAAGAATTTATTAATGGAGCAGGTTTTCATGCACTAATTGGCCAATATTTGCACCGGTTCGATTATTTAAATGTTCCGTAAACGTGACCAAAAACAAAAAACCGACGAGTTTCACTTTTTCTGCCCAAAAGAATAACTAATGTCGAAAGTGTAGAGACACTGTAGCTAAAGCAGAACGAGTTTGGTCATGGTACAAGTTTGATCTAAATCGTAATACATAATCGATAGAGGAAGACCTATAAAAGTTTTGTCCCACCAAAAAATTTCAAAGGAATCAAAAGTAAATTTGACTAGATTAGAATATGATGAAAAATAGGTGGAAATTGAAGTTTTTTATCAAATATAAATGACTAAAGTGGGAAAACTTTCCGGAATGAATCTGTGGCCATTACTTTGGAATCCTCCTCCTCAGACGGAGTTGGAATTGAATAGGACCAAGAGCACTCACTACAAGCTTAAGTAACTGGATTTTCATTTAAAGATAGCACTGGTTTAATAAAACTAGTAATAAAGTTTGTTGGACTATTTCTTCTCGCAAAAATCTTCCATAAGGATTTACCTTTTCCCTAAGAAGGAGGACCAAACATAAACTTTAGTGGTTTGAAGGATGAAAATATTGGCCCAAGGATGCACATGACTTTACAATATGATGAAACACAGTTGAAAATCAAATTAAGGTGTCTAAAGAGAGGAATTGATGATCATGGTTTTGAAATTTTTTTCCTCAGGTGATCCTTCAGATGGAGTTGGAATCAAATAGGACCAGGAGGACTCACTACAAGCCTAAAGCAACTGGATTTTCATTTAAGGATAGCAGTGGTTTAATAAAACTAGTAGTAAAGTTTGATGGACGACTTCTTCTTGCAAAAATCCTCCATCAGGATTTACTTCTTTCCTCAGAAACATCGAAGGGGGACCAAACACGAACTGTAGTCGTTTCAAAGATGAAAATAATGGCCCAAGAATGTTTCTGACGTTATAACATGACGAAACACAGTTAGGAATCAAATTAAGGTGTCTTAAGAGAGGAATTGATGATCATGGTTTTGAAGTCCTATTCCTCAGGTGATCCCTCAGATGGAATCGAAATCAAAGATGACCAAGATAATGATAAGCCACAAGTGCTGGATTTTCATTTTAGGATGGTACTGGTCTAATAATATAATTTACTGACATAATTCTAATTTCCATTCATCAATACGATACCCAATCGGGAGCTAGCCAATCTGTCCACCGCCGGCCGTCATCGTGGTGCATGTTCAGATGTGGAACAATTAATTTGGTTTCGTCATTCCAGATTTATCCATTGCAAAATCGATGCAGTCGGAGGTCTAGCCTAGTTAGTTAGTTAGCCAGTCTGCTATGCATGTATATCTATTTGTGTGCTTGTAAAATGGTACGTACGTAGTGTATGTTCGAAGTCAGGAAGTTTGCCGCGAGCTTCGAAATGTCGCTTGATGCTGACTGTTGCCAGCGTATTTAGATACTTTTGTGCATTATTTTGGTATGTGTGTGTGTGTGTGTGCATCGTAGTATTAGAACTAGTTGCAGGCTATTAAACGAAATGGTATTTAGATGTTGGCATGCACTGCATGTCCAGCACATTTCTGCAGCCGTAATAATAGCACACACAATTACGTACGAAAAGAATGAAGTGGCCAGACACCAGGGAACACTTTTGCCTTCGTTCGTTTATAATGGACGGGACTTTGTCATTACAAGCGAAACTCGGTTTTTGGGAAAAAGCGTATTGTAATGAGACGTTTATTTTACAATTTTACCTACGGTTTTTATTTTTAAAAAAGGTCTTGCCTCAATTGCCACTCATTTTAAACTTTTTTGAATTTTTTCGTCGGATTTATTTTTTCTTGGTCACTGTCGGTGCATACGACTGTATGTATGGATTTGGTGTCTGGAAGTTTCGAAATCGAAGATTCAGCATTTGTCTTGATGTATGTCGCGCCATGGAAACTTTATAGAGTTCGTTTCTTTTTATTGGCGGAAAAAGAAAACAGTGTTGTAGTAAATTCGGTCGTTTGTTTCACAGAGAGTCAGCCGAGATGACGCCGGGCTAAAAATAGTTTCCCCGTTTATGTATTTGTATCTTCCGGTCCACAAATGGTGAATGTATATCTATGAAGACATAATGAACACTGACTTCTTTTTTTCTCTTCGTCATCGTCTTCATCTGTTCGATTATCAGCGACCTACTACCCTGATCCGTACAGAACTAGATATAATTAAAAACAATTGCTGATAAACTCGATTTATTATTGTATCAAGAGCTTCTTGTGCTTCAGAGTTCGATGATCGTGGTGAAACTGTACACAGAATTATTTCATGTACAGTACGTGTCAAAAATATATTTGTTCTAAAGAGCCTCGTTCTTATCTAGAATTCGCTATTTTTTTTTAAGTAAAATTTTGTGAGGGATTTAATGAAAAGTTTTGTTAAATTTTCATGTGGAAAATACTGAAGGAATTTCTCTGGAAAATTAATCAATCTGGGTTGCATTTTTGCGGCTTTATAAACCACAATAACTACATATGTAAATTTTACACGTAATTACAAAAGCACGTAGTGTTATCGATAAGGGATCAAGAAAAACGTGCGTGATATTGTTGTACACGTCGTGCACCTTGTTTCCGAGCACATTATTGATTTCTCTGGCGCGTCACCAACTCGATAAAACAAGAGGGGCTTCGCTCCCTTCGAAACCAAGCCGTAATCCTCAACGGAAGGATGGGCAAAGGACACAAGGGGGAGAAGATAATAAAGGAAAAGTAAAGTAACGAGAAGTAAAACATATCTATCGTTTGCAGGCGACTTCCTTTCTGAGAGCTTTTTTTTTTCTTTATTCCTATCAATAATAAAATTATGACGCGAAAGGGTTATTACTTATTTTTAGAGGAATCAAAGTTATGCAGGATTGCCTAATTTGGTCAATTTTGCTAACAATTATTAGGCACCAATAGGCTTATAAAACAGAACATGAGATTTTAAAAATAAACCTTTGTTTAAAAATGTCGCTCTTGCAGGTATTTATAGTGGTGTAGTTAGCGCAATAGAAAAACAGGTCAGAAAAAGGACTCTTCTACCTGACAGTTTGTTTCCTGAGTCCCATTTATTAATTCACGTCTAAAAACCAGGCAGGCAGGCACCTTGGTTTTCTTGCCTTTGCCTGTATTGTGGGAACAACGCGTCTCCGCAGCCGCAGTTGGCAGTCAGTGCGGATGTTGCGGCATACCTTCAATCTAACCAAGCGTTTTTTATAGACTCATTGGCCGGTTCGCTACAGCTCTTCGATAAAACAAAGTACCACCAAAGTACGACGATCAATTTTTACCAACGACACTCGAAAATAAATATTATCTCTTAAAATAAGAAGTGCGTTCCTGTGAGTATGTATGTATGTAGAACGTGTAGGTAGTCAGTCACTCAGTCAGTCATTCAATCAATTCCAGTTCCGAGAGAGGCATAAATAAAGAGTTGGGGTTTATTGCTTTACTTGTCCCACGTACGGTGACCGCGACCCGTGTTAAACCACAACAATTCGTTTACAATTTACGCCGAAACAATTGAATAGGTACTTTTCTTGGTTCATTTTCGTCTTTTGATTTACCGCCAGTTCACTTAACCATTCGCCCAGACTCCCTCCCCCCATTTAATGTTTTCGGTCCAGTTCGTTATACGGTATGTGTCATGATTTGACTGACGAATGTACTAAAACTGAGGGTCAGAATCTCGGGAAAATTTAATAAGTCGATATTGAAATTTGCGGGAAATTGAAGGGCACCTTTGGAAATTAGCAAAGTATGGTAAAAAATTCGTGGATGTGGTTGAAAATGTTTAGAAATTTGGTAGACAATCGACTATATTAATTGAAAAATTAACAGTGTCAGTAAAGTCACAGATATCGTTGAAAGTTACGGGCGCCTTTGGAAATTTACAATGTTTACAAAAAACAATTATAGATATTGTGGAAAACCATTGGAGGTAGATGAAAATGTTTAGAAATTTAGTAAAAAATTGATTGTCGTAATTAAAAAGTTACGGATGCTTTGGAAAACTTGCAGTGTCGATAAAAATCCACAGATATTGCGGAAAATTTACGGGCGCCCTTGTAAATTTACAACGTTTCGTAAAAAAAATATGAATATCGTGGAAAATCTGTGGATATAGATGACAATGTTTGGAAATTTAATAGGAAATGGATTGTAGTCATTAAAAAGTTTCGGATCCTTTGGAATTTTACAATGTTTTGTAAAAAAATATGGATGTCGTGGAAAATCTGTGGAAGTAGATGATAATGCTTGTAAATTTAGTAGGAAATGGATTGTAGTCATTGAAAATTTACGGCTCTTTTGCAAAATTTACAAGGTATCAATAAAAATCCACAGATATTGCGAAAAAATTACAACGTTTCATTAAAAAAATAGCAGATGTCGTGGAATATCTGTGGATGCGATGATAATGCTTGGAAATTGATTGTAATCATTGACAATTTACTGGTCCTTTGAAAAACTTGCAAAGCGTCCATAAAAATCCACAGTTCTCGCGTAAATTCTAGCTGCGCCTTTGGAAATTTACAGTTTCGTAAAAAAAATCTGGATGTGATGGAAAATCTGCGATTGGTTCGTATATTCTAGGAAATTGATAAAATTCCCTTGAAAATTGAAACCATCGCAATTGGTTTACGAAAAAGGCTGTTGTCAGGACAGAAGGTAGACAGACGGACACTCTGTACATGTATTGAGGTAAAATCAAAAAGTTGCCGTCCAATTATAATATTGCCGAACTCATAACCATAAAAGCGTCGTAAACGTCACTTTGAGCTGCCGTTAAGGTCTCGAGAGCGATTCCGGTAAATTAGCCGGCATTTTTTGCTTTTATGAAGTCGTTGTTGTCCTTACCGATCGGGTGGAACTCGCCTTGGTCGCACTTTTATAACACAACATGTAACTACGTACCTCTGTCCGTTTTACATTTACGCCTGTATGTGTAATTGGAATGGCACAATACCTGCCTGCATTCGTATTATTGTGCTCGTTGTTTTTATTGTTTATGATTGTTTGATCGTGTTACATTCGTGGTACAGTTAATTAATTGTTTACATTTGACAGATTGGACTCAATCAGACAGTTTGTTGTTGGTCAGTTATTAAAGGTAATATTTCGGTTTAACTGCTGTTCTAATTAATATCATTAACGGACAATGGACTCAATAATAATGGAAACGGCCGTAAATTTGTTGCCTCTTTCTAGTTACTTGGTTGGTGTCTTAATTCCTGGATTTTTTGTCTCTCATAAAGTACCTACTTGTATTTTCTGAAATATATGCCCGTTCGTGGGTCCGTTGGACATTTACAAACGAAATATTTTGGAATACTAGACAAAGATAGATACTGCCACTTCTAACAAGCCGTTCTGCCGCCTGTTGCCTGATAAAGACTAACAGCTGCTAGCATTAACGGATCCCTATTAAAAAGGGTCTTCATTCTACCCAGACACACACAAACATGTATACTTAGATACCTGATACATGTATCAGGCCATTTGCCACTCTCATTCATTTTTATTCTGGTCCTTGATCAAGCTCTAGAGGCGTCATAGTTCAAACCACCCCAAAACTAGTTTTTTTTTATTATTTGTTGGGCCCATCCAATGGGTGGATGTAGATTGTAGAGGTACCGTTAGCTCCACAAGGCCTAATTTTTTTCACACGTGGGCTTCTATTCAGAACATCCGATAATAAATCAACGATACCAACATTAAAAAAAAGTTCCACAATAATAATGGTGATTCATGTGAAAATTACTGACAATACTGAATGAGATTTGGGTCAAATTTCAGATTGACCCTAGTGCTTACACAAAAATGCCTTAAAAAAAATAACTTACTGAACGTTTGAACTTGAAATAAGAGCTGACAACCCCAATGCTTACCTGTAACAAAAAAAAAAAGAAATTGTTAGTTAGTTACATATTTGAATGATTTAATTAATAAACAACTAAAAATATTCTTAAACAGTGGGTGATTCATTATCTTTTCAACGGGGTAACGCCTAGTCCTAAGAGGGCTGTAAAATGTGAATATATGTATGAAATGCAGACAGAGGAGAGTACCTAGTATATATACCCTTATATGACACTAATCAAGTTACTTATACAAATGTAATATGAAACTCGGCGTGAATCTTCTGAAATAGTGTCACGTTAAGGAGGGTGGGTGAGGGAATGGCTGGCAAAGGCGTACTAATGGGGTAACCAACGTGAGCAGTGAACACCCTAATTTTCACCAAATGACCGTATGCTATACTGTGTGTTGTCTGTATGATACATAAAATTCAGGTAAAAGAAATATTTTTGAGTTTTGAGGTGACAAGACAAGTGTATGATGAGGACATAAAAACGAAATTTTTGAAGGTTGAAAGTCACTTGCGGTTAATGTACGTAACATGGGATAATAATTAGTATCTATGTAAGTAAAAATATTCTTGATGGTGTCCATAAAAATGTATGTAAGTATTAAAAAAATCGTTCTCGTTCGCCTTTCATTTTTATTCAGCATGTGTCATATCTCGACCATTAAACTTTTTGTAAGGTTCATGGGCGATTTTCGTGCTTTTTATTGCCCGATTACGTAATAGACGTAATATTGCGCGGAAAACAAGGGAGTCAGAGTCATTACTCCCATCAGCGAGTTCGTTTCGTTTTTCCTGTACTCGTACTTTTTTTTATAGAGGATGCACGTTGCTAATTGCGAAGATGGATATCTTCAACTAATCTACTACGTACTATTCTTTGTTGCTTATTTGTATTGTTTCATTATGTCCTTTAAAATACACAACAAGAACATAATTAAATGTGTTTAGCTGTATAAATTACTACCAAATGACTTCAACAAAAATTATAATAAATTATAGACGATGTCAAGTTATCAAAATTATTGTTATTTAAATTATGGAGATTCATTATTAAGTGTCTAATTTTTAATAATAATAGATCACATTATTTCTGATGCATAAAATGGTCAATCACAACTGATGATTCATTAGCAAATAAATAATAACCGTCGATAAAATTTTGGTGTGATTATAGAGCAGCATTGTATTTATTACAGTTATTTTTTTTATAGGTACATATTGTACTGAAACATATGTAATTTAGGGCAACCTCTCTGTGTAAATGGGACAAATGTAATCTATTATATTGAACTAAATCATTCAATGCAATTTGCGATTAAATGCATTAACGCCAAATGTAGTTGCGTAATTTTTAAAATAATGAACAATTGAATAAAAAAAAACAGTAATAGTAATATTTGCAACTCTATCTGCATACGTATGACACACATTTCGATGTTTAGCAATATTTAATGGACAAAATGTGTACCCAATATGTGTTGCTTATTTTGCATTAACTGTTGTAAGTGATACAAAGGCATAAAAAAATAAATGAGAAAGCACTAGAGTAGATAGTAGTTCAAGAGACGTAGGTATGTCAAGAAATTATTTTTCCAATTTCTGACTTGCACTATAATTTGTCGCTAATTTGTTACCAAATCCAAAAATTTGTCGCTCGTGCCGTTTAGCCATAATCAGCTAGCATTACACATAGCGTATCTCGAAAGGGAAATGTCGTAGGATATTACTGTAAAGACCATAATTTGTCGTTGAAAGATGACACATTTAAAGAATTTGTCGCTAGCTTTTCTCCAGCTGATAACCGAAAAACTGCTGGAAAACCATCAAACAATTAATCAAGGAGTTGTTTGTTACATTTGTTTTAAGAGATCGGATTTATTTACCAGATTTTTTAAATTAGGTTTTCCCTGTTTCTTCTAAGTTGGGCAACACGTTACCATTTGAGAGTTTGATGGCTTTCTAGCAGTTTTTGCTTATCAGCTGGAGAAAAGCTAGCGACAAATTCTTTAAATGTGTCATCTTTCAGCGACAAATTATGGTCTTTACAGTAATATCCTACGACATTTCCCTTTCGAGATACGCTATGTGTAATGCTAGCTGATTATGGCTAAACGGTACGAGCGACAAATTTTTGGATTTGGTAACAAATTAGGGACAAATTATAGTGCAAGTCAGACGTCAGAAAAATAACTTTGTCGTGCTAGTGTTCAAAAGAACGTAACTGCAATTAATTTGGACACAAAAAAGTAAATAACAAGATTTTAACAGAAAGGTCTCTTGATGCTGAGCACTCATTGTGATGTGAATACCTGGCCAGTTTGCCATTACCAGCTCAAGGAGGATAATGGCCGGAAAACATTGTTTACTTGAACCCGGAACTTATGATTTCAATGGCAACGTACTTGCCACAGAGCCGCCGACCCTATCTATCTATCTATCTATCTTCTTTGACCACTGATGATGTTGATGATGAGTCAATATAGACCGCATATTTTACCTTTAAATTTATGTTAATACACCGGTGCTAACAAGAAGTGGAAGTCGACAACACACAACTACAAACTTAACCAACCAACCAATCAACCACACGAACTTTATTGCATAAGAAAATACAACATATAAAGATAATTTAACGTTATGTTGTTCCTAAACATACAGGTTAGAGAAATAACAGAAAACTTTTGATCATGGATCGAACGGAATAAAGCAATGAGTCAGATTGGTTGACCACGCCGCCAAAGAAAAATTGCAGCAATTTCCATTATACAAAAAGTTGAATTGTGTCCACCTATTTCTAATACGATTAATTTATTTGGAAAAAAGGAGCTACCGGGCTTAAAAATGTTTGGCGTAATGTTCCACAGTCTATGATTAATGTCACACATTTCTCGGGCATTATCTGGTGATTAAGTACTGCCGCCAGTGCTTTGGTTCAATTTGTAAAGTGAAAAAAATGTGCCCATAATATTCTCGATTAAGCTCGCACTGCTTCTCGGCGAATACATACGAGAGAGGAAATCACACTTGGGAATGACCATGAACCCACAAACGACTACGAAGTACGTAATGTAATAACAACTACCTATACTGGGTACTACACTACAGTTCAGTTCAGTTCAGTTCACTTTGGCTTTTAGCCGGTTGCGGTTTATGTAGTTTTAGAGAACTATAAATAAATAATTACACAACCAATTTAATATGCCCCGATTTAGTTTTCCAATTTGTCGGAATTGCTGTGCTTTAGATATCCACTTCTGTATTGGCCCATTACATTACATTGACTATCAAACGGTTTAAATTAATCACTTCTTTTGCCATTGATATTTAATTATTAATTATATGCTATATGTTTCGACTGGTAACCTAAAGGTCTGCACCCTTGTCTTATTTAACTTCAAACTGTATTGTGGTAATTACAAGAAATATTTTTGTAATCATTACTTGAGAGACGCACAGGTAAAAAATAGTAGGTAAAATAGGGGCACACAATTTCTAGCCCTTTTAATGGGGAATCCCCCTCGTAAAACGAACGAACCTTTACTATTTTCCCATGAGAATCATCGAACGACTGTGCCAAAACTAGAATGCGCCTAGGCTGCTGTTTAAAATAAAATTTCTGGATTTTCAAGTTTATATTTTTACCCATTCCATTAGTACCTAACTTAACTCCTGTCCAATCGGAATGGAACGTTGGTTAATCAGATAATTAAATGACGATCGTCTTGGTTGGTTCGTGATAGCTTGTGACCATTCATTGGATGCATTTCGTGAGTCAGATCGGTTCAAATCAATTAATCTAATTGAATTGGGTTATTAGAGCTAATGCTGCAATGTCTGCTGAAGGATATTAAAGGACGTTAGTGTCTTTGTCAGTTAATAGATTTAAACGACTAATAATATAATGATATAATAGTTGTTGCAACATGCAACTTTATTATTTATTCAGGAGATGATTTTGTAGAGTAAGGTCAACCAGAAACAGAAACAAAACAAACCACAAACAGGTCAATTACGTATTCTATAATCGGAAGGCATTATTCATAAGGTTCACTCACATAATACTACTTTATGCAGTTATCTACCTAACAACTGTTTGTGTTTGTTGGAAATACGAAAAAAAAAGTCAGTCAGGAATTTTATATTAATCAACTTAGCAAGTGGCTCTTTTTTAATATTTTATGTAAACTGTAGATGGTGTTTCCAGAACATATTGCAGATTTGCTTTAAGTGAAGGTGTGAAATTTTGTGGGTACAGTTCGTTGACTTTCAATTCACAGAAAAAGACGTCAATATAATAATTTGTTAATACCAAACCAATAAAAAATATACATATATTTAACAAATGAATATTATTTGGAATTAAAATTAAAACAAATCAAATTGCTATAATAAAATATTGAATGAATGAATGGCACACCAACACGTTCGCACCATCATACCAACCAAATAATAACAACATAATACTTAAACAAATTTGCATAGTTTGTGAAGAAAAAAGAAATAGGTGGTCATAAGTGTTTTATGGCGACGCTTTTTATTTTCCTGAATCGCGATTTCGTAACTAATCCTAATTATTTAGCGTGTAAAGGCGAAAGGTGGATGCACTGCACTGCTCGGTTTATTCAGCTTGCGAAAGGAAAATTAAATGAAATCATATTTAGTAATGAAAAACATGAGACCTTCATCTGTTTTGGTTACTAATTGTAAATGGGACCTTGGCATTCGATGGCATCGTCCTCAGGAAATTATAAAAAAAGCCTCTCGAAATAACCAAGCGGAATAATGAATATACCTTTAACTGGCTGTGGTTTTGAATGTCGATGTCAGGAACCAGGGTCATCTATACCATACAACAATTTTTAATGTGAAATATATTGTTAATAATAAATACACACCAACTAAAAATCGAAACGTATCTCATAACTAATCAACAATTTTGTGCAAATTTAAACGAACATGCACAAAAAGGCTTATTTATGGTTTTCTTAATGAGTTCTTCATTTGTGAATGATGATATGATAACTTGGATGGTGGTGAAATTATTCAAAATTAGCAGTGATATTTTGATGGATGGTACTTTGAGGTATCCAATAGGGAAATGCATGTGACGTACTTAGACGCCGATTATTGACGCTTCTGAGCCCCATACAAAGACAACCATCGGACCATTGTCACGATGTGAACACGGTTATGGTTCTACAGAAGGTCAAGGAAACTGTTACGCTTAGTTCACAAGCTAAATGGTCTACGTACGTAACCGTGTACAAAATGTACGAAAGTGTACGTGTAACTTTGTATCTTGCATCTTCCTCTATCTACCTCGCGTTTAAAAACCGCGGTGATGGTAGGTACGTAGGTAGAACACACCTCAACTGCAGCCAGAAAATCCTCCAGGTACCTAGATGACCCTAGGCGGGGAAAGGTCATCATTTTGTGGTAATGGATTGAATGTGGGGCTTTCTTAATGAGGTTGGCTGCAGTTGGGCCGTGCCTTGGCAAAAGCAAAAGCGAATGGCCGTGATGACGATGACGATGATGGAACTCCGCCGTCATTGCGACCTTGAACTACCAACCGTCGTTTCAACGACATTTTCATTTGAAAGAGAAACCGCACCGGAATCGTCGCTATTTATTTTATAAAAATTACCGTCAGGCGTTACTGTCGACCTACGGGACGAGAAACGTTATAGGCAATTATCATTAATAATAATGTACCTAATGTATGTAGGTACATAAACAAATACATAATGGATTATCGTCGTGAAATGGACAAAAAAAAAAATGCTTGAATGAAATGAAACACCTAGGCAGTAGGTACCTACGTACTAGGCGACAAAATTGAATTGCAAATTATATGCGAAGAGTCAAGAGAACGAACAACGTAATCATAATAGCAAAAAATGAATTAATTTTTGGGGTCCTAATAACGGTTGAAGAATCCTGAAGAAGTTATTGCCCTAAATACCTCAAAAGGAGTATATTGCAGGTGTAGCAGTGGTGGTGTTCTGCATTAAATGCAGCTCAATTTTCTGGCCTTTTATGCTAGCAAATCGTGAGGTGAGCAAAGAGCACGAGCGTCCCAACGTATTTTACAATAAATACTTTAATTAATCGATCAGAAAAAACGCTTGCAGACAGCGTTACATTTGTTTAGCTTATTTGTTGATGAAATAATAATTGCAGGGATCTGTACAATTTGTGAACAGTTACAAATCAGATTGAGCTGCTATTTCCTAAACATTCCTCCAGCGGAATGCAAACTCTAGTGTCCAGAGTAATTCACTTATTCAATTGCTAATGTCAACACTGCCATACATATTTGAATATGTATCAGTCAGTAGTAGTACGCAGGTTGTTGTTTGTTACTACTAACTAGATACAGACAGCCAGTCTGTTTGTTAAGTTCAAAAATCAAATTACAGTATATTTCGTCGCTATATAAAAAGAAGGAAATTAGGCAAGAAAAGTAGCCAATAACTGATTCTTAGATTTAACTTTATCAACCTAAACATTTATAAACAATTACTAAGCACAACTGCTGACTATCTGTGAATGTAAGCAAAAGATAAAAAGTTTTGTGTTTAGACTCGGTCGCAATATCAGTCAGTATGAGATTTCTAGAATCTTGTAATTAATTGTTCATACAAATTAGTCGCTAAAACCGAAATCTACGGACGTTACATCCGATGTCGTTACAGCCAAATTCTCTTCTTAAATTACTCTTTAAATTCAAGGGACTTACGTTGTTATGTCGTTATAACCAAAAGGTCGTTACAACCGAAGTCATTATAAATGAAATACACTGTATTTTTTTTTTAACTCTGAATAAAATATATTTCAAATGTGATAGGTATAACATAATCTTTCGGTTGAGTGATTTATTTCACAAGTTCAATGAATCATACAAACATTACGCGGTTATCACTACTGATAAGCATTCGCGCGGTATTTTGTGCTCAAAAACGTAAAACTGTTACACCGATTAAGTAAGCAACGCATGCTTAAACGTGTTTTTGAAACTACGAGTCTTGAAATCTTAATCTTTTTTAATCAATTAATCAATACATACCTACATTCACTCTGTCAGCAAGATGGATTACCCTACCAATATAATTAATAAAATCATTTAAAAAATAATAAATCACATAATTTGTTTTAAGTTAGAAAACGAAACGAAACACAGATGAGGCATAATACTAATATTATTTATTAGCCTTATCTACCAAATATCATATTTATCACTAAAAAATTTTATGCATATTAAATTCATTGATTTTTTTTGCTATCACTAAGTAGGTATTTAATAAAAATTGTGTTTAACTAGGTTATGTTTTCTATAACATGATAAAAATGTTGATGTATTAACATAGAAAGATAAAGAGAAAGGTTCCTTGGTAATTGAGACATCAAATTTTACATATTGTACGTAGCAAGATCTAAATGTTGCTAAACCGTAGAACTAAAAGAAAAAAATACATACTTAAAAATTAAGCAATTCTATTAAGAAGACTTTTATTAATTGATTAATTAATTAATACTATACCAGGTTCTATATTGAGCAATTCTCGATTTTTTAACGTTTTCATTATTATTGTTGAATACCTAATTATTTACATTAGCGTACAGTAAGGGGAATATCACTTGGGATGTTTCCACACTTTCATAAATAGTACGTATCTAATTGTACAGTACATAAATTCTTATTACACGAAGCTCGTTTGGACGTATATCAAGCTAGTACCACAACGTTATTTTTCCGATTTCTGACTTGCACTATGATTTGTCGCTAATTTGTTACCAAATCCAAAAATTTGTCGCTCTTGTCTTTTAGCCATGATCAGCTGGTATGCTAGCTTCATATCAAGCTAGTACTACACATAGAAAATGTCGTAGGATATTACTGTAAAGGCCAAAATTTGTCGCTGAAGGATGACACATTATCTTATCTCCAGCTGATAAGCGAAAAACTGCTGGAAAACCATCAACTAGCATATGAGCTGATTGTGGCTAAACGGCACGAGCGACAAATTTTTGGATTTGGTAACAAATTAGCGACAAATCATAGTGCAAATCAGAAATCGAAAAAATAACTTTGTCGTGCTAGCTTGATATACGTCTTATTTGGTAGGATGAAGATACGTACTCTCAAAAAATAAAGCTGCTTGTTTTCAATAATAAATAAAGCAAAAAAGATGCTAAGGAATTTTTAAAAACTGCATATACGCTTGTATAATGCCAAAGACGTGACTCAAAACGGGTCTTGCCATCAATGTTTCAGCTAAATTATATTTACAATAATAAATACATAATTAAATGCACTCCCGTGCAGTTGGAATTTATTATTTAATTTTTTACTAGGAAAATATTCACCTACCAACAAAAATTTTGTCTATGACAAAAGTTTTTTAGTTACTGTTAATTAAGTTGTTTGTGCATAATTATTATTGACTACATCTTTTGACAAAAACTGACATCAGTCAGTACAGGAAGTGGTGTATTGATAATTAAGATTTAAGCTAATTACACATAATGTGCAGCATGGTGTTCTCGTCCCTAAAGTCGTTCTCTTATCACCAAATAAACCGTATATGTAAAATTGTAAATATTTGTGATATATATATATATATTTTGTAATTTAACAAAATGAAATTAACTTTTTTTTAAAGAGGTCCCTTGGCATAGCATAAAAGGAAACTGACAGTGACACTAGGTTGTTTTAAATAGATAAAAAAATTCAATTATGTCATCCTAACAACGTGGAAATTTTCTACAAAATGAATTCGTTAAGGCATCTGCAAAGTATAAGATTAAAATTTCCGGTTGCCATAAATTGATTATTTATTATATCTTTGGTTCATATTTATTTTTTGTTTATAAAACAATAACTGCTGTTAATTGCTACAGATACCTATAAAATAATTTGTTTATTTCCTCCATCAAGGTACTCGAAGGGTGTCGACGAAGTTCAAGAAGATATTGAAATATTTTACGAAATTGTGTTATATATTATACAAGGATTTTCTTTGTTATTTATTGTGCTTAATTCAAAGTCTTATATCATCGCAAAGAGCCTCGAAACGGGGCAACCTTGACAGAATAAAACGTCTTACAATAAAATTAGTAATGCACCGAAGGATAAATCCTACACACAGATACTTGTAAAGTAGATACATAATATAATAATATAAGAAGGCGATCAAATTATTCGATAAATTAATAAAAAGAGCAAAAAAAATTAACTACAACAACAACCAACAAGCGTACAGATGTTGTTTTATTTATTGAATGTCCGGTGTCTGCCCGTTTGAAAAATAATCGAAAATTCTTCGTTTTTTGTTTCGGAACAAAAGAGGGAATTCGAGTCGAAAGCTTCTCGTCGATTGACCTCCGTTGGAGTTCAAGCGTGGCCACAAAAGAACAAAAGGGAGATGCATCGGCTGCATGCAACGGCGGCAGACCGTCATCGCATCGGTCCGTGCACTCCTTTACAGACAGACAGACGGACAGACATGGCCATGTGTGTGTAAATTGCACAGGTAACATTGGTCGAGTTTCGCCGCCTAAGAGGTCATAACAACCTCATTACGGTGAACTTAATAGACAGTTTCGTTTTATAGCGACCCTGAACGGGGGCGTGTTTTCATTATAATTCGATACCTTTACCAACTTTACGTACGTATCAGCACTAACTATGCCCTCTACAATACACCAAGCCCAAAAAAAGCAACCCCTAAAAAGAAATTTTGGGATTCTGATTTTCGGTTCTTTTGTTTCAGATTGTCCATCGTCAACATACGATATGATAATCCACCTGCAGGACGAAATATGGGACAATGCAAAAGCAGAATTCCAAAGGTTAAGTTAAAGCCTTTATTGAAAACATGGGACCCATCTCAGAAGAAATGAATTCTGGATCATTATAGGTAAGTTCAAATAATATTGACCATTTAAATGTTAGATAGATTGTAGGAAAGCAATGTCAGGTTAGGTTACGTTAGGTACAAAAGAAGTAAGAATGGTTGAAGATTTTGCTAAAATGGTCAAACAGTTAAGAAAATCTTTAGCTGTTCACTTTTCTGTTTTGTTAAGAATTTCTACATGAGGCAATACAAACCCAGAATTCCAAAGGTAAAAGCCTTTCAGATTTCTGGGAACGGGGAAAAATTCAAATAATCCTGACGATAGTAGGATTAGAAGGAAGGAAAACAATGTCAGGGTCGGTTAGGTACAAAAAAGCAAGAACCAATAAGCAAAGAAAATCTTCAGACGTTTATTTCTCAATTTTGTTAAGCAATTTCACAAGACCATTGAGAAAAACTTAACTTTTTCATTTAGAGACATTCTTGAAACATAATTTTCCTTCTTCAATATTCGTCATGAATGTATCAAGGCAGATAATATAGAATGAATGAATGAATGGTAAGTTGTTTTTGCTAATCTATGATTACGATTGATAAGGACGGTTATGATTGCATAAAACTTACGATAAAAATAATTAAATCGTCCTGTGATTAAAATAATCGTAAGCAAACATTTATTGTAATATACACAACAACAAACTTACTAAAGGTAGAAAGGAATCAGAAACCATCTTAGGGTGATAAGTTTTTAATAATAAAACAACACCAAAAACTATTAGATACCCTTAAAAAGGCCAATGTTTGTAACCAAGAGATAAGCTTTGTTACCCTTAAATTGATTCCCATATTCACATCCCCTTGAACAGGGGTAAGAAATGGAGACTTTTTGAAAGATGATGATTGCTGGAAGCTAGGGGTGCTGTTGATGTGCGTTATCGCAAAAGAATACATACATACATTCGTCGATGGCGTTGTTGTCCATGACGACGTCGCAACAAAAGGTTATTAAATAAAAAGTTTATACAGTCGAGCAGACATATTCCTTCAATATGACCGTAACCGCTGAAATACGATCGTCTGCAGTTAAAAATGAACCCATGCAAAATAATGCGGTTTTTCAACCTTCAACTCTCGCGTTTTGCATACCTATGGGTGGGTATATGTGTACGTGTGTCTGTATGCAGCGCATTTGGTTTTTTGTTTTTTTTTTTTGTTTCGAAAGATCGAATTCTGCAAGTGGATGATTTATTAAACCGAACAAAATGCACTTTTGTAACACTCGATAAATTCGTACCTATTACTGGCAACCAAAATCCTAGTTTAGTTACAGGATTCTGTAAATACATTTAGGTTAAGGATTTCATGGTCACCGATTAGTAGAGCAAGGGCACACAGAGATTTTAATTTTAGCAAAGACCATTAGTCATCAACAAAGAAGAAAAATCACTCTAACGTAACAAAATTGTTCTTAGATATGGATAGACTGAGACTATTGAAGAAATTAATACAGGGATGTCCCTGGGATAATTTTTTTGATAATTGAAAAGTAGATTGCTGTAGACTCTCACCCCTTACAAAAAAAAAAACATTTTAATTTTTCCAAAGGCCATTAGTCATTAACAAAGAAGAAAAATCGGCCTAACATACTAATAAAATTGTCCTTTGGGATGATTATTGAAGAAATTAATAATGGGATGTCCCTGGGAAGATTTCAAAGAGACTTTATTTCTGATTCCATAGTCAAATTTTTCTTCAGGGGGCGGTATCAAACTTAACTATTTTGGATTTGATTACTGTGGCTAATTTTCAATAAATTTTGATAATTGAAAAGTGGATTCCCATAGTTTCCGACAAGCTTAAGCAATTTTCCAATAGTTTTGAAATACTTGACGCCCTCTTGCAAAAACAAAAACTAGCCATGGAATCAAAAAACAATGTTCTATTGAAATCCTACTCATCCTCTCTGTAGGTATGTATACTAAAAAAGGTACACTTGAGTATTTAGAAAATGAAAAAAGATTTTCAAACAAATAAATGAGAATTTTGTTCAATTAATGTTCAACTGTGTGTGGCCAATTAGTTATGCGATTTCATACGCCCCTGGGACAAATATGACAATAGAATTTATCACAAAAAACGTTACTATTGCTTCACAAACATATCTATCTATCTGATGCATGAATGTAGCTAAGTAGTAAGTAAGTAAGTAGCTGCATACCTCTGAGGGAGTTTATGTAGGTTTTCAATTGTTTCAACACCCGTGTTTAGTTCTATGAATTGCATTGGCTTAATTTCCTTTCAAACATGCATAAACTAGGTATCCATACCTTACTTCTGTGTTGCTGTTATTGTTAGATACAAGTACAAAGTAAAGTAAGTATCTCGGCCAAGTCACAAGAAAAAAAAACTATATTAGGCGAGTAAAATTATATCTAGTGCTAATTTCCTAATACGCGAAGCATATTTCTTATTCTTATCTTTGGCGTGTGATACTGCAGCATTATTGCAGAAAGGTGAACAACTGCCACGGTTGCAAACCAGCACCAGCCTTTACATACATACATACATACATTATATTATATACCTCAACACATACCTATGTATAAATAATTATTATATTGTACGTGTTTATTTCAAATTCCTAATACACATTAAGTAATTCTGTAAGTGTAAACAAAAACGATAAAAATTGCAAAGACGTGAAATTTTCTGATGACTTCTAATTTCCATGGAATATTATTTACCTGCAGCTATTCAGTTTTTAGAATTATATAAATATTCTTTTATCACTTGAAAAAATTACTGCATTTTTATTGAACGATTAATAATTTAAAAAATAAATAGATATCTTGAAACAATGGACTGTTATTATCCTGACAGTTATTCTATTCTCATGTTTGTCCATTAAAAAAAATGTTAGAACAATATTTGATACAATCTCAAAAGGCATAAGTCATTTACGTATTTATACATACATAATAGTACCTGTGTACGATGTGTTTTTGTACTTAGTTAGCACTCTCATTGTGTTTGATCGCCGTGCACACTTATAAATTCAAAAAAAAAAAAAAAAACTGTTAGCATACATTAAAGATGAACACGTAGGTATTTCAATGTGAATAGATTTCGATTATCATTTAGAATGGTTTCGTTTCGTTGGAAAAAGATGATCGTTATTTTGGTAAGAACTAACTAACTACTTAACTATAATACTTATATGTATGTATGTATTTGTTTTCCGACCGGAAATGCCGTATGTAAATTACGAAAAACACCTGAAAGGATGCAAGGAAAAAAGGTAATTACGATTACGAGGTAACGAAGTAAAGTAAAGTTACATACAATATATCTACTTGAGCTTTATCAATAAAAAGTCGAGGAAGTTCTGGGAAGACCACAGGAAGTGCGTACGAAAAAAGATACTCTATGTGACCGTTTATTGATTAATTAATTGATTGATTGTTAACTTTTTAAGACTCCAGGAATAACCAACGAACACCTGCCGATGCCGGTCTCTCTTTTTTTTAATTAAATTCAAAAACCACCAAATCATTCTGGAAGAGATTAAGTATATTATTTCCTTTATTACAAAAGAGATTTCCTATTGGTAGTGCAAGATTTCATTATTATTTGAACAAGTCGAGGAGGGTTCATATTCTGCCTGGAGCCCAAGTTCTCCGAAAAATGCCCATGAAGCTATTAGTTAACTTAATATTCCCTTTTGTGAGCAGCATCTGCTGTCTCCGGTAAAAGGTCTGGTTTTTAACATCTGCAGGGACAGCAAATAATAATAAGGCTGGCAAACCGAAACCTTCTTCTTCTTCTTTTTCGTCTGCTTATTCTCATTCTCGTGCTTATTCTTCTCAAAATCTCCTCGGCCAGGTAGTTTCGTTCTGGTTGTAAATTCAGGTACTCGATGAAGTTAAAAGAGGAAAAGGTATCGATGGTGGTAGGTACACAAGAAGAGAGGCAGCTGCAGAGGAAATGCGATGGTACCATTGTAAAAGAAAGGCAGGCCATCGGCATTAAACTTTTGTTGTGAACAAAATTCGAAAATAACGGGGCTATTTTACAGACATCGATTTAAGGGAGGTAAAGACCTTTTCGGGACTGAAATTTTTACGAAATAAATAAAATTTAATTTTGAGGGCTACAAGTCCTACAAAAAAATAGATTCAGACCACACGAATTTTTGTATTTCCTATTTTTATTAAAACATTTTTATTTTTCTTTTAATTTATAATTTGGAAAATTCCTGACATAAAACGAAATAAAGGTCAATCTAAAAATTATAAAAATAAGAAATTTGGAGTGTGATTTTGGAACAAACATATTTATGTTTAATAAAAAAAAAATCATCAGTACGTAGTTACCTATAAAAATTATGTATTTTTAAAATTTGGTCTGGATAAAAATCATGTAAGTAAATGTTTTAAAAAAAATCTTCTCGCTAAATTTTTAATGTCAAAGTAATAAAAAAGCAATCGGTTTATGACCAAGACCTTCCGTTTGTTTTAATAATTCATGGTACGTTGTGTTTGGCAGGAAATGTGCACATACGTGTCAAAAGTTTTTAAAAAGTTAGCTACCAATAAATTCCATCAAAAGTAATAGGTACATAACTACCTACATTACTTTTAGGATGCGGAAAAATAATTTCTTACAACGATAATTTAATTTTCTTAAGTAATTAATTGTAAAGCATTAAAAAAAATAATAAAAAAGTTGACCTTAAAAAGATTACGAATTAAAAAAACCGCTAACAACAAACTTTATTATTATCTATCTATAGATAATAGTGAAAATAAAAAAAAGGGGTCCAGAATTTCTAGAACGATAAATAATATTTCACGAAACATCCAGCAGCAGCAAAGACAGGCGGACCTAACTAACTAACGTTACTGCACCAGCTTTAACCTCTTGGAAGTTTATTGACGTATGATAATCACTATTCATTTCAATAGATAAAATAACACATTTCATCACGCTTAAATAAGAGAAGAGAAATAAAAAAAAATTGCAGGAGGTACCGTACCTCCCTCGTCAAAGTCCACCTTCATACAGGACCATTAATTAATAAAAGATTCAGAATTAGTTAAGTGAATTTAAAAAATCTCTTCACTAAGTAAAAGTACGTACCTACGTTAAAAAGGAAATCAAAACCAAATAAGCTTTTATTTTTTGGTAAACAATGCTCCCCCACATCCTCCGGATGAAACGTATCGAATTGCGCCAATATTAAATAGGTACCTACATACATAGGTACCCGAGCTTAAAAACGATATTATCCTTCGATGCCCTTAAGTACATACCAATAAACAAGGTTTGTAATTTCAAACTAATAGCACAAACAACATAAATGCATAATTACCTAAATAAGTAAATTTCAGGGTAGGAATATGAAATGGCCCCATTAGAGGTGCCAACGCAAAAAATAAATTCAGAGAAAGTGTAACTACGTGACTTTAGTCCCGTCCAAAAAGCTGGTTATTAAGGGAGTGGTCCCGGTTAGTAAGGGGTTGAAACTTACCTTGTCTGCCAACGATTTCAGCCACGTGTTCCGAACTTGGTACCGGCACACATTCGGTCATGTTCTGGGATTTCTTCGATCTGTTCTCTTCCAAACCGATGGTATGAAGAGGATTGAGTAATGGGGCGAAATCTGAAGGACTTTCGGGTTCCGAAACCACCGGGTTCGAGGACTCTGGCATACGCAACATCGAAAGTTCGTAAGCTAGCTGCAAAGTGCGAGTCTCTAAGCTTTCGTCTGCGCTTGTTCTATCCATTTCGGTAAATAGACAAGACACGGGCATTCTGACCGGTACGAACAATGAAAAAAAAAACACTTCTTTTTTTGTGTTCGAGATATCAAAGAGAGAATGTTTAATGTAATTATGGATTGTCGTTGGTGATTTTTTTTAAGTTTAAGTAACGAACGGCTCAACCCACTGACGAGAAGGCAACGGGGCCTCGCGGTCGAGTCCTTAAGTTGAAAAAACAATGAACTATTTTATTACAACAAGTCACTGGTAGTATAAAAATATAAACATCTACAGGGCAGGTTATTATTGTTGTTGTGTGATCAAAACAGACACACACCAACCGCTTGTTGGTAACCGACTGAGCGTTTATTTTCTGCCGCCATCGGTTGTCCCATGTGCGCAAGGTACGCGATGTCGCGCAAGCGTGTCCCATGCCGGGCCGCCAATTTCGAAACGAGCGTCCCCATTGGGTTCCGACGCCTTTACGCTTCGGGAAAATCGACGGCCGTGGGGGAAAAACGTAACAGACAGACGGCGCATTACAAAGAAAGGAAAAACACGTGGTTTTTGCATGTTCGTTCGTTCGCTCGCCGCTGGGGCAACGTACTGTGCGCAATTAGCAACTGTCGCAGACTAAAATTAGTTATGAATAAACTATTATATGTTTCGCTTTTCTATGTGTAACGTATAGTCTACTATATAAGTTATAAGTAGTACTAGTAGTACCTACCTACACCAACCTATTTTACCATAACATATCTTTACGCTCACGGGAAATGGCGATTCGTTTTACTCCAACGATAACCTTGCACGTACGTACGTACGTACGTTGTCTGAGAAAATCGTAAATACATGTCGATAAAGATTTTCTAATTCAAAAGCGCCCAGCAGTCAGCGTGTACCTTAATTGCTTTATTTAGATCCAGGGGAATTAATTTTCCATTGCATCTATAAAGCAATTGCCAACGTTAGGGAAAGAAAAGTTGTACAAACTTACCATTTTCCCAATATTTTATGTTTGATCGTCTGTTGGTACCAATGGGTTGCGTTATCCTTAAATAATTTCTGAAAATATTTTATTTACCACTTTGTGTCGAAACATTAACGAGTTTACGCCATCGGTACGTCCTCTAAAGAGATCACCTACAGTAGTTGACGAAATGTCCGTTAAATGGTCCCATCGTTCTTCTTACCGAAGGATAATCGATCCCAAACTACGGTCAATGAGTCCGTGTATCGACTATAATTCTTGTACAAGCATAAACCTTCATGATTCTCAGGAATATGGAAGTAATTTTTGATTTTTGATAAGTTAACTACTTTTGGGGTTATGGGTAACCATAATGTCGGATTAAGAATAAAAAATACCAGAAAAGTTGTAGAAACTTACAATTTTCCCAATATTTTGAAGCTTAAATCAAACATTTCATGTCTGTTCGTCTGTTGGCACCATCGGGGTGCATTATCCTTAAATAATTCCTGAAAATATTACATCTACCACTTTGTGTCGAGACATTAACGAGGGTAACGCCATCTCTACGTCCTCTGGAGAGATCAACTACAGCAGTCGGCGAAATGTCCGTTAAATGGCCCCATCGTTCTCCTTACCGAAAGATAATTGATCCTAAAAAATGGAAGAAATTTTTGACTTTTGTTGAGTGAACTTCTTTTGAGATTATTGGTATGTTGGACTAAGAATTAAAAATATCAGTATTATTTTTAAAAAATACCTTTTTCAATTGAGGAACAAAGTCGTCCTTCCTTTTGTATAAATCCAAAATAATTTTTGTATTAGGGGAACGCCAGTTAGTTACGACAGATTTTTTCGTTTTTAATTTGAACCCCTATACCTACATCCCTCTGAATGGAATAAGGAAAGATGTGGAGAGACTCCCTGTCCTCTGTAAAATGATATTTTTACCCTATAGTGAGAA
The DNA here is from genome assembly GCA_029378335.1 of Agrilus mali. Lineage (NCBI taxonomy): Eukaryota > Metazoa > Arthropoda > Insecta > Coleoptera > Buprestidae > Agrilus > Agrilus mali. Next base: position 3,259,238 of record CM055663.1, on the reverse strand, counting down.
CAAGTCTTTAAATTAAAAAGTGGACGTGAGATTTTCAATGAGCGCCCTTGTAAGAGATTTGATGAGACCCTTTCATCCCCTTTTGAGCTCATATAATATTACAAAATAAAATATTTTTTTAAATATCTACCTATTTTTGGGATCTTGGATAATTGAAGTGCAAAATATCGTATTTACCTCTTTCATTCTACTTTTTTTTTTATTGAATCGAACTTCAACTAAACTTTATTTCAATATAAAATGAAATCATTTATTTCTTTGCAGGTACCCACCCATCTTCTAAAAATGCTGTTAACCATCATCAAATTAAAAATTGGTAAGTAATTTGAGATTTATTTTTAGTTTTTTTAAATATTTATCTAAGAATGGTAGGTATATAGCAAATAGTATCTGCTACCACAATTTTTAAATTGTCAAAAACGAATTTATCTAAAATTTTACTTGGTGGGTACGAATCTGGAAATTTATTTGTCTATGATGCGGAACTGCAACTTAATATATATACTTAAAGCAAAAAATAAACAAGTACGAAATTTGCATTTCAATATGAGACATTTCAAATCCAAAGGCTTTTCATTCTTTCGACAATAATAACTTTTAGAAAACTCGGAAGAATAAATAATCTGGTGACATTGGACAAACAAAAGAACAAGGTTAAGCTACCCCCTGGGCCCCTGGTGCCTCGCCCTTAACGTTGCACATTGCCTCTTTTCTTCTTTCTAATGGTGGCTAGGTAAAGATCGGATCGTTTGAGTTGAGGGATAGTTTCTGTTTCTAATAAAAGTCCGGGGCAATATTTACACCCTGTTCTGCTTACAAACCCAAAATAGAAATAGTATCAATTATTTTGTGTGTTATCGTAATAAATCTTTTAAATTCTGCACATTTTGCAATTTGAAAACGTTAGAAGTTAATTATTTTTTCTCGCAAATGGGTAGGTATTAGTAAGTGCATTAACAAAAGAAATACGTAACGAATTAAAAATGTTCTTAATAAGAAGGTAAAAAAAGGGGAGAAAATGGGGTGTCAACGAAAGGGTAGATTTCAAACCTTTTGTTATACGTACTATGTAGGGTTTAGTGATTGATAATTATCTGTGTGAACTTAACATGTGTTGATACATAACTTCTCTTATAAATAAATATTTTAATACATAAACTGAGTACATAGTTATATAAAAAGCGATAGGGGTTTTAACAATCTTTTAATTTTTGTTCATTGTCATATTCAAAAATAAATGACTACGTAATATTAGAAAACGTAATATTTATTGACTTTCAAATTACTTAATTAAAAAATAATCATCAGTTACATAAACAAATTATTCGGTGATAAAATCTTTTCTTTGATATTGATAACAAACAAATAAACTTGGAAGATATAAATATATACGTCGTAGCCACTAAGAATAACTCCCTGTTTTCTATACTGCCTAGGCGATATTGAAAGCAAGTACAAAATTTTACTAAAATAAATAAAACATTATTTCAATTTTTGCAGCTTTTATTGCCTTAATAATTGTTTCGTTACTTTGCAGCTTCATTATATCTTTTTTTGAAATTTTTGAAGAAGCTACAAGCTTCAGAAATTATAGTTAAGACGATAAAAATAATTTTATTTTAATTTTATATACTTATTATCCATTAGGAACTACATCCATTTGTTTTTAATACTTTGATTTTACTAAATTCTTTCTTTACTCAAAATATTTCTACATATATCTAGATATATTTTTGAAGAGGCTACAAGTGAGCGAAACAACAAATAAATTAATTCATTGAGTAGGTTTTTATTTATTTTATATTGAAAAGAAACTTTTTTAAAAATATTCAATATGCTCCACATTCGTATTTTACCCAATGACTGGGAACTTGAGTATTTTTAAACGTTTTATTTTATTTTAGTTCTTCTTTTAGTAGTGAAATTCCACCTTTCTTTTGATATTAAAACATTTATTTCTTCTTTTGAATCTGTATCTGTCACAATTTTCTTTAAAAAAATACACGACTACAGTTTCGGTATCTACTACACGTAGCATTATCAAGTGATTCTGCAAAATGACAGATAAGACCACAGGGGTGCTATTTAAACAGCATTCGCAGAATAATGTGGTAAAACCCAAATTGGGGATATACAACTCTTGTTGATCGTTGAGAAGGTTATTATTATTAGTTTTTATAGCTTTGTAAATTTCCAGAGATTCCATTACATTTAATTTAAAACTTTCGTTAGCAACTTTAATTATTTGAAGGCTATTCAAAATTGGAAATTGATTATTACAAGTAAAAATATGGTTGTAGAAAGAAGAATCTATCTTTTATAATTTAAAAGATCTTAGACGTTCGTTATAGCGAATTTCAAAAGAACGTCCAGTTTTATTTCTTCATTTGTTAGTTAAAATTCACATCTGGTATTTTTTTCTGATGGAATGAATGAAACTAGGGGAAAAAGCCCCCCTTGGAAGGAAATCCCCGCAAATACATTATTAATTTGTTGAAACATTTAAAAGCTTTTGCCTTACATTTATTATACAGTGAGATTTATTGTCAAAAAAGTAAAATTAACACCAAAAAATTAATTTTATTTACCGTTATGAAATTTTATGTAGTTATAATGAATGAATGTATAAAGCCGGTAGATTACAATGTTGCGATGGAGTCGGACGTGATCTTATATTATAGCCAATGACTTTCAAAAATTGCGCCAAAATAAATTTGGGCTCCCAATACATAATTGTAAGTTTGCTCTGAGAATGCTTCTGCCCCAAACCGAATTACCTTATAACTGCTATTAAATTTAGCGGCTACAGTTTGTATAATTGAAATTTATCTATAACTAGCAATTTTTTTTATCGTAGGGAATTTTTTTCCGGGGGTTTCATTCTGGGGGGATTTTTTTCCTAAACCCGCAATTAATAGATACATTCATTTACACTTGCCAGGTAGTCAAATAAAACTTATACATACAGAAATTTCGTGAAATCGGGATGGTAATGGGTGAGTACATAATAATTTAAATTTAAATAACGGTTTCTAGGTATAATTTTAAACGTTAAGCCCTTCTGCCAAATGTTGACAATGCCCATCGCTGTTGGAGGTCTTCACACTCCATCGAACCAAAATTCTATTGTTACACGCAGGTAAACAAAACGACCATTACAATGAAAGTTTATTGCTTTAAATCATAAAAGGTTTTATGATGAGAGACCTTTAAAAGTTTCCAGGAAAACGTATACGCATAAGCTAATAATAAAAATATGTACGTATTTATAAACGTTCACCCCAAATGTTTAATATTTTTTTTTCGTAGTAACGGCAGTACGTAATAAAAGTGGTAGCAAGAGAGTATATTTATATATTTCCAAGTAAACGAATATTATTATTACAGGAAATAATAAGTAGAATAAAAAATTTTCTTTTGAAGTAAATTACTTGACATTTAAAATGTTTTTTGAATAGGAATATATTAGGGATGTTTTTTAAATAATGTTTTACTAGACGTTATGGTGAATTTATAATGTTTTACTAATTCAATAGATTTACAATAAAACCCTTCACTTAAACGTAGATTAAATAAGATGTACGTGTACATACGGTAATTAATTATTAATTATTGGTGGTAATTTCAGGTCTTAATTATTTATTATTGTATAAAATTCACTCAATAACCTTAAACAGCCTGTACTTTCCAAATTATACTAATATTATCTTCGATTATAACTAAACAGGTAATATGTATTGCAGCTCATCTTAAATTTTATAATTTTAATTAAAAAGAACAATTAATATTATCAAAAACTACTGTTTCCTATTTGTTTGTATACAATTTTATTGTTTATAGTCGTTTTATATAATTATGTAATAATTAAAGGTCATTTATGGCAATGGAAGCGAAAATGTTTCCGGCGCATTCACCAAAATTTGTTGTACATAATGTAAAAATTATTTTTTGAATCAAAAAAATATTTTAAATTCATTCAACGACATAATACTAACAATATATTATTAAAACATTAGAATAAATAGAATTGTGTCCATTGTTGTCAAAAATAACATCAATACAAGCAAAACAAAAACTTGTGCCAAGCGCCTTCACCAAAATTTCTTATACAAGTAAATAACATAAGAATTATTTTTCGAATTAAAAATTTGTTGTCATCTAAAATAACGGCATAATAGTAACAATATATCATTAATACATTAGTATAAATAGAATAGTGACGTTTGTTTCGAAAAATAACATCAATATAAACAAAACACGATTGTGTGCCAGGCGCCTTCACCAAAATTTCTTGTGCATAGCAATAACGTAAGGTTTTTTTAATAAAAAAATTATTTTTATCACAAATAATGACATAATAGTAATAATGTATTATTAAGACAGCAGAATAAATAGAATTATGTCATATTGTTTGAAAAATAGCATCAATATAAGTAAAACAAAAACATATGCCAGGCGCCTTCACCAAAATTTCCAAAAGGAGTACACCTTTATGTATTTATTTATTAGTCGACTAGATTTTTGTAAGTTTTAGTAATTTCATGTTTTCACAACACTAAATACATATTCTTTAGTTAACTGTATTGTTTTTTAAAAGAAAATTTATTATGATAGATTTTTTTGCCTAGTTGGCTTGACTCTTTTAGTATTTAATAGTATATCATTGTAGCTTATGTTTATATTTTAAAAATTGAAAGGCTTGTACCCTTTTTGAATGAATTATTACGTAATGCAATATTTTTTATTAAAATAGATATGTTGAGAGACACAACTATCTAATAATGTAACTATTTATTTTGTTCTTAATATTTATCCTTAATTTTTTGATTCGTTAATGTGTTTTTGAGACTTTTATTGTTTCCTAATCAATAAAATTCTGTTTGAAATTTTAGTTCCAATTGATTTATTGAGGTAATCACTGTTTGAAAATCTTCATAACATTTTGCTTTTTTTAAGTACTTATATACTTGTAGATATTTCGTCACAATTTGAAACAAAGGGACAGGAAAAATTAAACAAAAACGTACAATAGCAAAAAATAAATTTAATTTGCATTTTCTTGTTACATACAGGTATTTCTGCTTACGTTGAGGTATACAAAATAAATGTCCTAGTTCTATTGCAGTGTCAAACAAATTTTACAACAATAATTTTTACTGATAATGATGAAGATGATTATTATTAATAAATGACAAACAATATTTTTGTTACAAAATAAATGTCCAAAAGAGTAAAATGTATGTATGAAGTGATTTAAAGATGTTGAAAAAGTAATGATTAAAAAAAATTACATAATTAATAAAATGTTAAGTATGTATGTCATAATAGATTTGTTCTCTATTAAATACTTACTACCACAATCATTTTTCGTGATTTTTATGAACACATTTAAGTATTTGAAGTAAGTGGTCTACTATTTAGCTTGTCTTGCATACACAAAGATAATTTGAATTTGAAAAATTGTGTAGGTGTACTAGACATCCAATTTTATAATCACTAACTGGCTAAAAAAGACCAAGAAACCTAAACACCACAAAATAAAACTAGTTAAGTAAGTAGGGGGTGGTTTTTATTTAAAAAAATCTGTAGTTAGGCTTTAGGAGTTAAGAATTGTACTACTGAATTACAGACATTTTAAAAACTAATTGGGAATTTATTTCACGATTTATAATTTTTAAAATAAACACTAAAAAAATTTTATTTTCTGTAAAGAAAATAATTGTTAACTTATGGTAGCTGGTAAAATAATTTTGTGATCCTAAACATTATATAAATTATTGAGAAAAGAAAAAGGAATTGTAAAAAAACTTTTAGGACTTATTTAAGTCACTTTGAGGAGCCATTTTTGGATAATTCGCTATTTTCTATTATGCCTAGACGATATTAAACCCACTGAGTGATCTATGACTATATCCAAATATTGGAAACAAAAAAAAGTACGTAGAACTTATCTACGTCGCTTTGAGGGGCCATTTTTTAGTCTCATGGTCTTTACTCTTTCAATAGAAATAAAATGAAGATATTTAGCAAGAAGTTTTAAAAAATTAACAGTGTTGAACCGATACCTATATTTAATATTCTTTATTCTCTTGAATTTTGATTTATAGAAAGAAAAATTATTAACTGTTTTATTTAAATAAAAAAAGAAAAGAAAACTAAAATAAATCTTTGAATAATTATTTATTTTTTCAAAGGAATCATTTTTGGTTTGCTCGTTTAGGTTTCTTAGTCTGAAAATATACTGTAACACTTATTAATAATTAATCGAGTAGTTAATTACAGTTAAAAATGCGTTAAAGATCAAATAATTATTTAGGTATCTATACAACAACAAACAAAATGAACGATATAAACTATAGACGTTATTAGAAAATACTATATACAAATTAATGGAAATTCTAGTCTGACTGTCAGACAGACGTTAAGTAAAAATAATAATTAATAAGTGCTAATAATAAGCAAATTAGCTGCTTATTATTTATCGATAAATTGAGCGCCACTACTACGATACCGTCTTACCTCTTATTACATAATTAATTACTTATAGGTAATCTAAAACTAAAACATCATTAATTAAGTATTTTACATCATGTCATGGAGATCACTGAAAAAGTAAAAACCTTTTTCTTTTCATCTTTATCATCGAAATAATCGTAGTCATCAACGTCGTTTTATATTTTTCTTCTTCAGAATTTAAAGAAGAAAAATTTTCTATTTTTTATTAGCTGTTTTTCAACTGCAAGAGTCTTTGTATTTTTATTATTATTATAATTATTACACTTATTATCACAACATTTTATATAACTTAATAAATATGTATGTACTATTATTTAATTCATCGTTTTACCCATAATAAGCCGATATTTTTTTTTTAATCCTAGTAATACCAAACTGTAATTCGATCTACAATTTATCTCTTGTCTTTAAATATTTACTTTCGTTAGTACATCACTTCATAAACGGTCGCCTTTTTGTCTCCTGATCCTGTCACAATGTACTTATCGTCTGCAGAGATGTCACAACTCAACACACTCGAAGATTCCTTCGACTGCAACAAAAATTAATATATTTAGTTAAGTAGGGACCACTTACTGTGATACGTACCTGGAATATGCTTGCTCCATACGGTGTCCTCCAGGCGTTAAGGAGATTGTCTTTACCCGTAGAAACAAACCATTTACCACACGCAGCAAACCTCAGACTAAGAACACAACTTTCGTGCAAGTGTAGCTGATATTTGTCAGGTTTTGCTGCATGGAGCACTTCAACGTTCGAATTCTCCATTCCAACTGCCAACCACTCTCCTGTAGGACAATATCCCAAAGAGAATATCTGGGAACTGAAGTCGTGTTGTTGTAATTGTCTTCCTTCCCTAAGGTCCCAACTTCTCACAGTGTTGTCTAAACCACCGGTCCAAAGTTTGGTACCATCTGCAGATATATCGATGCAGGAGGCCCCATCGGTATGCCCTTGGAACTGTCGCACTAGAGTCTGGTTGTGGAGGTCCCAAACGGCTATGTTTCCGTCTGAACAACAGCTAAAGCACACTTTTGAATCGGGACTTATGGCCAAAGCGTAACATGCGGGGGCACTTGATGTTAACTCTGCTTTGATACGAGGCGTGGGACTCGCCAGGTCCCATATCGACAAATTACTTGCTTCACCTCCAACTATAAGGGTCCTTCCGTCAGGGAGCAGCTTCACTGATCGAATATAATTGTCCCTTTGCTGTAAAGATAATATTATATATTCGCCTCAAAAAAAATTATAAACCAAATAACTTACCAAACAATCCAATTGTGAGACTGCACTCTTAGACCCAGGTTGACTAATGTCCCATACTTTAACGCACCCTTTGCCCCCGGTGTACACGTATTTTGTGGGGTTTGAGATCGTGACAGCACACACAACTTCCCCGTGGCTCAGGGTGTTTATTTGACGGGCATGTCTTGGTATCCCTGGTCCGATCAGGGCGTCCGGAGGAAATGGTACTGGTTGCATTTGACCATCAGCACTTACATGAAATGAGTAAGCCCTAAAACGATTTATTGAAAGGGCGAAAAGTTGAGTTATTTGGGAGTGGTGTACTTACGGTTTTCCACCAGGAATTCCGGCAAGTCCAGGTACGACAGGTGCACGCATTTGCGAATGAGGATCGTAGCCCACTTGAAGAGGTGGTCGTGGATAGTTGTTCAACGTAGGCGGAAGGTTGTTATGTAAAGGGCCATAGGGTCCAGCAGCAGCTGCCGCCGCGGCGGCCGCTTGGAGATCATGGGGTCCACCTGTAATCCAAACAATAAATTCAAGTTATAACTTTATGGGCCATTAATCTTGTTATGTAGATATTTATTATAAATACTATTAAAGTGAATACCATTTGCCATTCCTGCTAAATATGGTGGATATTGTCCAAGGGCTGGAGGTTTCACGACAGGTTTAAGTCCATTAGCTCCAGCAACAGACCCAGATGGGGTTCCCGACGTTGGTGTGACCGATTTTGATATGGGTGTTGTGGGTTTTTCGTTTTCTAATTTTTTAGCCGAAGGGGTTGATGCGTTACTTGAAGTCCCCGATCTGGGACTGTGGGGTGGACCAGGGTGCTCTTTTTTCGTGGGTAACTTGTCGATACCGTTTTCTCTGGGGGACGTGGTGCCATTAGGAGGTGATACAGGGTCTTCCGATTGGTCGTCAACAACCAAATCTTGATCACTCTTCTCGCCATCGCTGTGCTGAAGGGGAAAAAATAGAAAAATAATCTTTTAATATACGACAGTAATTAATAACAGATACATTTATAAACATTTAATTATCTAACTACAATTAATCAAATATATATATAATAAAGGGGTGAATAATAGTTAAAAACGTCAATTTTATCGTTATTTACATATTTACACTAAATAAGAAGCTTTCAGAGTAATTTTTTTTAAAAAGTAAGCTAATAAGTTTAATAAATTTTACTGTATTTGTTCTATTAGTATTGGTCATCAATTAATTATTTTAAGGAGTGAATAATTGTTAAGAACGTCAATTTTATCGTTATTTACATATTTACACTAAATAAGAAGCTTTCAGAATATTTTTTTCAGAAAAGGAAGCTCTGATAAGTTTAATAAATTTTACTGTATTTGTTCTATTAATATTCGTTATATCAATTAATTAATTTAAGGGGTGATTAATAGTTAAAAACATTTATTTTGTTGTTATCTACATATTTACACTAAATAAGAATTTTTTCAAATTAATTTTTACAGAAAATGAAAAGTTTGATAAATTTGATTGCATTTGTTTTATTAATTTTCGTTAATAATTAATTATTTCAAGGGCTAAACAAAGTAAAAAACATTATTTTATTGTTATTTGCATATTTACAATAAATAAGAAAGCTTACAACTTAATTTTTATAATAATTCAATTTTTTAAACAAGTTTGATGAGATTTTACGTAATTATAACCCCAAAATTGACGGAGCGATGTACACCCCACCTAGGCATCGCGGATTACTGACTTCCGAATGCAGGTGCTACTGTTTAAATGCAGTCCGCCGCGTCTGATTGGCTGATACGTCGGCGGCCATCTTTTTTAGCTACTGAAAGTAGGTCAAATTGCACCTGTCTCGTATTGGGAATCTCCTTCCGCTCGCGGAAGTAAACAAACATATTTTTGTTATTATTTAAGCGCCAGGCGCCACTAAAGACTTAATTTCTTCATTAAACATAACTTTGTTATTTATTAACCGATTTTTATGCGGTTTTTACTAAAATTCATGAAATTTAATACTTTTTACTGCTAATGTCAACAAAAAAATATTTCATTAATAAATAATTTTAATTATACATATATGTGAAATGCAAAATAGTTTCTTAAATTAAAAAAAAAAAGATAGATACTTATTATAAAAATAATTTACAGCTGGTATCTATCTACATAATATTTTATCAAATTCAGGTTAACAGAAAACTGTATGTACTTGGTATTGTTCTGATTACAGATTAACATTATTATTATTTTTTACTGTTACAAAGAAAGCTAGTTTTCCTTTAAAATACAAATATAAACAGCAATAATTTCTAGATGGCGACATTGTTCCGTCCTAAATTTTATTTTCATCGGACTCGCTTATCTCTAAACAGGTTCTAAACCACATTCCAATTTGAAAGTGTGTGTGTGTGTGTGTGTGTGTGTCGAGTATTTTTTGCTAAGAATGTTTACGTAGATTGCCGGTTGTTTGTTAGGACTCTCAAACATTTACCTATTTCATCGTTAAATGGACGATTTAATATGCTTTCTCGCGTTTGTTGTTGTTTACATCAAAATATATGAAATGTGCAAAATATAAAAGGTGATATTTACATGACAATAGATACGTGTTAGCAATAAAATCAAGAAAAATGGTGAATTTGTTTGGTTTTATACAAGAAGTCGTACAACAGGCGTGATTTATGTGGGATATTTGGCAGTCATATTATTTATTTATGGATACTATTTATTATTTATTATCTTGTGAGTATTAATTAATTAAATTATTTTTTTATTGATAGCAGTTAATTACAGGTTATTATTATACACTTGGAACAATTGTTAGTGCATAAGTGTGTAGATTTATAGGGATATTTAGAATTTTAAATATAATTCTTATTTCTTCTGGAGTTTTTTATGAAAGTCTTGCCTAAAAGAGGGCTACTTTTTCCTCTTTCAAAACGTAAACTTTGCTAAGAAAATAATACAAATTGAGGTTAGTGTAACTCTTGTAATTTTCAAAATACGATTAGCAAATTTTTACATTTTTTTTCTAAAGGATACAAGAATAAACCGTGTAAAACGAATTTATTTTACGAGACTTGACATTTTTTTATTTCATATTATCGTAGGGACTAATTAAAACTAATGTAGTGCTTGTAGTTTTCAAAATGCAATAGCCAAATTTTGACAAATTTGTCTGGGGGGTATAAGAACAAACCCTGTAAAAGGAGTTTGGTCAACGAGGGCTGCTTTCACCCTTTTCTAGCCTTAAAACTTTGCTATTTTATACAGAACAGATTGAAAGTACTGTAACTCTCGTAATTTTCAAAATACGTTTTTAAAATTTTTATAATTTTTTCTAGAGGGTATAAGAATAATCATTCTAAAACTATTTTTTTTCTACGAGAGCTGCTTCGACCCCTTTGTGTGCTGTATATAAAAATACAAATCGAAGTTACTGTAGGTAGCTTTTGTAATTTTAAAAATACAGTTACCAAATTTTTAATATTTTGTCTAAAAGGTATAAAAAGAAACTATTGTTTGTTTCTAGGAGGGTTGCTTCCGCCCCTTTATGGACTTGGAACTTTGCTATTTCAAACCGTACAAATTCAAGGTACTGTTACTTTTGTCACTTTCGAAATGTTATTAACAGGTTTTGATAATTTTGTGTATGAGGCATTTAAATAAACCCTGTAAACGTTTTTTTTTTCTGCGAGAATTGCTTCCAGCCATTTTTGGACTTGTTATTTCGTATATCTAGTATCTATATGCATGTTAATTAATTATTTTCAAAATTATTTTACTAATTTTTGATGGTTTTGTCTTTAATTTTTAGAGGAATCGAGTAGAAACAAATAAAAAATAATTACTAAGCTAAAGACTGATTTTGGGAATCAATTAGAGCAATAAATGCATTAATTTAGGTTTATTTTTAATTAGGTACTTGTGTAAAGTAAGAAGCCAGAAAATAAACATTAAATAAATTTAAATATACGGTTAGGTAGTTTAATGTTTAATGTCGAGTCTGTGAAACATTTTGCGGAAGTCGTTTCAGGATGAACGATTCGGAGTGGGCGCGTAAAACCGGGTATAAGTGCGAGACATCTTTAAAGTATTTAAATAAATAGGGAGAAATAAAGTGGGCTCGCAAGTTTAGAGGCCGTAAATTTTATTGGTACATTCCGTCTTTTATAACCGCAACACGTTCCCGTTCGACTCTGGAAATTTCCCGTATTATTACATTCTGAATTCTTCGTCCGCAAATAAATGCAAATTCGATTGGCGGCTTTACATATACATTGGCATCCGTTCGTTCCATTTCGAATTGAACTGGCTTCCGAGCTTAGAATATACTTCTTCTTCACCACCGTTTTCCCTAACAATGGAATGAAGATCATTACAAAAAATGCCGGCCTCTTAAAATATTAATTAAGGGACAGGACAGCTTCTGAGACATGAAGGACTCATCAAGGAAATACTAGAAGCAGAAACAGGCGTAAAAAGGGGGAAAAATAATTTTTATTTCTAAATTTTCTATTTGGGGTGTTTCTAAAATGTAGCTAGCCTTTTCCCTCCTTCTTGCTCATAATACTGTATTTAAGGGCCCTTAAACGATCTCGCTCGCTAATTCTACAGTTCATTTATGTAACAACCCCTTCTGCACAGAATATACTTCGCATTTCGTGTCGCCAGTTTATTGTGTTTTATGTTTACGAGTCGTATCAACGTCACGACGGCGTTTCGCGTCTTCTCTATTTCCACCATCCGCTATAAGGCTAGACGATTATCTACCGTCTCTTGACAGGCGATCACAACGACACGGTGACGTGCACCCTCAACCCCCAACAACACCTTATTTGTTAATACTAAAACTTGACATTTAAAGATTTAAAAAATAATTATTATTTTAGTATAAAGGCCTCAGGCTGTAATTGGGCCTAATCCTGTTAAACCCTATCTTTTGTTACTGAAATGTTAGTTAATTAGTAAATATTTAGGATTTCAAACTACTACTAGGACTAGGTATCTATTCTACATCGTAGTACACCACGTTAATAGTTTAATAAAATTATTAGGATTCAAGCCTTTATTGCATACGTACTTTAATACTTACGTGGCCTAAGTCCTTCTCTTCCTTTTTCACTTTTTTGTGTTCAGGTTCTGGGGGCGTCCGTGTTCGATATTTTTCACGTTCTGCAGGAGATATTGAACTTCTCTAGAAACAAAAGAAAAAAACAAAATAAATATTAGTGTGTTTACTTTTAATATTATGTATTAAAAAATATTTAATAACAAAAGTACACTTCTTCCTTTTATTACATAATAATGTACGGATTTGTTAGGTCCTTAAAGTACGTTAACTTTGTCTTTATCTTATGTTTTATTCTGACACAGAAGTGATATGAAGGCCCTTTTGAAAACTTGCTACATACAACATAATATTATTTAGGTAGGTATTGTATTAACTTGATCCGATTGTGTAAAAGTTTCAGGATCTTCCCGGGTTTTAGATAAGATACAGTTGGGTTTGGCAAAGACACGAAGAGAATTTGTAATTGCTCATTTTCTAAAAAGGATCAAATAAATCGCCAACATTTATTGCCCAATATATTGCACCTTTATACCCTAAGCACACACCATCGATAACGTGTGTAATATATTTTTGTTATTCGCCAGTAATGATCCTGTAAAGTACCTTTAGCAGATAGTGAAACAGAATATAAAAACGAAATATTTTCGTCGACAACACATTTTGGCAAATCTCAAAAATAAAGGAAACTTTTGCTGGTTTAAAATATTTTTTCTGTTTGTTACAGACATCAGTGAGTACCTAAGTATGACCTATCCCATCGAGACAAGGAAATTCCCTAGAACATTGCACATTCTAATGGTTTTAATTAAATTCCCTAATCTTATGTGGATAGTCACACGTCTGGAAAGGACATAACCGACAATTTCCTTCCCCCATCATCGTCATTATCATCGCAGCAGTAATAGTGGTCGTCACCCCATTTCCCCCTGTCTGGCAATAAACTCGAACCTCTTCAACAACACCAGCCATTTTATTGAACGTGGATGGAAGACCGGGATAGACAATAAGGACTAAGCTAGTTTATGTATTTACTCGACTATACTAATTAAAGTCGCTCTCACGTTCTCATTTTGGACAAACATTCACCTTATTATTGCACGTTACTGTGGACAAAGTTGCACCATCATCAGCAGTGGTTACAACGAGACCATTTTAACATTAACTTACAATTTAGCAGGGATATTATTAATTGCAGAATTAAAGTAAGTGTTATTAATATTACTAAGTAATTGTTAGGGGTATATTTTTCTAAAGGGTTGTATACACTCTTTGCTTTTATTATAAAACGAATTCAAGCTAATGTAGCTATTATAATTTTTAAAACTGCTTAATTTTGGTAATGTTGTCCAGAGGACATAAGAAAAAACTCGGTAAGACAAATTTTCTTCTTCTACCCTTTTATGTACTTGAAAGTTTGCTGTTTCAAAAATTACAAATGAGAGTAATCTTCAAAATGCGATTTTTAAAATTTTGTCTAGAGGTCTCCAGGACAAAATCTGAAGAAGCATTTTTTGCTAGGGTGGTTGCTTTACCCTTTCGATTACCAAATTTTTATAAGTTTGTCCAGAGGGCATAAGATCAAAGACTGTAAAACGATTTTTTTCTACGAGGGTTGCTTCTACCCTTTTTTGGACTTGAAACTTTCCTGTTTCAAAAACTAATAATTAGAGTTACTGTCGTTGTCGTAATTTTCAAAATGCGATTACCAAATTTTTATAAGTTTGTCCAGAGCGCATAAGATCAAAGCCTGTAAAACGATTTTTCTGTAGTTATAAAGCGTTTTCGTTCCATAAGGGTTGTTTCCACCCCTTTTTGGCTTTGAAACTTTGCTACTTCATAAACTGAAGTTATTTAAGTTTGTAAATTTTTTGAAATTCAATATCTACCCAAAATTTTATAAATTTATTGATGGATTTTAATCCCTTGGTATATTGTACCTAAATATCATTTTAAATTACGTTTTATATGGTCAGATAATGCTTTCCAGTTTATGATTTCTACAACAAGTTGGCTTAAATTGGAATAATAATTTTTTGTTTATCAATTCATAGTTCACAGCGCTAATTTTTTCACGCACGAATTGGCGCAGTCAAAAGAATTTCACGGAACAGTTAAAAGGCTGGAGTGGAATTTTAATTTCGGTAGTTACAACAAATACTAAAATTTAACGCTCTAAAAATACTGACAATTAATTTAAAATCCGTTTCGTTAAAAACGCCATGCTCATGGATTAATTATGACTAGTTCATCGATTCGTTCATCAGCGTGAACAGTAATTTGATAATGAATTTGATATAATATCCACCGCCTTCAATTCATCCGTGTGTTTCACTAAATCGAATTGATACATACAAAAACAACCAGTGACGCATATTTAGGTACATCTAAACCAACTGCAGCCACACAATTTAATAATATAAATGTTAAGATTATAATTCTATGAAATAATTAATTTTCAACCTGAAGAGATTTCCTCTTTTTGACGGAAAAACAACCTAAGTTATAAAATATTTTGGGAAAATTCCTAATTATAACTTGCAACATTGTGTTGTTTATTTTAAGGGAGTTGCAGTTGTGTTGTGCCCAAATTTACAAGCGGTGTTTTGTGCGGCTACATGAAGTGTATGTAAATTATAAATATTTGAATGAATGTCAGGCTAATTTCGATACAGAATCGGATGGAATTCGAAAATGCACCGGTCAGGAAAAAGGGAACTCGTATACATTTAATTATGCAAACGGTTTCAGTCCGGACATGAACGTTGAATATTATCTCTGTGTTTGTACCGAAATGCCCCTCTATTACCGATGAGGTACTATAATTATTCATTATTCCGAGTAATCCATTTAAGCTAAACATATTTCAATTTCCATAATCACAAAATCGAGCCTATTATATCATGGACACTGCATAATATTTACGAGAACTGATTGGACGCTTTATATGGATGCATTCAAACCACGCCAACCACTGACG
Source organism: Agrilus mali (assembly GCA_029378335.1). Lineage (NCBI taxonomy): Eukaryota > Metazoa > Arthropoda > Insecta > Coleoptera > Buprestidae > Agrilus > Agrilus mali. Next base: position 3,243,426 of record CM055663.1, on the reverse strand, counting down.
ATGATCGTAACAAAAAATAACGATGAAAACAAAAATTCATCTTCGACGTATTTATTCTAAGCAAATAAGCATGAATGTTATTAAATTTTGATGATTTTGTCCAAAAGGGGTAAGTTTTGAAGTGAAGTGTGCACCCCTTCTTGTATTTTAAACTACTACAGGAAAAACAGAAAAAGAAAAGAAATGTTTCAACAAAACTGTTTATTTCTCGACAATTGTTTCGACCTCTAAAAGGTAATTTTCAAGAGTACAATAGTTACTACTATTTATTTTTATAAAATTAGAAACACTGTAACCAACTTAGATTTAGAAATTGAAGCAGCAATTTTTTAAAATTTTATATAGGGGTCTCCAGAACAAAATCTGAAAAAGCATTTTTCCCTAAGGTGGTTGCTTGCACCCTTTCCAGGACTTAAAACTTTGACAAATTTTATTGTACAATTTTGGCACTCTGTAACTATCACACTGTAAAATATTTTTTAACCAAATTTTGATAATTTTGTCTAGAGAGCTCTAGAACAAAATCTGTAAAAGCATTTTTTGCTAGGGTGGTTGCTTGCACCCTTTCCAGGACTTAAAACTTTGACAAATTTTATTGTACAATTTTGGGACTCTGTAACTATCACACTGTAAGATATTTTTTAACCAAATTTTAATAATTTTGTCTGGATGGCTCTAGAACAAAATCTGTAAAAGCATTTTTTGCTAGGGTGGTTGCTTGCACCCTTTTCAGGACTTAAAACTTTGACAAATTTTATTGTACAATTTTAGGACTCTGTAACTATCACACTGTAAGATATTTTTTAACCAAATTTTAATAATATTGTCTGGAGGGCTCTAGAACAAAATCTGTAAAAGCATTTTTTGCTAGGATGGTTGTTTGCACCCTTTCGAGGACTTAAAACTTTGACAAATTTTATTGTACAATTTTGGCACTCTGTAACTATCACACTGTAAGATATTTTTTAACCAAATTTTGATAATTTTGTCTGGAGGGCTCTAGAACAAAATCTGCAAAAGCATTGTTTTCTAGGGTGCTTGCTTGTACCCTTTCGAGGACTTAAAACTTTGACAAATTTTGTTGTACAATTTTGGCACTCCGTAACTATCACACTGTAAGATATTTTTTAACCAAATTTTGATAATTTTGTCTGGAGAGCTCTAGAACAAAATCTGTAAAAGCATTTTTTGCTAGGGTGCTTGCTTGTACCCTTTCGAGGACTTAAAACTTTGACAAATTTTGTTGTACAATTTTGGCACTCCGTTACTATCACACTGTAAGATATTTTTTAACCAAATTTTGATAATTTTGTCTGGAGGGCTCTAGAACAAAATCTGTAGAACAATATTTATGTAGGGGTTGTTTATTGCCAAGAATTAATTTTAACAATAAGTATACAACATATTTTTAGTTATAAAACGTATTAAAAGCTTATAAAATTGTACTCATGTATGTAATGTGTGTTTTTAATTAATAAACAATTAAATATAATTGCTGTAATTATTCATATTTTACGTTTTTAAGACTATTAAATCATAACTTTTGGTTCCGGCGGTGTCCATCAGATGGCGCTGATCGATAGTTTGCAGTACATTTATGAACCAAATATTATGGAACGAAAGTCTTAAAGTATGGGTGGGAAACACAAGGGTGGGGTAAGGCGAAGCCTGAGTAACTAGATGATAGAAAGATGATAGAAAATAGAGCTAAGGTTGAGAATCTTAAATGATGTATGAATCTTTAGATTCATACATCGACAGGTGCAATTACAGAAACCTGTAACTTTTTACAGAAACCTGTAATTATTAGTTCGACGATTTAATCACAGATGGCTAATTAAATATACAAGGTTCATTATGCATATAGTGTGTAATCAAAAAATTAATTATACTTACATGTTTATTATTGTGAAGTTCTCAATTACGCTTTGCAACTAAATTTCACTTACCCACTGAAGGGTGTTATAATTTCTGTGTAGTGTACATTACGCCAGTGGATTTTAAAAAGTGTCCGTAAATGTGTAGATATGAAAAGGGTGATTTTGTGTGTTTTGGCGAGTGTATATTTGTAGACAAAAAAAAACAGAAATCTAAAATTCATATAAACACAACAATTTTTATTGTTTTAAAAAATACAGTACATATTATATTTTACTTATATCGCTATATGCAAATGATAAAATATGAAATATATGATATTTAATTATATATAGATTACCTACTAAAATATACATGTTGATTTTATTTATCAATACAAGAAGTTAGAAGTTTATTAATTAAGTATTTATGATTTCACAATTTATTTCAGTTTAAAATGATAATAAAAAATACTTATTGTAAAATACCTGTAGTTTTTGTTCAAACACTTCGAAAATTTCACAGCCTTACGATTCACAGAGAATGAAATGTGGCAGTTTTCCCTCTTTTTCTTCAATTTGAAGGCTGAACCGATGGAGTTACATTCGTTTTCCCCATTGCGTGATATTTTCCCATTTTTCCGCCCGCTGTAATCCATTTAGATGCTCCATTTGCCTGGTGGATTGCTGTCAGTCCCGCTTAATGTTGCGCTTTATTTTCATCCCACGAACCAAAGCCCGCAGACGAAAGAATCTCTTAGACGTTTGTATTGTCTTATTTACACCCGCGGACGGCTTCCTCGAAAATTAGACGATTGTCGTGGAACGTTTCGGAAGCAATTTTCACGGTCTTCTCATACAACTATTTCGCCTTTTGGCACAAACAAAACCATTTCACCACAAACTCTTCTATTTTCCAACTGTGTAATAAAGAAAATTTCCAATAGTATAAAGAAAAATTAATACAATACAGGGGGTGGGTGTCATTAAACTGTTTCTGAAGAAACATTAGTAATAATATACAGAAAAATTTCAGTTGATTTTAAATATACCTAACGATTTTGTTTTGGCTTTATTTCAATTTTTTTATATTTAATATAGCAAATTTTGTTTGATAAATTTCTAAGTAAATCTTAAACGAGCTATGACACTGCAAAGTGAAATAGGGGCTTTTTTAAAATTAAACTTATCTGACCTACGCTTCGAAATGTGCTATTTTAGTTGTTGATTTGATACTTTAATTTTGAAAAAGAAAAATATCGGATGCTATTTCCCCAAAGACAGCCACAAAAAGTTTTCACGCTTTATATTTTTTGATTCACTCGAGCCGAGAGATGATTACGGATTCAAATCCGGACATTTACAACTCCGGCAAACAAAAAAGGGCCGTAATTATGAAAATGCACGCCAAAATCAAATTAGTCTTCCGTCGTCGCGTCTGAGCGCGACCCTCGAGCAATTTATTTCATTAATTAAACTCACAGAGAAAAATTTCGAAAGTGCGACCGAGACGAGACGTTGTCGACGCGTTTAAAGAAAAAAACGAGGGCGCATGAGATAGACAGAGGAAAGTTACGATGGGAAATGAAAAAAAAAAGATCGGGGGATGAAACGATGGAAACGGTAAAGAGGGAAGGACGAGGGTGAGAAGGATCTTTGTGTTATTTGCCGAGAGAAAAATAAGCCTCGATAAACAGAAGCTCTGCTTTTTAGCGCGAGTAAATGGATTAGGGACGCGATGTAAGGGTCGTTATGAAACGAACCACCCATTACACGAAAGGCTGCAATAAAATGGAAAAGGCGAGGGGAATGCGACGCTAATAGGGTGCTTGAACGCCCGCTTTCGCCTCGCCATCGACGTACGAGATTTCAGATTCAACTACAACTTATGTCGCGGAAAAAGAAAAGACTACGTACCTACCTAGATACACATTAACTCGGCTCCAAACTCCCTATTACAATAACAAAAAAAAGTACAACCCTAATTAAGACCTTATAATTTCCTGAAAGCCTAAACATATATTTATATAACGTTTATTGTCTATTAAATTAATGGAACAATAGTAACAGAGTTCTGGACTAAAGAAAAGTTATGAAAATTCCGTGGTAACGTTCGGGAAAAAGAACAGAAAGAAATGCAATGTGGGATCCAGTTGAGGTGTCAACGATAATATCTAACCAACTACCCCATCCCTTGTCTTTTCCACCCTCTTACGTCGTCCACGTCACAAACAAAAACCACCACATCCCCGTGACGTTTTCACTTAACGCATTCAAAGGTTCGCACTTTGCGTTCGCGTAGGGTGAAGAACCTTTTGATGATGTTTGTTAATTACGTGGATACGGAATGGGGAAAGAAAAGAGAGAGAAAAAAGGAGCACGTCACCTTTCACCAGCTCCCCTCGTGTAAAGACGGGGAAGAAAGTGCCACTTGGTGAATTTATTTTAACGACACGTCTGTCTGATGCATAGGGTGACGCTTTTAGAAACTAATTAATTAATTACGAAATTAAGAAAAACATCTTTTAAGCTTAAAATAAAAACCGTTTTTCTCAATTTGTAAGTTAAAGGGTTTTTTTGGGGGTAGTTAGTGCCAAAACAAAGAAAACATTTTTTTTTAAATTAAATTTTGGTAGGTACTCGAAATATCCCTGTATTTTTAAAACCTTTAGACAACCCTGTTGTATTTATTATTTAATTAAAACAAAATTGTCCTGATATTATAACAATTTCTTTGAACATTATTTTGCGATTCATTTGTCAAGACCATCAGTCACCTAAACATGTCCGACTTATAAAATCATCATTTACCAACTCGAAATCCCATTGTTCGTTATTCACCCCCATTGGATTGCATAAAGAGACACTTTTTCGTGTCCGGGAATAATCCTGATATATTAGATACTTCAAGGTAAAAATAATCCGCGACAATCCCTCTTCTTACGACCCCTATCGCAAAACAACCGACCGAACACATCCCTTATTAATTTTCATGGGGGATACAGCCGCATATTCGCGCTAAACCGCTGCCGGAGGGACGAATACATGATCTCGCAGGGAAAGCGAGGGAGGCATTAATCGGCACGCAACAAATGCACCAGCGTTCGCAAAAAAAATAATCTGGAATACGAAGTGCACCTCAAACAACTCTTAACGAACTAAAACAAAAGTTAAGGAATTAAAAGAAAACAATATTTATATATAAAGGGCAAACAACAAGGGGATGCTGTAACATAATTTCATTTTCTTTAATAGTTTTGAAAATAGAAAAAAATTATTTGAACCTCATAATAGAATAATAATTGCTTGAAAAAATCACCCTAATAGTGACTAGCTACCGAATAAAATGATATTACCTAAGCAAACAACCCCTCGAGGTAGTGCATTTGTTTTGGGCCGTTTCTGTCCCTGTTTCACCTTATTTCTGGGGGTGAATCATTCCCCTGGGGGTATCCTATCTCGGTTCCTCATAATGTAAATGTTATAAGGCCACAACCACCGCGGAGGCAGCGTCAGCAGCGCCGACCACGTCTGCGGGTGGGTTTTAAGCAGGAGATCGGGAATCCGTCTAACAACCCTTAACAACTAACACACACACACACACACACATGTACGGAGTATAACAGCCATGAGCCACACGGCCCGTTCAACCAACCTCTTCACCCACCCACCACCCCGGAGGGCGGCTCCCCCTGTCGTTTTAATGGGCCAACTTGTAATGACTAATAATACGCGCGTCGACACCGACGCCTGCCGTTCGTCGCGACGCCCCAACGCCACCGCCACCACCCCTAACGTACGCTTATCTTAACACGTCTACGAATGTTGCTTGCCACTTCCCTACTACATGAAATTAGTTTTTTAAAGTAATTGTTATATTTTTTGGACCTTTTTATGACGAGCAAGGGTGCAAATTATCCCCCAAAAAAAGTCGAAAAAAATATGTTTTTGGTGGCTTCTTAAGAAATTTTTGAGAAAGGGAACATTGATATATTAAAGGGTTATTTGCACCCTTAATGTTGAGGGAATCTGTGGATTTTTTTTACATATGAGGAACACTGATTTTCGAATACCTAACATGTGGTAGGTAAGTGAACGTGTGGGTGTATTTTTAAAGGAAAAAGTGTTCTAATCTGTTTTTATTCGGCCAGGAAGGAATAACGTTTTATTACAAACAATTCGGGTCGTTTGAACGGTGATAAAAACTGTCTTTCTATTTATAATGAGTTAACGAAAATTATGAGCTGTATACTAACGGGCAATTCGGCCAACGGAACCGATGTTTGTAATGCCGTTTATTTCGACAGTTTATTTAATGAAGATTGTAAAACCTCCCCCTTTTACAGACTACCGGATTTTATGGCGCCGTAAAAGCGACTTGATTGCCGATAAAAAGAATCTTACTTTTTTACGGCTTATTCTGCCCCTAGAAAGTGTATCGATAAATTCACACCACCGACACATGCAATACATTTTAAGCAGCCTTACACTATTCAAATGTAACACTTTAAATAAAACAGAACAATAAGAAAATAAACAATGAAATGTGTTAACTACAGGAAGACCGGGGGTAGTAATTTTTTTTTGAAAGTCTGGTTTCTTTGGGGTAATTTTTTTTTTAAAACATTGCTAAGAGGAAGAAGTTTTGATCTTCTGAAAACATTTAATTTTGTATGATTTTCTTATCCCCTATTTGCAGATTAATTTCTTGGTTTTGTTGAGAACATACACAGTTTGTACGCTCCTCTTTATTTTGTGTCTGGGGCAAATAAAGAAATTGCCTGCCAACAACGATTTTGGGATAAAAACGAGCTTCCCAAGCCACGCTTCCCCAACCAACCAACCAACAAACCACCCCCGCCCTTTATCGCGGAACAAAAGCAAAACGGCACGAAATATATTTCCACACAGATGGCACTCATTCGGTTTTTCTCTCGACATTATTCAAACCCACGACGGCTTTTATTATCGTCATAGAGAAAACATATATTATTGAGTGAAACATTCGCGAAAAATAAACGCTTTTATGCTGAAATAACTCCCACACAAACAACATCAAATCACTTAAATAATCTTTTTATTAATTTTACAATTTCAGAATGAAATAGAGAGACAGAGATAGAAGGTTTTTTGGTTAAGGGAAGAGAGCGATATAAACGTACGTGATACAAAACGATGTGGAGGTTTATCAAACTGCAAACAAGTAGCGACGCGAGGGGGTGGGCGTCGCGTTGGTGGCGTCGAAGCAGCCAGAACAGGAGCGAAACATGCGGTACATATAGCAGATAGTAAAGGAGCCAAATTACAAAAGTTACTCGGCTAAATTAGGATGAACTAGTGAGAACTAATATGTCTCTCTCCATAAATTACGCTATTACGAGCACAGAGGGTCGGGGATTGAAGGGGGGCGAAGGTTTGGTGGAAGGGCGCGCGAGAGACTAACACACCCCCAAGGCTCAATTAGACGCCGCACTAACCCTTCATCCGAGTGTAATTCGAAAGAGACAAACGGTTTCGCAGCGAAAAGCGGCAACGAAGACGGTGGGTGGAGGAGAAGACGGCATCGCGACGCTGGCTGGCTGGCTGTAACGACAACCGACGCCGGCGTCTTCTCAACTTCCCAAGTCTCTTCTTAATTTAATTAGGGATGAGTTATGTAGTTCTTGGTGAAAAGGCATTCCGGCGGAATTTAATTTCGAAAATTACCTTTTATTCCCAGTTTATTTTCACCTCGTACCTAATTCTTTGCCTTTAACTTTTCCTTGAGGATTTACTTACCTAGGTACGTATCAACTGAAAATATTCATCCCCCTACCGAAGATAAACCTTGACGACATACCTTCGTAATAAAACGGAAACACACTCAACCACTAATTGTTTTTTTATCTACTCAAACTCATTTAAAGCTTCAAGCATTTTAAAAGAACTTCAAGCATTTTGACAGGGTTTCAAGTATTCTCCAAGGGTTCAGGCTCCTTGGGAGGGTTTTAGGTCTTTTAATGGACTTTTTTTAATGGTTTCAAGCTTTGGAAAGACTTTTAACACTTTGAATAGGTTTCAAGATTTTTAAATGAGCTTCAAGTAAGGACTTTAATCGCTTAGTAAGGACTTAAGGGGTTTGAAAATTTTAAAAAAGGCTTCATGAACTTTGAAAGGACTTCAGCCACTTTGCAAGAGTTTCAAGCCCCATGTGTAAACGTTTTAAGAATTTTAAATGGGCTTTAAGTACTTTGCAAAGGCCTAAAGTACCTTTTAAGGGCTTCAAGTACCTTGAAAAGGCTTCAAGCACTTTGGAGGAACTTTCAAGCACTTTGCGAGTACCTGAAGCCCCTTGCAGGGAGACTAAAACTTTGAAATGGCCTTAAAATAAGAATTTCAAGCACATCGCAAAGGTTTTAAGTTTATTGCCAAGGTTTTAAGCTCTTTGTAAAAATTTTCAAAACGTTTCGAGCACTTAGAAAAAGTTTCAAGTACTTTGGAAGGATTTCAGATACTTTGCAAGGGCTTTAAGTCTCTTTTAAAGGTTTAAAGAATTTTAATGGGCTTCAAGTTAGGACTTCAAGAAGTTTGCAAGAGATTCAAGTACTTTAAAGGTGTTTTGAAAATTTGAAGCACATTACGAAAACTTCAAGCCCTTTGTAAGGGTTATAAATTATATGGAATGATTTTAAACTTTTTTAATGAGCTTCAATCAAGACTTTAAACACTTTGAAGGCTTTCAAGTACTCTGAAAGAACTTCGAGTACTTTAAAATGGCTTTAAGCACTTACAAAGAATTTCAAGTATTTGGAGAAGCCTTTAAGCAGTCGTGCCTTAAAAATTTATTGTAAATTTCCGTAACCAAATTACAGTATGTAACGAGTCCAAAAGTCTTTTGAAAAGAGTAATCTACATATTGCAAAACACCTCGGGGAACATCAAATTTATGCAAGCATGCAAATATCGCATTCATTGTAGATGGGTGCTTGCTTGCATCCATCCACTTGTCATTGGTGTAGAAATAAACACTAGCACACGGCACACGCTCGAGTAACGCCGACAAAAGCCCTCGAAACTTGGTTGGCGTCGTTGTCGTCGTCGGAATATAAATTAGCGCAACATAATCTCGGGTATAATGAATGAGTCGAGTCATCGATTAGATTCTGCTATTTAAATTTTATGAGAGAAGACGCTCACTAACAACCAACGATCTGACTCTGGGGGAGAATAGTACAGTGCGATGGAAATTCCAAACTGCTAATAATCCAATTAAACGTCTTAACACCTACCCCAAGGAATGTTATAGTAGCCCACGAGCGAACAAACATTTTTTATACAACAAAAAATGTTCATCAAGGATTTCTATCTCCAAATCCCAATTCTCAAAATATTTATTACAAAACTAGTAAAATATATTGAAATATTTGGAACGTTTGTTCGCCCCTGTGCTGCAGTAAAAGTGCGATTTGGTTCGATGCTTTTAAGATGGAATGGAGACAAGAAAATCGGTTCAGAAAATAATCTTCTTCCGGTTATTAAAGAGCGATCGAAATTGATAATGGGAAGTTAATTAGTTAGGTAAAGGAAAGAGACAACGCTTTCAATAGGCACCTAGAGCTAGACTTTTTAAAGACACAATTTTAGGTTTGTTTTATTTTAAAGAGCTGCTTTCATTATTGTTTTAGGTCGAGTGTTAAAAAGGAATACCGTAAATTCCATTAGTTACTTAAATCATGAGAGACTTCTCGTTTTCAATAAATTACCATAACTGATGCATAAAAAGACCTTAAGATAAACTTTAACGGCGCGGCACGTTCTTCTGTAATCTGTTGTACGAGAGGGAGAGACCCGGTGGCATTAAAGACGAGGGCGATATAAATATATCTTCCCTCCTGGCCGCACGAAACTGGATAATAGAGTAAAAGAGCTCCTAAAGACGAAAAGGAGAGCAAAGTTTTTTCCTTCAGCCCGGATATAAAATTTCATTACCCTAACTTTCACGACCCGGTAATTTTCATCTTTACTTCACCAAGAGGGATGGATAATTCTTTTCAAGATAAGGGGAACTACAGGGTGCCCCGCTATAAATTTTAGTTTATAATGTAAATTAACCCCTACGTGGGTACTTACAAGTACATTAATAAATTTAGTGCCAAACAAAATCTGCTATCTTAATTATTTTTGCAACTACATAATCGTACGAACTGTTAATTATTAATTAAATTTTAACATTAGGAGGTTATTATATCTATACAGGGTTTTTCAAGTTGATGGGCTATTAGAAGTATATGAATTAGTAGAAGGAATTCAATTCTGAAACTTGGGCTCATTTGGTTATTGTTTATGCCGCTTCTTTTAAAAATATTTTCAAGTTCGATTTACATCCGGTTATACCGGAAGTCGATACCAACTTTGTTATTTTAAATGGAATGGTATATTTTTCACGCTGAATTCCAATAAAACGTGTAATTCTAAGGTAAGTTTGATAACCAACTTGTACACCTATGACGATCGGTTTCTGAGTTAATTTAATTTATAGAAAAAAAATTGCTACCGCAACCCAAATTATAAAACATCATAACTTCCACAAAATACGACTTAGAGTGTTGAAATTTTTACTAGTAATAGCTGAATATTAGTGCTAACGCCTTGACAAAATTGAATTAAATAATTTATACAGGGCGTTCAAAATAAAATTCTAAAATTGAAAAACTTCAAACACGAATTACTTCGTTTTTTCAAATGGCACCTACTATTTTTTATTTTTTCAATCGATTCCTTTTTTTATCCTCTTTCGATCCATATGGATACTTCCTATTTTAAGTAATAATTCAAAATTATTCCAAAATTTTCAAATAAAATAGGAAGTATCCATATAGATCGAAAGAGGATAAAAAAGGAATCGATTGAAAAAATAAAAAATAGTAGGTGCCATTTGAAAAAACGAAGTAATTCGTGTTTGAAGTTTTTCAATTTTAGAATTTTATTTTGAACGCCCTGTATAAATTATTTAATTCAATTTTGTCAAGGCGTTAGCACTAATATTCAGCTATTACTAGTAAAAATTTCAACACTCTAAGTCGTATTTTGTGGAAGTTATGATTTTTTATAATTTGGGTTGCGGTAGCGATTTTTTTTCTATAAATTAAATTAACTCAGAAACCGATCGTCATAGGTGTACAAGTTGGTTATCAAACTTACCTTAGAATCACACGTTTTATTGGAATTCAGCGTAAAAAATATACCATTCCATTTAAAATAACAAAGTTGGTATCGACTTCCGGTATAACCGGATGTAAATCGAACTTGAAAATATTTTTAAAAGAAGCGGCATAAACAATAACCAAATGAGCCCAAGTTTCAGAATTGAATTCCTTCTACTAATTCATATACTTCTAATAGCCCATCAACTTGAAAAACCCTGTATAAATAAAAAGCAACTCACCGAATTAATTCAGGAGAACGTGAAGATAAATCCATAAAAATTTAATAATTATATCCACCACAGGATTAATTTAAACACACGAGAAATGCTTTTAAGTAATTTTATATTATTTAACTATTGTTAATGGAAACGTTTACTGATGACAAACACGACGACATTTTGTTAAACCACTGAAAACAACAACAACAACTGGTCTAACAGATAACTGACTGGAAGAGAGATACAAAAAGGTCACGAGACCTCTGATGTAAGTTCAGCCAAGCAGAACGATACATACGTACGCTTTCGTGTTGGACTATTTAAAAACAGAGATAGAGCAATACGTTTATAAGAGGATAATAAATCGAGACAGAAAAAAATACTGAACGTAAATTACAGAAGATTATAAATAAAAAAGCACTAGTTATAAAAATTAATTTCATTATAAAATAAAATTGTTATAATTTATATTTTTCTAGTTTATTATTTAATCCTCAGTATTAGGACTATTTAATAGCCTGGGAGGTCATGCCCTTTTGTGCATTCATTTATTAACTAATCTAGGTGTGGTTCAATTGTATAATTCTGACGAGTGATACCGCTAAAATAGCTGCTTAATTCACATTTGGTTGCACCGAGCTTTTCGTTAAAGTAACAATTTACAATTCAGAATTTCACGAAGCTTTTAGTCGGTAGGTATTATACTTTAGCGAAGGAAGTGAGACGAAAAGAGGTATCGTAAGACGAAGAAGGGGGTCGGTAGAATAAGGGAGGGAGCGTCGGGGCTCGAGACGAGGGCGAGATTCACGGAGACGCCTGGCGTCGCAACCGCAAGCACAACGGAATCTAATTAAAGTAGTGCCAGACTCTCGTGAGTAAGTCGCATTTTAATTAAGCCAAATTACTGCGTAATTGCGATGTTAATGTAGATATATAATTACTTGGAACCTTTGAAATCTGTTTTCGCCATCCAATACAGTCGAGGCGATTATAGAAGCACTTTACCCAAATTGCGTCAAACGGGCTGTAAACTACCAACGTATTTGCGGGCTGCTTAACACGGCTACCATAAGATATATCGATTTATTCTTTTTTATCAAGTAATTAAAGGTAGGTAGCCAATTCAATTTATTACGCATTCTTCACCCCTATTGTAAAATTCCTGTAGATACTCACTGATAGACTGTAGTTAAAAAAATCAAATTAGTTTGAAGTTGGTCTTGAGTAGAAAATTTGTTGTATTGAAATGACGTCTTTTATTCGTTGTAAATCCATTGGAAGCTTTAGGGTAGACGTTCGTTTGAAAAGGCAATTTGCTGTGACATTGTTCCAAAATGTGCTGTTTTAACGTGATCGTTTTTGTCAGGAAAAAAGAAAAAAACTGAAACAACGGCAACGACAAAGTTGGCCGTCACCGGCGTTCCCGCCTGATGGAGCCGAAGCCATAAAATTTTATTTGTTTTCTGGAACGGCATGTTACTTGTTTATGGATTTATTTATCTCTATATACACACGTATCCTTCAACGTTGGTCCGCCGCCACCGACGCCGATTCCTCCCCCTCCTCCTCCTCCTGTTCCTGGGATTTATGGCAGATTGGAGCAAGAACGGTCGATGTAAATATTTACGAACTGCGGTGCTAACAACCCCCAGCTGTCGGGAGGGTGCACCATTTACACTGCCTGCTCGCTGATACCGGCGGGAACGATGCCGATTCAGGCAGGCGCAACGAGGAAAAGGGAAAGCGGATTAGTCGAGCTTTGAAACGGACATTTTTCTTCCTTCCACCGGCAATCTTCCCGTTTCCAAAGTTATAGTCCTTTTGTAACTGCCAGACAGTTATTAAGAGCCCCAAATCTCAGTAACGTACAGGGTGTTACTACACCAATTATTCAGTATTTTATCTCAGTATTTTATGAGCCTTATGTGCAAGTCACCGTCTTAAATCAAGCATTTGAACAACGTGGGAGTGTCACTGCAGTTACGCGTTTGAGAAGATAGTGAGCGATTATTGCGAGTCTACGTCTTCGATCAGGAGTTTATGAAGATCGTAAGTAACGATGGCAAGTCTTCTCCTTCAATCAGATGTTTGTGAAGATTATGAGCATGAGGGCGAGTCATCGCCTTCGATCAGGCGTTTATAAAGATTGTGAGCAACGATGGCAAGTCACAGTCTTCAATCAATCTTTTGAGGAGATTGTGAGCAGAAATGGCAAGTTTTTGCCTTCGATTAGGCGTTTTTGAAAAGTCTGTAAGTTGCGTTGGTGAGTCATCGCCTTTGGTCAGGAGTTTATGAAGATCGTAAGCAACGATGGCAAGTCTTCTCCTTCAATCAGATGTTTGTGAAGATTATGAGCATGAGGGCGAGTCATCGCCTTCGATCAGGCGTTTATAAAGATTGTGAGCAACGATGGCAAGTCACAGTCTTCAATCAATCTTTTGAGGAGATTGTGAGCAGAAATGGCAAGTTTTTGCCTTCGATTAGGCGTTTTTGAAAAGTCTGTAAGTAGCGTTGGTGAGTCATCGCCTTTGGTCAGGAGTTTATGAAGATCGTAAGCAACGATGGCAAGTCTTCTCCTTCAATCAGATGTTTGAGAAGATTATGAGCATGAGGGCGAGTCATCGCCTTCGATCAGGCGTTTATAAAGATTGTGAGCAACGATGGCAAGTCACAGTCTTCAATCAATCTTTTGAGGAGATTGTGAGCAGAAATGGCAAGTTTTTGCCTTCGATTAGGCGTTTTTAAAAAGTCTGTAAGTAGCGTTGGTGAGTCATCGCCTTTGGTCAGGAGTTTATGAAGATCGTAAGCTACGATGGCAAGTCTTCTCCTTCAATCAGATGTTTGAGAAGATTATGAGCATGAGGGCGAGTTATCGCCTTCGATCAGGCGTTTATAAAGATTGTGAGCAACGATGGCAAGTCACAGTCTTCAATCAATCTTTTGAGGAGATTGTGAGCAGAAATGGCAAGTTTTTGCCTTCGATTAGGCGTTTTTGAAAAGTCTATAAGTAGCGTTGGTGAGTCATCGCCTTTGGTCAGGAGTTTATGAAGATCGTAAGCAACGATGGCAAGTCTTCTTCTTCAATCAGATGTTTGAGAAGATTATGAGCATGAGGGCGAGTCATCGCCTTCGATCAGGCGTTTATGAAGATTGTGAGCAGTGACGGCAAGTCACCGTCTTCAATCAATCTTTTGAGGAGATTGTGAGCAGAAATGGCAAGTTTTTGCCTTCGATTAGGCGTTTTTGAAAAATCTGTAAGTAGCGTTGGTGAGTCATCGCCTTTGATCAGGAGTTTATGAAGATCGTAAGCAACGATGGCAAGTCTTCTCCTTCAATCAGATGTTTGAGAAGATTATGAGCATGAGGGCGAGTCATCGCCTTCGATCAGGCGTTTATAAAGATTGTGAGCAGTGACGGCAAGTTACCGTCTTCAATCAGTCTTTTCAAAAGATTGTGAGCAGAAATGGCAAGTTTTTGCCTTCGATTAGGCGTTTTTGAAAAGTCTGTAAGTAGCGTTGGTGAGTCATCGCCTTTGGTCAGGAGTTTATGAAGATCGTAAGCAACGATGGCAAGTCTTCTTCTTCAATCAGATGTTTGAGAAGATTATGAGCATGAGGGCGAGTCATCGCCTTCGATCAGGCGTTTATGAAGATTGTGAGCAGTGACGGCAAGTCACCGTCTTCAATCAATCTTTTGAGGAGATTGTGAGCAGAAATGGCAAGTTTTTGCCTTCGATTAGGCGTTTTTGAAAAGTCTGTAAGTAGCGATGGTGAGTCATCGCCTTTGATCAAGAGTTTATGAAGATCGTGAGCAACGATGGCAAGTCTTCTTCTTCAATCAGATGTTTGAGAAGATTGTGAGCAGTGACGGCAAGTCATCGTCTTTAATCAGTCTTTTCAGAAGATTGTGAGCAGAAATGGCAAGTTTCGATTAGACGTTTGAGAAGTTTGTAAGCAGCGATGGTGAGTCATCGCCTTTGATCAGGAGTTTATGAAGATTGTGAGCAGCGATGGCAAGTCACCGTCTTCGATAAGGCGTTTTAGAAGATTATGAGACGAGATGGCGGTTTCCGTCTTCTATTAAGCATTTAAGCAATCATGACGAGTAATCGGCTTTTATCAGGCGTTAATAAAAATTGTGAGCAGGGTTGGCGAATTACCGCATTGAAACAAAGACTTTTGCTGGCATTGTAAACGTTTCAGTTTGTATTAAATTAATAATATTACTATAATATTTTAAATAAAATTTGTTTAATTCTATACAAATAATTATCATTAGCACCCTGTCACTGTCGAATCCAGCAACAAACTACTTACCAGCGATTATTGTTATTCGGAATAATAACAGTTTTAATTAATGTACATAGAGACTGCTGCGTTTTTGTTAAAATATTAATTAAACGATTTTCCAGCAAACATCACGTTTACAGTGTAAATAATTAATAATCAGCCAACAGGATAGACACGGATCGACAAAACACACGCTCAACATCATTAACTTAATTTAGTTACATACATACATTCCTATTCCTATAATAATAACAATAATAATATCCGTTCCATCAAAATGGTAAACTGATTCGTACACATCCACAATATTTCAGCCCTTCATCCCATCCCTTCATGGTTTAATTACGTTTAGGTATTCATCTACTATTGCGTAGCATGCGTTGTAAAAACTAATCAGGTTTGTTATATTGGCTCATTGCGAACAACAATAATAACGTACGGTGTATGTATGTACCTACCTCCTGCATTGGCGAGGGGATCAAGTGAGAGAATTGTACCAATTCGGAATCAGCAGGGCCGGTTGGTTAAACAGATTAAATGTTTATTATTCACCCCGACGACAGACGTGTGTCACGCATGTGTGTGTGTAGAACAGAAGCAGGGGATGATACGATAAACCAGGGAAACTGGCTGTATCCACTAGCAATATGATACACCAAATGAAATGATGAACCGTTATGAGGGTAGAGACAGAAACGCTAGCCGAAGTAAACTCTCCCTAAAATTGCACCTAGACATGGGCGTTTGCTAAAAACTTAGGCTTAAACTGGTCTTGATATTATATTAGGTATTGGCTTATACTTGAAGAAATTGATATTTTTTACATGACACTTGTACATTGGACTAAAATTGCGCCTGGAACTTGGGCTTTGTCTTCTTAATTTTCTCATAGCACTTGGGCAGTGTATTCTAGAATGTGTTTAGGTTTGACTTTGTCTTCTAGGTTGAACCTTACACTTAGGTTTTGTTACTTAATTGGGCTATGCATTCTAAATTTTTTCTTAACACTTGGGCAGCGTATTCTGGATTGTATCTAGGCTTTTCTTTTTCTTCTAGATTGCATCTTACACTTAGACTTTGTGCCTAAAACTTAGGCTTTATTTTCCAGATTGCACCTTCATCGTAGCCTTTGCTTCAGTAGCACTTTATTTTCCAGGTGGTATCTGTCTTAAGTTTTGCTTTCTGGATAACGCCTGCAAATTGGGCTTTATCGTAAGGATTGCGCCTTGTACTTAGGATTTGTGTTCATGACTGTATTTGCTTTTAGGCTTGGTTTTGTCGACTACCCTCAATACCTACCAAGACTTTTTTTCGAAATTGTCTTGAGATTTTCCTTCAGAAATACGTTCAGTACTTGGGCTTTATTGTTTAGATTTCTTCCTGTACTTAGGTTCATGGTCGTGCCTAAAATTCAGCCTTTGGTTTTCTTAGGCTTGTGTATCGATTTGTCTAGAACTTGAGACTTTGTCTGCTAAGCTTGATTTGAATTTAGACAATCAAATCTCTAAAAAAATTTTCCCGACTTTGGCTTTGTCTTTTAAAATTGTTCCTACATGTAGGTTTCTTGTTTTTAAACTTGTGTTTTAAAGTTTTCTAGGTTACGCTTTGTCTTAGGCATTGCCCTCAGGTTTATGCATAACACTTGATCTTTGTATTCTAGAATGCGCCTAAGACTTGGCCTTTTGTGCTTGAGATTGTGCCTGTAATCTTTTTTATTAAGCCCAGAATTTGGGCATTGCTTATACTTAAAGATGTCTCAATGATTAGGAACTTGTTCTTGAAATCGTGCCTGTAACTTAGGGTTCATCTTTTACATTCGGACTGTAAAATGGACCTGCTGTTAGAAATATGGAAAGCAGGGGTGGAATTTATCATTTTCTGCTTCTACCTTTCGATCAGCGCGAAAGCTTGTCGTGGGTCCTGAGGGAAATCGGGGAAGAACCAAACGCTTAATGGTGTAATTGAGAACGAGGGTGCGACTTCACGTGTATTCCACCACTTTATACACCGAACGCCGTTGCCACTGACGAAGTCTCTTTACTTGCGACGGAAAAGAACATTACGGGTTGTCACCCCGATGACGCCAATACGACGAGAGCGACGTGAGGGTCAATTTACGACAGGGGATGTGCGACAGAACGAGGGAAGGGGTCACGCCACATTGCCTGGGGAAATATTAAGTGAAGAAAATGAATTTAGCGGATTACTACCCCTTCTAGCGTTAAATTTGGATAATGCGTTTATGTGACCATTGTGTAGGGAAAAATTGACCGAAATTTAACTAAATATATGTACTATATATATATAGGAAGTATCATGATGGAGATATTACTTCGAGCATAAGGATCCTCCTCCTCATCCCCTTCCGTTTCCTATCCTCTTAAGTTCCCGCTCGCGCTACTGTCTTGACTAGCACTAGCAGAGCCAAGGGGGTCAATTTGACGAAACCGAGGAGGTTGCCCGTGGGATCCTTTGAATTTTCAAGGAGATTGCTTCACGCCAAGCACGAAATGCAATAACGGGCACATCATACACTCGAAATTGAGATGCCTTGATGGCATTTCCTTAAAGCATACACACGTACCAAGTTCCACCTTACAACTAACTGCTTCGTATTCCCGCCACTAAATCGAAAATGATTTACCAGTAAATTGCTCATATTTCATTGCAAAAAGACAGACAACCCTAACGTTAATCAAGAGATATATAAAAGTGGAACAGGAAATCTAAATATTATACAAAGAACGATTCGCTCTTCCTTATCTTTTGCTTCTTCGACGGTTGAATTATTTATTTAAATCTGGAGAAAAGAGAAAACATCGCATTACTCTCAGGTTTCCAGTCGTTCCCCGACTCCACTCGGAAATTTAAATCAAAAGCGAAGCCTTCTCAAAAAGCCTCTTTGAAAAAGTTAAAAGCCTACTTTGTTCCAGATGCTATTCTACTTTTATAACAGTAACAGAGGGGCTATCCAGCCAACCGTTAAGCGTGTAATGTCAGGCGAATTTGTCGAGCAATGTTCAAAGCGAAACACGTTTTTTCTTTTTAATAATAAAATAGAAAACTGTTTTTGTACAGGGCTTTTTCACGAGTTAGATTTTATTGTTGTTTCATTCTTTACAAAATTTAATTTTAATTTATTAAACAGTTACTTAGTTAATTTTTGGTCGTGGAAAAAATATAAAATAAGACAATCATTTTTTCTCTTTTAAACGTTGCCAAGCAGTTCGTTGATTCCTTTTTTTTTTTCGAGGACAAAGGATTCGACGTAGTTTCCCAATATTAGCTATCAAAACGTCTGTGACAACGCAAACAAACCGCAACGCATAAAAGAAAAAGTTTCATCTCGAGAACCGACTCTCTCTCGCACCCCATTTATTTGGACAGTGATTTGTCACCCCTCATCCGTTGGGGGATCGCTGCGCTGCCTCGCCCCATTCATCCCCGATCCCTATCGTCGCCGTCAGGAGACGACCCTGGAGGGCTTCACGATTGACATCACGTCTAAAGGTCATAAACGTTTTATACAGTTTTAATGATATTTCTTCCAAACACACAGCAACTTACAGAATAGAATATTGGAACACAAAATAAACAGGGGCGCAACATGAATCTTGAATCTTTAACAACCCACAATTTATTAAATACTTACATTTACAAAAATTTTAATCTGAAAAATATAACGTTACAGAATTATAAAGAGCGCGGATCGTTCGTATAGAAGTTTTAAGTATTTCTGAAATAAAGTCCTTCAGATTTTCCCACCACCTTACATCATGAAATTTCTTTAAAGGCGTGTCGAAACTTGTTATAATTGAGTGCGATTAAAGGGCGAGTTTGTATGCAACCGACCCCAGCCCATTATACCCAGCCGACCGCGATAATAAAACGCTCGTTTGATTTATTACGCCGCTAATGTCTTTTTTCGCGATACAACCGTAACATAATTATTACATACGTGCCGCGTGTTTGTTTGTGTGCGTGTACACGAGTACTTATGTTGCATGTAATGGAATTACGAACATGGGCGTGGATGTTGTTTGAGGCCGTTGCAAATCACCCGAAAGTGAACTGGTCACGAATCAATTACTCACGTGATTGATTAAGACTCCGCCAGCTCTCCCAGGGGATAAGTGGCTAAATTGAACTCAATTACAATTGCCGCCGCAACTTTAAAGAAAAAATAATTAAAATACTTCCTCTAGGTTGAGTTTTACTGTCTCTAAAGTGCGATGACGAGCCGCCACTGGAAGCGAAATGGGTCGCGCTATGGTGTGTACGAGCCCTTAAATCGTTTGAGGAATGTCGCCGTGACGAAAATCAGTTCGACATCAATCAGTTGAAGACCAATAAGGGGAGCAATAAAATCGAATTGAATAAAGGCTGCATGAGATGGTATATTGGGGTACTTACGTGTCGTTCTTCTGCTACACGACAACGGCACCATGGCAACCGCAAACAAGCGAAGATCAGATGACGACAGGAGCAGGAGCAAGAGCAGGAGCAGGAGCAGCAGAACAAAGACGACGACAGCGACAGCGACAGGATTCAAGGAGGACGACGTTGAATAGACGCGCATCGGCAACGACAACAAACACGAACATGGAACAAACAACAAATCTCGTTAAATCAAATAGCTCCTGTACATTACACCCGGTAAACGGCCGGGCTGATTGCGAAAAGGGTGCAAACATAACCGTTTCACACTGTTTTATCCGACCCACTTGCCATGCCCTACTACTACTCTATTAATTACCTACTTTACTTTACAGGATGCGTTCAAAAAGTCAAAATAATATTACTTAACAAAATTAAAATATTCTTAGATGTTTTGTCAATGTCTGCAACGCTTCGTCAATTAATTGTATCTTTTATATTCAAAGATACATGAAGTAAGTTTTATCATTCAATAAAGATGAGGAAAGTAAATGCTCGTTGAATGATCTAAGAATCGTATTTTTCAGAAGAAAAAGGTAAATATATAAAGGTATATATTTATATATATATGAATAGAGGGGTGGTTGTGTCATTCAAATATCATTTTGTTACAAATAGTTTCGCGAAACGATCTTCAAGAATTCATGTCGCCGCGAGGAGAGCGCGGACTTGGGAGAGAAAATATGCTTGCGGTTGTCATGCCAACTGAATATCATAGGGCGCGTCCGATTCCACCCCGATGCATCCGTTTTCAAAGAATAATCATGAGATGCACGGCTGTTCTGTTGCCATTGACGACTATGTACCTAAGCGTCTTTGTACCTACAGGTTGTCACGAAATCAAAAAGGATCATCCACTAACTTCGGAAAATTCTTAACATCAATCCATTAATTTTTTACAAAATTGCTTAAACGAGCAGTCTTGCGTAGTTTGACAGGATTACCTTTCGTCCTTACAGAAATATATAAATAATCGCAGGCTTCGAAGTGATCGCCACTAAAAGATACGTACCTATATCAAGCTAGCACAACAAAATTATTTTTCCGATTTCTGACTTGCACTATAATTTGTCGCTAATTTGTTACCAAATCCAAAAATTTGTCGCTCGTGCCGTTTAGCCATAATCAGCTGGTATGCTACACATAGCGTATCTCGAAAAGGAAATGTTGTAGGATATTACTGTAAAGACCATAATTTGTCGCTGTCCAATTGGTAAGCATAAAAACTGCTGGAAAGGCAACAAACTCTCAAAAGGTAACGTGTTGCCTAACTTGAGGGAAACAGGGATAAGCTAACTTAAAAAAATTTGGTAAATAAATCCGATCTCTTAAAACAAATGTTACAAAGAACTCCTTGATTAATTGTTTGATGATTTTCCAGCAGTCTTTCGCTTATCAGCTGGAGATAAGTCTAGCGACAAATTCGTTGAATGTGTCATCGTACAGCGACAAATTATGGTTTTTACAGTAATATCCTACAACATTTCCTTTTCTAGATACGCTATGTGTAGTTGATATCAAGCTAACATACCAGCTGATTATGGACAAATTTATGGATTTGGTAACAAATTAGCGACAAATTATAGTGCAAGTCAGAAATCGGCAAAATAATTTTGTCGTGCTAGCTTGATATACGTCTGAAAGATGAAGACATCACATCAACAGATGACGTGCACTGCTGTGTCTTTGGTAATTTATTAATCTCGCTATTTTGAGTTTCAAAGAATTTATTTGAATTGTCTGTCTGTATTATTAGAATGTCGTTTGTGAATATCTGTACTTTCTAGAGATATCTGAGTAGTCATATAGAGCTATATGTATGTGTGTGTGTAGATGGCGCTTATATCCTTTCAACGCAACCACTCAACCGTATACTTTTCCTTTATGTCGTCTTATCGTCATCGTGTGCGATTTGAATGTGACCTGTCACTTATGCACCCTTGCATCTGAAGTAGTCTGTTCATCGGTTCGTTCTCTTTCCCAATCGAGTTCCCTGTTTGCTTTCCTCTACCTCTCGACCCACTCAACCCAAGCAAGCCCACCACCACCACCCCCGTCCGTCCACATCCTTTTACCACCCGTCCACCTATATTTCGCCACTCAAACCTTCAACTCACTCTTTTCGACCCCATTTAGTTCGAGTATTCCATCAAGTGTCTAATTAGATTTATTGGCGCTCTAACTCCCCCGGTAATATTTCTCGATTTACCGGCTGCCTACACTCGAGAGAATTCGACATTAACAAATCCTTAATGCAATCTCTGTCTTTCTCGCTCCTTTTCCGCCTCCAGAAAGCGCTCGCCTATAAAATTTATGCGAAAGATAAAACGGTCGTGAAACAAAGCAAAAAAATTACGTCAAGTTTATAATTAAAAGCTATTGCTACCGGCTACCAATCGTGGACACTTAACTTCGCACGTTATATAATTTCGATGCACTTAAATTGTCTGACGAATAAATAAACGAGTTAATAAAGAAACTCATTGAAGAAACTTTAATTACCTATGTAAAGTAATTATTTTTATGGTTAAAAAAAGTGTAGAAATTATTATCTCGTTATAATATCGAATCAAGACGTCAAGTTGCAGTTTTTGTGATTTTAATGATCTTTAAAATACAAACATATTCTACAAAAAGTATTTTAATCTTTTGGCAACCTTCGGAGTAAGTATTTGTTCGGAAGCATCTGTTGATTCAGAGAACAATTTGGAACGTATACATTTCCAGTTGCAAAACGAACCGAAAATCCTTTACCCCTAATATTTTAAATCCTCTTAAAACGTCGAAACTTCTGGGTGGGTTATTATTGTGCGGTAATCGGATATAGTAGTCGTCGGTGGTGGCGATGGCGACAACAGTCAGTGACGGAAATGCGCGCCAGAGAGCTGGCACTGGCTTCATTTTTGTTGTACATCCAAAAAGATATTTCTGGCAACCGGAAAGACCTAGCTGGAGATTTATTTTACGCTTTAATACCCACCACTTGGTCAGGGGCTTCCATACAAGTAGATTCTCTGTGAATTCCGACTCAGTCCTTTAACAATTTGATACTGTTGAAATGTTTTCGACATGAAGAAGGGTAAAAATGTACAGAAGAAGTGGATGTTATGTCTATTGTGGCTCTTAAGGTTTACTGCTGACTTTAAAGTGTCGGTTTCTGCTTCTGATACATCTCTAACTATTCCTTTATGGCTCAAAAGAAGTCTTTTAGTCTTAGCATATTATCATGTCTATTCCTTATTGACTTCCGCAGCAACATCCTTGTAGTGCGTAGGGGAACGTGCATCAGTTCAGTAAGTATAAGATGAAGTTTCCCTAGCAGATTATCGTGACGTTTGAATGTAGACCGAATTGCAAGGGTAGGAGATTAATTTTTGCGACGAACAAAGAAAAAGAAATATGACGCGAGGGAAGTTTTCCAGTGGTGGTGGTGGTGGTTTTAGAAGTTGTCGGGTTGCTGGTGCGAGATGTTTGTTCCGGTTTCGCCCCACGATCTCCTTTTCTGCGACGTTGTGGTCCGATGAATGACAGCGAAAAACCGTCTCTAAGCTGCCAACAACGATTTAAAAGGCTCGTAGACACCGCAACCCGATCGTTACTCCCGACAAGAAAAAGAAGAACACTGACACAGTCAACGTTTCGACGATGACACCACTCGAGTTTATCCCCTCGAAAGCCCTTTGTCAGTTACAAAAGAGGACGAAATAAAGTTTACCTTTATTAACCTAACGCCTGGACTCAAAACTATGTACACTAAACGTAAAAGATATCTAATAAATTGGATTTTTTTTAAAATACTGAAAAGTTTTTCAGAAAGTCATCAATGAAGGGAATAATTCGTAAACCGCTGATCCCTTGACAATTCCGAAAGGCCCAACGCAATCAAAACTTTAGTCACAATTTGGTCGTTTGAAATCAGTGGCTTTCCGTTTCGTTTCATTTTTTATAAAAGAAACTCAATTCGATATGATTAGCTCCCCATTTCGTTCATCTCCCGAAGAAACCTCAGCAAAGAAATACTTTTCAATCGGATATTTCATTTTCGACACTTGGCGGTTATCTAAAATGAAGCATCTAAATTAAAATTTCGTGGGGTAAGTGTTCCTTCCCTGACGACGATAATTAAAGAAATAGGGTATAACAAAAAAAATACGTAAATAAAACAAGCACTTATCGATTATGCTGTAGTCAAAAATAACAAAAACGGTTCTAAGGTAAAAGAAATAATGGAGTTTCCAAGAACCATTCAACTCTACACAATTAATTAGAATCTTTTTCCGAGAACAAACGACTCAACTTGGCACAATATTTCCACGATTCGATTTCCAGATCGTTCACAACAACAAGAAGTCTGAGGGTGTAATTGTAAATTGTAGCACGTTTTTCGTAGAGCACCCTCTTTATTATTTCCACCCTTGTTTCTCAATAATAGCGGATTACGTTCTCGACAAAATTCCGTAAGGATAAATTGAACATTAACACAACCACACAGGGACGTACGAACAAGAAAAAAACAAGTATTTTGAAACAACAACCAATTAAAACAAAAATATATAAAATCATAGAGGTTGTATGAATAAACCAGTGGCGGTCCCTAATATCTTGTTTGACCTCATGAGCAGTGTAGCAACGCTGCACTTTTGCTCACCCTGGAAATGAATGTATGACGTTACTCTACTAATTGCCATTAATAACTGTTTGCTTCTATCCCAGGGTGGGACGTTGTGGGAGTTTTTTTTAAAAGTCAATATTTCAACCCTCGCTTTCCTACCTGTCATCGCTCCGATTGTAGCGTATGAATCCGTGAATCGTTCTCGGAAAGTCATTAATGACAGCTCGCGAATTCGAGGCGCGCGAAAGAGCGAACGAGATCAAAGCGATCGCTTCGTAGCCGTCCAATTTTTCCCTCCTTGCGCAAATCTGATACAAACGGCAGTCATTAAAACTGGGTTGCGCATCAAAAAGCCTTCTCTCCTTCCTCCCTTTCAGCAGCGACGAAAAACGAGACGAGTGCATAATAACGCGAGTGAGTCCCTTTTCATTTCCCGAACCCCCATATCTGTATTTTCTCCCCGCTTCCAGCCAGTCAGCTCCGGCTCCTCCACCCACCCCTTTTGCCTCTTCTCACGCCGTCTTTCTCTCGCGTGGCATAATAACAAGTACACGGGTATATCGAACAGGCTTTGTCACCTGGAACATGAAAGGGCCTGGCACTTATCCACGTCATTAAAAACTTCTGCGTACGTGACGGTGTGAAAAATGTAACGCCCCGCTGAAAAGATAAAGTGGTTGAAACCGGGGGAGGGAGGACGTGGAGCGCCGCAGGTTACGAGGGGGTGAGTGGATGGATACGAATTTCGAGTACCTACATGTCTCCTTATCCTACACAACCCGACACCATTTATTACACTGCACCGACTACTAAATGCTGATGCTAATCAGGAAAACTTCAACATATTTAATTAAACGAAATTGAAACATCTTTCATCTAATTACTGCAGGTGTTTCCCAAAAAAGCCACTGGTTTAGGTATCTATGGCTGATAGAGTAAGTCACTCGGTTTCTGAATTTGAATATGCCTTTGAAACAACATACTTATATCAAGCTAGCACGACGAAGCTATTTTTCCGACTTCTGACTTGCACTATAATTTGTCGCTAATTTGTTACCAAATCTAAAAATTTGTCGCTCGTGCCGTTTTGGTATGTTACCTTGATATAAAGCTAGCACTACACATAGCGTATCTCAAAAAGGAAATGTCGTAGGATATTACTGTAAACACTATAATTTGTCGCTGTAGGATGACACATTCAAAGAATTTGTCGCTCGTCTTATCTCCAACTGATAAGCGAAAAACTGCTGGAAAGCCATCAAACTATCGAAAGGTAACGTGTTGGGGGAAACAGGGAAAACCTAATTTAAAAAATTTGGTAAACAAATCCGATCTCTTAAAACAAATGTAACAAAGAATTCCTTGATTAATTGTTTGATGGTTTTCCAGCAGTTTTTCGCTTATCAGTTGGAGATAAGACTAGCGACAAATTCTTTGAATGTGTCATCTTACAGCTACAAATTATAGTGTTTACAGTAATATCCTACGACATTTCCTTTTCGAGATACGCTATGTGCAAGGTAACGTACCAAAACGGCACGAGCGACAAATTTTTGGATTTGGTAACAAATTAGCGACAAATTATAGTGCGTCAGAAATCGGAAAAACAAATTTGTCGTGCTAGCTTGGTATACGTTTTGAAACACACTGGATGTACACACGATATAATACAGGATTGATATAAAAAAAATATTTAGTTGTTAAAGAAGTCTTTTACTATGCACCTACTCACCAGGGTTAATTAACTAACGCCCCTAATCGCGGCTTTAATCTAAACGTCGGTAATTTTGGAGGCCCCCATTTCTTTTTCGTCTTTCTACCGGAAACAATTTGTGATGACCGCACTTAATTCGAAAACACCCCCTGCGCTTTAACAGCGAGCGGTTTTTACCCCAATTACTAACAATAAGAACGCGTTATAACTCCAACCCCCTAAATATTTGCTGTAGATATAGGTATGTTTGCACCCGTAAAAATTATTATCTTTTGATCGACTTACCGCTGTTGGATTTGACGTCATCGGACCGATGCAGTTCGGGTTTGGCAGCCAACATAGATAGGGGATGTTGTCCAGGTCCTCCCAACGCTCCCGACAACCCCAACAAGCTTGCAGCGGTGCTGGGCGGACCACCCGCAAGACTCGGATGGGGCATCATTGGAATAGGGGGTGCTGCGTGGGTTGGAAGCTGCTGGGCGTGCATTTGTTGTAAAAGACGAGGAAGGTCTGGCCTTTGTTGCTGAAAAAAATAAAATAAAATATAAATTGTTGTCAAAGAATTAATGGTCTGGTTGTTTAACCCTTGTCCGATGTAAGAGGTCTTGGAGTTTAATTAAGAGTGCAATTAGCATTAATGGGATATTTGCGAAATTAGCAGCTGATTTTGTGCGAGCAGGTGTGGATTAGTGTTAATATACGTTCACGTTCGTTCTTTTTCTATCGTGTTATCGAGGAATCTTTTCGTTGTTTTTGTGTCGGATGAACGACGGCACCAGTGGCAGCAGGTGCTTGAACGTTTAATGTTTATTAGCCTCTCACTTTAAAATGGACGTATGGTAGGTAATCTGAATTTTCTCAATAATTGCAGGCAATAAATCTTACAAAACCGGGAACCCATCCGTGTCGAACGACGAAAGTTGTAAAAGACGGACGAAGGTATGGAATTGGAGTTAAAAGGTGTTATGCCAAATAATTACTTTAAGAAGCAGGTGCTTTTTATATAATGTGTAACAAATGGATAATATAATCGATGTCTACAAATGGTTACCAATTATTACTGATTATAAATACATAATTGAAAGCCTATGAGGTGCATAAAATACGTCAGGACCTTCAAACTTGGTTAAGAGGAATTATTTTTAATACCATGGTAACAGTAACAGTTTTTTAATTAAATTTAAGCTGAATTAATTAAATTGAGCTATCATTATTTTTTTAATAATTAATTGAAAGACTGCGAGGTTCATCAAATGCACGAGGACCTCCAAGTTTGGATAAATGGAAAATCTTACGTGGTAAAATTAAAGAAAAGTATTTTAGTCGCAGAATACAATAAATAAATAAAGTAATTAATTAAATATTAAAATAATGTAATAAATAATGATTATGTGTTTTAAAACGTTATTTTGCATTTTTTAAGGATGGGTCATTTTTAAGGTTTCAAATTTGGACAAAAGGGTGATAGTGAAATTTCAGAAAAAATAACATAAAATCGGTAATAATAAAATTAGCAGTATGTAAATGTAATCATGACTTTCCAATAATGTTGGAATCAAAATTGAGAACTAAAAACGTTTCCGCAATCGTTTTACAAATTCTGTTTTATTTTATGATTAACCGGTAGGCGTAACGCGAGCGTTTTATTAAATTTTCGAGCAATAAAAAGGTACTCGAATTCCAGTTTTAGTACCCCGTAAATGTTTGTTTTACCTTCTCTTTTTTCACCAACGGCTTTCATTAAACACATTAAAATTCACATCACACACATAACAGGCTGTAAAATAAAGCGGAGCCGCGGTTGCGAGCGCTGCGTCACTTCCTGCGGTTAAATTCGATCCTCGAGTGAAAATAAATCATACATTAACTTAATTTTTCATGCTTCCTGTCTAAATGATGTCAACATCAAGCTATCATCATCGTTTTAGCTTTTAGGACACATTGCAGCCCGTGGCTCACCTTTTTAAACCATATCATAAGTGATCCGCGATTCCGGCATACCATAAAAAAATTGCTTTTCTCTTCCGTATTTAATTGATGCTTTAAATTTTTACTCCACGTAATATGTGAAATGATCGACAGCCTTAGGAAACTCTTTTATTACCTACCAAATAAGACCATAGGGTTAAAAATAAAACACAACGTCCTGAAAGCACCTGTACATGGGAATACTTGTACCCATATTCGAATATCCTTTAATCATCGACTTAATAATAAGGACACCGGTGGTTGGTGGTGGTTGAGAGAGACTGCAGAGCAACGGAGGTTAGTTGATTTTACATTCATAATTGAAACATTAAACTTCTGCAGCCATTAAAACGGTTGGTAAATAAGAAACCAGCTTCGGCAAATTGCGCCTATTATTAACGCTCTCGGTTCAAACGGAGAGGTTTCTATTACCACCAAGTTTTAATTTAACAACCCTCCGGAGAATGAAAAATGTAATTACGGAGGCGAAATCGCAAGCTGCGGAATTCTAATGGGAAGGAAAGGGTCTTCTCACACTCCCTGCCGTCTGTTTCATCCCCTTCTATCGTTCCTCGCGCTCTCTTTCATCCCCTTCGACGGTACGTAATCGTCGGCAGGAATCAATTTACAAACTCCTTCTTCCGTCTTATTCCACGTCCGTCGTGGCGGTAGCCAAGAATATTTCCAATAACCGACCAACCCCCATCGCACAGTGCCACACCTATCAACAAAACATTCTCACCTTTATCACTTTGAGAGACTTGAAAATTTAGTGTCTTTTGAGACTTAAAAACTTGGTAATTTCTGACTCTAACAGAACATGAAGATTTTATCACTAATAGGGTTAAAAAATTGAAAATTTTGATTTTTGTAGAACCTCAAGTTTCGCCTCTACGAGGATTTACAAAAGTATACGAAATTGACCGCATATTAAAGAAAACATTTTGTTCTAATTTTTGTCTTTTTGGGAACTTTTTGGTTGTTGAACCACAGTGTGTTTCGGGTAAGGATTCGATAAGACGAGAGGGTCGTGTTTGCGAGGGAAAATCGCACAAAATTTGCTTGGTCGTTTGGACTGATAAAAATGTCAGGATCGAGAGTGAGTCCCGCGGGATCTTATCCGGAAGAGAGTGTGGTGCGCGTTCCCATAATACCGAACAAAAAGAGCAAAGACCGCCAGGGCCATAACTTTAAGTGCAACAGCGTCAAGCTGAATGAGTACAAGAGGGCGAAAAGTACCCGGCTACATGTGTTTTATTGATATTTGAAAGTTGACCGAGCAGTTCGGCAAATTGATGTAATAAAATTTGTAAACGGATAATGTAATGGCACCCATAAAAAGTCCGATACAAGACAAATTTTAAAACAGCACGAAATGTGTACGAAAACAATAAACAGGGCGGTAAACGGTAAATTAATTTCATAAGTGGGTGAGTTCAAAATAGAACTTCAAAGTATTTCAAGGTTCAAACTCCTTTGGAACTCTTGTTTGTTAAAGATTAAATATTTTTTTAATACCTACAGTCCATAAATATTAAGAATTTATGTAACGTTTCTGGTTCACTCTGTATATATCGCTCTCAATTTTTTGGTGTATTTCCATTTGGCAAAGTTCCTCCCTTGCACGGTTTAATAATCGCAAATTAAATTCTTCGATTCGCTTGCTCGTTCGGCCCTTTTGTACCTTTTGAAAAATCGGCACCGAACGAAAATCAGTTCAACAGAGCGCTGCACGGCGGCCGTCTTTAAATTAAAAAGTCTCAATTTCAACCCCAACACAGAGTGAGCGAGAGCAAGAGAGAGAACGCGGGACTGATATGCGCTCACCCGTACGAAAATGGAGCGATTTTTTTATGTGCAGAGCGAGTTGAGTTGAGTTGGTACCGCTGTGCTCGGCGCTTTTTAATTTAAAAAGTTCGCCATAGTCGCAGCGGCGTGTCACTCGCATTGAATACTAATTGGATTATTATGTCCTCCTGCGCGTATGCTGCCCCTTTTCGTCGCTACGCCCCCGTCATCGTGTACTCTTCGCCCCCTCGCGTCCCTTTACATCGGATGCTGGATGCTGGACCGCTCACTATCGCGCCGGGGCTTTTTTATAACAGCATCATCTGGCAACTGGTTTTGCAACTCTCATAATGCAGCCAACAACTGTAAAAGCGGCAGGAGGCGGCTTTTTTGCACCCCGACGCCCGTCGTCGACGCCACCACCGCCATCCCGTCCGCCAGCATCCGCGATCCTCGCATACAAAACAAAACGCGATAGAGATGCACGCAAACCCAAAAAAATCACACCAATCATTTCCTTCCAGATCAATACAAAATAATACTTTTTAATAATTTCTACTGATTTGTTCTATTTCACCAATGCTACAATAAATTAGACCCCATAAGGGTTTTGATTCCTCAAAGTACTAAACCACCCCATTTGACGTCCATCTCTACAAAATTCGTTTGGCGATGACTGGATGCAAATTGTGAATAAATGTGCTGGCTATTTATTGATTGGCAGCGATTGCTTAATTTCCTGATTTTACATATTTCCCATTGTTGCGTAAAAGGGGTTGTTAACAATTTACATTTATCACGGGACAGGACGCGATTTTATCGAAAAGCTCGATACAAAAATTAGCTTCTCCATAACAATTTTCAAACAAAACTGTTTGCAGATTGTAGTGACATTTCTCTCATCAAAAAAATCTCATGATAGTTCTTTGTCAAGTCAGTTACTTATGGAATGAATAGCAGAGGTCCTAAAATTGTACCTTGCGGTACACTTTTCTTTGGTTGTATTTCATTGGCATGGACGAGGAGCGTAGTTTACGAAGTAGTCGACGGTGGATTCTTTGACGCGACCGCATTGTTGATGTAGATTTAATGTCGGTCAGATGTAATGAACGAATGCTGTCACGTAAAGCGGGGAAAAGTCTGTTTTACGGCGCATTGTATACGTATATGCGAATGCAAATTCCGTACGTAGAAGGCCTCCCGTGCATAAAGTCAAAGGTATACATATATATGTTACATTTAAGTAAGTATAAGGACGTAGGCAGTTTGGTAGTAGCAGTCAGGCACGCGAAACAATAATAATAAAGTAAACTCACCCCGATTATGGCGTTCAGCTCTGTCATGGTGACTTGTTTCGCACGCTCGACGGCTGTCGCTACCTGCTGCTGGTGCTCCTGCGACAGAAAAGGCAGGATCTGTGCTATTATGGCATTCAGTCTCTTCGCTATCTCAGTCTGAAACAAAGAATTTACATTCGTTAAAGGACGGTAGGTACGTACATTTCGCGTCAATTAAAAAGGACAACAACCGGAGTACGAAATTACATTATTGAAGATATCTGCTCGTTTATTCAGGCTAATTTTCCCTAAATTGGCATCAATATTTGAATAAAGATTAGGGTTACTGACTGGCCTTAAAAGGGGCAAAAATACCATCTGAATGCCCTAAATAAGACTCTTTTTCGTATCATTTTCAGGACAAAATTGTCATTAACTAAATGTCCAATGTCCTCCACCACTATCGTGGATATCATCCCCATATCGTTTGTTTGTACGAGACGACGACGAGGACGACAGTGCGGAAAGGGCGCGTGAACATGAGCGCGAAACGGGTCAACATGTTTGCGGCCGGGTCGCGGTAGGCCGCGGCACAGCAGTGACGTAACGACCGCAACGCTGCTCGATATCGGCCTATTAAAATCACGATGGCGGGGGTGCGGTTGTATCAGGGTTGCGGTCGGCGACAACACAACTAACCGACGGACGGACAGATGAACAGATGGGGTGGGAATGGTGTGTGTGTGCGGAGGTTGGGGCAGTACCGACAAACACACATACACGTATTGAACACGAGGTTGTTAATTGGCGCTTATTAATGTGCACATTGATTGCAATTGGAAATCAAGTGCATTAGTTATAATTAGACCAGAGCACACAGCAGCGGCCACACCGACCGACGCCGACGTCGCGACGTCCATACATCATGCGATACAAATTGTTAACCGCACAATGACGATGATGATACCGCCGCCACACATCGACAACTATCGCCTATGTCGAATATTTGACTTATTAGTCGACGCAGTGATGTGATAATGCTGTAGTTGTAACGATGTGGTCGCCGTTTGATGAACACCTCATGCAGATACCATTTTTTTCATAATATACTGAAGAGAATATGTATTCACAAAGTATGTATTCTCTTTGAAAATCCTTCGCCCACTCAACCCCAGAAGATTTTAGAATTACAAGAAGAATCCGTTTGGATCAGCACATTGAGAATCCAAAAATGTCTTCCATAGTACAAAATATTCATCAAAAATCAATCACATTTGCTAATAAATTAACTGTAGTTCTTCCCATACTCATACAACAACCTCCCAATAGAAAACTTTCCTCCTAATTTCAGATATTCCTCAAGTATCCTTCATATTCAGAAAGACCCTAACCAATACTGAAATAAATGTTGAAACGTCTCTCCCGGAGAGTCCACAATCCAAAAGGAGCAAATAGGCGTTCCATAATCCACTTTCCTGAAACCCTACGTCTTCAGAACCTTCTTCCCCTTGTAATAATAACTGTTCAGAGATTTTGTTCTTTTTCAAACAGCCTACGATAGCGAATTCCAAAATCATGAGGACTATAACGTTCTTTAAACAGAATCGATTATTAGTTCGGTTAAATCCACAAGTTTTCCATCCAAAAAGCAAACACCACTTCCCAAACCACCGTCGCGTCGCGTCGTCTGTCGTCAGAGTTCCTACCACGATTTTCAAGATCCACAAAGAGGCGAATAGTAGAACTAAACAGTGGATAGTTACATATTATGTTTCTGCATGACAAGGTGCACTTTCATTACAGCTAATACCGTGAGCAAATAAAGAGCTCTTAGTTTGTTGGTACAGTATCTCAAATAATTTACTCAGCAGTTCCTTGTGTAGACTACTCGACGGATAGACGCCCCTTACGTTGTCTCTCGCTCTTCTATCTTTACTTGCAACATCCCCGATCACTGACGTTGACATATTACGTATGTATATATATACATATAGCTGTTGGTCCCTTCAGGGTGGCGGCTGTTGGTTAAATAGGTGGACGAAGGAGGCAGAAGCAAATACGAACATGGAGAGGGAGAGTAGTGTTTACAAACCGCGCATTGTCAATATTTGTCGATATGTGTATACAATGACGGCTATTATTAACGATCCCAACGTGAAACTTTGTAGTGTTCTGTTCTAGACCGGAAACTAACAACAGCAATGACCAGACCTTGCATTGACGCAAGCAAATTGATCAAAAATACATTACATCAAACTGCAATCGCCTTTGCATCATAAAATAGCTCCCTGTACTATTTTAGTATATTTTCTTTCTTGTTTTAAGCCTTCTGAAGATCAAGAATCATTTTGGGGTAAACCATATTGGTGCCCAAAGATCTTTTTTTGCCGCTTTTCGGGAACTATTTTGAAATTATTTCAAGAAGGTGACACCAGATATTAAGCAATAATAGCCTTTGGAAAATAACATATTCAACAGTATATAATATCCAACATAAAGAAAACTATTTGGAATTCCTCACGAACTATTTCTGAAAGGCTACAATAATTTTGTTTGGAAATTACTACGTTGCACTACAAATTCTGTCAAAATGTTGTGGAGTCTTGACAATCTCCTGAACACCACTTTTAATAAAGAATCTGATAGAGCAGAACGTAAAAGATACGATGCCAAAATATACCAGTAGCAAGAGTAAAGGGATCCAGCCAGAGCTTAGGGTGAAGATGAGATCTGATGTTATTATGTAAAGCAGCATCCGTGCATAATAGGAATGTCGACGATGCGACGGTGCAACAGCAAAAGACGTGGGGGGCGACGAGAAGCAGGGGGTTGTGAGTTTATTGACGGTGGCAACAAGAAAATTGCCCGTTCCGCCCCAGCAAGAGCGAAGTTTACTAATGTAAGTAAATAAGCAAGCTTATTGGCGCCAAAAAAACCGGTTGCGAGCACTACCGTTTCCCTTCACACATACACACTCGCACACATACACAGAGGCAGAAGCACTGGTAAGCAACCCCCATTGCATGATAATTAGACAGGCAATTAGAGGCAGCGACGACAGCATCGTCGGCGGATGAGGAGACGACGCTCGCTTACGACCCACGTCGTCGACAACGACGCCAGCACCAAGAGTTGTACGACGGGGCGCGAGTTTAGGTAGTTGTAATGAAAACCTTAATTAGGGCTCCCTTCTCATTAAGTTACACCCTATTTAAACAATATTACGTGATCTGCAAACACCGAATTAACTTTTTTTGCCGGCGAGAGCAGCGACAGGGGTTTGTATGCAAATTAACCCGATCCATTAACGTTTAAGGGGGACTACTACGAGCGGCCGGCTACAAGGTTCAACTCTACCAATTTTAGTGTATTTTTCGTTTTTGCACTCAGCTATTTCGGCACTACTGCATTCGATATGAACTCATTAAAAGGGGAACAATTCAATCAGAACCATCAGGGGTGGGTGCACAGTTAAAGGTCTAAGTAGCCACCACGTTTGGCATTGCTCTCAAAATCAAGATCAAGATTCAGGCATGTTCTCAAGACTAAAGTTCAGGTATCTGTGCTCTCAAGAACAAGACCAGGCCACAGCCATGCTCTCAAAACCAAGGCATAGGCATCTGTGCCCACAAAGCCAAGACTAAGGCTTAGCTATGCTCTCAAGACCACAGATTAGACATCTGTGCTCTCATGACCAAGACCGAGTCTTAGCCATGTTCTCAAGATAAAGCCCAAGGCTTAGGCATGCCCTCAAGACCAAGGCATAGACATTTGTGCTCACAAAACCTAAGCTAAGGCTTAGTATGCTCTCAAGATCAATCCCAAGACTTAGACATGCTCTCAAGTCCAAGGCATAGACATCTGTGCTCGCATAGCCAAACCTATGGCTTAGTATGTTCTCAAGATTAAGTCTAAGACTTAGCCATGTCCTGAAGACTACGATGCAGCCATTTCTTCTTTCAAGCCCAAGATTAAGGCTTAGCCATGCTCTCAAGAGCAAGACTAGGCTATAACTATGCTTCTCAAGACCACAGCTTAGACATCTGTGCTCTCATGACCAAGACCGAGTCTTAGCCATGTTCTCAAGATAAAACCCAAGGCTTAGGCATGCCCTCAAGACCAAGGCATAGACATTTGTGCTCACAAAACCAAACCTAAGGCTTACTATGCTCTCAAGATCAAATGCAAGACTTAGCCATGTTCTGAAGACTATGATGTAGCCGTTTCTTCTTTCAAGACCAAGACTAAGACTTAGCCATGATCTCAAGAGCGAGACTAGGCTGTAACTATATTCTCAAGACCACAGATTAGACATCTGTGTTCTAATGACCAAGACTGAGTCTTAGCCGTGCTCTCAAGATCAAGACTCAGACATGCTTTTGAGACAAAATGCTTACACATCTATGATTAAACACTTAGCCACCTATGCTCTCATTATTGAGGCTAAAGCTTATCAACGTTCTCAACATTTATCCATGGTTTTAAGATCTAGATTAAAGTTTAGCCATGCTCTCAAGATGATTGCCAAGACTTAGGCATGTGTTCAAGATTAACACTTACCCATCTGTGCTCCTAAGATTACAACTAAAGCTTGGCTGCATCCTCCAGTTCAAGATTGACACTTAGGCCCTTTGTGCTCTCAAGTCGTAGCCGTGATCTTGAAATAAAGGCCAAGACTTAGCCATGCTCTCAAGATCAAAGCTTAACCGTCTAGTGCTTTCAAGATCAAGACCAAGACTAAATGAACAAGGCCAAAACCAACAGCCAGAACTATTACTATCTACTACAAAATAAGCAAATCACAGTAAAGTTCCTGAAACTACCCTATTACAATACCTACACTAAATTGTTTATTTATTATCAAATCAATGCTACAACTTCAATCTAAAGGGTTGGATAATCGTTCAAAATGGACTACCCGCTTTACAGTAATGGATACCGTATGAATTCTTGTTACGTGACCCTAAAACAGAGGATGAACCTTTTTCTCAATCCAGCCAGCGAGAGAATCAGCGACAGGGGTTTGTACGTTATGCAAATTAACTGCCACCATTAGCAGCCGGTTTTACGTCTAAGTTATTCGCGTCCTTTTTCATTTTTTTTTCTACTGTCTCAGTCGTTATTTAAACGTTCTTTTTTGCTCGCTCCACTGGCACTGGTACGATCAAATTAGAACAATGCATTTCCAGCCTCTCTAAATGAATAATCGCAATCAAAGCCCAAGTCATAAATTAATGAATGGTAGTTAGTAATCGAGATTTATAATTATTATTAGTTGATTAAAAGTAGAAGACGAACGAACTACTTACTTTTTTAAAATCGGTAATCGTAAAGAAAGAAACTAGATGCAAATATTTACATAAGTTTTGTAAGTATTGTACAGATACCGAACAATTAATTACTTGCTAAAACATCTTAATTGATGTTAGATGAATAATTGACAAGTGTGGCAAACAAGAAGGAGTGCTACCTTTTTCTCACGAGGTTAATGGTAACTTTGTACCTACTACTAGGTACAAACACGTATCTATCAGTAGTATGTAAATTACACGGCTTCATTATCATACCTTTCGGCCATTCTGATTTCCGCTTGCGGATCGATTACTTAATCACGAATACGGTATGTTAATTCAATTGTCGTGAGTCAGATTAGCGACTAATTAATTAGAATTGGATCAGTAAAATCAAAGCACGGCCAATTGTACCTACCATTGTCGATGCCTACATACATCGAACAATGCCAATTAAATGGCTAAAAATTTATCCTTAAATGAAATTAGATTTGCGAGCTACAGCACGTACCTAGCCACCTACAGTTTATAAAACTGCATTTCATTATTGCCTCATTTTTTTTTTTTTGTACGTTAATAAATTGAAACCCCTCGAACACAAAAGCCTCTAATGAAAACCGTTCGGGAAGTTTGAATAGGGGTTGAAACTCCCCTACTCTGCTATCCAACTACCGCGCGTTACTATTACTAGTACTACAACATCGTCGCTTCGCCGGTAATCAATTACACAAAATGATAGAGTAGTAGATGGTTAAACATGTGCCACACAAACGGCAATAATTGCCTCGAAAGCCGCATGTTGTATCCGCTCGTTATACGCCAACCCCGACGCCGCACCGCGACGCCCGTTCAACCCCAACACACCCCCGGGCCCTGGACGTCCCGGCCGCTCAAAACCGGTAGCTGTTTCGCACCCCACAAATAAATAAATGTGACAATGTACAGTCGTGAACATAAACAATTGCACCCCAACAAAAATAACTGAGAATATATTAATCTTGAGGGATGGTAAAATAAAATAACAATTTTTATCGGCCAGTCTAGGACTCCTAAAATATTTTTAGTTATTTAATTGAGGAGGCAAGGGATGCCATCAGGGCTTCAAGTGTTAAAAATTTCTTCCCTGGTAAATATTAAGAAACTAGCATTAAGTTGATTATTTTACTTTAAAATTCTGGGGGTGTCAAAATACTAATTCTACGCTGCTAACTGTCACTGTCACCCCTGGAAAGACCAATTTATTTATTACAATCTACCTACTTCCAGATCCTATTTCCGTTTTTAATTATTTTCAGTTAGTGGTCTTTTACTCCAAAAAATAAAAAAGAGCCGCTGGGTTGCTTTGTGGGGGGTTGTCGCGTGCAGGTCGTAATCGGGGCGTAACGCCCTTCCATGTAACATGTCGTTTGGTGCTTCTGCCATTGATGCGAATAGTGAAACTGACGTGGTGACCGCGACCCGTGTAAATCGATGTCCATTCAACCCCTGGCCCTCTTCCCTTTCCGCCAATATTTTCTTCCCACTTTTCCAACCGACTGACTGCCACCGATTTTCTTTGTAAATAAACGTAAGATTTGACCTCTGAACTTGCGGACAACAAAGGGATAATATCTACTGAAAACGGGGAAGTCGAGTCGTTTGTAAGTTATTTCCTATTTCCAATTTACAGGAACCGTTCATAAAAATTTTTTAGGTAAGTACATTAATTGGACAGAAACAGGAAGATTTTCTAGCAAATTTTTGGCCAAAGGTTTTTGGTGGTGACACATTTTATTGTCCTTGTTGTTTGCATTTTTGCTGGGAGACCTACGATATATATTCCATTCGGTTTTAGCAATTTCACGCGGCGGCTCCCGTTTGGCAAACAGTGCTTGTGCAACCATGGTAACGACCATATAGAGAGCCAACGTTAGCCTGATTAGAGTTGCAATAATGTTTGCGGAAAATAATTGTTTGCCGCTTCGACATCGTCGAAGAACAGAAAATCGACGCGCTCGCTGTTTGCAGTGTTGATTATTTTACATTTCCCACGTTCGTTTTGTCCGAAAGAACTAAACGAAAAGTAAACATTAATCGCTGTTTCTACCGAACGTTGGAGTGAGACGAGGAAAGAGAAACAGAGCTCGTCGTCATATGTACGCAATCGAAACGAATTTGGAATGGAAGTTGAAGCACTAACGTTTTCATAACTCCCTATCCGTGCCCCAATACATTTCAATGCGAGAGTGGCTCTCTTGCATCAACAAGAAACGGATATTTTTGTACTCCATACATGCACTCCCACATTCCAGTAACGAGATGGAATTTTTCGAACTAGATATGTTTGAATGATCGGACACAATGAATTTCAAAAGTCACCAATAATTGAAGAGAAATTTAAATAGTGGTCACACAGTCCCTGCTGCTATTGGTAATCAGTTACAAAAACCAAAAGTTATGTGGTAACAGAGATGCTTTTGGTAACACTATCGAAGAACCATTTATTCGAAGATAAGGACACTGGTTCAATTTTGGGTCCAAGCGGTTCTGCGGTCTCTTTTAATCAAGTAAAAAATTCCTGAAGCAGTAATTGTCCACAGATAATTCCGTACTTGTTTTCTGTCTTTACCTTTCTCTCTTAAACAATAACCCACCCTCTTCCACGATCCTTCCAGAAGGTTAAATGGGCTTACTGCCCTTAATTTTAGGACCAAATGTTTCTGGTGTCTCTTTTAATCAATTAAAAAATTCCTGAAGCAATAATTGTCCAAGATAATTTCGTACTTATCTTCTGTCTTTATCTTTCTCTCTTAAATAATAACCCACCCTCTTCCACGATTCTTCCAGAAGGTTAAATGGGCTTACTGCCCTTAATTTTAGGACCAAATGTTTCTGGTGTCTCTTTTAATCAATTAAAAAATTCCTGAAGCAATAATTGTCCAAGATAATTTCGTACTTATCTTCTGTCTTTATCTTTCTCTCTTAAACAATAACCCACCCTCTTCCACGATTCTTCCAGAAGGTTAAATGGGCTTACTGCCCTTAATTTTAGGACCAAATGTTTCTGGTGTCTCTTTTAATCAATTACAAAATTCCTGAAGCAGTAATGGTCGACAGATAATTCCGTACTTACTTTCTGTCTTTACCATTCTCTCTTAGACAGTAGCCCACTCACTTCCACGATCCTTCCAGAAGGTTAAATGGGCTTACTGCCCTTGATTTTAGGACCAAATCTTTCTGGTGTCTCTTTTAATCAATTAAAAAAAATCCTGAAGCAGTAATGGTCCACAGATAATTCCGTACTTACTTTCTGTCTTTACCATTCTCTCTTAGACAGTAACCCACTCACTTCCACGATCCTTCCAGAAGGTTAAATGGGCTTACTGCCCTTGATTTTAGGACCAAATGTTTCTGGTGTCTCTTTTAATCAATTAAAAAATTCCTGAAGCAGTAATTGTCCACAGATAATTCCTTACTTATCTTCTGTCTTTGCCTTTCTCACTTAAACAATAATCCACCGTCTTCCACGATTCTTCCAGAAGGGTACATGGGCTTATTGCCCTTGATTTTAGGACCAAATGTCTCTGGTGTCTTGTTTTATAAATTAAAAAATTCCTGAAGCAGTAATTGTCCACAGATAATTCCGTACTTATCTTTTGTCTTTACCTTTCTATCTTAAACAATAACCCACTCTCTTCCATGATTCTTCCAGAAGGTTAAATGGGCTTTCTGCTCTTAATTTTAAAACCAAGTGTTTTTGGAGACTCTTCTGATCAAATGAAGCTACTGAAACAGTAGAAGTTCCAAGATATTCCCTCAGTCTTTTGTTGTCGTTGCTATTATCTCCTCAAAAATCATCTACTCATTTCCACAACTCGCCCAGAAGGATAATGATAGACAAATCTCAAAAATTGTCTTCTTAATTATATAAAATAATTGATCAGTAAGCAGTTTTCAAAAGTTTGTAACTTTATAACCATGCAGGTGGTCCCCTTTTCTACGCTCACCGCTTATCAAGTGTAGGTAGATATATGTGAGCGTGTTGGGGATGAAAAGATGGAGCGAGAATTTGTGGAGGAGGAATGGGGGTGAGTTAAGCCGCGAATGTTTACAAGTGTGCCAAGAAGATCTAACGTCTCAACAAACAACGAATTAAAGTCGTAAATCTTTCCGATTCGCTTAACCATAAACTTCCGGAAACTATTTAAGTTCTACTTTTTGAACTCGTAACGGAACTCGACCGCCACCGCAGAAGCGGCAGCCAGCGCCGACTTCGCCGTCGTCGTAGTCGTCGGTGGCGTCCCTCGCCACCCCCAAACCACCACCGCAATACCACACCACACTACGTACTCTCATTCTCTCTCCCGGCTGCCAACCAGCCAGCCATGCACTTTGTTAAACTCATGAAATCGTTTATGCCACAAGTAGCAACTTAAATTGGTTTTAAAGAAAATATTTGTCACCGAGCACTTTATCAAGAACTTTCGTTCGCAACGGACGCGGAAAAAGAAGAATGGAATAAAACGAAAACAACAACCGAACAGAGAGTTCAGTAGTTTGACGACGCTTAACTTTTGTACATGATCGAAGAAGATTTGCCGGGGGAAAATGGCAAGGGATTTTTTCGAAGCACTCAACTAAATTGCTTGACCGACTGTTGAAAATCTTTCTCTCACTCCAACAGATTAAAATGGAGTCGCAACTTTAGAATCTCTTTAAGAAATAAAAATCGAAGCCTTTGTACTTTACTTCTACTTTGTCCCCAGTTTGCCAGTTTAATTAAGTTAGCTAAGGGAATTAATGACATTTTCCAATTAATATCTTCAATTTCTCAAAGATAACTGACACCTCTTATTATTAAACTGTTACAAGGAAATATTATTCAGAATTTTTTAATACGTAAACAAAAAGCCTTTTACGTTAGGGGATTTTGTTTGTATAGTATGTAGGTAGATAAATACACAAATGGCATCTCGCTT
Source organism: Agrilus mali (assembly GCA_029378335.1). Lineage (NCBI taxonomy): Eukaryota > Metazoa > Arthropoda > Insecta > Coleoptera > Buprestidae > Agrilus > Agrilus mali. Next base: position 3,201,833 of record CM055663.1, on the reverse strand, counting down.
GAATGGAGCGCTACTTTCGAAGTTTAAAATCGTCGTGACATGAATTACGGCCCTGAATTATAAAAACAGATGAGCGCTTGAGTAAGAGCACTACCTCCCTATGCGATTTCATCCCCGATAACAATAAAAAAAAGCTTGCGAGCTTTCAGAAGGGTTGCGGGCCCTCCCTATCCCTCGAATGGTCGTGACAGCATAAATTGGTCTCATGAATTTATATCAAATCCGAGGATCGTCGTTTTGTCACTGATGAACTACATTATGTGTCCCCGGGAAAATGCCAAAATAGCCGAAAAACTGGTGCGTAATTGACTCAACGTTTTAATATTAACTCCATTATCCATGTCAAAAATGTATTTTTGATTATAACCGATCCATCAGTGGCAAATGGCAATTTCCGATCTCATAATGCAAATTTTAATAACCCGAAAATGCCATTTCGCTTTTTAAAATGTTACACATTCGTTATTAAAATGCCGTAAATAATTAAATATCAATAAACTTTCAAATAATTGTATCATGGAACACACAACCAACCACTCTGGATACATTTTCAATAATTATATTTTTCAAATTTTTTTATAATTTTATTTTACCTCAGTCGACGCAACACAACAGCTCAAATTCAGTTTCATTACTTGCCTTATTTATTAAAAATACAAAGGATGACGATAGTTAATGGTAGGAAATTTCATTTGCATCCCTGTGCGCTTGTTAAACAAAAATTCAACCCCCCTGTTGTGGCGTGTCGCTTTCATCATGAACACTAACGTCTGTAATACTAAAAGGCGACAATATATCGCCCCAAACGATTTTTAAATTGAATTGGTTGCAAGCGCCCTACTGTCGCATTTAATCTCCACGCACCCTCTTTTTTCTTCATCCCCTCGCCGTCATCATCATCACGACCGTCATAGTCGTGCAACTGGCAGCCAACGAACGCACCCCATCATCGTCGTTGAACGGCACGAAACGTTAAAATGTTTGTTAGCGTAAACACGAAAGCTCTGGCTGGCTGGGCCCATATGATGGCACCAATTAACATGACCCTCCGTACGATTCGCCCTAATCAAATACTTCAGCTTATGTGAATCAACTACTACACGCTCCGGACCCCTCAATATCACCCCATGGGGTGACGACGCTTTTGCCAATAACCATCTTCCCTTAATTCACTTGTATTGTCTGATTTACGAACTAACATAGATCCTCTAATCCAAAATGATTTCAGGAAGAATTAGCGTCAAAACTTTGAAAGATTTACTTTTTGTATTCCATTCTATCGAATATTTACAAAGTGGTCTAAATATTTGTCGATCTCTGTTCAATAAACTTATGAAAAAATATGCCCAAAGTTCTAGTGATTGAAAATACTTTTGAAGATTGTTTACGATCGAAATATTGGTCGATTTCTACTCGATAAACCTATCAAAAAATATTACCAAAGCCCTAATAATTCAATATACGTCTGAAGATTATTTAATTCGAAATATTTGTCGACTTCTTCTCTCGATAATAACTAATTCAATATACTCTTGAAGATTATTTAAGATCGAAATGTTCATCGACTTCTACTCGATGAACTTATTAATGAATACCCTCAAAGCCCCAGTGATGAAGTATACTGGTGATATTACTAAAGATCGAAATATTTCGGCTTCTACTCAATACATTTATTTAAAAAAAAGCCCAAAGCGAAGATTATTAAAGATCCAAATATTTGTCGACTTTTACTCAATAAACATACAAAACAATGCTCAAATCCCCACTGATTTAATATATTTTTGAAGATTATTTAAGATTGAAATATTTGTCTACTTCTACACAATAATTTTATCAAAATATATGTGTAAGTGATTTAATATACTTTCGAAGATTATTAAAGATCAGAATATTTGTCGATTTTTACTCAATAAACTTACAAGAAAAAATGCTCGAAGCTGCAGTGATCAAATATATTCTTGAAGATTATTTAAGATCAAAATATTTGTAGACTACATCGTAACAAACTTATCGAAAAATATGCTCAAATCCTCAGTGATTTAATGTACTCTTGAAGATTATTTAAGATAGAAATATTTGTCGATTCATCTTAACAAACTTATCGAAAAATATGCTCAAATCCCCAGTAATTAAATATATTCTTGAAGATTATTTAAGATCAAAATATTTGTAGACTTCATCGTAACAAACTTATCGAAAAATATGCTCAAATCCCCAGTGATTTAATATATTCTTGAAGATTATTTAAGATCGAAATATTTTTAGACTTAATCTTAACAAACTTATCGAAAAAAATATGCTCAAATCCCCACTGCTTTAATATATTCCTGAAGATTATTTAAGATACAAATATTTGTCGACTTCATCTTAACAAACTTATCTAAAAATATGCTCAAATCCTCACTGAATTAATAAATATTTTTGAAGATATTTAAGATCGCAATATTTATCGACTTCTTCCCAATAAATTGAAGGTAAAATATTTGTAGGATTTACTGAATCATGGTACATACAAAAAGGGGGAATGTTTCCTGTAGGTACCAGTTATGTTTGTTTTTGTACACGTGACCCTTTTTATTACAAGGGCCTTTTGTTGCAGATTTTCTATTTCGATTGCACTCTCCAGAGTCGTTTGATAAGCACTAATAATTTTTAATCCGCACGTTCTGCAAACATAAATAGGTACATCAAGTACATATAAGTAATTTTACACATAAGTACGACCACGATAAGTCGACCACAAAATCTAAATAAATCGAGCAACAGCTGCTTGTGTCGTTTTTGCCATACGCATCCGTCGTGGTGTGTATTTACATAAGTGACTAAGCATATGAACAAACACAAGATGAAAAAAATTAAATATAGAAATACGTGTGGGGGAGCAGTGAAAAATGTAGGGATAACTAACAAAAATCGAAAATATAATAAGAAAAAAATTATTACCTGTTTGTGCATTTCGACGTTGAGTCCATACGACATCTCGTAATACTGAAACAAAAGGAAAAACAATTGTAAGCGAACTTCCCTTATAGTGTACTAGCTATCGTAGTAAAAAATCTTTTATGATGTACTATTAATAAAAACGAATTAAAGCCCGCTCCAATACATTATAACCGACATTACCATACAATATTTTTCTTAAAAACCCTTTGATCCTTATAAATAATCCTTTACATCACAAATTTGACACATTAGACGATAATTATAAAGTGGAGAACAAACCCACTTTCGAATTGAAGCAGACCACCGATGGAGATGTGTTTGGTCCATAAACAATTTTTTTCTCGGTCGGCATTGAAGATTATCGACAAATCTGATCAATTATGTGGCCATTTATTAGGTCCTAATAGCCATGTTTGCAATCGTCTTCTCCGACTTGGAACGACGCGATCTTTTAATGGCCTTTTTATAATAAGTGTTCGGAATTTTATCACGTAATGTCAGATCCTCGGTTCTTCGAAGCGCCATTTCATAATTAAATGGGACACGGAGTCCTTGAGAGGAACCTTTTAATCAATCAGGTGGCACGCGAATAAAAAACGGAGGGATGATTTAATCCCAAACCAATTATGTTAAAATTCATTTGAAAAATGGAGTGTAACCTAACCTAACTTTCAAGAGGTACTGAAGCTTGTGATTTAAAAAAGTACCTAGTTCGTTTAAAAAATTTTCTAAACTTACCATGACATAATGCCGCTGTATTTCGATTTTTTCACTGGCCAGCTTCTCGCATTCCAGTTTGAGGCTGAAACAAAAAGCATAAATTAGATGAGAAACAAGCGTAAGTTAGTTAGTGAAGAAATAAGTCTTAAAATGGTATGATTACGAAAGTTTACGCGGTTACCGTTTACAAAACAGTCTAATTACAATTTCAAATCGACATTTCGAACGAGCGAAGCCGGTTTGCGGTTGGTCGAACACAAAACTGTGGTTTTATAGGTTTTAACATCGTATAATATGCTTATTAACTAAAAGCCGAGATCAGTTAACTCACTCTCGCTCTTTTTCTCGGATTGTTGCCTCGTAAACGAAATAAATAAATTACCAACATGCCGCAGATACGATCATCATTAAAACGCGTAATTAAAAGAATTAATTACGGCATAGGAAAAGTTGCGTGAAGCCGCAATACATTTCGTTGATATTTTATAAGTGAAGCCGATAACAAAAAAAATTCTTTGCGGTAGGTACATTATCAGGTCATGATGCAACTCAAACCAAAAATCACAAAAGCATTAATTAATACATATCATAATAACGTGATAAAGACCTGAATACATTAGTCCTTATACTCGTAAGGGTGCCTTCAGACTAAGCGAACAACAATTTGATCGCTTTGTCCGAATTTACCTTATTTTTCTGTAAAGTTTATTAGAATTCTAAAGTCCGTAAAAGTAAGCAACTTTTATAGGTTTAGAACACACTGAGACATTCTTCAAGGCTGCATCATCCAAAATACCTACCTGATGGACGTGATAAAAATTCCTGATAGTACAGACACATCAAGAGTTTGCAATGCAGCTTTTTTCCTGTTTAAGGTTAACTGCTGTTCGCAGCTGTGCCCATCTACATACAAATGTTGCCATTAAAATAAATGTTACCCGTTCGTTGTATGGGAACAATATAGCCTTATTATTCGACAAAAATTACCTAGATTTAATTAGTTTGAAAACAATTCCAAGAAAGAAGGTCATACGTACCTACTAGGTACTTATGTATGTACAAAGTACAAACGTTGTGCCGGTTCAAAAGGAAAATAAATAAAAAAGATGGATACTTTAATGGCTGGTAGATAATAACTACGTAAAAACAATGCAATTACAATTTAATTCGATTCATAAACAATCAAGCGGAATTTGCATCTTTATTTTCCTCTTCACGTTACATTATCCTATTAGTACTTCATCCCAAGACAACCAACGGCTCAGCTTGCAATCACAATTACTGTAAATTTACAGATAATAATCTCTTTGATGGTTAAAAAATTACTAATTTTCCAGCTAGTAGGCCAGAAGCGTCGTAAACTCAGCAATTGATGTTCATCAACAGGATGTCCCACACCACAAAGGCAAGAACTCTGCACAAAACAATATATGTGTCACCAAAAGGAAAGGCAATTGTATATCTTTTATTTAGTGACATATTGTAAATTTTGAAGGTTATTGGCCTTTTTCCTGTGTCCAAATCATTACAGAATCATGATATTTTCCCAGGACACCCTGTACGTATTGGTATCCCATAGGATACAGTTTGTTTTATGGGACGTCTTGTAAATCTTGAATCTTATTGGCCTTTTTCTTGTGTCCAAATCATTATAGAATAATGATATTTCCTCTGGATGTCCTGTTACATAAGTATCCTGTAGGAGACAGTTTGTTTTCTAGGACATCTTGTAAATCTTGAGTCTTATTGGCCTTTTTCCTGTGTCCAAATCATTATAGAATAATGATATTTCCTTAGGATGTCTTGTTACGTACATATCCTGTAATATACAGTTTGCTTTCTGGGACATCTTGTAAATCTTGAGTCTTATTGGCCTTTTTCTTGTGTCCAAATCATTATAGAATAATGATATTTCCTTAGGATGCCCTGTTACGTAAGTATCCTGTAAGATACAGTTTGTTTTCTGGGAGATCTTGATTCTTATTGGCCTTTTTCTTGTGTCCAAATCATTACAGAATCATGATATTTCCTTAGGGTGTCCTGTTTCATAGGTATCCTGTAGGATACAGTAGGTTTTCTGGGACATCTTGTAAATTTTGAGACTTGGTATTCGTCTTTTTCCTGTTTCCATATCATTACAATATAATTATATTTTTCCAGGACATTCTATACCTATTGGTATTCTGTAGGATACATCAGTTGGTCTTCTAAGACATCCTGGAAATAAATCTCGAGTCTTATTGTTCTCTTTCCTATATTCAAATTATTAAAGGATATTATTTTTTTCCTAGGATACCGTGTACCTACAAGTAGTACCTATGTAGGTTATAGTTGTCCTTATGGGACAATCTGTAGGTCCTTGATTATCGCGTATCCTTTTCGATGTCTGAGCCATTATAAAATAATAATATGCCATCAAAACGTCTTTACCGCTCGGCGTATATTCGTTTTGAATTAATCATCAAATAATGAATGGTTTCGAGCGCCGCACAAAAATAAATTGCCTGCCTGTCGGCCTTTCGCCGTTTTGGCCCGTGAAATCGTGACATACTGCGCGCAGAGCGCGGCGGTAAGGCATGAAAATAACAAAAGAAAAAAAGAAAGCTAAACAAAAAAGCGAATCTTTTGTCGAGCCCGTTTGTCTTTTCATGACGCTTGCTAATTGAACCTGATGCGCCGTCGCGCCGTTCAATACCCGACTCTGTTTAAAACGACGTGAACACAAACGAACCCTTTCTTTACACATTTTCAATGGCTTAATTGATAATGCACAAAATGGAGGATCGATCAGGGTACACAACAATGAGTTCCTTAAAAAGTTAGTCAAAAGCACACAACTACATTTAAATAATAAAGGTATAAATATGTGACAGGTTTGTCAATGTATGATTTCCCCTCATCTAGGGTCGCAATTATTAGATACCTACCAACAAACATAAAAGTAAACCTCAGACAACAGACAACACGTCTATTAGATAATATTCTATTCTTCGTCGATAATTGCATTAAAGACCAAATATAAAAAATGACGATCAATAAAGCGAAGAGCAGCAATCATTGGAGTCATTAATTTCCTTTTAAGTGCACGGCGTGTTCATTATAATCCTCGATGAGTTTAATAACGGCGATTAGGGACGTCCAACAAACGACAAAAGATGAAGGCCCGAGTATGTTTACCTACTTATATCTTGAACGGCTAACAAATTGACTTTATACACTGACATTTACAATCTCTGAAGGATCGTCACTTCTTTACACGAATAATAACAACAATGACTGACGAGATACAATGGCAGACAATATCAAATCGTTTAGAAAACATGCAACTGTTTTTGTTACGATTTCGTCCCGTAAAGGTGCGCCCACACTAAGCGAAAAAGAACGTGAATACTCGTCCTGATTTTTCACTCACTATCAATCGAAATAAAAAAGCTATATGGTGTGCCTAAACACACTTTTGTAAATTAATAAATGAAATAAACAGATACTTACTTGTGGTACTGGGCTTGTAAAAAATTAAATTCTTCTTTTATTCTATCACATGATTCTCCTACAGTAAATTTGAAAGGCTGGCCTGGTTGAGGTCCCTGAAACAATACAAAAAATTCTATTAGCATCCAAAATCTAAGCGTATTCAAAAAATACAATTGTTTGCAATAATTTATTGATATGTAAATATGTATGATAAATCAGAACGGTAGGTAGGCAATTTTTCCTCGTTCTTTTACATGATGTATGAGGTCGCCGTTGCAAAAGAATAAAGTAGGTATCTTCAATTAAACGTCGAGAAATGGTTGCATGTCTGAGAGTCATAAATATTTCTTTTCTGCGGAACATTGCCGTTCAACATTCCCTGAAATATATAGTTCTTTGTAGGAAATCACGAAATTGCTTGTTGGCCTACTGGAGCCTCACGTTTCTGCCGCTCATTACAGAATGGTGGAGGTTTTTTCTTTTCTCTTTATGAAAAAAAAAGTGCCTACCAGTTGGTTTCCTGATTATTACCCACACGATCACAAAGTGTGTGTGCGCTTAACGAATTCTAGAGACACATAACAGTTCAATTGCACACACGAAGAACTCCTTTTATGGACAAAACCTCCATTATGTCATTCTCAATCGGTAAAGTAATATTAGGTTTGCAAACCTAGCATGAAAAGTTATTTTGCATTTCTATTTTTGGAGCTTTATACGAGAATTTATTTGGTATTTTAATTCCCGGTTCCCTGCTATTGCCTTTTTCTTTTCTTTGGGGTAGGAAACCACGTTCGTTTGCCGATAATGAGCGTTCTTGTTCGTTCCTAATTAACTTATTCCGTAGCCGGCCAACTCTAACCAAGACTTAATGAATCCTTTAATGAAACGCTGAATAAACTGTGACGGTGACGATAGAAATCCGCAAGCTCAGGGGTTGGCAGTGGCGGTGGCGGTGGCGACGTCTGGTGGCTCTTTGCTCGGCCTTCTGGATCCACTCAGAGCCGCTGGTCAACGAACAGGACGACGAGAAGGAGGATGAAGGAAGACGAAAGGGAGAATGCGGGTTGCGGTCAGACCGTTACCGCTACAATAACGCCACTACCGGTCACCGCAAGCTGCTAACTTGCCGGGAGAACGGACGCCGCACACCATCGACCCCGAAGCCAAGCGCCCTCGCCGTCGCTACTACCCCCTCCCCCCTCCCGGCCACAAACCGCAACCCAATTCAGGTCCGCAACCTTTGAATAAATGACAACAAATTTCATCCAAAACCCAAACGAATTAATGAAAGGGCGAAAAAGATAAAATAAATACATAATTAATTTCAATACCCATCAGGAAGAAAGAATAGGGTTGAAAATAAATTACGTCTGATATTGGAAAAAATAGTAGAAGAGTAAAAATCACTTTGTACCCCACGTGTATGTTCGTTAAGTCGTTAAGTGTTAAAGGGTGAAAGATTTGTTGGGTCCAGCCCTGTGTCGTTGTCAGTTTATTAAGGGACAAATAAGCAAAATCAACTTCCTCGTCGGACCCGAGCTAATAATTTCAAGGAACGATTAAACCAGTTTCAGAGGGTTGTGTCGGCGTGGCGTGGCATGGTGGCGTGGGGGAAAGGGACAGGGGGAGAGATCACCCGGTCGCGTAATTTGAGACGCTTATAAAGTGTTAGAGGACGCGAAGCCAGGCGCTTGCGGTTTTCAGAACAATTACTGCTCGTTTCCCGTCTTTTGGGAACAATAAAGGAAACTGGCAATGAAACCGCCTCTGTAGTCTCCAGTTGACGAACGATGAGAGATTCAAAATTCCCCAAAAAAACTCGCTGCTACTTGATTAAAATTTGATAATCTGTGTACATAAATTCAGTTAGGTGAGGCGCAAGAATTTAGCTTTGACTAAAATGAACCTCCAAAAATTAAAAACGGTACCAAATTTAGACCTTTAATAGTATTTTTGTTTATAATTCGTCCCTCTGACACGTGTGACTGTTAATAAATGGTGTTAAACCTTTACGTGGGTGTGCTACGTGGCCTTACGCCGAAGAAGAGCACCATCGCTGACGATTTGAAAACACTTACAACTATTACATATCGCAGCACAAAAACATAGCGCCAAGAGCATTGTTTGTGTTCGCGCTTTTTCAAACTACAAAGCCAACCAACTAACCAACCAACCAACCAACCACTCATCCTACTACCGCCATTGTGTGGTAATACAGAAACTGCTTTGTTGTTACGCCCACGAAGACGACGACACAACTGTGCTTCGACTTGGACAAGTTAAACTTGTAAGGCCTTAGCTGACAACCAACTTACCGATCTGTCGGTAAACAACGACAACCATACCCAACCCACCATTGCTCGTACTTTTCTACCATAAGATACATTCATTACTATTGCCATTCAGCATACAAAAAGAAAACGAAAGAACAATCGACTAGATTTTATCGCATGTCCATCTAATAATAATAAGCAATACAACAACTTCAAAGGTTGATAACCGGTACATTGCTTGATTAATACGTTAAGTCGCTTATTTTTACGGACAAGAGAAACTCAAAGGTGTGGAACAAAAATTATAGAAATTACAAAGACCTACGGTGTGTATTTTATTCCGCCTCAATATCTCAACGGATTCACGAGAAAATTAGGAAAAACGGCTCTTGGTGTGGTACGGGAGCAACTGGTTGCGCCCGTACACTTGTGCTCCGCCCGCGAGAGCAACGGGCAGAAAGCGGAGCGTTATGCACACTTAAGAAGTCCTCTGCGGATTTGTAGGCATATAAATCTTTGTGAAAATCCGTTTGCTATCTGTTTCAATTATAGATACTATTTATTGATCTGTTAATTCCAGTAAACACACTTTGTTGAACCTATTTAGTGGAGTTAATTTATTTTGCTTGGGTGCCGTGGCTCCATTAATCAAAAAGAGAAAAAGCACGAAAAGCGATTTTTAGGCACTAACAACATCGGCGGAAAACAATGAGCTTTACGTGTAATTTCACGGTTGATTGTTAATAATTTCTTTGAATGCTCGACTTAATTACACGGGCCGATATCTTTATAGGCGGCCTTGATTTTTCTATTGCCGCGCAAATTAATTGTTTCACGTTCATTGTTCTATTTACCGTTTCCGCTCAGTTTAACCTAAGTGTGAAATGGAGTCGTTTAAAATATATAAACTGCAAAATTTTCAAAGGCCCAATTCCAATGCTCTCTCGTTAAACTAAAATAACATTCAATCAATTTCAATAATACAAAACACAATGCCAACGGTTCAGCGACGATTTTATACACCGATCGGTTCACTTGTTACTGAACAATACTAACTAACTCTCTTCGTGTGTGCCGATCAAATAGAAAATTAAAGACCTGAGCCAAAGGTCTAGAAAAAAAACACTATAAGCCATTAACTGGCGGCTTTGTGTTAAAATAATACTCATCCACTTTTTTTTTCTAATTATGTACCTACCTATTAAAAAAAACAAAAAAACCCCCTACCAAAACAATTCGAAAGCTAATGTTTAAGCTTAAAAACCTTATAATGCGCGATGAATTCAACCCTTAACATAATTATTTATTCACCCAGCTCTTATTTTATTTTATTGCAAAGTTTGTAAATATGCAGTGGGCGATTCAATTGAGCCTATATACTAAGTCTGTATGTATTTGCGGCGCCGTATATAAATATATATACATGCATATACGAGGGGTTTTAATTAAATTTACTTTCCCCCTGCATTAGCCCAACGAGTCAACAACGTGTAATCTTCCTTGCTAAGACGCGCTTACGAAACCTATGAAACGTTTTATGTAAATCCAATTATCTCCCACTTACATTCTGTGTGCTAATTAACTGTAAGTTAAGAGCTACTGCGAGATTATTTGCAACGCTTTAAAATATGGAAGTGGGTCAGCCGGAAAAACACTTTTCCGGCGATTTTCAACGGAAGAAAACACACACAAACACTACGTATCCGTAAACTCTCTCTCTACAGTGATGAGCTTCAATTGGCGATCAATATCTTAAATGCTTTACACTCCGCTCTCTGCCTGGTGCTCTAGCGGGCAGCGCACGAGTGTACGGGCGCAACCGGTTGCTCCCGTACTACATACAATAAAAGAAGGTTTTCTCAATTTTCTCAGGAACCGATTGAGATATTAAAACGGAACAAGAGTCACACTGTGTAGGTCAGTGTTATATCCACCTAAGAACCTATGAAAGTATGTATCTATCTATCTATGTGAAATTATTTGAGAATTTTTCTGTTAAGTACAAGGCCGTGCATAGATATTAATGCCTGTTTAGTCTAGAGTTTAAGTAAATTGGACGAATTTAATGCGTCCCGAGCAAAGGCAACGACGACGCAAACGGGTTCGTTAAAATTCAATTTTGCACGGCTCATTTCTTCCGAGGCTTTTCTCGATTCGTTCCGCCGCTGCCAAAGCGTGACTTGCAATTGTTTAGTGCGCTTAAACATTTCATCGGCTTTCTATTCAGAACGAATGTAAAATAATAGCGTCGGCGTATTAATGGACCGATTCCACGACACGACAACTTTACTCACAAACACTCATTTTATTGCCAACGCGCAAATTATTACTGCAAACCTTTGGCAACACACACATTTTTTTTATCTCTTCAAAGGCATTAAGCTTTTATTTGTTACTGTAATCAATATAAATATATTATAAGTGCCACAACTATTCACTGCGCCCATCCACACACCTACAAATAATTCAACTAAATCCTTATCCTGATCACACTTTATCCAAATTATTAATAATGTTCCCGTGTTGTCTGAATATTGCACATAGATGTCGTTATAAGTGAGGGGTGTGTTTTGCCAGTTTCTCGTAATTTCGTCGACCGGAATTACTAAAATAATTCACTTAGGCCGTTCGTGTCGACGTCAATTCTCTCTGAATTATTGGTTGTTTGAAAGCCTGTTACGAGGACGACCGCCGTGTCGTCTGTCATGCTCGCCGTGTCCAAATCCTTTTGGACCATAATGGAACGTCGTCTACCTCTATGACGACCACGATGGTATACCTGGGGGAGAACGCGTTCCACGAACGACATTCGGTAGACGAATTCCCTTCACGACAGATGTCACAAAGAGATCGTAAATAAACCGCAAGATATCTCGACCACTGCTTCGTCCAAGAAAAAGACCGTCCAAGAGGTTTACTATGAACCCTTAAAAAAAAGCGATGACCACAGGGACATCGATATGTAGATACCCCAAGGCGATTTCTGGTAGCTCTCGGGTAATAATTAACCTTATAAAACACTAATAACATCGTTATTTTGTTTAAAATTGCTAGCCATTTGTGAAGAAGCCAAATGACTAAATTTTTTCTACAATTAATGAAGCATGTAACGCTTAAAATTATCGTTCCCAATTAGAAAATAGCCACGTCTACTGAACCACTTACATTTTCGTGTTGGCTGAGCGTTAAAAAACCATTCTGGCAAAATGCCAAATTGGCAAACTTATGTGTCAACGCTTTAAAATATTATGTTACGAAAACTACGCGTACGAAACCACGTCGAGTGTCTTAATAATGAGGAACCGCTGGTGCAATTGTTCTCTTATTTCTTTCTACGTGGTTGTAATGTACGATCACGATTAACGAAGAATGTGATTTAGTAAGTAAGTGAAACAAACTGCATGTTGCCAAACGAACTTTATTTATTTATCTGTCGCGTACATCACAACTTTATGGCAGACGTCCAACGGCGTAAACAAAACTGACACGCAGAGTTAACAACGAACATGCCTCTCGGAAGCTTTTACTTTCGCCTAGTACGATATGACATGTTTATAACATTGTTAGACATTATGACCAACTCGGCATAATAAATATATACTAATAATTTAACAAATAATAAATCGCCCTTGAAGGAAACTTGGTGGAAATTCGCGAAGAATTTATTACTTGTGTAGTTGTTGAACTTTCCCCGTCACACCACAACCCCCGGCCACAATAAACTTCAAATTACTTGACGACAACTCTTCGAATGTAAAGACCGTCGTGTCATAAAGCGACAATAAAAATCCCGTTTTCCTCTCTCTTGAACGTTTCGGCGTTGACGATCTTAAATCTCATAAGTATTATTGCCCCATTCGGGCAACAGCCACACTTTTATTTCAGCCATTTCATCCGGAACGGATACCGCATAAAAGAAAACGAAGAAATAGCGAACAAGATCGAGAATGTACCTACTTATGTACGTTATAGGAGGCACATGGAAATAAACGGTCGTAATCGGCGTACCTACTAAGTGAACATTTACGTTATAGCCATGCAACAATGGACTTTAACAAACGAAAACAATTTCCAAACAGATCCGTCAAAATAAAACAAGAAATAAGTACCTACCCAACAAGCAACATCTAGAGTAGCTGTAATTTTTTTATTTTTTAATGGATTTCTCCTAAGCCATAAGAAGGAATTTCTCGGGACTGTTAATTATTAAGTATCTATTACTAGTAATTATTTCGCGACATTATCGATAAGTTACCCAGAGTTATGGTTGTTTTTAAAACCCCTGCACGTTCCGATGGTTCCGTTGATGAAAACATTACAAATTGATGACGGTTGGCAGGTTGTGTTTAGTCTAGTCGCGTCCTTAAACAACTCTACCGTGGCTAAGAAGTGTTGGATGTTGGTTGAGTTCGCGCTCCGCTGGTCCATGACTAATTTAATTCGCTTATTTTTATTTTGGAGGCATCGTTTACACGAGGCCAAGATGTTCGTAAAACCGTGACTGTACACGTAGAAACATGAGCCGCGCGAAAAAAATTACCACAGCAAATAAAGGGAAACACACGAAGACAACGAAGAGAATGAGGGAGCGGAGTGTTAGGTACGTTTAACTGGTGTGAAATTGACATCAGTTATTTTGTTTAATTAAGTCGCCAATGTACGTATGTATTCTACTCGATGTGGAGGTAAAAGGTGAATTCGGTTTTGTCTACTGCAAGGCTGGACAACGATAAAAAAGAACGGAAATTGCGTTTGTATTAGCAAAAACCTAAAAACTAACACAAATAAAAAGTGTACCAAAAATACAACCAAGGAGATTTCTTTTAAAGGCCATTTTTACAAGAAATTAGAATAAGTAACTGTTTTAAAAATTTTGACCTAAGGAACATTTAACTATACTTCTAATTAACATCTACAAAAACACTTTAATTTAAAATTATTTCCAACATCTTCTCTGCAGAAAGCCCAAACCGTTTATGTATGTAATTACCTTTATTACCTACAAAATAGGTGAATGTTTGTTTTTCAAATTGCCGCAGCCATATCAACCTCAACGAAAAAGGACGTAAGTACATACATCGACAGAAACAGATGTCGATTGAATCAATAATTAAAAAAGATTTCTTACTGAACAAACCGTTTGTTTGTTAATTAACAAACAAAAATTAATTAACAACTTACAAAAAACCACACGTGCATTTTCAACATATTTAAAAAAATTAGAAGGTGCAAAAAGGTGAAAATTATCTAAAAAAGTGTGTAGAATTTTGTAATGTTAAAAGTTTTTAAGTGCGGCATCATCTAAAGGAGATACAATCTTTACAGACAAAAATACTCAAAGGTTTTTAGAACAAAAAGGCGCACTTGAATATTCAATATCTTAAACAATTAATAAAAAGGTGCCAAAAGGTGTAAATTATGAAAAAAAGTGTGTAGAATCTTGTAATCATAACAGTTTTTAAGTGCGGCATCGCCTAAAGGAAATACAATCCCTTTTCGAAGACTATTATCAATATTTTTTAGAAAAAAATGTGACTGAATATTTCAAAATATTTTAAAAATTAAAAAAAGGGGAAAAAGGGGAAAATTATGTAAAAAAAGTGTGTTTGAATCTTGTAATCCTAACAGTTTTTAAGTTCGGCACCACCCCAAAGGAAATACAATCGTTACAGTCCAAAAATACTTAAAATGTCCCAGAACAAAAAAAGCGCACGTTTAATTTTCAACATATTTAAAAATAATTAAAAGGTGCCAAAAGGTGAAAATTATCTAAAAAAGTGTGTAGAATTTTTGTAATCCTAAAAGTTTTTAAGTGCGGCATCACCTAAAGGAAATACAATCTTACAGACAAAAATACTCAAAAAGTTTTTAGAACAAAAAGGCGCACTTGAATATTCAATATATTAAACAATTAATAAAAAGGTGCCAAAAGGTGTAAATTATGTAAAAAAGTGTGTAGAATCTTGTAATCCTAACAGTTTTTAAGTGCGGCATCGCCTAAAGGAAATACAATCGTTCCAGACAAAAATACTCAAAAATTTTTAGAACAAAAAGGCGCACTTGAATATTCAATATATTAAACAATTAATAAAAAGGTGCCAAAAGGTGTAAATTATGTAAAAAAGTGTGTAGAATCTTGTAATCCTAACAGTTTTTAAGTGCGGCATCGCCTAAAGGAAATACAATCGTTCCAGACAAAAATACTCAAAAATTTTTAGAACAAAAAGGCGCACTTGAATATTCAATATATTAAACAATTAATAAAAAGGTGCCAAAAGGTGTAAAAATTTTGTAAAAAAGTGTGTAGAATCTTGTAATCCTAACAGTTTTTAAGTGCGGCATCGCCTAAAGGAAATACAATCGTTCCAGACAAAAATACTCAAAAATTTTTAGAACAAAAAGGCGCACTTGAATATTCAATATATTAAACAATTAATAAAAAGGTGCCAAAAGGTGTAAATTATGTAAAAAAGTGTGTAGAATCTTGTAATCCTAACAGTTTTTAAGTGCGGCATCCCTAAAGGAAATACAATCGTTCCAGACAAAAATACTCAAAAATTTTTAGAACAAAAAGGCGCACTTGAATATTTGACACTTAAACAATTAATAAAAAGTGCCAAAAGGTGTAAATTATGTAAAAAAGTGTGTAGAATCTTTAATCTAACAGTTTAAGTGCGGCATCGCCTAAAGGAAATACAATCGTTCAGACAAAATACTCAAAAATTTTTAGAACAAAAAGGCGCATGAATATTCAATATCTTAAACAATTAATAAAAAGGTGCCAAAAGGTGTAAATTATGTAAAAAAGTGTGTAGAATCTTGTAATCCTAACAGTTTTTAAGTGCGGCATCGCCTAAAGGAAATACAATCGTTCCAGACAAAAATACTCAAAAATTTTTAGAACAAAAAGGCGCACTTGAATATTCAATATATTAAACAATTAATAAAAAGGTGCCAAAAGGTGTAAATTATGTAAAAAAGTGTGTAGAATCTTGTAATCCTAACAGTTTTTAAGTACGGCATCACCTAAAGGAAATACAATCCTTACAGACTAAAGTACTCAAAAGTTTTTAGAACAAAAAGGCGCACTTGAATATTTAACATCTTAAACAATTAATAAAAAGGTGCAAAAAGGTGAAAATTATGTAAAAAAGTATGTAGAATCTTAAAATCTCAAAAGTTTTCAAGTGCGGCATCACCCAAAGGAGGTACAATCGTTAGAGACAATAATATTTAAAAGTTTTTAGAACAAAAAGGCGCATGACATAAAGGATTGTTGCAACCTAAAAATACTTTAAATTCTTAGAACAAAAAAAATAATCAGAAGGTGAAAGATAAGCCAAAAAATGTGTTGAATCTTATGGTGCTAACATTTTTTGAGTGCAGCTTCTTGAAAAAAAAATTGAGTTGTTGCGACACGAATAATATGTAAAAATTCCAAGAAGAGAAAAGCACTCGTTAATTTTGGACCACTTGAACAATTATTCTGATAGATCCAATAATAAGTACTCAAAGTTAGTCTTTTTATCAGTAACAAGTAAGCAAGATTAATACCAGCGTTTTAATACTTTATAAGTGGGCGATGAAATCGTCGTTCATTTTTCATTTACAATAAAAAGTTGATGCTATCGATCATTACAGTTCACTTTACTCACTTTAAGAACCACGTGAAGTGTTTTATTTATATTACAATCAACTTTGCTAAACCAGCTGTTCTCATTTCACAGACTTGTTTGTGCATTTTGAAATTTATCGCCATTCTTAAAAGCCTCGAGATAACAGCCAAGTCATTAACGGCTCAATAATTTATAGAAAACTTTTTAATGTGCCAATTATTTTTTTTTGTACCATCTACAGGAGCAACTCGATTACTTACTAGAAAATCAAAGCTAATTTAGTGTGACTGTGGGTAATTAAAAATGTAAATAATCTAACACTTATTTGAATTTATCGAGTTTGCACAAACAATTTGCACTATGAACAAAAAAATAAGCCGGAGAAATTATTTATTAGTGTCTCTTTTACCCAACAAAGGCCTCGATGATAAAAATTATTGACTTAAGTAATTGTTCAACAACTTTGACTGATATTTACCATCCAAATAAAGATTCGGAAATCTTATAAATTGTATTTATTCAATTCGTTATTTGTACACATACCTGCTGGTTTCGATTTGAAAGTAAATAAATTTTAAATGGAAAGCAAAGCCGTGCAAATAAATGGAAATTTATTCGACCTTGTTAGAACAACCTTATGTCATAGTTGTGCAATTTTTTTTGTTTAAATACCTACTTTGTGAAAAATTGAGATTCAGAGATCAACGTTTCAAAATTCAGGATTTTCGTTATTATTTTTCTAATTTAATTATATATATATATATATATATATATATTTATGTAAATAGAAATCAACGAAAATAATTTTTCTTGTTTGCAGAGTTGTAGTAAGTAACACATGCGTGCTCGCGTTTGTTGACCGAATTCCTGTACTGGACATATTTATTTTCCAGGACAAATATTGACTTTCGAGTCATCTCATGGCATGTATAAACATATAATATGCACAAGCTGCATATCGTTCCCTCACCAATAATAATACCCGCATATATAGAAGGTTAATATTGATTTTTTTAACAACAGTTCTAGAATTGTCAACAAGATAACTAAATGTTCAAACAGCTCTCTCTGCCACATGTTCAAACATCCTACATTGTATCTACACCATCACAAAGCCAAAATAATACATACAACAAAATTTTAGGCCCAAAGATAGCTTTTGAAGTTGTCATACTTCATGTTCTATTAATTGTAACATAATAATGGGACATTTTAAGAACAATTAGTCCGTAATTTGATATTTATATATTTACATTAATTCGTACACGTAAGCCACGAAATTACTATTCCATATAACGAGCAGTTAATTGCCAGTCTGTATTGCGAATAAGAAAGGGATAATAAATAAAACAGCTGTCGACAGCACTTCCCACAACAGTATATATATATAAAGCATGCTCACGGGCGCGTAAAGAATACAAAATGAATTGTCAAGCACTCAGGTTCGCAGCGAAAACCAAGAAAATGACGAAGAGGTTAACCGAAAACATAAATTTATTTTTGAACCACGACGCAATTGGTTGGCGAGTTTATTCATATACGTACATAAAGCTGAGCTAAATTGCGATTTTCCTAATCGTCCTATATCATCATTTTCCCTAAGAATATATACAATAGTCAGCGATTCTCACTGAGGACTCAAAATAGACTCGCCAGTAATATAAAGTACAATCCTGGAAACTACAGGGTTCTTCTACCTAGTACATGATACGAATAAAAAATTAAACAGTTGCCAAGTTTTTTCAGCTGAAACTATTTTTCTAGACACGGCTCACATAACTCTCGCCATATGCTCGTCTCTTATGTTTGTATTTTGTCACAGACTCAAAATAAACTCGCCATAAGCTTCTTGATAACTTTTAGAGACTTAAGTGTTACCGAAAATGTAATTTTCCTCTAAAAATTAAGCCAATTGTGTTTTTCTGGAAAGAACCCACAATTCTCGCCATATGCTCGTCTCTTATGCTTGTATTTTTATTAAATTAAGTTCCCTTCCTATTTAAAGGATTCTTAACATAGTGATTGTGGTCTACTTGAAACATCTCATCATAAAATTCAATGACTCGTGTCACAGACTCAAAATAAACTCGCCATAAGCTTATCGATAACTTTTAGAGACTAAAGTGTTACCAAAAATGTAATTTTCCTTTAAAAATTTTGCCAACTATATTTTTCTGGAAAGGACTCCCACAATTCTCGCCATATGCTCGTCTCTTATGCTTGTATTTTCATTCAATTAAGTTCCCTTCCTATTTAAAGGATTCTTAGCATAGTGATTGTGGTATACTTGAAACATATTATCCTAAAACTCAATGACTCTCGTGACAGACTCAAAATAAACTCGCCATAAGCTTATTGATAACTTTTAGAGACTAAAGTGTTACCGAAAATGTGATTTTCGTTTAAAAATTTTACCAACTATACTTTCTGAAAGGACTCCCACAATTCTCGCCATATGCTCGTCTCTTATGGTTGTATTTTCATTCAACTGAGTTTCCTTACTGATTTATTTCAAACTCAAATTTTCTATCGATTTGTAACGTTATTCTTGCAGCTTGTTTGAAACATCTTCTCACAAAACTCAATAATACTCGCCACACACTCGAAATAAACTCGCCTTAAACCTATAACTAATTTTTAGAGACAAATCCTTATTCTAGTGCAACTTTAGCTGCCTTTTATCGACCAGTTTTATTTTTCCTATAACGATTCACCCTGAGGTCGCCTCGCGTCGCCCCCTAAATTTAATTCCCTGACAGTTATGAGGATGTTTTTCTACACAATGAGCATTTCTAGCGATTTCTAATAATTTGTTCTTTATCTTTATGGTAAACAAGTCAAAGTATGAATGGAAAATTATTCTGAGAATGCTATTTACCGACATTTTAACTTAAAGTGTTGTTTATTCGACATGTAAAGGTACAATTAGAAAGTCGCAAACGCAAACTATGTATTATACGTATTGACATAACCTTCGTTGTCGCTAAATAGTATAATGAAAAATCAATTTCGTGCCCGTACAGACCCGTTAAAATCCAAATACACAAACCTACAGATGTACAGATAGATAGATACTTGCGGACATAATAGCTGTTTGCTCAAAAGACCCACACAGCTGAACTTATTTGTAGAAAATAGTCAAACAAATTGTATAGAATGATCAAAACTGTTCATCAGCATCTACCAACACAACAAAAATTTTTGAAAAAGTAAGGAAAGCCAAATGTGCCAAATAAATAATGTGTTTATTCACTCCTGTTTCGAGACTAAAAATACTGCGAAGATTCGAACGTTATAACACCGTGAAATTAATGTTTAAAAGAAACGAACATGACACGTTGGCAAATGTGTCTTTAGTATCTAAACAAATACCTGATGTTGCCCATTTAAACTCGAAACACTTCCACTACAAATGCCGTTGCACACGTTAATTGCTTTTAACACATTCTCGTTAATTTATGTCAAACAATGGATCATCAAATAACGAGAAACCTTTGTCGTTACTCACCCAAACCTATCGACAATACGCCCTAGATCCTATAAGACATATTTATTAAAAATACAATAACAGGAACATTAGCCGCAAATAGGGGCTGCTCCAGACTATGCGACTGCAACGCGATCAAACGCGACAAAAACATTATCGAATGGCAAATAGTACGGTGGGTATCAGGTAGGTAAAAGCATGGCTTAATTAAATTTTTAAACGATCCTAATGTGAATTAGCCAGTCGCGTTTCTTTCCGACATTTACGTACACACGTACATGTGGACATGGTGGTAATGGTTGTTAGAATAGATGGAAATATAAAACGTATTATTTCTGGCGTGACGACGGTGCATGGACATGCACGAGGCATTCCGCTTGGAGACCTGTTATTAACGAATACATGGAGGCCTTAATTGACCGAAACACGCTAGATAATACTACGTTACGATGTGAAATCGGCCTTTTGTGTCGTCAAATGCTTCCGTAATAACACGACCGCATTGTGTCGGCCCGCTAACGTCCATTTTGCAAATTTATCCGACTCAAAACCGCGCAACTGTGACGAAGCTTTCGAATGTTTTTCGTTTTAATTTGTGATACAGAGAGATATGGAATGGACGGATTCAATTATTTTCGACGCAGCCTCAAAACAAACTCGCCTAAACAAACCCTTTTGCTTCCTCTCTCTATTTTTCCTTTAGGTTATGAACATCTCTAGGCAACTGACTCACTCAATTCTCGCCAGAAACTCACTTATATATTGCTGAACATTTCTCACAAGCATTCTTCTCGCAAAGCTCACACGTACTCAAAATAAACTCGCCTTAACATTAAGATAATTAAATCATTGCCACAGATCACCTTTTTACATAAAATGTCTAAAATAAGGACACATATAAGTTCTCTTTCAGCTAAAAGTACCTTCCAGGAACTGACTCGCTTAATTCTCGCCAGAAACTCACTTTTTATGTTATCGACACATTCAACTTATTAACTGAATAATTCTGAACATTTCTCACAAGCATTCTTCTCTCAAAGCTCACATATTCTCTCCACGGACTCAAAATAAACTCGCCTTAACATTAAAATGATTAAATCATTGCCACAGATCACCTTCTTACATAAAATGTCTAAAATAAGGACACATATAAGTTCTCTTTCAGCTAAAAGTACCTTCCAGGAACTGACTCGCTTAATTCTCGCCAGAAACTCACTTTTTATGTGTATCGACACATTCAACTTACTAACTGAATAATTCTGAACATTTCTCACAAGCATTCTTCTCATAAAGCTCAAGTATTTTCTCCACGGGCTCAAAATAAACTCGCCTTAACATTGAGATGATGAAATCATTGCCACAGATCACCTTCTTACAAAAAATGTCTAAAATAAGGACACATATAAGTTTTCTTTCAGCTAAGAGCACCTTCCAGGCACTGACTCACTTAATTCTCGCTAGAAACTCACTTTTCATGTTTACCGACACACTCAACATACTAACTTAATATTTCTGAACATTTCTCACAAGCATTCTTCTCTCAAAGCTCACATATTCTCTCCACAGACTCAAAATAAACTCGCCTTAACATTAAAATGATTAAATCATTGCCACAGATCACCTTCTTACATAAAATGTCTAAAATCAGGACACATATAAGTTCTCTTTCAGCCAAGAGCATCTTCCAAGAACTGATTCACTTAATTCTCGCCAAAAACTTACTTTTTATGTTTGCTCCCACACTCAACTTGCTCATGGGATTGTTAACTAAATATTTCTGAAGATTTCTAACAATGTGTTTATAAATAGTTTGAAGTAACTTTTCATAAAACTAAGTATCTCGCCACAGACTCAAAACAAACTCGCCACAAATCTGTACTTAACTTTGGAGACAGTAAACTTAGCTTTTAATGAGATATAGAAGGCAAATGAGATGCTGAATTCAATAAACAGTAGAAAAAATCAGAGAATATACATGTGATTTTTAAAAACACTTAAACTAAAAAAAACACTTGTGCTGATAAACTTATGCATTGTACGATTGTTCACTGATCTTCGTATATTGACATCTCAAGTTTAAGTGATGGCTGACAAAAATAACATATTTGTTTGTTCTTCGTCCTTTTTATCTCAAAATTATTCGATAAATGTCACCGTGTGTTTGTTTATGTATTATAAATTTATTCAAACGTTCGTTATATTCCAAGAAACCCAAAATCAATCAAATTAATTATTACATTTTCAAAATCAATGTAAACTGGCTGTGTTCAGTGGTGGCAAAAGCTTTCAAAACCTGTTAATATTACGTACTTACACGATTATATCAAGAAGATTCCCAAAGTTTAGCATTACATACAGGTAGGTAAAAATACATCATCAAAACACTTGTAAATGTTATCATTTTATCTGGAATTTTATTTGTTTTTATTATCTGCCGCACATCATATTATGTGCAATAAGAATTAATTTTAATAATGACCTTATGTATATTGCATTGCAATAACTACAACAAGTCTGTAATGTTCTTTCTTGATAATTCTCACTAAAGTTCGACGGTAATTGAATCAATAATTTTTAAAAGCATATGCTCTATTATTGGATAAGCTCATAATTAATTGTTTTATGAATTTCTCTGGGCTCATTGGCCATATAAAGGTGAAACGAAAGGACCTGCCTGGAAAAGCCCATATGTTGTCCTTAACGGACAATAATTTTTGAGTGAGCTCGCCTCTAACGCTCAGACATCCTCGCCACTAGCTCACCTAATTTTCTGAAACTTCACAAATATTTCTTTCTTTCGTTTAGTTTAGTCGAAACACACAAAATCGAAAAGTGGTATAATGGGGATCGTTAAAAGGTAAAGCACGTTCCGTGTTCTCAGCTCCTTTTTAAAACTTCACTTGATGATTTCGAACCGGAACTTTTTCAATTATCCGTCCACTTTGAAGATGGGGAAGAATGCAGTAGAGAGCAGCGGCATATCCGACGAACAAAAAGCGAAATAATGAATAATTCATAAAAACACGGTTGCCCTCCGGGTAATTGGTAAGCAATAACAAAGCTGTCGTATTTAATTAGTGCCCCACACTCTAATTAGTTGTTTCGTTAGATCTCATCGTCTTCAACGTCCGCACATACATGTGTGCATATTCCTGGCGGTTATATGCTTACACAACCACCTATAATACATATGTGCAGGTACATAAATGTATACCTACATACACAGTCTCATGGTAACTATAACATAAACACCTCCAAGATTTACACACTTACGTGTAATAGAACATGCAACGCCAACCATAACCCGACAGTGGGCAATACATTACAGATGTCAACTCGGAAAGTACAGATAACTTGTTAAATTACATGTTCAGATGAAATGGGTAAATGGCTATCCTCAACAACCACCATACGAAGGTACCTACGTAATAAGCAAACTGAACGTAGAAAACGACCATTGGGTTTAACAGAACTCTGAAGGGGCGATTTAAATATTAATTGTCTGATTCTAGTCAATTAGAAACAAATAATATAATAAAAAAATAATCAAGATTTGTTTCATTTACCATATTTTATGTGTGAAACTCCCTTAAGTGTTATAACAACAATAAAATTCTTTTTTGAAGCTACAATAGTGAAAAGTGAACTTTTGGGGCAATTGAAAGAGAAAAATATAAAGGAACAGTAATGTGTGTGTTTCTTGTCAATTGGTAGAAAATAAAATAAGCCAAAATTTGTTTCATTTACAAAACTCCTAAGAGACCTCCTCTCCTCAACAAGGACAATGAAATTTGTTTGGTATATCAGAAAATTTCAGTCAGTTTTTGATGTGTTATTTTTAAATCATTGTGATCGATTTTATTGATTATTATCAGGTTGGTTTGACGTATTTTGTTTCGACTAAAACAAAAGAGAAAATTCAGTCCGAATATCATTTGTTATTATCGTTAGTCATCGCCGTCCAAAATAAATCTGTTCGACCGCGTTACTCGTCCGATTTGTTTTCGTTGACGTGAATCTTTTTGAAGTTTACGGAACAAATGAAAATCAGCGCGTAGTAGCAGAACATTTCCGTCGTCGCCTGCTGCTATCTAGATAGATGTATATTGTACCTATAATAAGAGTTTTTAATAGTCCCGTGGTGCGGATTCGTCCCGAAATATTGTATAATGTTAGCTTTTAACGTCACGATAGTACTGTTCGCTTCTCAATCGTGTACAAGTGCCTGTTTGTTTACGGGAAATAAAACGCCAAGTCGTGTTGAACCATCCCAATATTTACAGCCTACTTTTCGCCCTTTTTTACTGGCAATATTTGAAATACGATAATCAAACAAATGCAGCTCGCGAGTGAAAAAACAAACATCGTTCCTTCAACGCTGAAAAGATGAATAGATGTTTGTTTACCTTTTTACGGGATAAATATATAAACGGTCCGCGAGAGGATGCTGAAATGTCGAGTGAAGTTTGAAAGTCGAAGCACCCTTTGATCTGATCCAATTTAGACCCGAATTGTCTGTTGGCCAACATTTTCGAATATTGTGTAAAAAACGACTCCCAAAGCTTTTATAGGTAGCACACAATACTATTTAAGTTCGAAGAGAACAAAGGAAACAATTTGTATTTTATTTCGTTCATAAAATGAAAATTACATCATCCGAATTCTATTTTTTTTTTTCATGAAACTGTCCAAAATGGGGGGTGTTGATTTTTGAGTAAAATATCGACCACAAACTTATTAATGTCCCAGAATTCAGTACTGTTGCTGTTGTTGGTGTTTAAATCTGTTTAGTTCAACAGGAGCAATTTATGATTCATCTAGAACGTAATAAGCAGAAACGGCGCGTTTGTTAACGTATTAGGTATCTACCAAATTAATGGATTCGTACAAAACGATGATGTTTTGTTGAGGAAATGACCCGAATATTACCACCGGACTGCTCGCTAACTGTCATGTTACATTCGTTGTTGGTTCACGCCCTTTTGCCGACAATTTCGATCCAAAACGATTGTAGCCTACGTTTCATTCATACATACATTCATAAACGTATGGATAAAGAAAAGGAAAATTTATCTTATAAGAAGTGTCCACCTGTATGTCATTACAAAAGCTTTTCAAACGATTTTAGAAAACTCAATGTAGGGTTAGCTCACCTGGAAGTTAATCTTTTATATCGACTAAGATTTGGTGGAGGTTGAGTATTTTTATCAGTACCTACATTTCTCCATCAAATACTCCAAAGAAGACTTTATGATTGGCCCTTTGGTCCTTGTTTTATGATTTCGAAAACTATGACGACAAAATACAGAAGTACATAATGATATATGTATGACCAACCCAGTTATGAATTACGATCCCGGAAATCTTCTAATTCTTGGAGAAATGCAACAAATCATCAAACACGAGAGCCCCTCTTATTATACGTATATCCAAATCGCTTCTCGAGTAATAAATCATTCGAGTTCTTCGCGTTCTGTTAACGATAAGAATAACGACATGGAGTAGAAATTCGGATTTTATAACATTCCCGGCGGATGTTCCTTAGAACTTTTTGGATTCCTGCCCAACCAAAAAGTGCCTCACCAAAGGGCGTTAATTAATCAATTGAAAAGTTTAGTATCCGAGGTTACTTTTGAAATACGAATACCAATTACGGTTAATACGAATAAGAAACCATAAAAACTTGTTGCTGAAAAATACGTTGAAAGTCTTCTGAAAAATTAACCGTCATAAATCACGTTAATCCGAGAACATTTGCAGAAAAAGTGACCATGAAAGACATGTCGTTAGTAAGGTTCTTTTGGTTGAGACGCCCTGTATAATATTTTGGTTTTGGCGAGAACCAGAAAAAGAAAAGGCAGAAAGGTCCGAAAACTGCGAACAATAATAATAACAACCGTTTCACCCCCCGGTCGGACCCTTATTACAAATCGTATACCTGCTCAGAGGGGCGTCCGTCCCATTGTATTTAAGTATGTATTCATATCAGCTGCCATTTATTATTAGGGTCTGCACCCTAATCCGCTATCGCCTTTTGCAGAGAACTAACATCACCATTGGGGTAACGAACCCACTGCAATACTACTACATATTATATCCGCCACTACCCTCGCCCTTTGCAATTAGAAACTTGCCATGTCCTTATGTGCTTCTGCGAAATGACTACTCCCATGCGCCCCCAAAATAAACCCTTGTGCGCAATATTATTATCCTGCAGAACGACTTTATCTGTTTAATAGAAACAAAAATATAATCACCGTAAATATTTATCAAAGAATCGACGATGGTTAACAAAGCGAATTGTAAAGTCTGCGGTTTATGAGACTATTAGTTAATTACCTATGCATTACCAAACCATGTCGAATTGCAAAAACTTTCAGTGATTTCGTGATTTTTATTTTACACAGATGTTTGCGGTCACTGCGGAAATTAAAAAAGGACACCGCCAGTCATGCTGAAAATCAAACTTATCGGACGTTTTCAATCGACTTTCTACACCACCAATAATAAATAATGATTGGAAAATTTTTGCGTTAACTAATTAGGTAAACAAATAAACCGTTGAGTCTCCTCTACATTCTACCTTTCAATGACAGTCTGCAAAATAGATGGGACCGATAGATAATACTCAGAAGTTTCTTACAAAAAGCTCGCCATTTTTACATTCGATGGCGAGTCACGTCTCACTACAAAAACTTAATTTATTCACGATCAATAAAAACAACAACGATATTACGATACGTATTTATATTTTGTTTAAGTGGTTCTCGTTGTGGTTCACTTGAATTAAACAAAACCAAGAAGCCTCATCGTAAAACGAATTATTTTCCGCTATTCGTTTGGAACCTTGTCGCAATTAACCCGGGCATGTCGGACGATGAGAACAGCCGTGTCGGCAGAAATTTACACCGCAAGAACATCAGCGAATGGACATCGGCATCGCATCGTTCGTCTTCAGCGTCAACTTCAACGTCGTTGCTTCAACCCGTGTTTGCTTGCCAGAAGACCTCTCCTCTCAGAGAGGGAGAGAGAGAGACCAGCCTACATACATACATACATACATAAAACATTTATACGCAATACCTACTACTACTACCAACAAGTAACTAACTAAGTATACGTACTATCGTATCAAACCGCAGGTCTCAGCGGTTGTCATGTTTCCGAACAAATGTAGCATCCTAATTACGAAGCTCGACACGGACGACGAGCCAAGTGAGCAAATCTAACAAATGAGTGATGATGGTGACATGACAAAACATTATTTCAGATACGACAACGGAGAAAGACTCAAGGAATTGTTGAAGACAAAACTAATATTTAAACACGACAGACGTACACTCAGTACTACAAAAAATGAAAGAATATTATGGGTTCGAAAGTATCTTGAAGGATCATTTCATTGGAAATCAGGTCAGAGGGGAAGATCACCACTTTCTGATCTCCATTTAGAAGCTAGAAAGTCTAGTTTCTGTTCTTCATTATCTTTTAATCTCCCGTCAAAACGGAGCACCTTCAATTTCTGATCTCCATAACTGAGGAGAATCGTCAGTTTCTGATCTTCAGTCAGAGCAGGGACTCGTCCCTTTGAGGCTCCAGTCAGAGAGGAGGATCCTCACTTTTGACCTCGGGATAGAATAAAGGATCTTCAATTTCTGATCTCCATAAGTGAGAAGAATCATTAGTTTTTGATCCCCAGTCAGAGCAGAGACTCTTCCCTTTGAGTTTCCAGCCAGGGAGGAAGATCCTCACTTTTAATCTTTGGTTAGAATAAAGGATCTTCAATATCTGATCTCCAGAAGTAAGGAGAATCATCAGTTTTTTATCCCCAGTCAGAGCAGAGACTCCTCCCTATTGAGGTTTCAGTCAAAGAGGAGGATCCTCGCTTTTGATGTCGAGTTAAAGTAATAAATATTCCATTTCTGATCTCCGTAAGTGCGGAGAATCGTCAGTTTCTGATCCCCAGTCAGAGCAGGGACTCATCCCTTTGAGGTTTCAGTCAGAGAGGAGGATCCTCGCTTTTGATGTCGAGTTAAAGTAATAAATTTTCCATTTCTGATCTCCGTAAGTGAGGAGAATCGTCAGTTTCTGATCCCCAGTCAGAGCAGAGACTCTTCCCTTTGAGTTTCCAGTCAGGGAAGAGGATCCTCACTTTTAATCTTGGGTTAGAATAAAGGATCTTCAATTTCTGATCTCCATAAGTGAGGGGAATCATTAGTTTTTGATCCCCAGTCAGAGCAGAGACTCTTCCTTTTGAGGTTCCAGTCAGGGAAGAGGATCCTCACTTTTAATCTTGGGTTAGAATAAAGGATCTTCAATTTCTGATCTCCATAAGTGAGGAGAATCATTAGTTTTTGATCCCCAGTCAGAGCAGAGACTCTTCCCTTTGAGTTTCCAGTCAGGGAGGAGCATTCTCACTTTTGATGTCGAGTTAGAGTAATAAATCTTCCATTTCTGATCTCCGTAAGTGAGGAGAATCCTCAGCTTTTGATCCCCAGTCAGAGTACAGAATCTTTCCTTTGAGTTTCAAGTCGGAGAGAAGACTCCTCACTTTTGATCTTGGGTTAGAATAAAGAATCTTCAATTTCTGATCTCCCTAGGTGAGGAGAATCCTCAGCTTTTGATCCCCAGTCAGAGTACAGAATCTTCCCTTTGAGTTTCAAGTCAGAGAGGAGGATCATTACTTTTGATCCCGAGTGAGATTAAAGGATTTACAACTTCTTATCTCCATAAGTGAGAAGGATTCTTATTCTCATTGGAGGATCTTCTCTCTCAATATTCAGTTCAGAGGAGACGAAATTGTAAAATAAGTAAGAACTACAAGAAAAAGCGTTCTGTATAACGCGCCAGTAACCAGTTCACTAATTTAAATTAAACTGAGAGACATTATTGGCCGTTTCATAAGATGGGCACAGGGACCTGAATTAATTAGCATTTTATTGCTATCACGCAAAGCAAGTAGCCGTACTCGCAAGATGAAGACAGAAAGGAATAGAGACCGGTGTAATCAAGACCTAAAAAAGAAGAAGGATGAAGAAGAGCGAGCGGTAGCGCTGAACGATCTGAGAGCTTCGACGACTTCTTCCGAGACGAAGAAGAGAAAAGGACCCGGAGCCTCATTAATAAAGTTACATCTAATTGACAGCGGTTCGATTAAAACGAGATGAGATAGAAGGGAATATTATCGTCGTCGACGTCAAAACGACGATGTTCCAAGTAATAGTATCCGGGAAATCGATGCTGTTTTACAGTCGGTTTGTAACCCACGTCGATGTTAAATAAACGAACTGATGATGATGGTGCTGCTTCGTGGCTTTGCTGTCTGGCTATACGAGATCATGTAATGACACTCATGCAAATGTACAGTTGACAACACAACTTTTGCACACAGTCCAAACTACAAACATTTAAAAATATCTTTGATGTGCCGCAAAGAGTTAGATTAACCGATTATTATTGAAAGTGAAAAATTTTGAAAGTTGTACCCAAATTGATCGGACAGAATGATAGATAACTATCGATAATTAGTAAATTAAATTTACTTTCATAAATGGGCTGCAATCGGAAGAAACAAATGCATCGATGTGAGAAGTGAAAGGTAAAACTTTCAAGAAAAAATAAGCACCTACTACTGCATGTTGTTGATTTTATCTTTATAGGTACATAAATAAAAAAATTAATTTAGAACAGTTACCTATACTTTTGTAGGTATAAGATACTTAGTATAGAAAGAAACATTATTTATTTTCATAATCCTACGGTTGCCATTACCTATATCCTGGCACTTACTTAGGTAAGTAGCACAGTAAAAAAGCCACAACGATGATATTTTCGTAGCGAGACTTCCTAGAATCCCCATTATCAAAAGGATGCTGCTCACTAAAACCCTTAATCTCGAACAGCCTTTTTTTGTACCCAAACTTTTTATCTTTAATACTCTTAACGTACTTTTTCCGAGGAAAGGGTCAAGAAAAGCCAGAACTTTTGCTTGTATCTATCCCATGTTTTTATGGAATGGCGGGGCGTTGTAAAAGATCCATAAGAATGGAGCTTTAAGTTACAGGAAAAAAAATTAACAATCTTATCAAATATAAACGATAAAAGCTACATTATCCCTTTTTTAAACACAGCAATAATATCCTTGCTATAAAAGTTTAACGTATGTACCTACATTTATTCTGAGATTAGGATTATGTGTCCTTTCGGACAAAAAATATGAAATCCTTGCATAATTTACATCTCAAACCTTTTTTGTTTAATATGTATATCGTAGATTAAAGTTTATGTGCATTATAAGCAAATTGACTCACTATTATGAGTTAAACAAGCATGTAAACGCGAATAAATACTTTCTTTACTTAATTTGCAATAAATCAAGTTAAATGTACGCTTTTTATTTGCCTGTTATTAGTTACCAAAAAGCACGTGGTGGGTAAATAAAAGCAAAAGGGCAACACCAAGCCCAATAAACGTTTATGAGGGTAACAGGTGTTTAGAATTGTGTGACATTAAGGATTTAATGCCTTTAATAATTTTATACTAAACCAAAGCCCCAAAAATTATTTTTAAACGCAAATAGGTTGGTACTGTGGAACGGGAGAGC
Organism: Agrilus mali; assembly: GCA_029378335.1. NCBI lineage: Eukaryota > Metazoa > Arthropoda > Insecta > Coleoptera > Buprestidae > Agrilus > Agrilus mali. The sequence continues at coordinate 3,170,714 of CM055663.1, read as the reverse complement.
CGGTTACCATTTTTACCATTTTTCGGCCCCCTGAAGTAATAGGTAATTGCGTTGAGTACTTCATAATCATGTAATAAGAACTTTCAGCGATTAGAACGAATTTAAATAATCATTATTATTATTATTGTTGTCCTGTAAATAAATAAAAAAGGTGGAAGACTTACAGGGTGACGAGCTGCTGCCACCGCTGCTGCTGCTGCCGCGGCATTCATACCTGCACTAGGGTACATTGTATGTTACGAAAACATGATTTTTAAATCCCCGGGGCCACTCTTATTTACATTCGTACAAAGCGGCCGGCGGCCACGTTGGTAGCACTTAATTCTTGGGCGATTTGTGCGATCGAAAAAAAAATCACCAGGTATAGAAACACACCAAACAACCAAGAAGCAAGCGGCACTCAGATCCTAACGACAGATATAGTAAACACAAAAAAAATGCGAAAACGATAAAGTAAATAATCCTATCGTTATGACAAGCACACCGACACTTCAAGTAGGTATACCGCGCAAATGTATGCACTCAGTTCACTCAATACTCGGTCCCTAAAAGTTCGTGAAAAGGCGTAGGGGATATAAACAATGAAGCACGTTTTGACGCACGACGAGGACGCACGAACAGAACCGTGGTTAGTACGGCGATCCGCAGGAGACTGATTTGGAGCGAGTGTAGTGTAGAACGTGGTGAAGGCTCTTTTCCCCCCGCGCAAACGCTTCTCTTTTTCCTTGCGTTTGAATCGTATCGTAGTGTATAGAGTCAGTCAGTCGGTGGGACCACTAACAGGGACCCTCGAAGAGGCAAACAAAAAGACTTTATTCTTCAGCCCCCTGAAAAATGTGACGCGAAACGAGCGAGCGCGTAAGTGAAGTAAAAGACGGAGGCGAAGAGGTCGAAGCCGGAGGGTACGAAAGAGAGACAACAGACAACGAGCAACGGGGCGAAGACGACAACGACAAAAAAAAAAGGACTTACAAACTTGTCTGCTTGAATTTGTAGATTTCGCATGCCGTTAAGCAACGCGGCTACGACGGGCGACAGTGTTTTTTATCTAATTTACCTCGAAACACAGCTCCTGTCTCGCGACAAAAAGAACTTAAACGGCCAGTAGATAAATGTTTTTTCACGTCTCTTTCTCCGTTAGGCTCCCTCTTCTTCCGTCCGCAGAACTGGACCAATGGGTATCTGGAATAAAATGGAAACACACTTTACCAAACAGATCAACTACAGAGCAAGACAAGGCTAATTAATAATACGTACTAGATTACCTAAATTATTAGGAGTTGTCAGAAGAGGTCACAAGAAATTATCATACAAATTTCTCGTACATAGAAAGGGCAATCCTTACATGGAGATTTGTTTCTGAGACTTACAGAGTTGCTAATAAGTGCAATTCTCAGTTCAAGAGAGCTGCAGAACTTGCAGAACATTTAGAATATTATAAATAAAATACTTTTATTGAACCGTTAAATAAATAGATACATATTGTTTTTTATCTCATCACCACCATAAAGGTCTTCATTCAAACTATCACCTCTACTTCTTCCCACCTTGAGCCAACCTACGAATTTTCAGAAAACTAGAACATCTCAGATCTTTAGTTGCCTCTCTTTACACTTGTTTTTCAATCTAATGTGGCTCTAAGTATACCTTCGTGTCTCAGAGGGTGTGTAGCCTAACATCCTCAAGAGACATCTCCATCTTTTCCAATCTTGAGAAAAATCTTCGAATTCCTATTTCCGCTTTTAATATGACTCTAAGTTATCTCCATCAGAAGGTAGAATCCTCATCTTTCGATTTCAATTAGAGCAGAAAATCTTCAGTAACTGAACTCTATCAGTGAGGAGCATCCTCAGGTTTTGATCTTCAGTCAGAGCGGAGGATCTTCCCTTTGATTATCAAGTCAGAGAGAAAGATTCTCACTTTTGATCTCGAGTTAGAGTAATGGATCTTCAATTTTTGATCTCCTTAAGGGAGGAGAATCTTCAGCTTTAATCTCCAGTCAGAGCAGAGGACCTTCTCTTTCAGAAATCCAATTAAAGAGGAGGATGCTCACTTTTGATCTTGAGTAAGAGTGAAGAATCTTCTATTTCTAGTTTCCATAAGTGAGGAGATCCTCAGTTTTTAATCTCCGGTAAGAGCAGGGATCTTCTCTTTCAGAAATCCAATTAAAGACGATGCTCAATTTTGATCTGGAGTTAGAGTGAAGGATCTTCAATTTCTAATTTCCATAAGTGAAGAAATCCTCAGTTTTGGATCTCCAGTAAGAGTAGGGATCTTCTCTTCGAGAATCGTGTCGTCACTTTTAATCTCGAATTACAGTGAGGAACATTCACCTTTTAATCTTCGTAAGAGAGGAGGATCCTCAATTTTTGATCTCTAGTCTTAGCTGAGGATATTCTCTTTTACTCGTAATATCCAGTCAAAGAGGTTTGGGTACGTCTTCGGCTTTATGCAACCCTTTTTATATTTCTATTGCCGTCAGAGTGGTGTAGAGTGTTCGAACATCCTCCGCTTTTTTGTTACTCGAGACAAAAAAGGAAAGGACTATTTTATTCACAAATCTAGTCCTGTAGGTACCATATGTTCTGCTCTCATATGGTATCTACCCTCCACTGAGTTCTTCCCCCAACCAACCAACCGACAGACCGTCGTTTAAAAATGTCGAAAAGCAACACGTGTCGCACAAACAACCACGACATCATCAAGACATAATAAGTCAACTACCCCCTTACTGTGGAAAGCTTCGTTCATTAAATGGTTAAGATGAGAAAACAACGGTGTCTGGATTTATAATGTACCTACCTATAATAGTCCCCTAGTGCACGTGGGGATTACACGCTATTATTTCATTACTACCTACCTACATTAAAGACAACCTCAGTTTGTTTTAATTATTACTAATTGATTAATTAATTATCTTATCTAAATTATATTTTTTATAGATAATTGGAAAATATGTTATTATAGGTATTTCCTTGAGGTACTTGCTTAGAAAAAGTGTGAAAACGCTTTGTCTCTGTTTGTGGTTGGGAACGTGTAAAATAAATTATTTTATTAATTGCAGAATTCTGTGCTAATAATACGGTATGTATATCATTTAGACAAATCCCCAGTGCAATAATCTGGACAGAACGTGTAATTATTATCAAAAGCAAAACGTGTTTACTAAGCCAACATTTTTGTTCTTTTCCGCAATTGAATATAATTCAATAAAATTCTCAATAAAACTGGATTAAAGCATTAGTATATCTGCGTCGTTTCTGCGATACAGTAAATTATACTTTCAAGATTGCCTACATATTTGCCCTTTTCCGGTATCGTAATGCAAATAAATTTAATCGCTAATAAAATCTCTAAATAAATATTTTTCATTTGTTTTGTACAAGCAACATTTAATGTTTAAGTACTTCAATACATACAAACATACGTGTTAATAGATCCATGTGTGTATAAATGTAATGCACGTATTTATTTCTAAATAATACATGAAAGAGAAGAAATAACGCGAAGCTCGACATTGTTTTTCTTTTTTCTGGCGCTTTATGTCTTTATTTGTAATACGCTACGAATTTAAATTCGCGTCCCTTAGCAACTCACATTCTGCTTGTACTCACACCCTTAAAACGATGCCAGCATGTAGGGTAAAGATGCGCAACGAAAAAAAAAAATAAAAACTAACCCTCAAAATGGCTACCTGACAGAAAGCATCTCATTTTAGCAGAACGGGATCGAATCCGTCCTTTTTCCACCCGCATAATTCTACTTCATCCCCTTTCGTCCTTATAAATATGGCGTCCTGATTGCCAGTATAACAAACTAGTCGCGATCCACGTGGATCGCATAACGCGAAAACCACTTAGCCAATGATTCCGCTGGTTTTGCCAGTGACTTCCAATGCCGATTCGTATTTTTTTAAAACACTCCTTCTTTAAACGTTTTCACCGTTTTCACTGTCACGAACTAATGAAAATCGACTCGTGGCGAATAAACATCGAGCTCCGCCTAGGAGTCGCTTTGACAGAGCTCGTCAACTCAACGTGGAATCGTCGTTTCTATAGTTCTATAGCCGAGGTGCCGTGACATGGCCTGCTGAATATACACATACATGCATGGGGAACTGAGCATGGAACAGAAGAGAAAAATTCAAAGAAGGAGAGATAAAATCTGGTGGGTTCAAAATAAAGCTCCATTCTTGCAGAACAAAAACCGTTCACTCGGAGCTATTAGGGCCGTCTAACAGGAGGTCAAACTTCCTAGTCACAATAGATCCAATTTTTGAAATCCATCACTTGAATGGGTACCTGGAAAACTTGTCTATTATGCCCGTGTACCTACACAGAGGTTTCGGCACCTTAGAACCAACGACAAAATTAACATACTGGCGCACTTGTCGGCTGTGGGATGTAGCTTGTTTATTTTTAATGACTCGTAAAGCAATTACTCTGACATCCATATACATACGTCCACACACACATTCCCGTACATACTTTGACAAGAAAACACACTTGTGTACGAATACATTACATACACACACGTATGTCTATAACACTTGCACATAATTGGTTACCGAACAGTTCATACACACGCGTATCCATTAGGTAGTCTGTCCTGTGTACATGTTAACTTATGTACTAACCTACCTTTGTATGTACGAAACCGTGTACGAGGTATATTTTTTTTTTGCAACATCCAACTTACCAAGACAAAGCCGTTCCTAAAACCGTTTAACATTATTCAGGGGTCACAATTACCAAATTCGATCAATTTTTTGTTGTTTTCAGTGCTTACGAAATTAAACGCTCGCTAACACGTTCGCAGAAAACTTGTGGCGCCAACCCTCAGAAAAGGCAAGAATAATAATAAACCGCAAATACCCTGGTATTCTCAGAAATGTTGCCGCACAAAGACCACGATGTTCTTGTTCCACTCACCGATGATACCCTACCCTTGTAAACGAAAATTTATTTTAAAGCAGACATTCCTGCAAAAAGCAGGGCTCATGACGAGTGAAAAGTCCTAAGAAGATTCAAAAGTTACGACACCTTAGTACCTAATAGTATCAGAAAAGATAAATCGGAAGCTGAGGCGTTAGGGTAGTGTTAAAATAATATTCGCAAATGTTTATTCTTTAAGATGTTTATTAATGTCTCGTTTCTTACTATTATTTATCGCGCTGAACAGTTAATGTTTTGTTTCAGATATGAATCACATGTTCACCTATCAAATGTTTCTTTATGAACTAGTTTATATTTAGGTCACAGTTTTGCAAGCTAGTCGTCTATCAACCTTTGTATCGTTTGTACGTTTTCTTTTCTTTCAATAAACTCTTTAATTAAAACCTCGCGTAATTACTCAAATATTCAACAGGTTATGGGCCCAGGCACCCTGAATGTTCGCGTACGGAGTATAATTTTGCGTGTTTTTTTTGTTTGAGTGAATTGATACAGTAAAAGAAAAACAATGGCAGCCGCGTCGCAAACAAAAGTCGAAATTGTGAAGTTTGACGGAAGAAATTTCCAATTGTGGAAATTTAGTGTATCCATCATTCTAAAAGCTGAAAAACTCATGGATGTAGTAAATGGAAGTGAACCGGAACCACAAGACACGACGTCTGATGCATGGAAATCATGGGATGAGAAGAATTCCAAGGCTCAGTTAATTCTTCTTACAACGATTGCACAAAATCAGTTGGAATGCTTGATTAATTGCAAGGACGCAGTTGCAATGTGGGCAAAACTACTAGCAATTCATGAACAGAAGACGGAAATTTCGAAAGAACTGCTATGGCAAAGGTTCTATGACTATAGAATGGACGAGGGCGACTCAATTGCGACACACATATCAAAAATCGAGATGATGGTCAGAGATCTGCGAGACGTAAAAGAAGCAATCAGTGATAGTGGAGTTTGTTCGAAAACTATTAATAGTTTACCGCAGAAATATAACGCGTTTCGAACTGCCTGGGACTCGGTGACTCCCAAGGAACAAACTTTCGAAAATTTGGTGGCTCGTCTTCTAAAGGAAGAACTAAGAATGAAAAACACAGAAGATGAGACAACACAATTAGCATTGCAAGTTAAGGCGTTGCAGATGAAGTTAAATGAACAATCGACCAGCAAGACAAAGAAAAAGAAGTCTATTGAAGAAATTAAGAAGAACTCAAAATGCAACAAATGCAAGAAAAAGGGGCATTGGGCTAGAGAGTGCAAAAGTCGTTTGCCTAAAGAAGAAAAGGGTGAGTTCAACAATTCAGATTCTGCTTATATTTGCGAATTATCTGAAATTCATATAGCTAATTCTTTTGATGAAAGTCAAGAATGGATTTGCGATTCAGGCGCAAATCTACATATGACAAATCAATTACTTTGGTTTTCGAAACTTGAGGATTTAACCAAACCATTGTTGATCAAAATTGCAAATGATAGTGTTATTGAGGCGAAAGCAAAGGGCTCAATCAAATTACAAGCTTTGGTTAATGGAAAATGGCATGACAGAGAAATGAATAATGTGCTTTATGTCCCAGAATTGAAACGAAATTTATTTTCGGTGGGTGTTATGACTGAAAAGAAATTTACGCATTATGCAGATAAGAATAAATGTGAATTTCGAGACCAAACCGGAAATATTTCATGTGTCGGCATAAGAAAAAATGGTTTATATTACATGCTTTTCCGAATTGAATCCCAAGTTGAATGCAATATTGCAAAAGACAATTCTTTAAAAATATGGCACGAAAGAATGGGTCATATTAATTGCAAGGCTATAATGAATGCATACGATAATAAAGTAATGAATGATTTCAACTTGAGCGACAAGACCGAATTTTTCTGCGAAGCGTGCCAACTCGGTAAACAAACAAGAAAGTCGCATAAACAAATTATCGAAAAAAATAAGGCAGAGAAAGCAGGAGAAAAAGTACATTCCGACATCTGTGGACCTATGAGCATTGAATCACCAAGCAAATCGCGCTATTTCTTATTGTTCAAGGACGATTGTACTGGTTATAGGAATGTTTATTTTCTAAAACATAAATCTGAAGTTATCTCTAAATTCAGAGAATACAAAGCAATGTTAGAAAAACAAACAGGCAACAAGTTAAAGATTTTTAAAAGCGACAATGGTACTGAATATACAAATCACGAATTTCAAAATTATCTAAAGGCAGAGGGAATTTTGCATGAGCGGTCTGCTCCATACACACCGCAGCAAAATGGTTCCTCAGAAAGGGAAATTCGAACAATTGTAGAGTCCGCTCGCTCCATGATACATGGTAAACAAGTTCCAACAGAACTTTGGACAGAAGCTGTAAATACAGCGGTTTATTTGCTGAACAGAAGTACCTTAAATCAATCAAGAAAGGTCACAGCCTATGAAGCTTTCTTCAAAAAGAAACCTCGAATAAAACATCTCAAAATATTTGGTTGTACGGCCTATATGAATGTTCCACATCATAATCGCAAGAAATGGGATGCGAAAAGCAAGAAGTTATTATTTGTGGGATACGACGCATTTTCAAACAACTATCGATTATGGGATGTAGAAAAAAGACGAATTTATATAAGTTGTGACGTAACATTTGATGAAGAAAACTCAATGAACAACCAAACAGATACTGAAAATAAATTAAGTGTTCCTTTGTTATTTCCAACTGAACATGCAGATGAAAATGGTAATAATGTGGAAAACGAAGATGTGGAAGAGGACGACAGAAGAATTATTTTGCGTGATCGAAATAATTTGAGACGGCCAGATTATTATGGACCGGCCATATACTGTTCAATCCTGATCCCAGAAAATTACAAAGAGGCAGTACAATGTGAAGATAGTCAACAATGGAATGCAGCAATGAAAGAAGAAATACAATCACTTACGCAAAATGAAACCTGGACACTAGTGCCAAAACCAAAAGATGCACCAATAGTGGACAATAAGTGGGTTTATCGTACAAAAACTGACGTCAACGGCGAAATAGTTCGGTACAAGGCGCGTTTGGTCGCGAAGGGATATACGCAGCAAAAAGGTGTGGACTTTGACGAAACGTTCGCTCCTGTAGTGCGATATGATTCTATACGAACATTGCTCGCGATCGCTGTTAAAAATGAAATGGAACTAAAACAATTTGATGTGAAAACTGCATTTTTGTACGGGGACTTACACGAGACTATTTATATGAAACAACCAATCGGTTTCGAGAATAGTGAAAAACCTGATCATGTTTGTAAATTGAAAAAGAGCATTTATGGACTTAAACAAGCGCCGCGCTGTTGGAACGATAAGTTCGTGAATTTCTTAAAGACATACTGCATGAAACAACTAAAGAGTGATCCGTGTGTCTTCGTCGGAACTTTCGAAAATAACATAGTGTACTTAGCGCTTTATGTTGACGACGGACTAATCATGTCTAATTCTTGGGACGCAATAAACAGTTTAATCGAGAAGTTGCAATACGAATTCGACATTACGGTTAATGACGCGAAACAATTCGTTGGACTAGAAATTGAACATAGTCGTGACAACAAAACCATTTCCATCAGCCAACGTGGTTACATTAAAAGAATTTTGAAAAAGTTCAATATGGAAGAAGCCAAGCCCTCCAGCGTTCCAATGGAACCAGGCACTTGTCTTCAAACCCCAAACAACACGGAAGACATTCAAGCAAGAAAAGAGCCATACAGAGAAGCAGTTGGATCATTGATATTCTTGGCAACAGTAAGCAGACCCGATATTACCTACAGCGTTAGTCAGGTGAGTCGTTTTCTGAATAATTGGTCTCTAGAGCATTGGTTGGTGGTCAAGAAGATTTTTCGTTATCTGATCAAGACCATAGACTACAAAATTGTTTATCGGAAAATGAATGAAGACATGGTAACAGGGTACACGGATGCTGATTATGGGGGTTGCAAGGAAACAAGAAAATCAACCAGTGGATACGTCTTCATGCTGGCAAATGGTCCAGTAACATGGTGCAGTCAGCGGCAGAATATTGTGGCACAATCAACAACCGAGGCGGAGTACGTCGCTCTTGCATTGGGTACAAAAGAGGCTCTATGGCTAAAATCCTTCCTGGACGAATTAGGGTTTCCACAACAACGCATTAAATTAATGGTGGATAATCAATCCGCTTTGAAGCTTGCAAGGAATCCAGAATTTCACAAAAGGACAAAACATATTGATATCCGTTACCATTTTATTCGTGATGTGATAAATCGCGGTGACATTGAACTCTATTTTATAGAATCAAGAAAACAGCTGGCTGATATTTTAACAAAACCGTTGTCAGTAACTTTGTTTAATTCAATTGTTATAAATTTACTTTCGGTCAGCGATTAATAACATTTGGAATAAGAGGGAATGTTAAAATAATATTCGCAAATGTTTATTCTTTAAGATGTTTATTAATGTCTCGTTTCTTACTATTATTTATCGCGCTGAACAGTTAATGTTTTGTTTCAGATATGAATCACATGTTCACCTATCAAATGTTTCTTTATGAACTAGTTTATATTTAGGTCACAGTTTTGCAAGCTAGTCGTCTATCAACCTTTGTATCGTTTGTACGTTTTCTTTTCTTTCAATAAACTCTTTAATTAAAACCTCGCGTAATTACTCAAATATTCAACAGGTAGGTAGGGAACAATTCTGCGGCATTTGGGGTAAATAGCAGGTACAGTATTATCAGAAAAGGTAGCTTGGACAAAAGGTCGATCTTCCAGGTAAGTAGAAATTCTGCAGTGCTTAGGGTAAAAATTTGACCGTTTTCGGAAATTGCGGTTTAGATTTTGAGAAATTCTTAAAGAGAGTAGATTCTGCGGCGTTTGGGGTAAACACAGCAATATTATCAGAAAAGGTATTTTAAACTATGGGTCGATCCTCCAGGTAAGTAGAAATTCTGCAGTGCTTAGGTTAAAAATTCGACCGTTTTCGGAGATTACGGTTTAGAGTTTGGGAAATCCTTAAAGAGAGTAGATTCTGCAGCGTTTGGGGTAAACACAGCAATATTATCAGAAAAGGTATTTTAAACTATGAGTCGATCCTCCAGGTACCTGAGTAGAAATTCTGCGGTGCTTAGGGTAAAAATTCGACCGTTTTCGGAAATTACTGTTTAGAGTTTGAGAAATCCTTAAAGGGGGTTTAGCTTCTGCGACATTTGGGGTAAACACAGCAATATTATCAGAAAAGGTATTTTAAACTATGGGTCGATCCTCCAGGTAAGTAGAAATTCTGCAGTGCTTAGGTTAAAAATTCGACCGTTTTCGGAGATTACGGTTTAGAGTTTGGGAAATCCTTAAAGAGAGTAGATTCTGCAGCGTTTGGGGTAAACACAGCAATATTATCAGAAAAGGTATTTTAAACTATGAGTCGATCCTCCAGGTACCTGAGTAGAAATTCTGCGGTGCTTAGGGTAAAAATTCGACCGTTTTCGGAAATTACTGTTTAGAGTTTGAGAAATCCTTAAAGGGGGTTTAGCTTCTGCGACATTTGGGGTAAACACAGCAATATTATCAGAAAAGGTATTTTAAACTATGGGTCGATCCTCCAGGTAAGTAGAAATTCTGCAGTGCTTAGGTTAAAAATTCGACCGTTTTCGGAGATTACGGTTTAGAGTTTGGGAAATCCTTAAAGAGAGTAGATTCTGCAGCGTTTGGGGTAAACACAGCAATATTATCAGAAAAGGTATTTTAAACTATGAGTCGATCCTCCAGGTACCTGAGTAGAAATTCTGCGGTGCTTAGGGTAAAAATTCGACCGTTTTCGGAAATTACTGTTTAGAGTTTGAGAAATCCTTAAAGGGGGTTTAGCTTCTGCGACATTTGGGGTAAACACAGCAATATTATCAGAAAAGGTATTTTAAACTATGGGTCGATCCTCCAGGTAAGTAGAAATTCTGCAGTGCTTAGGTTAAAAATTCGACCGTTTTCGGAGATTACGGTTTAGAGTTTGGGAAATCCTTAAAGAGAGTAGATTCTGCAGCGTTTGGGGTAAACACAGCAATATTATCAGAAAAGGTATTTTAAACTATGAGTCGATCCTCCAGGTACCTGAGTAGAAATTCTGCGGTGCTTAGGGTAAAAATTCGACCGTTTTCGGAAATTACTGTTTAGAGTTTGAGAAATCCTTAAAGGGGGTTTAGCTTCTGCGACATTTGGGGTAAACATTACAAATGACCGGAAAAGGTAATTCAGAAGGCAAAATATTCTTTTAAATAAGAAGGAATTAGGCAACACTTCCGCTAAACATCATAACAAACAAATTCCTCAGAGAAAAAAATTGACGATTAGTTACATTACTGTTTTCGTTTACTTCAAGTGCCTTTTTAGTACCTAAACGTAATGACTATTTTAATTGAGATGGATATTATCGAGGTTGAAATTTTCAATTATAAAAGTACCTCTTATCAAACTGAATTGTCTACGTGTATTAAGTAAGTACCTATTCTTATCCAAGGATTTCCAATGACAAAGTTTTTGCCATTTCACGATGGAACACTTTATATTTTTCATAGAACTCCACCGTACCTACATAGTGTTTGTCTAGCGGTCCAGTGACGGTTATGTTTACTTATAAAGTTTTCTTAATACCATAATTCAATTTATAAATGCCGTTATAAATAAACATCTTCGGGTGAAGTGTTAAAAAAATACTCAAAACATCTTGTTTGACTTTCATCCATCTATCTATTATAGTAATTCGCCTTTGCGAAGTGATTAGCCGGCTTTGAATCATCCATAATCAAATATTAAAAGAATGACGATAATTTGCTTCACTTGAAATAAGTGGCGACCTATGTATGGTATGTGGTAGGTAAAGTAGGTACCCATAAATACGAAAAGCAAATAATTATCTTTAAATTAACCCACAGGAAGTCTCAATTTTAGAATCTAGTAGTAAAAATTGTTATTACTACTTATCAATTGCTAATCACGTTCTAATCACGATGAAGCACCATCGAGATAAATAAGTAAAAATTAAAATTAAAAAGAAGACAAAAAATTAACGTTTGTCGGGGTAATTATTACATATCAGCATCTAAGAGAGCCAATTAACAATTGATTACAAAAATTGTACCTAATCAGGTTTTAATTTGACGAAACACTTCAATTTATACTACCTACTGGATTCAAAAATTAGTGAGTGCAAATAAGTAGGACTTACTTGGTACGTATCTTAAGATACTTTCGACACTTATTAGATAATAATAAGAAAATCTTATCTTCAATATTCGATAATAAATGCTGGCTTCAAAAAAATATTAACTTCAATTTTTATTACGTATTAGGTATTAAAACACAAAGATGTGATTGGATTAATTAATTTTGTTCGTAGTCATCTAGTATCTATTAAAAACATAAAAATAAATTGCTGTTTATTTGGATATGAACCCCTGTAATTAGTAAAGCAAGTAATAACATGTTTTGTGTCATTTTATATATCTACATACAAGTACTTATATATTATGTATATTTTAGCCGGCGTGTTTTTATTCTGTTAGCTAATTATAGTCGCGGCAGTTTGCGGAATAATATCGCCATTGCAGATTAAATATCTTTCGAGTTAGAGCGACGTTATTAAGTTAACCGCGGCAGAGGCTTAAAATGTATCTCATTTTTACGAGCGGATTTATAACTCGGCAGATATTGCCCTAGGAACGTTTATTCAACCCTCCCGACCGTCGACTGCGTTGAATTTGCTCAATTTAATTCACGTAAAATATATTACGAAACGCCCAATGCACCATTACCGTTCCTGGTCATAAAAAAAATTTAACCGCTTCGAAAAGGAGCGTGCAACTCGTTCAAATCCACATAAAAGAAATCCTTTAACTCCATACAACCAACGGTTACTCTTATATACATACAAATATCGAATTCTGTTTTATAATTCACTATAGGTATCTACACAGTTTATTTACAAACCTTACAAACAAATCTAAATTGTCCTCTTAATTAGTCTTTGCGGTCTACTTGGTGAAGCTACCAAGTCTTAGAAATGATAGATGTAATAGTGAAACATTCCTATTTTTTAGAGAGTTAGAATTTCGCGGCTCTTGGGGTAACACTCTTACATTGTCGGGAATGATAAGTCGGATTACGAAACATTTCTATAAGTAGGCTGGAATTCTGCGGCACTTAGGGGAAGATCTTAACATTCTCGAAATTATAAGTCAAATTAAAAGACATTTTCGTAGTGTGTTGGAATTCTGCGGCATTTAAGGTAATCATCATAACATTGTCGGGAATGATAAGTCGGATTACGAGACATTCTTATAAGTGTGCTGGAATTCTGAGGCACTTGGGGTAAGATCTTAAAATTGTCGACATTGATGAGTCATATTAAGAGACATTCTCAGAGTCGTGTTGGAATTCTGCGGCATTTAAGGTAATCTTTATAACATTGTCGGGAATGATAAGTCGAATTACGAAATATTTCTATAAGTAGGCTGGAATTCTGCGGCACTTAGGGGAAGATCTTAACATTCTCGACATTTATAAGTCAAATTAAAAGACACTTTCGTAGTTGCGTTGGAATTCTGCGGCATTTAAGGTAATCATCATAACATTGTCGGGAATGATAAGTCGGATTACGAGACATTCTTATAAGTGTGCTGGAATTCTGAGGCACTTGGGTTAAGATCTTAAAATTGTCGACATTGATGAGTCATATTAAGAGACATTCTCATAGTCGTGTTGGAATTCTGCGGCATTTAAGATAATCATTATAACATTGTCGGGAATGATAAGTCGAATTACGAAATATTTCTATAAGTAGGCTGGAATTCTGCGGCACTTAGGGGAAGATCTTAACATTCTCGACATTTATAAGTCAAATTAAAAGACACTTTCGTAGTTGTGTTGGAATTCTGCGGCATTTAAGGTAATCATCATAACATTGTCGGAATGATAAGTCGGATTACGAGGCATTCTTATAAGTGTGCTGGAATTCTGAGGCACCTGGGTTAAGATCTTAAAATTGTCGACATTGATGAGTCATATTAAGAGACATTCTCATAGTCTGTTGGAATTCTGCGGCATTTAAGGTAATCTTTATAACATTGTCGGGAATGATAAGTCGAATTACGAAATATTTCTATAAGTAGGCTGGAAATCTGCGGCACTTAGGGGAAGATCTTAACATTCTCGACATTTATAAGTCAAATTAAAAGACACTTTCGTAGTTGCGTTGGAATTCTGCGGCATTTAAGGTAATCATCATAACATTGACTGGAATGATAAGTCGGATTACGAGGCATTCTTATAAGTGTGCTGGAATTCTGAGGCACTTGGGGTAAGATCTTAAAATTGTCGACATTGATGAGTCATATTAAAAGACATTCTCATAGTCATGTTGGAATTCTGCGGCATTTAAGATAATCATTATAACATTGTCGGGAATGATAAGTCGAATTACGAAATATTTCTATAAGTAGGCTGGAAATCTGCGGGACTTAGGGGAAGATCTTAACATTCTCGACATTGATAAGTCAAATTAAAAGACACTTTCGTAGTTGTGTTGGAATTCTGCGGCATTTAAGGTAATCATCATAACATTGTCGGGAATGATAAGTCGGATTACGAGACATTCTTATAAGTGTGCTGGAATTCTGCGGCACTTGGGGTAAAATCTTAGCATTGTCGGCAAAGGTAAGTCAGATTATGAGAAATTCTTATAGACATATTAAAATTTGATAGAACTTAAGATAATGTAGATACTATACGATAGGTAGTTCAGAAGATAAAGATAGCTGAAATTCTGCGGCCTTCAGGGTAAATTTTCTAACAGACATAGTAATATCATATTCGTAAATGAGGAGTTAGGATAATCTTTTTATGTAGGTAGCTGTGAATCCTGCTGTAAATATTTAAACATTGTCAGATAAATACTTTTGCGGCACTCGGGGTAACAGGTTCGAGAATTAGAGTGGACTTCAACTTTTTTAACATTTTAAACTTCCGCAGCGCAAGTCACGATTAGTCTCCGAGCCCCTACATTAACTTAATGAATGAGATGAATTTTAAATATCCATTTCCGATTTGAAGCATTAAACCACTTTGCTTCCGCTTTCAGTGATTGGTTTAATTATGTCTTAGATTTCCTAGTCGGGTTATTTACGAGAAAAATTTCACGAGCATTTAACGACTCGATTCGACCAAGTTTGGTCGTAATAACGCCTAATAATAACGGTGCAAAGAGACCGAAGGTCTTCGTTCATGATCTTCAAATTTCCGCACCTCATAAAAATCATACTCTTAACGACCCTCTCTCCTCCACGTAGGTTGTTGGAGCGTAATCTTCATCACCACCACGCCACGGTACGAGTCAAAAGAATAAATGAATAATTATTGTATATGCGGGACATAATGGGGTTATTTCGTCTACTGCTGCTGCTGCTGCTATCGCGTCGTGTCAGGGCAGATGTTTGCGGGTTGAAATACGTTCGCAGGAAAATAAATAAGGGTCTTCAAACCCTTGAAGCACACACACATACTTATACATACACACCCAGGAACATCCACACGTCTGCGATCTCTTGAAAAGAGAATCGTTCACGAATTCCGGTTTCTTAAAGGAAGATTAACTATCTGTCTTTGTCTCCCACATCCGCTGAAAAATTATTGATCGGCTAAAGCTGTCGGCGGGCGTCGTGACGCTCTATCTGACAGAGACCCATTTATATGTCGTCGAAAGGAGGAAAAAGGACGAAACGTTCAGAGATCCACGTGGATTTGAAATTTTAGTGTCATCGAGACCATCTCGACCAATGTGAGACGACCACTTCACCACGACGGAGGCCAGAACTGGCCGATTTCTTTTTCTCTTTCTGTTCTCCGAAAGTGAACCTGTGCATACGTAAATTCGACGAAAAATTGCAGGTCTTCTATTTAACCGTTCCAAACTGAAATTCCAATTACAAACATGATTCAGAAAAGCATTCCGGTCTTCTCTTTAAGTACAAACTTGGGAAATATTTGTGTATATTTTTATTATGAATGCATTTTTGTGACCGGCAGTTCCGAGCAAGATACAAGAAACTTTCCTAATCAGTACATTTCAAGCAGCTACATCCACTCAAAACTCAACCACTCGCGTTGGAGGAATTCAATTTCTGTAAACTTTTTCTCAGCCTCTTCAAAAACTTCTAATAAAACTCAGTCCAAATTCAAACGGATTTAGGAATTTAGTTCCCACAAACATTTTTGTAGGTATCAACTTAAATTTCTTCCAGCAATGTCTACACACACGAATAGAGTTATCTTCCAAAAGTACTTCCCATAATAATTATATAAGTTTATCTTAATTTTGAAATTCTTCCTGAGATATTTCGACGAGTCTGATTGTGAGTTTCTTGAACGTGGAATTGACACGGTCCCGTGGTAACCTATTGCCGTCTCTATTGCTTGCGAAGCTTCTGTAATGGCACCGGCTCTTAATGCGTATTTACTCAGGTATACACGGCCGCAATCCGACCCTACCTCACTACTTACACGCTACGGCATGTGTAAAGGTACAGTGTCAACATGAATCCATGGTCCAGCAACCTGCGGTCGAAGCGACCCAGCAAGACAGCCACACCGACGACGTGGGACTCGAAGAACGAACGACAACACCAACAACAACTACAGCATAAAAAAAACACAATAGAGAAACAGCCCGACAAACGCAACTAACTTTATATTATATCAAACAATCATCGTGGAGATAGATCACGTCCTTTTGTTTGCGGTTAATACGATGAAAATGAATCACCTTGAGCCATTTTTTTTGGTGGTCATTAGATGACAGTCACACTGACGGCTTTCTAATCAAAGTGAATGAACAATTAGATACTCTTCTTTAAATTGTTAAGCAAAATAAATTGGTTAAGTTGAGCAAAGGTGTGCGATTGATCCGCCCAGTTGTTCCCAGCGCATTGGAGGTGGGGAGAGCTACAGTCCGAGCGTCTTGAGTACGACACATTACCTCCAACTGAGCAAACGTCTTGGCTTGCTCATGATCTATCTCCCGTTCTAGAGAACATTACATTGGTTTTATGTTCCGAATTTTCGTAACCAGTGAGTGATCAATTAGTGTTGAGAAAGGAGTTGAGTTAGTGGATAGATACTAGAACGATTTTTTATGTGCATGAGTAATGCCTACATAAGGTAGTCTTTTATGTGTGTCGCCCACTACACTTCTTTAAATTGTTAAGCAAAATAAATTAGGTGGGAAATAGGTTAAGTTGAGCAAAGGTGTACGATTGATCCGCTCAGTTGTTCTCAGTGCATTGAAAGTGGGGAGAGCTACAGTTCGAGCGTCTTGAGTACTATACAATACTTCCAACTGAGCAAACATCTTGGTTTGCTCATGATCTATCTCCCGTTCTAGAGAACATTACATTGGTTTTATGTTCCGAGTCTTTGTAACCAGTGAGTGATCAATTGGTGTTGAGAAAGGACTTAAGTAAGTGGATAGATTTTATATGTGCATGAGTAATGCCGATATAAGGTAGTCTTTTATGTGTGTCGTCCACAAGAAGTTTAGTAAATTCAATGTTACACATTTAAAGAGAAAATTGCCGATTTATAAGTCAGGGTGTTCTGGTGTTTCTCCAAGTTGGCGATAAATGTGAATTTTATTGCGTAGAAAGGAACGTGCAACCTAAAAGGATGTTGCCGTAAAGCCGGAGAGTAAAACTTTATATTGTCGCCGTGGAACATAAAAACGGTGCATTTCGCGATGCTATACATGGTGATACTGCCTGCCACGTCTTTGCACAAGATAAAGTCACTCTTCACAACCAACAAATTTCAAACCAGTTATTTTATTTGATCAACGTATAATACCTACTTATGTATAATAAATTGACAGGTTACTGATGCTTTTTATAAAAAAATAAAAAAACATTTTTATAAACGTGGCCGATCCTTTTTCGAAATGTATATACCCATAGATTTACCAATTAGTCAGTTAAATAAGTCCAATTAATTTTTTATTGCACCCAGCCTTTCACACCATCGAATATGTATGAAGAGCCTTGCAGTGTGGGAAACTTTTATAATGACGGAAATGCAATTATCGATATTGCAACACGACTAGGTATAATAAATAATAGGTACCTACCTACTACAGCCTACTCATTGATCCTTGCTCTTCGACAATGTTAACCTACTAAAAATCACATTGTTCTTCACATTCGTCTCAACGTAAGCACATTAGTTTGGGCAGTAAAAGGACAAACATGCTTTACATTATGGTATACTCATGCCAAATTTTATGTTAATTGCTTTTGTAGTTTCCGAGAAAATAGGTCAGAGAACAGGCCCCCATGGAGGGACGCTGGACGGTCAGAAAAAAATTCAGGTAGTCAGAACTTGCGGGACCTTTACACGTTCACGTCTTCGCCCACAATGTTTTACCAAATATCCACAGAACTGATTCAGTTGAGGGAAAACCCAAACTATTTTTTAAAAAAAGGAAGAAGTTCTGACAGTAAATAAAACTGATTTATGTATTATATAAAGTGTTCTGTATGTATTTACTAAAGGGTTGCGTTTGGGTGCTCCCATCGCCGGTATTTTTACATTTCCAGGAGGAATTCGGACGATTCCGTTTCACGGTTGGTTGAAAGAATAAAGGCACTGTGGCTCGTAAATCTTTTTGTTCGTGACCGGCCCACCGCCGTCGCCATCAGTCAACTAATGGCCCTCTTTAAACACGTAAACTTATACATATATATATATTTGGGCGTTATTAAATCCGCTTACAACGTTATTTCGGAGCGGCACGCGATTACAGTGCGATGGTCGGAAGAAGTGAACAAATAGGTAGGGAATGGCCCCAGGGTGTCATTGAAAATCCTGCTCGGCTTATTCGGGAAAGCCGCAACTGCAGCGACCTTTAAGAAAATTGAGGAAGTCCCACAAACACTCACCAGAACCATTCACAATCTTCACAATTCCCTTTACGACGTTAATTAGTCTAAAAGGTCCTTCATCAGAAGCACCTACCAAAAAACATCCCGTCTTTCTGTTTCCTTAATAACGTCACTGTTCTCTTACATTCTCCATAATCTCCTCACTATTTTACTCCACCACACCTCAATACTTCCTTTTCTTCTGCTGCAGTTGAACTGTGTCATTCAAATCGGTTGATTTGAACAAGCGCGAGGTTTGTGCTTCCCCGGGGAGACTTTGCCCCCAATCCATCATCATGCAAATGCGGTTTGTTGTTTTCGAGAAAGAAGTGCGAAATGCACGGTATCGCCTCGTCCTTCGTCCTTTATCTTCTCCCGCCCCTTCTTTCACCCCATAATTCTCAGAATAGAACGGAAACCATTATGGACATTTGAAATTGAAATGAATCTAATTAAGGGTAGTGGTTTGTCGATTGGTTGCGTAAATTTTCAAACAACATTAGTGTGACGAAACGTTTTAAAAGCTTTTACAATATTTTCGATAGTTAATATTCGTCAGGTCATATTTTATTCTCCCCAATTTAAAATGCAACATTGTAATGTTGCCTTTGGGACAACGATCTTCGCTGAGAAATTTAATTATATTAGGAGTTCCAGAGCGCAAGCAACCAAGCAGCCAGCAAGCGACTTGGCATTTTCGAGGTTGCAAAACGTTTTTGAAATTAATTAAACTAAAAGTTCGTCGAATTAACCGTCCATCCGAGATGGCTTGTTATTGTTGAGTGAGAAAGACTAAGCAATCTCCTAATTACACTGTTCTGTCAAGGAGCCATTTTATTTGTGCGTAGATATTTATCTCGCAGCGGAGTGAGTCATTTCATTAGGTAATTAAGAATTTTCTTCTATCTCTCACTATTTAGGCATCTCGAACCCGAATAAAACTCGTACACGTCGACGCTTAATTGGCTGATTAAAAAACGACGTTAACATCGACTCCATTCCAAACGTTGCACGTCGCGACGCTAATTATAATTTTATTTTTTTTTACAATCATCTATCACTTAAAACCATCAGATAAAATGAGAACCTAATAATAGATGCTAAAATCGATAGCATCGATTCGATTGCACAATCCCCGACAAAAATTCCAATAATTGTACTTTTTTTTGACAGATAAAAAATTTCAAATCGTTCAGTTCTTTGAAAAAATAATACAAAATAAATTATTCAATCATATTCAATCATACTTGTTGATTACATTTGTGTGCATACGTTTTAACAATTGATGGCACAACTTAAACCTTGAGTTATTTATTACCTATAGATGGATAAATCTTTACAGGATTACTTTTATCTACTACTTGATAAGGTTAGCGCCAAAGGCTTTTGTATAGGTCAGTAAAACCTTTTTTGTTGTTTTTATACGTAAATACTTAATCGTCCGTTCCACTTAATGTTAAATTTGCAAAGGAGCCCCTCGAAAAGGGGTAATATCTCCCGATTACTTTACGTTAAAATAAGAGGATGAAAATGATGAAGAAAACGAGAGGAGGACAGACAAGAAGACGACACAGCTCCGGAACGTAGCATTCGGTTTTCGTTTTTCTTTTATTTTTTATTTTTTGCGCTAATTGCTACCCCGGGAATGAAATTACGGGCTCGTTCTTAAATATAATTAACACTGAAATGTGCCAAGATTTCTCGCAGCGCAGCAAAGAGAGAGAAGTCTCCTCCGTTCGACGGAATTGAGTTAAGAAATTCTTATTGCTTTCAGCTTAAACAAGTTCATCTCTCTATCGTAGTACTAGTGGAGCTCTGAGTTGCCTTAATTAGATCAAATTGGAAAGCTCGACAACCCAGGCTACCGCTACTACCACTCACCATGGCTCGCTTAATTTGATTTATTTATTTTATTATTGCCACTTCCTCAACAGGACAGGAACCAGGAAAAAAGTCCTACCACTTCCTTGTAGGATTTCCTCATTCCAATCCCCATACAGCAAGATTCCTAACAGTCAAGTGGGAATAAGTATGTTGGAATTCTGCGGCTCTTGGGGTAAACATCCCAACATTGCCAGCAATGAACAGTCGTATTAAGAAACATTCTTAGAGGGACGTTAGAATCTGCGGCCGTTGGAATAAACACTCCAACATTGTCGGCAATGATAAGTCAGATTATGAAGCAGTCTTATAGGTATGTTGGAATTCTGCGGCTCTTGGGGTAAACATTATGACATTGTCGGCAATGAACATTCATATTAAGAGACATTCTTAGAGGCACGTTGGAATTCTGCGGCATTTGAGGTAAACATTTCAACATTGTCGGCAATGATAAGTCAGATTATGACGCACTCTTATACGTACCTCTGTTGGAATTCTGCGGCTCTTGAAGTAAACATTATGACATTGTCGGAAATGAACAGTCATATTAACAGACATTCTTAGAGCTATGTTAGACTTCTGCGGCTCTTGGTGTAAACATTCCAACATTGTCGGCAATGATAAGTCAGATTATGACGCACTCTTATACGTATGTTGGAATTCTGCGGCTCTTGGGGTAAACAATATGACATTGTCGGAAATGATCAGTTATATTAACCGCCATTCTTAGAGCCATGTTAGAATTCTGCGGCTCTTGGGGTAAACATTCCAACATTGTCGACAATGATAAGTCTGATATGAAGCATTCTTATGGGTGTGTATTGGAATTCTGCGGCTCTTAGGGTAAACATTCCAACATTGTCAGCAAAGACAAGTCAGATATGAAGCATTCTTATGGGTATGTTAGAATTCTGCAGCTCTTGGGGTAAACAGTAAAACCTTAGCTAATCTAGAAGGATATTTAGAAGAGTATCGGTAAGTTTAATGACACTGTTAATCCATGAAGTCAAATAAAAATTTCATGAATTTTGGTGCATATGTCTATTTCTGATTATCCCTCTCGTTGTGTGTTTTATTTATTTGTCCGTGGAAATCAGTGAATGTCTTTAGCTGTGCCCACCGATGCGGCCATTCGTTCTAGTGCTACAATTTGTGGTGGCCCTGTTAATAATAGGATTAGCACGTGGTCGGAATATACTACGAGGACGCCACCGTCGTCGTCCTCCACCTCGCCACTCCGCGCCGGCCGCCTTGATTCCGACGTCGTTGTCGAGAACTCGTCGGTTATGCTGAACACGAACAACTGCAATAGCTTGGTCGGCATTAAAGGAGAAGGAAAAACAGTAGGGGGACCGTTGGATACGAATACAAAATTACTCGGTTCCGGCCCCATTTTCCTTCCCCATTTGCATATTAAAAAGATGTTCGTTCCTTTTCCTTTTTAGACGTGACCGACCGCCACCGGAGTGACGCGTCGTCATCCGTCGTCTGCACTTTAACAAAATTATTTTTACCTCAAAACGAATCCTACTTCCGTTCATATCATTCGACATTCATAAAATTTAAATAGAATTAGAAACAGAAAAATGGTAAAGAGAATTAGCAAGAAAAGCATCTGCCAATGATGAAGAAATACCTCCAAGTTTTAACATTAGTTGTTACGCCACTGACTTCGGTGGAATGACTATTATTCAGCTCTTCAGTATTCCACTGTATCGACGAAAGACTAACACGTTGTCGAAGTAAACATTTTTGCATTTCTTTATATGTATGTATGCAGCGAGGCTTGCTTAAGAACTTCTTCGAAATACGGGTTTCTATAATTTCCTGTTTGGCAAAAGTTGTTAGAATTCACAGGGCGTCAGCGTAAACCTTCTCAACTTTCCAATACGGCAATAACGTAAGAATCTGATGCACAGCACTATAGGGCGGATGAAATATCTGCATTAAAAGGTGTTCAATATAACTCAGGACATTTTAAAAGGTTAAAAGGTTCTAGCATTTCGAAATCTGACCTACGTATAAGTACGTATACTTATGTAAGTTTATGTTTGTGTCGAGTTGTGTTTTATTGTTATATGCAGTACATGTGTACAGGTATAGGTGTAGTGCATCGTTTCACCGCAAGTAAATTAGTCCGCTCGGAATACAGGGAGTGTATTGTATTTCTACCCCTGACCGCGACAAAACCGCACTGATACACCAGTTTACATTGAGACCGCAGTTTTGGGTTTTGGGGCAGTGGGTAGTACGCTGACTGCGAGCCGCTGAACTAACTGCATGGTTCTGCGGCCAGAACATTGTTGCATGCATGATATCTACATACACACACACACACAAACGTTGAAAACTTTCTGTGGAATTCACGACCGAAATGAAACATTAGAACGAAAGTCTTGAGCTGCTGAACAACAAAAAGTAAAGGGCTAAACGAACCACAACGACCAATGGAATGTGACTACCCATAAATTAATATCACATACTTTGTTACCCAACAAGATCTATTTCTGGGATTAAACATGGACAAACCAATTCACTCTTAGGGAATCCTGAAGACTAATATGGTACATCTTTACTTTCGGAATAAACTCAGTATTTTGTTGTCAATACACGTTGAAGAGCTGCTGCCACAAAGAGATAAATGTACCAGTGGGTACCAGTACATAAAGTGGCCAGAAAGCTCATAAAGCCATGTGCTAAATAATTCTGTTTCACATATTGATTCCCGTGGGGTTGGAGCTCAAATTGTCGATTGAGAAGACGTGACGGTAACAGACTTGTTCGAGTATGGTCTCTGGTTTAGATCCATCGGTTGGGTCGATCGGTCGAGGCGTTTATTTGCGGAAATGAAACCTCCAATCCCAACATCTGACCACTTTAATCCTGGCAATGATCAAAGAAAACGAGAAGGATTTAACGGGAACAAGTTCTTTTTATTCTAACCCTAATAGTACAAAATTATTTTTAATAAAAAAAGGAGGTCATTCTCCGATACTTTATCTCTACCAGTGGGAACTTTCTGAAACACGAAACGTGTTCTTTTTTGCGTAAAAATTTTAATAATACATCGACGAATTTCTGGTTTGCAAGCACACAACGCGAGCGGATGGTTGACGGAAAAGGCTTTTTTAATATCCCCGGGCAGTTGGTGAGAGGGGTGCAGCCGACGTCGACGCCGTCAACGTTTAATTACTATGTGGAAAAATCAAAGGGGTGGAATGTAGAGTCGGTGGTGGGTGTCTACTGCTTCTACTACCTACTACAACTACGCGAGGGCCGGCGGCAGCAAGAGCGTCGATGGCGCCAACAGCGGCGACTACCGAGCAGCGTCCGGGGCTTTGATAAGTCGACTTTTAATTTGAATGCCGTGGCGAGTGAACACGAAAAACGGCTTAATCCGAAGCTGCACCGAGATATGCAAATATAGATGTGCAGGATACGGGGCGGGGGAGGGAATGGAAGGGACTCGAAACGCGAGGATCATTACAAATAAGTGAACCGTGTACTAGGCGGCATCATGCATGCATGCATGCGGAATGCGGCAAGTTGCACAAAAAAAATACAAGCACCCACCAGAAGGGAACATACCCACGGGCCAGCTGATGAAAAGGAATCCAATTGCCCAACGTTGCCAAAACAGAATTTCGAATTAGGGCCAGTCGCCAAAATACGCACGAGGACTTTCAGACATCCTCATCACAACTTTTTTGGGTGAACATTCACACAATTTCTTACCCTGAACTCCATGTTTTCTTTTCCCAAAAACCATAACCTTTGATCTATTTTGGGTCCTCTTCTTCCTCTACCTCTTTATTCCTTTATCTTCCTCAAACTCACCTCTCAAGCTTTTAGAAGGAATTCGATTCCTCTGTTTCCTATTTGGATTAATACTGCTCCACTTCTAAACTTTACTATTCATGGTAGGTATTTTCACCTTCCACTCTCCCCAAAACCTTCCTCCGTTTGATGGTGCCTTATAATATAATCATCCCCCATCACTCAACATAAATATAAATCCTTAGGGACATTGTCGTAGAAGTTTCTAAATTTGGGCAAGATCATGATTCTTCTTCAGTTTTTTATTCTTGACCTTCTGTTCTGAAACGAGCCGCAGTTTGATCTTCTGGTACTTAAGTTAAAGTCAAACCATTGTCCACCCTAAAGGATCATAATAATTTACTCAGTGTCGATCATACCCACAGTTAATAAGTGTTATTATACGGAGAAAATGTGCTGGTAGATAGGTGTAGCCATTACCATTAATTATTACCCGGTACCAACCAATGAGTACCCAAGTCGAATAATAATACATATAAAGGGGATGTTTATCGTGGCTGTCAAAGCCGGCGGCTTATCTTTACACCACACGCGTTAATTCCGCAGCGTGTCAAGCACGTTACGGTCGCGTGTTCATAAAAGGATTTAAATAACGTCACTATCCAGAATTATCAGCGATTCGAAACGTTGGTGGCGTGACGTGACGGCGTCATGTAAGACTCGGGGTTATTGTTGTGGAAACCAATATATTATCGCCGCGTTAGAATATTGAATTAGTACCCGGCGATATAATGAACGACCCCCCCATGCAAAAGAACCAGCAAATCACGAACTTTGGAAGTTACCAACAAATATACAGCGGACATAATGGTCGAACTGTTACAGTATGAATAAAAGAGCACAAATAACCTCAATTCTTTTTCTACCCATGGCCCGTGGACACAAGTAATTGTCTAAAGTTGTATTAGGTAGTAGAGTTTCACTTTTAGGAAGTGCTAAAAGTTTTGAGGAATAATGCTGATTTGTTTCTGCTAAATAACGCCTTAAGTGACGTAATGTAACGGTCTCTCAAAGGTGTTTAGTGTTTGTTATATAAATCTCAGGTTTTGTCCTATGTGTTGTGAAATTAGCACCTGAAGAAGCAGCTGACTTGCTAATTTTGTCAAGAACTAGGTACTACATGTGAAAACAGTTGACCAGAATTTCCGTTTTACATAGTAACTATAATAATATCCTGTTTACACTGAAGATAATCCATTTCAAGATCAGCATCGTGGGTTTTCAGTTTCAATTAGTCAGATTATCTAAACTCATTAACGACATCATTGTATCTCGTTATAATTGTCATAAATACGTATCCTGTTTATAATTAGTTAAGTAAAATGATCAATCCATCCATTTTGTTGCTGTCAAAGCACAGAAAAACAGCTCATCGTGCAAGATAAATTTAATCAATCTTGTTTATTACAGTTCTAATTCTGAATGAGCAAATTCTAAGAAGCCATCAAGGAAAATTATTGGGTCGCTTTATCGCACAGCCTTTCCCGTAATAATATGACATGGAGCACCTCACACCACATGCATCTTCGAATGTTCTGCCTGGTGTGATATGTGCTGACGTTTTCGTCTTCTTCCTTTTCCTTCATCTACTTCCTCAGCTTCATCGTACAGTGGAGCAGGAAGACAGAAAAGCTATGACACTTACTCAGAAAATATAAAGAGGAAAATTGAACCAAACAGTGAGGAATGAAGATTGAAACAAATATTGAAAAGGGAATATTGGGCCAGTATTGGAAAAGGAAGATCGAAGCATTTGGGGGAGCAACTTCTAAAAACATACATGTTACAAAATATCTTTAAAAGACGATTGGACCAAATACCAGCAGAGGAAGATTGTACAATTTGAGAGATGAACTTCTAAGGATATTTATAGAATATTTAAAAGAGAAGGTTGAGTTGGCCCAAATATCAGCAAAGGAAGCAAATCTAATTTGAAGAACTAACGCACTGCTCAGTAAGTAGTCTAAAAATGGCTCGTTATCCTGTTCCTAGTTCCTTGCAAATTTTAATTTGCCTTGTTTTAAAGATTAGTTCCACTGTGTGGTTTTGGTAAGTAAATGGACGAATGACGATGGCTAATTTAATGACCCGCGTCGCTTAGTCGCAGTCTTCTTCCCCTTCGGAAATTAATAGCTCGTTTTACAAGTATGGAAATGGATGCTCCGTGTGAACGTACACCTTATCTTCTACCGACCTTCCTCTGTTTCTCTCTTTCTCCCATTTTCTCTCCCTCTTCTTCCTCCACCTTACCCACCACAGCTATATCGATTGATTTTATTAGCATAAAACGCGAGGAGAACTCCAGTCGTAACATTGTGTTTATTTGAGCGAGGAAAAACAGGGGATGGAAAGCCTTTTGAGAGACATTTCCCTTAAGCTTAGCCCCTTTCCCCCTGCCATCCGAATTACTTCTCTCCCCCTTCATTTTTTTGCAAAGGTGCGTTTTCGTCAGTAAAGGGTGAGATTCACATTGTCAAAATCATTCAGGATTGCGATCTAGTGAAACGTCTACTCCGCTTCCTATCGAAGAAAATTAGCAATGAATAGAACAAAATGTTCTGTTTCCATTCGAATGGTCGACGATATTTTGTTTAGATGCTGCAAATCCAGATCGAGTCGAGTAAGTAAATGGTAGGAAGCTTATGGCCTGGCTACGATGCAGTAACAAACACAGTAAGTAGGTAGTAGCACAACAGAAAACGGCAACAATAACGAAAGCACTTACTTTCATGCGAAGAAAACGAGATTCGACGTCGACGCTCACGACGCCGACGACGTCTGCACAACGTGTTTGTATGAGAGTGGGTGTGTGTGTGCATCACGTCTATTGTGCTCGAAGCAGAGCGCTTTCCATCTCCTTGTTATCTTGAGACGATGCAGATAACGCAAACAAATCCGCCCCAGTGTTTACAAGAAACAAATAAATGTCAGCAGAATAGTTTAAACAACACGATGCAAGTTTTCGACAGACTTCGTACTTACTACCCGTAGAGAGAGAGAGAAAGACAAAACGTACATATAGACAGATAGATGAAGCACTTATCCTACCCCTACACATATGGGTGTACGTATATAAAATGGGCTTAGTAACCACTTTGGAAACTTTAGTTGAACTGTTATTTACTTCAACTACTTACACGAATTATATGCAGCAGCAACTCAAATATTATAAATAAGAATTTGTGCATCAGGACTTCATATCCTCAAGATTGAATGGCCTATGTATGGTAACTGAGCGAGCAAGCGAGTGAGGGAGAACTGTTACTTAACTTCTCATGCTTATACGTGTATTGTACCTATATAGGTCTTGTCCCTTCATTGCTGTCGATACCGAGCGGCATGGTCTAGTCGTCTGGATCATTGCTTAGCATTCGGGAGGTCTCCGGTTCGATTCCGGGGTCCCGGCTACTCTGATCCAAGTTTTTCTGTGGTTTCCTTGGATCATTTAGGCAAATGCTGGGGTAGTAATATTCCACAGATAGTCCTTCACTTCTCTTTTGTCTCATATTTCTTCCCCCAACCATCACCCACCCATTCCTACTATTTCTAAAGGAGACTGAAGAGGGCCTTCCGCCCTCCCCGGGTCGGGGGGGACAGCCCGCCCACCAATATTGGTGGGAATGAAACACCCAAAAGTTTTAAGTTTTAGTTTTTATTGCTCTCGATGCTGCAAACTGTCTCATCTTATTTATCCTTAAACTTGTTCAACCCCACCGGCAGTCCGTTCGTATAGAACTTACTTATTTTTTTGTCTTACAAAGGTCCCCCCTTTGTCATTGATCTTGATATTGCAACCTGTCTTACCTTATTATTACCCTTACCCTTGTTAGTGTTACAAGGATGTTTTTTGGGTAAAAATGCTCGAACCTATGGTACATTTAGCGACCGATTATATTATACGTACAATTAAGATCTTATCCTGTCCCATAAACATCAGTGTCTACCACCGGTGTCAAGTTGTTTCCTATGTCGAATGAAAATCACCTGCTGCGCCCACATTCGTCCAAAAAGTGACGACAGACTTGTCTGGACAGGACGAGAAGTCGCAGTCGCCCGCTCGCTCGGAACTCTTGAACGTTTGCGAGAAAGGGAAAAGATAAGATAAATGTAATGGAAAAGTAGTGCTTCCCCCATGTGCACTCAAGCGCCCTGTTGTAAACTACGTACTGTCGTCGGCAGACGATCGTAAAAAGGAATAAACGCCGTGTATGGGTAAATGGACTTAGGACAAGATTAGACATACCTACACCAGACCAGACTGTCATGTCGTGTCGTGTCGTATTGTTGCCAAAACGATTCCAATTACTAATTTTCAAAAAGCAATTAAAGTCGCATACATTAATATTATTAATGTTCCTTTATTCCTTTATGGAAACGTAACATGGCACTGCCAATATAATAAATTGTAAAAAAATTGGGGCACATGATGAAATTTATTCACTCAACGAAAAACAAAAAACTGACCTGCCAATAGACGTATGTACATATATTTTGTGTCATTGCATTTTATAATACGTTATGCTCCATTCTGTTCCTGTGACAAATATTATGACATGAATGGCGGCAAATAGATGAAAACAAAGCAGGATTTTTGTATGTTGTATAGGTATATGAATATTTAGAGCGGTTGTATTATTTTTAATAAAGAGGAAATATTTATTTTGGTCCTTTTGAAAACATTTCGACTGGGAGTTATTGGTTGGGTTTTTGTGAGCGCGGTATGTGACGCGGCACTAATTACCCACGTTCCCGATCAACATTATCGGCCAATTGAAGCGCAAAAATCCCCGAAAAGGAGGACGGCAAACACAAAACAAAAACGCCGCCCCGTTAGGTAGTTTATACGTCGATTTCTATATCAACTGATGTTTTTATGCCGACCTACATATTAACTCTAACGAATGAAGTGAATAAATAATGCTGAAAACGGGAAAATTACGAAGGGAATAATAATTACCTAACTCGATCGTAATTAATGCAGGGACACGTTCAGAAAAACTCCACCGTTTACCGAAATTTCTTATTTGGGACAGCAAATGAAAGATTGCATGTGTTAATAGTTACTTAGTGGAAAAATGTCAACAAAATTAATTAACCTAATTGGAAAAATAATAAATAAATCAATTGCACTAGTACAATAAAATTGGGCACTAAACTAAAAGTAGTTTCAACCCTTAAAAGCCTTCAAAAATTTTGTTTTCAAGTTCTACATTATATCTATCTATCTGACTTGGACTGTCTCTCGACCCCCCCCCCCCCCGACCTACACTCTTGTGCAAAGTCGGAGGGATAAGGCTGAAGGCCCTCTTTAGCCTCCTTTAGGGATAGTAGGAATGGGTGGGTGATAGTTGGGGGAAAAAAGATGAGACGGACGAAATGAAGGCAGAAGAGAAGTGAAAGACTATCCGTGGAATATTACTACCCCAGAATTTGACTAACTGATCCAAGGAAACCACAGAAAAACTTGGACTAGAGTAGCCGGCCCCAGAATTGAACCGGTGATCTCCCGGATGCTAAGCAATGATCTAGTTATAAATGAAAGCCTTAGGTGCACAAAGATTACGAAATAATCACTGACAGCAATCTAAACGCCATCTGTGGGAATTTTCCACCAGTTAGGTACGGATTTATAACTGGCTCTACGTCACTTTTCCCATGGTGCAACTTCTTTTGCAATTTTATTATGGCCTTTAGGCGAAAATGATTTTTCTTTTTGATATTTATTTATTTCTTCTCCCCACCATTTTTATAGTAAATGTGGGACTGTATTCCACCTTACTCTCCAAGTTTGCACTAGAGTGAGTTCAGGATTCATAACAAATGACACAGTCGAAATTAAAAACGAATTTTAATCTAGGGAGCTTGTGTGCCCCATAAGTGTGCTTTACGGCTTATGAATCATCCCCTTATTGATAAAATAAGTGCCTATGTGGTTAATTATATCAGTTTTTGTGTTGCATGTGGTGATAAAGACAAGAAAGGGTGAACGAAAGCATCGAGTTACAAAACACAATACACAACATGGGTACCAACATATCTACAATACAACGCAAGGTAGGAGAACTTACGTTCGTGTATACATGTACATTAGGTATGAATGTATGTAGATACATATGTACATGTACAGTAGACACGTATTATGTACAACGCGTACTGAGGTAATTAAACCAGCAAACATGTGCTCGTAAATCCGCAGCCTGTTGGCCATTACCGTAATATTATAGCAATTCCTGATCGCGATACCTGTTTCAATTTGCAGCCAATTATGTTTAAACGTAATACGTTTGTAGGACGGTATCGTTTATTAATCTATTTCGCTGCCTCTTTGCTGCTTTCACGCTTACGGACCAATAACAGTAATACGTAGCAGTACGTCTGCATGTACGCATTTATGTATTTACGTATGTAGAAGGCAACTTTTAACTAACTGCATACACAAAACAAAGGAACGACAACAATAGCAACAACGACTGGTTGCCAATTTTATGAATTATCTGATAAGAAAACAAACGAAACAGTAAACGCATTTCACGCGAGGAAAAATATTTGAAAAACACCTTAAAACAACTGAAAGAATGTTTTTAGAACGCCTTATAGCAGCTGTCAAAGTTAAGACAGTCCTAAACACATTCTCTCCATTGCAGAGCATTTGAACCATAGGCGATCTTTAAGCTGACGTTTTCGGAAACGGTAAAATTTGTTAATGTTTTAAAAACGTTCACCATCTCAATTAATGCAGCCAAAAAATTTTACGGCTTACGTTTTTGAAAAAATATTGTGTAGAAGCTATCAAATTAAAGTTCTATTCCCCTCGTTTATTTCAACAAAAAAGTATTAACTACCAGCAATGGGTGGTCTTTAAAGCTGATGTTTTTAGAATATTATAAATCGTCGCCGTACCTTTTTGATAGATTAGGTCGTCCTAAAAACGTGCTTCCTGTCACAAAACAATAAACATACGTTCAGGACACAATTTACCATATAAAATATTTAATCCTAGAATTTACACAACAAAAGCGAAATTTGACGCTATCAACGTACGTACATAATCGTGAAGATGTTACAGTGGCGGTAATGATATAAAGTTTGGATTTAGACAGACTAAAGGTGTATTTGTATAGGTGTGTACTATATAGTCCTTTAATGTACGTATGTATGTATTTATATTGTAGGTGCCTTCGTTACAGACGTCTTCCCGATCCTCCAAAGTCAATATTTGTCTCATAAACTGTACTGCATGCAAGGAAGTGATATGGACTTTGTGTTTAGTACACATTCAAGCCGTAATGTTTGCATTATGTAAATATACGCAAAACAAAGTAGTTTCCGGTTTTGACGGCACCGGCGTCCGCGTCGGTACCGCGTCGTATCCCTCGCCCGCCAGCACCCACCGACGCCGTTTCGAAACAACATAATTGTTATCCCGCGATGACAACACTTGTCGCAACTACAATGCATATTCAAATTCCCAGTTGTCAGATGCATTTACATTTTTAGGCGAGACACTTGAAATTTGGATAAGAATCGCGCAAGCATGCTCGGCCAACGCTATTGTTTTTATAGCGTTCCAATGCTGTGGTCAATGATACTCTGCTGTACTGAACGTCTCACTGACTCGTATGACTCTGCACTGAGGATAAAGAATCTAATGCAGAACGACGCTGACCACGCTGAATCACCTCCAAAGTAAATGTTGAGTGGTAACTAGGCTGAGAACTGATGCACCGGCCCAGTCTTTAATAACTTTCAGGTGTTTCAGTGTATCAATGACGTTCTACTATAATAATAGTCTTACTAGTCTTCACTGACAGTTTCCCCAACAGAAATTCTGCTTTGAGGATGAAGAATCTTATGCAGAACGTCATTGGCCACACTGAAACACTTCCAAAGTCAATGTTGAGTGATATCTGATGCACCAGCCCAGTCTTCAATAACTTGGAGGTGTTTCAGTGTGTCAATGACGTTCACCTATAAAAAAAAGTCTCACTGATCTTCACTAACAG
This sequence comes from Agrilus mali, assembly GCA_029378335.1. Lineage (NCBI taxonomy): Eukaryota > Metazoa > Arthropoda > Insecta > Coleoptera > Buprestidae > Agrilus > Agrilus mali. The sequence continues at coordinate 3,138,104 of CM055663.1, read as the reverse complement.
TATTCTCAAAAGAGATTCTAAATTAAAGATTAAGAATCTGATGCAGCACGTTACTGGCCATACAAAACACTCCCATAGTCAATGTTGAGTGGTAACTGGGCTGAGAATTGATGCACCAACCCACTATTCAATAACTGTGAGGTGTTTCAGTGTGTAAATGACGTTCTACTGTAATAAAAGTCTTACTGATCTTCACTGACACTATCCTCAAAAGAGACTCTGTTTTGAGGATGAAGAATCTGATGCAGAGCGACGCTGACCACACTGAAACACCTCCAAAGTAAATGTTGAGTGGAAACTGGGCTGGAACTAATGCATCAACCCAGTATTCAATAACTGTGAGGTGTTTCAGTGTCAATGACGTCCTACTATACAAAAAAGTCTCACTGATCTTCACTAACAGTATCCTCAAAAGAGACTCTGCTTTGAGGATGGAGAATCTGATGCAGAGCGACGCTAATCACGCTGAAACACCTCCAAAGTAAATGTTGAGTGGTAACTGGGCTGGAACTGATGCATCAACCCAGTATTCAATAACTGTGAGGTGTTTCAGTGTCAATGACGTTCTACTATACAAAAAAGTCTCACTGATCTTTACTAACAGTATCCTCAAAAGAGACTCTGTTTTGGGGATGAAGAATCTGATGCAGAACGACGCTGACCACGCTGAAACACCTCTAAAGTAAATGTTGAGTGGTAACTAGGGTAAGAACTGATGCACCGGCCCAGTCTTTAATAACTTTCAGGTGTTTCAGTGTGTCAATGACGTTCTACTATAAAAAAAGTCTCACTGATCTTCACTAACAGTATCCTCAAAAGAGACTCTATTTTGGGGATGAAGAATCTGATGCAGAACGACGCTGACCACGCTGAATCACCTCCAAAGTAAATGTTGAGTAGTAACTGGGCTGAGAACTGATGCACCAGCCCAGTCTCTAATAACTTTGAGGTGTTTCAGTGTGTAAATGACGTTCTACTCTAATAAAAGTCTCACTGATCTTCACTGACACTATCCTCAAAAGAGATTCTATATTGAGGATGAAGAATCTGATGCAGAACGTCATTGGCCACACTGAAACATTTACAAAGTCAACATTGAATAATAACTGGGTTAAGAACTGATTTATTGAACGTCTCATTGTTCATCCCCCGTAGTATTCTCCGTCTCATCTTACTGTTTAATCACTTTACAAAATAGTCTTAAATTAAAACGTTCTTTTTTTTTTAGATTATAAATAATTACATATTTCCACTATCAAGGCTTATTATTGAAAATTAAATCGAAATCGTTTGGTTCTTTTTTAAGTTTGGCATAACGATGCCCATAAATTAACAGAGAGAGTTGATTCCCGATTGTAAATTACCATTAATAAATTGTTTACGACCATTAATGGCGAAATGGTTATCAAATACTCCGAAGTCATGATCTCCATCAAATGACCAACTGCTAAAGTGGCAAAGAGGAGGATATTATTAGAACCTACATATTCGTACATAAATTATTGATTAATGTAACGAAGAGATTATCGTGGATAAAAGACGATTAAGGAAATTAAACCATTAGGTACCACCACAGCAATTATCATGGGCAAAACCAACCATTAAACATAAAAAAAAACAGATGTGAGATCTGTAATTTAAGTTTTAAAACGTCGATACACTTTAACAAGTGCGACAAGAAGCAAATCATGCATCAATAATTAGACAATTATTTAATTCCAAGGCGGAAATAATTAATTCTGACGCCCGTTTCAAACCATTGCATTCACTATATTTGTAGATACCTATAAGTAAATAAGTATATGATATATGTATAACAGTACTTTCTGTTTTGGTTCCGTTATTTATTAGTACGTTTTAATATGTATTTTTGTACTTTTTTATTCAAACAATTAATTGTTACAATCGGCGTTGGTTAAGTGTCTTTATATTGTTATCAATTTATTGAACTGAACAGATTTAATTGCTTGGTCAAATATTTATTATTTATTATATACCTGCGATTCATTTGCCAGAATTTTATTGCAATTATTATTTCATTAATTTATCGCAAGTAATCGAATTTAACCACTGTTTTTATTTCACATATGTATTATATTAAATATTGACAATTAACAATTATTTATTTTTAGCAGCAGCAAAATCGTAAAAGGGTATTTAATAGTTCACTGGTCCAAAAATATAACACAACTGTACATTAATTGATACGATATTTCCACCCATTTTCTCTACAATTAATTTTTAATTAAATGAGTAAATTACGAGAATTATTTGAATTAAAAATTGAGCGTGAGATTTTAAGTTATTTCCTCCCTTTAAACGAGATTTGACGAGATTATTATGAGCCACTTCGCCTGTTTTAATGTTTCAAAATTTTCTGGGCAATTCAAAGAAGTTTTAGAATGCTTTAAATCTTTCTACACTTACATCACTGCAAACTTCGATATATTTAAGAAATTATAAGTTTCTATTGATCCCTTACTTAATTCCCTCTAAATTTTTGTGTTTTCTGTGGACGTGCCTGTCCACATGATGAGCTCGATTGGAGGAACGATTTGAATCGAAAGTTCGGTCATTTAGAGAATAATAACGATCAATTTGGGCATAAAAAGAACCGGGGGTGGGTGGGAGAGGGGCTTTAGCCGCGAACGTCCATGATGGTCCGATCTGGTTTCGTCCGTTTAATTTTTGCCATAATAATAATGGATGGCACGGCCGACTAGTTTTACTGGCCGTAAAACGGACATATCGTGTGTCATACACAACAACGAGGTCGAAAACTCGAAATGTAACTTTAACTGCCACTAAAGCTTCGTTTTATGGGCCGAATTTAATCACCGAATTTTAAACTTTACGTATGGTGGCGGCAGAGTCACTGCACATCGGAGCACGGTTATCCTCATTGGCCCCAGGACGGCACAGACTGACTCACTGTTGCCACAATCAACAATAACTGACCAAAAATTCCTAAAATTCTCATAAATCCTAAAATTCCCAAACAATAGGACGGGGTCGGAAATTTAATTTAGGAACTTATTGTCGTAGAGCAATAACAATTCTTTTTTTGGTGAAAAAAGATTGTGAGTTGGCAACAGGGTAAATGGTAATTTCTTGATGGGTCCCTGGTTCCAGAGTCGAAGGCGATATTTGCGCGAGTTATTATAAGCCCCGGAGAGCAATAAAGCTAACGTTATTTATAAATGTAACATATTTTTAAAGTGCCGTATAGTAGCACGTAAAACTTCGGATTATGGCGTTCGAAACGTCGGGGCAGAAACGGTCGTTAAAGTTATTAGGCGGCGAAGACGGCACAGACGAACCAACCATATCGTAAAACGCCTTGTTACACTTTTTTGGCGTACGACTGTACACTTAATTTAATAACTACAAAATAATGACGTACCTACCAAAGAAATTAATACCTAACCAGAACCAACACATAAAATAAAAAAGTGAGAAATATCAAAAAACATTTCGTCTAAATTAGGTACACATAAACACTTACCCTCCAAGTATCCAGAGTAGTTTATTTGCAAGTTTCAAGCAGTAAGAAAGTAAGTACCTACGTAAATAAAATTTTTAGCTGTTTGGTTGCAGATTAGGCCACGCCTTAAATAGTGGCTCTATGGTAACAAACTGTTGCAAAATAGGAGGAGCTTCTTTACTAAATTTAAATTAAGCCTTCGGTGGTATTTCAACTTCATTATTTCGAAATATAATAATGTCCTCTTAATCCTCTAAAAAATCCGAAAGATCTACCCAGCAACTCGCGAAATACCTGAGAGAAATTCCAAACATAAATCGTTTAATTTGTTGTTTACTTTCGAACGTGGTTTCTTCGAATTCCGTCATTACCGCCACAAATTATTAATGCCGACATTTCTACGAGTCCAGCAGGTACTTGACATTAATTTCGTGAATGTATATAAGTGTGTAGTATAGTGACTGACCCGCTATTTTAACGCAAACATTAATTTTTCTCTTTTCGTACATAAGTAAACTGCTTAATAACGAATTCATATTTGGAGGGACCGTTCGTTCGCGAAGAAAAAATGGCCATAATTAAACGGAAAAACTAGGCGACAGAAACAAATTGGTTATTTATTAAAGCGGCACAGTCACGAAATAATTGGCAAAAGACCGGCCGAAAATTAATAGGGAGAACAAAGAAACCCGAAGCAAAAGATAGGTACACCTTTACAACAACAGGTAATAATAATGTATTATGATTATGGTAGAAATAATAAGCTAGAAGATTACGTCATTTATTGTGGTAAAAAGGCTAAAATTAAAGTCGTGGAAGATATGACTAATGGCGTGACAAAACGGAGAAGACGAAAACGAATTAATCACAAGGGCTAACAACTAACTGACTCCTTTCAAGAAAATACTCTAAAATAAGATTATAAACTATATACTCAGATGTACGGGGGTAGTTTAAGCTTAATAATGTATCTAATGTAAGGAAAAAGACAAAAATTTGTGGCATAAAAGTTTATAAAAAAAATGAAAGAAACAACTTTCACTTTTTCGTCAGGAGCATCAGGTCTGAGCTACATAATAAATCTAAAAGTCCCATTGCCCATTTTCTGTTAAAAAACAATGTAAAATGTTCAATATTTTACAAATACAGGAGGGAAGACTTTGTGACTGTTAGATGATGCTTAAATGCTGCACATCGCTCCCGACAGCATGCAACGTACAAAAAAGATGACACCCAAGTAAATCAAGACATATTTTGTAGCTAGAAAGATTCTTTGAAACGTTTTCTAGATCTAGGACTAAAAAAGGGTGTATGTAGTTCATCTGTTTCCTTCAGGATTGGAAGAAAATCAACGCTGTTAGTTCAATTTCAAAAATTTCAACATAATAGATTTAAAAACTTAAAAGTCCTTTTGCTCTAAAAACTTCGTCACTACACGTGATTGCCCTAACTATGAAACAAAATATAAAAAAAAACATCTACTGGGCATCCATCAAAATTCATAGACAGTCGGGACTATTAATTTCACGTACAGTGGATTTTATTTACTTCGGTTGTAACGACCTTTTGGTTATAACGACATAACACATAAGTCCATTTAATTTAAGGAGTAATTTAAGAAGAAAATTTGGCTGTAACGACTTCGGATATAACGTCGGTCGATATCAGTTTTAGCGACTAATTTTAATTAACTATTAATTACAAGATGCTAGAAATTTCATACTGACTGATATTGCGACCGATTTTAAACACAAAATCTTTTTATCTTTTGTTTACATTCACAGATAGTCAGCAGTTGTTCTTCATCTAAATCTAAATTCTAAATACATATATAAAATGCTAATGTTCGTACGTAAAGACAGGGTTTTCTCTATCTCTACCTACTCCAATCAACTTCCTGTTGGGGTGGTAGGTAAATACCCCTTGGTCTCAAGGTGGGAGTAAGGGAGTTTGGTCGCGGTGGGTGGTAGTGGGTGGTTGTAGGTGGCAGAAAGGTGGTGAAAAGAAATATTTCTGTCCTTTTTTAAGTCATAAGGACTTCCGGAAAGATCTCAAAATTTCTGAAATGATCTAAAAAATTGTATAATGTGCGCAAAATGTTATTATCGACTTAGAATGTTCGAGAAAGTTCTAAAAATTCCTTGAATGATCTAGAAAGTTTCAAAAAGTGTACATCTACGTTTCAAAGTGATGTACATCTAAATATTCTAAAGTGTTCTGGTACTAGGAATTTCGATGTTCAATGATATATAAATCAACATTCAGTGACTTTTTGTCAGTAAAATTGTGTTTGCAGTCGAGTGAAGATCAATTGAAAACAACAGCGAACAGTGACCAAAAAAATTGAAGTGATTTCGACAAATGGAAAAGAACAGACTATTTGAATGTTCTAGAGTGTTCTAATACTAGAAATTTCGATGTCTGATGGCAGCGTTATGACCGTAACAGTCAAGAGATTAATTTAATGATTTGGCAATGTTCAAAAATGTTCCAGAATCTTGAAGATCATTCAAGAATGTTTCAGTGTTAAAAAAAGTTAGAAAATGTTTGAATCATTATGGGATAATCTGAATAGTTTTAAAATCGCGAATATTCTAGAATGTTCTATCAAACGTGTAATATATTCCTACCCAGGCAACGCCGGGTATTGCTGCTGGTTATTTATAAATGTTAAGGTTGATAAAGTTAAATCTAAGAATCAGTTACTACTGGCTGGTACCTTTCTTGCCTAATTTCCTTCTTTCGTTCTTTCTCTCTTTCTTTTTATATAGCGACTTCCGGATATAGCGGCGGAATTTATCTAATGGTCCTTTCATCGTCGTTATAAACGAAATATACTGTATATTAATTTTTAAAGACGTTTACAAATTTCAAAAAATTAATATGTAGAATCGTTTTTAAAGGTATTTGTGCTCATAGATGTATTTAATAGCCAATTATTTTAACAAATCTTTCCTTAATTTGTAATTGTGACAAGACTTCTCTAAAGATGAATACCCATAAAAAGTAATAAAACTACTAAAAAATTAATCAAAATATTCAGTAGCTTATGCTTCCTAAATCGTAATTATTGTAATTTAAACGACTAAAATTAACAATAAATTTTTATATTAGGTACATGACTATATGAATTTGCATACGAAAACAAAAACGCTTGAAAATTGTACGCCAGAAAAGCTAATTTAGCTACCTACCGGATGCATGGAAATGTCATTAAAATTTAATGTATTTTTTCGCAGCGTAAACGATAATAAAATTTTTGATCTACACCTACTGACTTTACTTTTTGTAATTTGACGTCTAGGCAATAATGTATTTTTTTACAGTTGAGAAAATTAAAAATGCAATTAATAAAAGTATGTTTCTTTATTGCATCTACAATCGGAATATTATTGCTGTGGTTGCTCCTTATTACAATAAAGGAGAAAATAATAATGGAATTTCCGAAACGACCCATTACCTGATAATTACCCGTAGCTTATCATTTCTTAACAACAATTGTTTTTAACTTTCTACATTACAACGATATCAATAATAAAGTTTTTCTTTGCGTCAAATTAATTAATTACTCATTGTTCCTTAAATTAACTTTTAACTGTATTACAAACTTATTATTTCGCCCATTGTCTCTATTTGATACCTGCTAATAAATAATGAATTGAACACAGTTCCGCTTTCTGTTTTAAACCTTATTAAAGCAAGATTTTTTATCGACCCTGTTAATGAATTTTTTATTTTAAAAACAACTGTAATTAACCATTCCCAACACACACTCAAAATTATGACAATTTCTTAATTAATATTGTGTTGTGTGTAGGTACGTACTTACATAAAATTAATTACATCAGTTTAAAATGAAGTGGAGTACAATCCCATTAAATCTCATCTACAAGGGTCGTTGAAAATCCACGTCAATTTTTTAACTTTTATTTTTATAACGTCTTTTCACCTTTAATTGAAAGTTCATTAGAGTACCTATATAAATCTCACGAAAAAGTGAAGGTTCTCCCAGCACATCCCACCAAATCTCACTAAGGGGAAAAACAAGTCATGATAAAAAGAAAGGAACGTCTCACCCAAGGCCCTACGAATATTATTTGTTGGTTGTAATTTTGCAATTTGATTTGACATTCTTTATAAAAATGTTTTAATTTGATTTCATTGGAAGCCGTAGAAATTCGTACGGCAATTACAAACTCAAAATTTCATTTCATTCATTATAACAAGCGGCAGAAGCAGATACGTATTTGCGTTCGTGTAGCGGAATTTAACTAGGTAATATAAATGAATAAATATAAAGTAGTAATCGTGTTATTTTCTCGCAAATTTGTCGGAGTAAAGTAAACATGAGTTGCGTTTGAGAAAACTACAGTCCGTGTCGTCGAGTCTCGAGTGCAGTTTCAATATTTTGTCGCGCCGCGGCCGGATCCGGGCAAATAAAATGGTCGATGCGGTAGCCTCAAACGTAAGGAATTACGAAAAACAGTTTAAAAAATACGTAGGTAGATATAAAAGTCGAAGGATCCTTTTTAAAGAAATTAGTGTAACGCTCTAGTGCCCTATCCTGTAGCGCCGACGGCCACCATTAAAAGAGATAGTGCTACGCGAGCGAGTCCTTGTCGTAATCGGCAGTGCTGTGAGTGCAATTAGTGTAAAACATAACGAGTGTAGTTCGCCACCTGGTAATCCCCTATCTCTCTATGCCGCCGTTTGCGTCGTCGTACTTCCCCTCTCGCTTATCCACTTGAGCCCGCGTAGCCGCGTTCTCTGTCACGCCAACTATGCGGCAACCTTCCGGCCAAATCCTGAAACCTTCCGCACATACTTACACTTGCGCCCCCAAACAATCAATTTGTGTTCTGAAAAATAAGCAAAACAAAAAATTCAAAATGGTTGCCTATAACAGAACAAGTCTCAAGTAGTAGTAATGGGATAGACGCTTGTAGTCTATCCCGCTCGCTCGCACGGGGCGCGACTGATCGGTCCCTTTCTTGTTATAAATATGGCGTCCTGATTACCAACACACAAAAAGCCTCCCTTGAATCCACGTGGAGTATCGGGATCGCGAACCGTTCGACGAATCGGAATCTTTGTAAGCGTCGGGACGTCCAACAGGCGTCTCGCTTTTGCCAGCCACGCCTAGATTTTGTACGTTCTTCGTGGTTTATTTACGAAGAGCCAATTGTTGAGTGCGTCAGACCAATAGCCAGACACAGAACGTAGAACGGGTTCCTTCAGAGGCCTCGAGACAGAACGTTTCGAATCCACGTGGATCTTCGAGGTGCCACTACACGGCTTAAAGGATCTTTAGTCCGCCAGACCGCCAAACCCGAAAAACAAAAGCCGACCGCTAGGAAAAAGAGATTAGATCTAGTGTGTTGGTATGCGTCCTAAGTTCGGACGAACAAAGGCTTTGCGGAACTCCGAGTATCGGAGAGAAAATAAGGATGACGAAAAAGACAGCATCTGGCTCTCGGTTTTGGAATCACGGTATTCTCCTCCGGACCAAGCCGTGACTACTACAACTACTACGAGCGATCTTGCATCGCCCCCCGTCTCACTCGCCGCACTTCATAGTTTCCTGGGCGAGAAATCCTTATTATTGCTCCGCTTGTGCTGCTCCTCTCTTGTTCTTGTTCTCTCTCTTTCTTTCGCGCGGCAACCAAACTCGATTAGTCAATTACTCCTACGCTGCGCTTAGAACGATCGGCACGCAATTAACGTTCTGCCAGCAAACAAATCGACTAATTTTTAATGGCGCTCCATTACATACATAGGTAGTACCTACCTACACTCTACACACCACAACATCATATTTATTATTTATTATTAAAGACTAATAATAACGGAAATAACCTTTCACAAGTAAGTATACAATGCCATAAACAAAAAAATTAACCCCAAAAACCTTCTCAGTCCCAACTACAACGAACTTATTCAAATTTTGACTTAGTATCTACAACAAGTACATACTCATGCTACCGTTATTCAGAATGACATGACTGTCGACAAGTGTTCCTATAAATCCGAAACGATAGATCGACAAGGGGCTAATAAGTATTCGAGTATCGGTGGTTAAACGAACACGTTCGCAATTGTTAAATCTCGGGACGCTCTAATGTAGTTTTGAGTATTTAAATGAAACGAAATCGACCCCAGTAAGGTTATTAGTCGTCGGACAGGGGACTGGGAGGGGTGTATGGGGAGTAATGGTGTCGGAAGGGACGATTCGACGAGGCCTTTTGATCGACCGGTTCGGGCTTGGATCGTGGACTACATGAAAAGTATGCGGGGGAAATCCCCGTAGCCTCATTCCGCCGCTTCGCTAAATCGTTTTCCTACCAATGCTTTTATCTTTGTCAGGGTAATCTCCAGGGGCGAAATTGTTTTGTTCTGCGCTCGCAGTAGCATGCCCGCCTTTCGTTTGAAAAATCCCTCGTTGAATAAATAATTGAAGAAGGGCCGTTCTTTGTTCTGCGAAACTGCCAACGAATTAGGTACCTCGCTCGGCGTTGTTTTCTCTCTCTATTTCTCTCCGTTTTACCCGCATTCCGTCTCTCACACACTTGTTCCTCCTCATTCCTATAGGAGTGGGTCGGTCCCCTTTCGACCACCCACCTCTGGAGTCGCGGTCTAAACGCTATACGACGGAAATGCGCGAAATTACAAAGGCCATGGCATTATTTATGAAATCTTTGAAAGAGAGAAGATGAAGATCTGAGAGCACTGTCGACACTTTCGCATAATTTTTTATTTCCGACAGCCCCTAGTAGCTTCAGAATATTTCCCGATTTATTATCTCATCCATATATGTATCTAAATATTACATCAACTAGTTGGGCAAGTTTAAATCGGACGATTCCGTTTAGCCACAATCCCTACCACATGACCCTTCAACCCAACATTGACTTTTAACTAAATCAAACATGACATAACTAATTTAATTATATATTCCCACTAAATAACAACATCCTGGATATCAAAGTCAAACGTTCCAGAAAATCGTATCAAACGAGAAGATAGCTGTACAAATCTGCCATAGATAAGTAAGTACTTTATTACAGACAGATTATTAGTTGAATTATAGATACAAACAATGGAAATAAATCGCCAGATACTTCAATCCAAAACGAAAAAAAAAAAAATAAGTAGATAAGAAAAAAAGAAGGGAATGATCCAATGTGCGAAATAGCGTAGAAAACACGCAACGAATATTTGAATAAAGACCTGAGAGAGTTCTAAAAACGATTGTTAAATTATTCATGCAGCCCGACGAACAAAATCATAAAAATGCTAACTCATTTTCCTCGAACGCGACGCGAAGCGATGCGAGGCGACGCGACGCGGCATCACATCAGGCATCGCGACGACCACCACGACGACGGGGTTGCGATGGGGCGTCGCGAAGCCAGGCGCTTCATCGACACTAATGCACATTTCGCGTTCTCCACACTTTCCAGAAACAATGGTTTACCAAGTTTCGTTTCGTTCGCCGCTTCGGATATTTAATTTTATTGTACCAAATGCCACGTTGACAGGCAATTTGCTCTATTTGTACCTACAGATGATTTATTGTTGCTTCGAAATCTTGCAAGTCAGATAAGAGACCACAGCACGCACACATCGTCAGTTGCGTAGTAATTAGGGCGGGTTAACTTATTAATAACAGCCTGTGATAACACCATTTGTGCGCCTCCTTTTTACAGGAACAGAGCCTGCATTAAATCGACAACATGTCCAGATAGAATAGAACCACAGTGCAAAAGGAAATCGATTGCTTTCCATACATGACTGTCGTCCTCCTCAGACCATGGCCGTAGCTAGGGGGGGGCATTGTGGGGCAATGCCCTACCTTGAAATCACAATGCCCTACTTTAAAAATACCAAAAACTAAGATAAATTATTATAATTAAACTGTTTGTGCATAATTTGAGATAAAAAAAATTGTAGCGATAGATATCTAAACTTTTCGGAACATACCACAGTTTGTGACATTCATTTCATATTATAATAATTCTTTGTTCTGTGTATAGACGGCACTTGAAGCGCCATCACATGAAGCTATGGGTCTATTTAATTATAATATCTGTAATGCAGAGGGGATTCCCCGTAGCATATAGGAATTGCAATATGGGCTATATTGCAATCTATGGTACGGGGAATCCCTTTTTAAACTAAAATAAACATAAACTAGAATTTTTTATGATTGTTTGTAGTTTGGTTAAGTGAAGTGTACGGTAAAGTGTTTTAGTCAAAAATCGATACCTACAATTGTTATTTTTATTGCTATAAATTGAAGATTCATTGATTTCGCGATGGATATACGGGCTTTCTTTGGAAAAAAACGAAGAGTTGAAGAGGAAATTGACCATGAAGAACCTCACTGCTCAAAACAGGTGGAAGAACAAAATACAATCGCTACTCCTAGGTCCATGGCAACAGGTTGGTCAACACATGTTGATAATGTTAGCTATAGTATTCCTTCTGATATTGCACAAAGTTTACATGATCTAAATGGTATTTTTACTCGTATCACCCCACACAACAATTAATTATTACCTCACTCTTACTCAGACGTGGATATCTACATCCAAATTTGGAAGTTCAACCATCTTGTTCGCTTGTTCTTCATCATTGAGGATTTAATAGTTCTTAGATACATGCTAATGCTCTGTCACAGAAATTATTTGTTTACGAATAGCTATTGAATGTACATCACTGACCTAGAGGTCAGTGATATACATGGTGATTGATTTAGGAGCCCGTGCTTCGAGGGCAGATCAATTATGATCAATTTTTTACTTCCGCCCTACCTGTAACCAATGCTGCCCTACCTCAAATTCGACTCTAGCTACAGCCCTGCCTCAGACCAAGAACAATCGTTCTCATTTTCAGAGTCCTCGTCCCTATCTGTAGGTCCTTCTGTTTGAAGATTCCTGAAATATCCTTAGTAGTACTCAACAATTTTTCTTCTAAAGCAACTTAAATCCACCCTAAAGTACTCCCTTCGAGGAATCTTCCAAATGGGACAAGTATCCAGCCATCTTCTTAAGGTAGTACCCACCCAAGCATTCCATTGCACCATTGTTTCGGTGCAGGAATTTAAACTTCACATCCAGATCGTCCAGGAGTCAAACGGTCGCTATTAAAATTTTGAAATTATCGAGTACAAACTGGCCTTTGTCGGAAATTACAACAATTACAATTAAGTCTAATTACCTGCGATTAATGACGTTCGGAAAATGTGGGAAATATTTTAATTTTGTCGAATTAAAATCGCTCCTTAGTCACGAGAAAGGAATTCAAAAAACATTATACGTACTAACGTACGTACATACACATATCTGTATGTGTTATGAACATGTCGCACTTCCGTCGTTAAAACGCTATTAAAGAAAGTTATTTACACGGTTGTTGTTGTGCAGCGTTCCACAACTACTTACAGTACTTTGAAAGTTTATTAGCATAGCAGCTAATGCTATATCGGCGGTATTTTTTCGCAGTGGATCTTTAATAATGTTTGTAATTAACTGTGTTGATTGGACTGTTTTCAAACTACATACATATACATAATAGCCAGCAGACTGATTTATTAAACAATTTTATTTGACTGTGAGTGAGATTATTATGACAACAAAACAGAATGTCATTCTTCCATCACACATTCCAAGAAATACATCAAAATTTTATCATTATCTATTAGATAAGGAAATTATAATTGTGTTCAAATTTGTTTCGTTGTCGTTGTTTTCCCAAAATACCTAATTATATTTTAAAAAGAAAATTGTCTATAATTTCTTTTGTTATTTATAGATATTTTCGTTCTATAATTTAAATACTGGAAATATTTCGAAACCTCACGAACCTTGGCCTAATATGTCGCAGACGTAGCTCCGCCCTTTCTAAGCTAAATACTCGAGCTTAAGCTCCTCCCTCTATTGGGGTGATATTGATATTAATATATGAAGGTTTTAAGTCATGTTTAGATAACATTTTTTTAAAAAACGGAACCCTACTTAAAAATTAGATGCTGAGGTACTCACCAAGTGTTGAAACTGAAGAACACCATCAGGGTTCAATCGCCAGATCAAAATAAAATGAACCTGTAGACAAAATAAAGAGCAATTAGACATACGTGATTTTAATTGAATTGATCGGATAATGTTGTTGATGTAGGGTTGCTTTTATACCTATAAGGTTCAAACAATAAATTAATCTTAAAGGGGTACCTATAAATATGTAGATTGTATAACGAGCATGCTAAAGAAACATAAGAAATCGTTTCGACCTTCCCCCTTTGATAATGACCGCGATCCCGTGTCAGCGTGACTTTTAATGAGTAGCTTTATTCTTCTACTTGGCAACAACAGCAGCAGCAGCAACAGCAGCGGCGGCTTTATTAACATCGTCGTACCCTTTAATAATAATTCCACTCAATGATTGGCCATTTCGTCGAGTAATAACATAAACGGTGCGCCAAACGAGAATAAGAGAGAAAGAGAAGAGTGAAACAGCAAATGTGCGTTGCGTTGGTTGAACTTGGTCGATAGGATGATGATTCAAATGGAACAAATTATATTAATCGTTCCCCTTAATGAGGGCTTAGCCGGGCTATCGGATCGCCGAGCACTAAGACTTGTTGTAGATATTAGGTACTCAGCAACCACCACCACCGCCACAATCGCCATCACGTCCAGCGGCTTCGGTAATTACCACCCCGCTAATTATTTTGTAATATCCGCCTTTGTTAGATACTTATATTATATGTATGTTATGTGAAGGTATAGTAGTTAGTTATACATCCTCTTGGCATGTAAATAAATTAAGAAATATCCTCCGTAGTCGCGTTTCTTTTAATTACCACCTTATGAAGATAATATAACACGTACACTTACCTACTCTAACAGATAGCGTAACTAACTGGGTACCTACTTATTTCAAGTCAATGCTGTTGTAAATTTAAGGTAAGAGGATGAAAAGAGATCCACAAGATAACACAATTTGTACATAACAATAAAATAATAAAACGCAAACAAAATCATTAATAAATAAATAATTCTTTTCAACCTAATTAACATTTTTTTTGTTAAATATCTAATCCAAACACCATAAATTAAATGCATCACGTTGTAAATGCATAAAGCTACGATAATTAATATAAGATACTCGTCCTTTATTACTACAAATACCTTTTGAAGGGTGAACATGTGTTTCGCCCCTCTTTAGTGAGAGAGATCCCTGTTCTCTTTGAAGAAGTGTTGGTACTTAAAGAAAATCAGGAGAAAGTCTCATAGTCCTTTGTACAGTATAGTTAATATAAAAGATCATCCCTAAAAGTCACAAATACTTTATTAAGAGTGGGCATGCCCTTCGCCCTCCTTAATTAAGAAGCCATTTGCCTTCAAACAGTCATCTTTAATACTTAAGACAGTATCTTAATAATTATACAGTATAATTAACTTAGAAGATCCGTTTATATTTACCACAAACACTGTTGGAAAGCAGACACGTGTTTCGCCCCTTTAGATGGAACAAGACGTGTTTCATTTTTAAAATATCAGTTCTTTGAGATAAAAGAAACTAAATTTCCTTAATAAATAAATAATTCTATCTAAAAACCTAATTAACATTTTTAATTTTTGTTAAATTTTAAATTTCCAAAGACTCCATAAAAAATGCGTTTCATTTTTGGGAAATGCATAAATACGATAATTAATTATAAGATCCGTTTTTTTTCCCTACAAATCCCTTTTGAAAGGGAACATGTGTTTCGCCCCTTTTTAGTAGGAACAGACGTGTTCTCTTTTTAAAATGTTGGTACTTAAAGTAAAATTTGGGAGAAAGTCTTTTAAATTTCCTTTGTACTGTATAGTTAATATAAAAGACCCATCCCAAAAGTCACAAATACTTTTTAAGAGTGGGCATCCCGTTTCGCCCTCTGTTAATGTGAGCAAGACTCTTGTTCGCCCCAAAAGTGTCGGTTTTTTGGGTGAATACTTCAGGGAAACAGTATTTAATCAATTATACAGTATAATTAACTTAAAGAAGATCCGTTCATATTTACCACAAACACTGTTGGAAAAAGCAGACACGTGTTTCGCCCCTTTTTAGTGTAAAAAACAGACGTGTTCTATTTTTAAAATGTCTGTTCTTTGAGAATATTTAGAGGGAAGACTCTTAATTCCTTATACAGCATAGTTAATATTACATATCGATCTCCAAAAGCCATAAATAAATTTTGAAGAGTGGACATGCGTTTCGCCCTCTGTTAATGTGAGCCAGACTCTTGTTCATGCAACAAAAGTGTCGGTTCTTTGGAGATGTTTAGGGAAAGTCAGTTTATTAGTTATACAGTGTAATTAACTTAGAAGATCCATTCGTTTTTTACCACAAACACTGTTGGAAAAGCAGACACGTGTTTCGCCCCTTTTTAGTATGGAACAGACGTGTTCTCTTTTTTAAAATGTCTGTTCTTTGAGTATATTTAGAGAGAAGACTCTTAATTCCTTATACAGCATAGTTAATATAAAATATCGATCTCCAAAAGCCACAAAAAAATTTTTGAAGAGTGGACATGCGTTTCGCCCTCTGTTAATGTGAGCCAGACTCTTGTTCATGCACCAAAAGTGTCGGTTCTTTGGGGATGTTTAAGGGAAAGTCTCTTTATTAGTTATACAGTGTAATTAACTTAGAAGATCCGTTCATATTTACCACAAACACTGTTGGAAGAGCAGACACGTGTTTCGCCCCTTTTTCAGTGTGAAAGAGACTTGTGTTCTATTTTTAAAATGTCTGTTCTTTGAGAATATTTAGAGGGAAGACTCTTAATTCCTTATACAGCATAGTTAATTTAAAATATCGATCTCCAAAAGCCACAAACACTAACTGAGAGTGTCTGGTAATCCCTTGTAAGTACCTGATTGCATCTTTTATGTAAAAAAGTCCATAAAAATGTATTAGTAACAAAACGAGTGACACAGTTTTGCATTTTTGCTGAGTCTTACGAGAGAGGTGATTCGTTAAAAATTACCAGTGCTTGAACGCATGTCACGGTAAGTTTTCTGATTATTGCTGAAGAAGAAGAATGTCCAAAACGCTGCGTTTGTACATACGTATAATATATGGTGCAATCTTACTTACGAAAAATACGCTTGTAGTACTTATTATACACCAGTTCATTGTTATTTTAACACGTTTATTTTTATCATTTAGAAATTAAAATAATGCGCTTTTTATACAAATATTTTACAGTTACGCTAATGTGTGTGGTTAATGTTGGTGAATGTTTTTTCAGTGATAAGGAACAAGTGGACATGCACTGGGAGAGATTTAAGGTACTGATGGATTATTTTAGGAATAGGCTCGTGAGTTCATTGACGATATTTCAGGAATGTCATAATAAGTCGTATTATGGTGCTCATGAGGTTAACAGGAGGTTGGCTTGGGAGGCCAACATGAAGAAGATTTTAAAACACAACGAAGAAGCTACAAAAGGGATGCATTCCTATTTCATAAGGGACAATCATTTATCAGACTTGGTATGACATCTTCGATCTCACTCTCACTCGCTAATAGGAAGGAAGATTCCAAAACCTTAACTGTTACGTTTTTAAAATATTTTTAATTCTTGTTTGTTGATATTTTTTTCAGTCGACTTCTGCGTACCTCCAGAAGATGGTAAAACTGACGCAAAGCGTCCGGAGAAAATTGGAGGATCCTGAGAGGGTAGGAGATTTCTACGAGAGGGTCCATCACTTACCGGAAGAGCTAGATTGGAGAGAAAAGGGTTTCGACACCCCTTCGTACAATCAAAAAGATTGCGGTTCTTGCTACGCCTTTAGCATCGCTTTAGTCATTCAAGCGCAAATATTTAAACAAACCAACAGGTTATTGCCTCTAAGGTAAGCAAAATAAATCGGTCTTCTTCATAGACTCTTTTGTTTCCTTTCAACCGTAAAAATGGGCAAACATCTTTTTTTTATCTATCGATTTCTGTGTGTTGTTATCGGTGGGGTGATTAAGATGATTCTCAACTACAGATTTTTTTGTAGTAGCTACTCTCCAATGAATCACAAAAACGTTATATACGGGAATTGTCATCAGTGTTTAATAAATCAAAACGAATTGAAGTTAAGTAAGTGATAATGACCAACGCCACTTAAAGCAAAATACATTTCACGTTATCTTTATTACCAACAGACTATTACATCATTTTAACCGCAGCACATGAGTACCTACTATCAATAGATACCTTTATAAGGAGTAAAAAAACTGGTTCGTATTTTTTTTAATTCTCAAATTTCCCTCAGGAATTAAATTATAGATATATCTACATAACACACAAAGCCCTTAAGAAACCAATGAGAGTAATAGTAGGTCCAACATTTCTTGCGTTAGTTGGTGGTTAACGTCAAGGAGAAACTATAATTTAATATTCGATAACAACACAACATACGATATACATAAAGCATTTAATAAATGTCTCTTTGTAAGGGGTTCTAGGGGATTTGAAGTTACGGTGTTGGAAGAATCGTCAAGTAGAAAACGTGACGTCACGTTTGTATGGCGATAATAATTGAATTCAAATTCTCAACTTAACATTCGTTTCTCGTTTTAAAACAACCGTAAACATTTTAACGTGCACGTTATGAATTTTAATTACCAACTAAAGTATTAGCTATTTACGAATTTATCTACATATGTATGTTATTCACAGTTTTTCCGTGAAAGAAACAAAACAATAAAAGAAATGAGCATTTTAAACCGTTGTCGTTATAAGTAAAAACATTTCCATTAAAGAATAGGTACATAATCTAAAGACAGACACATGCAAATCAGGAGAATTTTACTAATAATTTAATTGTTTTAATAGTAACGATAAAAAAATACACGAATAAGTTTCAAGAAATATTATTTGGTCACTACAACCGTTTCGCCACACTGTGGCTTCTTCAGGTGAAAGCAATAATAATAAGAACAATAAAGATAACTATATATATAGGTACACTGAGAGGACGTTAATTCGTTCCCAGTAGTTTTCTTAAATGGCAACTTCGCGCCTTTTCGGTCTGTATGTTGTCGATAATGTAGGAAACCATAATATTGCGAGCAGATACGCATCTATTGCTCGCTAGTTTCGTGGCTGTTTCAATGTTTACATACTTAATATACAGGGTCTTTCAAGTTGATGGGCTATTAGTATATGAATAGATAAGTGGAATGAATTCAATTCTGAAACTTGGGCTCGTTTGGTTATTGTTTATGCCGCTTCTTTTAAAAATATTTTCAATTTCGATTTACATCCGGTTAACTTTCTTATTTTAAATGGAATGACATACTTCAAATTGTAGATTTTCTCAAAAAGTATAAGCAAAGTTATACGATAGTCCCATTTCAAAAGACGCCAAATTCAATGAGGAATTCGAATTGGTACTGAAAAATGGGTCATTCTACTTAAAAAAAATGACTTATGCCTCTTTGAAGTTGACCAACTTTGACCACAACATTTGCACACCCTGTACATTTTAGTTAAAAACCACAATTTTTTTTCGATAATGTGAATAGTTATAAATAATTGTTACGAGTTATAAAGCAAAATCTCAAAAATTAATTGAATTACGGTTTTTTAAATGTTAACGTGCAGATGTCAAAAATTTTGAAAAAAAATAAATAACTCACAATCCATCAATACTTTCGGAGTAGTACCTCCTATAAAATATGCATGAATTCAGATTTTCTATCGGAAAATGTAAAAAAAAAGTATGTCATTCCATTTAAAATAAGAAAGTTAACATCTACTTCCGGTATAACCGGATGTAAACGGAAATTGAAAATATTATTAAAAGAAGAGCATAAACAATAACCAAATGAGCCCAAGTTTCAGAATTGAATTCATTCTAATAATTCATATACTTCTAATAGCCCATCAACTTGAAAGACCCTGTATATTAAGTATGTAAACATTGAAATAGCAACGAAACTAGCGAGCAATAGATGCGATTCTGCTCGCAATATTATTGTTTCCTACAATATCGACAACATACAGACCGAAAAGGCGCAACGTTGCCATTTTAGAAAACTATTGGGAACGAATTAACGTCCTCTCAGTGTACATAACTAAATAGGGGGAAGGAAAATTTTTTAATTTTAGATTTAGCAACGGAGAATTACTTCTTTCGATTTGATCGTTTAAGATTACAATTTTCTCATAATATCGGTTAATTTGTAGTGACTCTAAAAGTTTAATTTTTGTCCTTTGTTTTCTATATTATGCAAAATTTTATATTCATTATTAAAATTATGATTATAATTAAGTGAATGCTCGGCATTAGTCGAGGTACACTGTTTTAAATTAAAACTATTAAGATGTTCTTTAATCCTATATCTGAAAACTTTCTGCCCGTTTGGCCTATGTAAACTTTATCACAATCTACACACGTTAACAAATAATTGTTTTAAACCCGATTGGGGTGTAGAAACATTTTATTGAATAATTTTACGAATTAATCTTCGACACGTCAATACGTACGATTACAAGACAAGGCCTGGTCTTATTCTTAAAATGTCTTGCTCGAGTAGGTACGCCCGCATTAAAATGGAACGAGTTTTGTTTTCGCGAGAAACGTGAGAAACAGTTTATTACAACACTCAAGCGTGTTTATTCGACTAACGAACCGTAGTTTTAATAAAGTTTTGTTCCTTTGTTAAGTTATAATTGCTCCCATTTGCAATTGCGCCGTAAAAGAAAATCGTGTACATACGAGCCGATGTCATTAAAAACAACAATGCGTAAAGGTGCGCGAACTGATCAAAACCAATAAATGATCCTTATTGTTGTCGAGCCGTTGAATTATGGCGTGGAAACGTTTCGGATTACGCGTTGACATTTTTCTCATTCATTCTCTAATTAATTTTATTGAAGGACTCAATTGTGTCTCTCGCCGCGCTTACATTACACGCAAACGCCTCCGCAACGACACCCGCAATCTCGGTGCCATTTTTCTGCCAAATAAATCCACAAAGACACCAGAAATAGTCCAAGCTCATCGGTTATAAATAGGTAGAACAAACGCACATGTCCACACTCACACGACTCATTTGTACACTAATCCAGAAGACTGTTAACCGTTAGAATATTTGTGTTTACAATTACATAAGATAGATAAGTAGACTGCCCTGAAACTAAATTGTTTATTCTGGGCTTAAATTGGGTCACTAAGCAATGAGATTTTCAAAATCCGCAGCAGTTTGCAAGGAGACGTCCATTAATTACATATTAGTGGGATCACCTTAATATCTCACATTTAAATAAAATTCCTTGAATTAAAAGATTGATGTGAGATTTTCAACAAGATTTTGTTGGACCCCTAATCTATTTCTCCCCATTTTACCTCAATGTTCCCTCACCGCCCTACACATACCTAAAACGCTACATTTTTCGCATATGAGATACAAAGAATCCATTACTTTATTATGAAGTAACATAAATCCTGTTCAAGTGCTCCTAAAACCGACTAGAATCACACAAAGTGCTATAAGTATAACAGCAAAGTTGTTAGGCGTTAAAATTTATGGCACTGTCATGAAATATAACGTAATAGGTATTGCTGAAATACATTTTGTAGATTTTTATAAAATTGTGGGAAGTCTTTAACTATTACATAATTGCCACAATTTTGTAGCGAGTCTTTCAACTACTGGATAATTAACAATTAGAATAAAGCACTACAACAAATTGACGAATATCACAAAAGTTGGCCTCGTTTCTTTTCCACTTAACTTCTTAGGGGAAGTTTATTAAATACTTTTAATTTAAACCCCTCCCTCTTACCTGATGAGAGTTGGTGGATAATAGTGGGACTCCCCTTCCTCTTCACGTGACATTCTCCTTATAGTAGAGTGGCGTGAGATTTTCATTGATTCTCCCCTTAAATGATATTTTTCTGGACCCTAACCTTTCCCCATATCCTTATCGTCACTTTTTTGTGCTAATTTTCTTTATACATTAATTTTGTGAGGTGTTTTTCTAATATTTTCTGTCCTCCCTCCTCTTTTATGACATTATGAGATGTGGTGAGACTCTTCATCCTCTTCAAGTGAGATTTACCTCACAATTAATTGAGGTAAGATTTTCAATGAACTCTCCACTTCAAATGAAATTTTACAAGACCTCAACCGACCCTCATTTTAAATCCACGTTCCCTCACAAGCCAATTAAAAATTTTACAGATTACGTACCTAGTATCTTTGACATTCAGGTTTTTAGTAACAGCTCGACACCTTGTGAAATTTTATTGCATGATTTCTTTTTGGTCAATTTTTGTTTAAAGGCTCCTTTAGGTTTCGTGCTTGGTGATGCAGTAATGTTTTTTCAGTTCTCAAAAATTGCATCCGTAAATTCTCGTGGCCGTTTAAGCATACGTTCCGTTTTATTGAATCGCAAATTTGAAGGTACGAACGTTGCAGCAGGATTATGAGCGGGCAGGAAGAATTTATTTATTCTCTGCACACAATCAACAAACACACACATACACACACGGACAGACAGACAAACAGACAAACAAACACACGGGCTCCCTGCCTGTCTCTCTCCCGTAACAGTGGGTAGTATTCCAGTCAGCAGTGTGCGCTTTCCATTCTGTTCGTTCGCGAATAACTTGGCAGCCGTACATTACATGCAATTTTTATTTGGTCGTTGTTGTTTTCGTTTGTTCCAGCGAGCAGCAAATAGTAGATTGCAGCGTCACAATGGGCAATTACGGCTGCGGCGGTGGATCGCTTCGGAACACTCTCAGGTACCTGGAACGAGTGGGAGGACTTATGGCCTACAACGACTACCCCTATACCGCACAGGTGAGCCACGGCGAAAAATTCTCCCAACAACACCCCTCACACAACCCACTCTAATCCACTTATATCCAAACATTCCCAATAAAATGAGATCTACTTAAGTACAAATTGGAATACGATCACGCTAACTGAAGACGATGATCACTCCTGCTGCTTGGTACTGCCCCTTATATTTCAACCAACTCGTTAGGGGATATCCATGAACTCAAAATGTGAGGGAGCTCAGCAAAGGAAGGGAGATCATTGAAAATATCACGTGAGAAATTAGGACGGGGGGGGGGGGTTCAAAACATGGCATTAAATCTCACTTAATGTCTTAATCTAAATTAAATGTACTTAATGATTTAGAATTTATTTGGCCGCCTCCTTTATAATTGTTTGATGGAAAATGTTGCAGCAAAGAAAATGCCATTTCGATAAACATCGGACAATGGTCAACATAACCACTTGGGCCATTTTACCCGCCAGAAATGAAAGAGCCATGGAAATAGCAGTTGCAAAGATCGGTCCAATCGCCGTGTCCATCAATGCCAGTCCTCACACCTTTCAACTCTATCAGTAAGGGCCTTTAATAATTATTATTAAAGCGTGTGACGTCCTGTATATATTTTTGTACTCTGTACAAATTTGTGGTAAATTATGATTAGGTACACAAACCGCCTTGTATGTTTAGCAAATAAGTACACGACAAAACCCCACATAAAGATAAAAATCAAACAAAATAAACACACACATACCTATTCATAAATTGCAATTATAATTATAATTTATAATAGACATACAAGAATAATTAAAACCCATTAAAAAAAGCATTAAACGAAATTGCTGTTGGTATTATTTAGGTCACAATTACGGCAGAACCAATTTTTTTTCTGTGCTTAATAACATCGTCGTTAAAGGATAATGATATTAATTGCACATTCATCGATTAACAGCATCGACAATTGGTGTTTCTATTAAAAAAAAAAATAAACGGAAAGACGAGAAAAAAAAAACGAGAAAAGCTTTCAAACTGATGCATGCCCTTCAATAAAAAAAGGCAAAACTAAACGGGAAAACGACTGATAATTATATTGTATATCGCAACACGGCCTAGACCCCATTTTCAAGCAAAAGACTTAATTACATACATATACATTTGCATTTCACCATCATCATCACGCATTATAATATGATGTTCGATGCAAACGGTAATTTATTCAAACCGTAATTTATTCAAAAATAATAAATAAATGCAGCAATTAATTTCCATAGAAAAATAAAACTGTAAGCACACAACATCAACAGTGAGGTTTCTCAAATTAAACACCCTGTAATGTTACTGTCCTTATATAAATTAAGGTAAATAAATTTGCGTACACAGCGCCCAAAATCAGTAAATATGGGCGTGCACTACTAATTTTTGATTATAATACAAATAATTCCTTTCTTTTTAGTTCTGGAATTTACGATGACGTCAGCTGTTCCTCCAACACAGTTAATCATGCAATGATCATAGTTGGTTATACAAAGGACGCCTGGATATTAAAAAACTGGTGGGGTAATCAATGGGGAGAGAACGGATACATGAGACTCAAACGTAACCGAAATAGATGTGGAGTCTCTAACTATGCAGCATACGCTTTAGTTTAATGAAATAAATTTTTTGTACCTAGATATGTAATCCACAAAAAAAAATAATAAATAAGTTTAAAATTAACATATGAAGTGTTTTTGTCATTATCAGAATATATTAAGTCACAAAAATCGTTGCACATAAAAATCTACTAAGGGAGCGAGCTCCATTATTAAGGTGAGGATTTTTTTATCTAGCTTGGACTTCTGTCTCTCTCCCCAATTCTCTTTTAAATCATAAAAGATTCATAAAATCAGTAACTGATTCTGTATCATTTAAAGCCTACATATTTCTTTTCGATTGACGTCAGTGACGGTACGGATTATTATGCAACCTACCATAAAATTCATGTTTTGACGCCCCCCAGCATTCATTGTTATAATAATAAGAAAATTCAAACAAAAATGTTTCTGCAGTTACATTCTCTGTACTCTTGATAATGACCCTAGATCGAAACTGCAGAAACATTTTTGTTTGAATTTTCAATTTTATTTATATATAATTTGGACTTCTCTCTGACATACTTACAATTAGTGAGATTCCATGAATCCGTTTCATTTAATGAGATGTTGTTACACCTCCCCTAGCAATTTAAAATTGATACCAATCAAAATTCTAAAAGTAAATCTAAAGAATTATCGCATTTACAGGTGACTGTATTTTTTTTCTTGATCAGTTATTAGACCCGCCATTCATCATTAAAAATGGCATTTCATTTATGACATTATACATATATGTATTTCTTATCTCCCCCAGGCAAACACTTGTATATTTAGTAGTTATATTCTATCATAAATAAACATTTGCATTAATATTGAATAAATTTACACCACAAAAGTGGTAGGTATGTTTCAACAGTCATCCGACCGAGTGACTGACTGGTTTTAAAATAAAGCAACAACACACACTCGCACTTTTACGTATTAGAAACACACCCAAGCCGGATATATGTATCTATGTATGTATGTACTTCGTTATTAGATAGCAGCTAATTAAGTAGCGGCTTAACAGGTAGGCAGCAAGCACCACTACTTAAGTAAGAATTTCTAATTTCTAATGCTAATTGTAAATTAAACAGTTATTATTTATCTAACGACTTTTAGGCACGACTATTTAAATTAAATGGAACTATGTTACGGTCATTAATGATTTTTTGTACCTTAAACTATTTAATAAATAACTGAATCCATTCAAAGGTCACTAAAATGTTCTTGAATTGAAAAAGAAGCTTTCTTTTTGGTCTTTTAGTTTACCATGATCACTTCCTATTGACCATGGTCCAAATTGGCAAACTTTAGAAGAAATCCAATGTACAATACCGATAGCAAAAACAGATCTTTTTGCCCCTTTTGTTTGAAAACAGTTCAATGTCAAGTAAACATTTTTAAAACTCAGATAACATTCCTGTTATTGCATTTTGCAAAAAAAAAACACCTGCAGGTGTTATCATTTTAAATTGTTAGTGCATCAGGTAAAACCCTAATAAATCAACAAAGGTTGTACGTATGTACGTTAATTCCAAATCATTTCTCTTTATTCAATTTATTAAATCATATTCTAGTTAACTATTTTACTAATCTTCCGGTGAGAGTTTATACATAAATCAATTTTATTATAAAAGATTAAAAAACGAGTAACTGAATCTGTGGTACCTAAAGTTTTCGATTGCTGTCAGTAAGAGTGCGGATTATTATGCAACCTACCGCAAAATACATCGTTTGACGCCCCCCCAAGGCGATCGCCGTGCTTTTACTCATTCATTGTTATTTTATTTATAACTAAACACACGAACTGTTGCTACTAAAATAATGTACAGAATAAATTAATTGATCCGCTACTTCTGTATTAGGGTCGGGTCGGTTCAATATACGAAACACATATTTATTTATTGTTAAAAAAACGATGTTACAACATGTAAATATTAAACATTAACACATGTTTTGGTAAATACAACAACAATAATAATAGTTTCTTCAAATTTATAAATAATAACGGGAAAGTTTTGGTGCAAAAGCTCCTTGACATTTTAAATTAAATTATTCTGTATACATATGTGTTAAGAAAACATTTTTCGAACTGCGCCTTTGGTCTGTAATAATTGTTGGAATTGCAATAAAGTTAATTGGAAAAGTAAACACAGATATGAATGATGAATAGAAATACATAAATACAAAAAACAAACCAAAGATTACGTCGAACAAATATTATTATATCGTCTATAATCTGACTCTCACTGATTACAGGAATTACATACTTCGATCATCTTATCGCGAGCACATTATTTTTAATCACCACAAATCTACACCGCCTATTAGTTAATAACTTTATATTTTTCTGACAGGAACTTAATCTTTTAAATTATTGACTAAAGATCACGTAAAAATAATTTAGCAACTTTGCAAACTTCGTAATAAGTTTACACCTACACTTACAATGAATGCCTTTTTGTTTTTGTTAAAAGGTATTGTTTTATTTTATACCATTTTTATGACTTGTGACCTTTCAGATACTCCATCGACTACAATTTACTGTTGTTGTTACCTGCTTTTTTGTTTTTTGTTTCTTTTTGGAAAGCGATATATTTCACACCGTCCGTAATGTGTAATTGTTTTCTAAGTAACTATTAATCATTTCTATGAAATAGTTGTCTATATGGTGCATGTACAAGTAGAAACTGCTATAACAAAGGTTGCCGAGGCCTTTAGTAAAAACCGACTTAAAATTATCCGACACAACGGCGTTTTATGTATCTACAAAAAAATGAGCAGACAATTCTATTTAATTGTATGTTAGTTATCCTTCAGTAATTACACATCTACAAATTGTCAGAAATTAGTCACAATATATTTGATTTAAATAAATAATTAAATTGTTAGGTACCTACGAAAAATCTTAATAATGTTTTGACAAACTTTGGGTTTATTTTTTATTCAATGATGAAAACTTCAAGGTTTATTTATTGTTTAAATTATCTGAATGTACCTATGTATTGTTATTTTATCAATATACATACCTAGTTAAACCCATGTGTTATTTCTATTTGTTCAATTAAACAATTTTATCTGTATGTATGTATGTAGGCGTGTTAATTGTTAAGTGGAGGCATCGGTGAAACTTCAAGTGGACGTGTAATTTAATTACAAAAAAGCTGTTTATTTGTACAGTCATTAAGTGTCTAATATCTTGGGTTATCGTTATCTTTTTTTTTAAATCACAGGAAGTACAACTATGTTATAACCACAACCCTTCTGATATTTCTTTGCATCTACTTGTTGACACGTGACATATACGAGGTTCTTTTACTGAATTAGTTTATAATAAATCGAATCATGAATTAAAAAAAAAAATAGACTTTTATCTTTAAACACCCAGACAAGAACTCACGGCGAAAGCTGAGCCTCGCAGGACACCTGGACGCAAAGCCATTGCGCAAACAGAATCTCTTCCAGGTTCCTATGCCCCACAAGATTCTTCATTATTTTGTTCATAAACCGCCCACATAAAAAGTCTTGTGCAAAAACCTAGACAAGAACCCTCTGCGAAGACAGAGTCTCGTCCAGATGTCGTTTCTGCACAAAACCCTTTATTATGCAGGGTCATAAAAAGTCTTGTGCTGGACACCCGGACGAATCCCACTGCACAAACAGAATTTGTCGAGGTACTCTTTGCTTTGCGGACACTGCATACCTGGACGAGTCGCCCCAGTGCGCATTCAATTTAAAAAAATCTGGGCCTTTATGGACCTACTTTAAACCAATTTGTACATTTTGTTCGCGACCTAAAAAAGCTAATAATAATTTCATCCGAGTTTTGGTTTATTTGCTTGGTTGATTACACATTGAACCAATATCAATATCAATAACAATAATAATAACGTAACGAACAAAATTACTTTCCCCGTATATTCAATCACGTACGCCACGTAGGTATTAAAATTGTAATTAAGCAGGTAGAGCCATTATTTCTCAAAGCATTCACTCAACGTACACACACATACATTCGATAACATAATACTCGAAGCGAAACAAAAAGAGTAGATGTTTGTAGGTACCTAATGCGTTATTAAAATCAATTATTCCCAGACAGTTTTCCGTTTTATGTTCAAGTACCCACAGACGTCATCGCACAATGAAGTGCTCAATAAGTGTGTAGGTAGAATTTTTGATTGCTCGTTCTTTATACATATATGTGTATCTGAACATTTTTTCCTTCTATTGCTGTAGCTGGTTGTAACTATCAGCCTGTAAATAAAATTCGCAAAACTTTGGGCTTTAGTTAACCGGAAATAGGGCTCAAGTTATAGAGTTAACATTGTAAATGTACCTAAATCCAGGTGCGTAGGTTCGTTCGACTCTCAAAACACTAAATTCATTTTCGACAATCACCCTGCGTAAACACGTTAAGATATCTAATAAACTCGAAACTCGAATACTTCATAAAGTTATGTCCTCCCCGTACAGGACTCCACCCTGACCTATTAGATTTTATCTGCTCCGGTACATTTTTAGCGGAGTTCTATTTTTGCTGGTTTGTTTGCTAGGTATTTTATACATATTCAGTAATCAATGTCATAGCACCTCCTAGTCCACGTGGATTTGAAAGCGATGTCAGAGCAGAAAACCTTACAGCATAATCAATTCTCGTCTCTGATAGGAATGAAGCTTGCGTTCATTCGATCGTACAGAGTCAGAACGAGGCTTGGAGGCGTTTCGAACGTTTTCGACCCAGCTATTCGTTGTCGTTTCGAATCGAGCAACATTATTGGCGCGAAAGCCTGAGAACTCGACAATCCACGTGGATTGAAAGTGTAATATACCAGCAATCAAAGTGTCATATTTATAAGGGTAGAAACCGATAAAATCATGCAAGGGAAACAAAGACAGATACGACCTCCGTTTTACCTAAAATGAGATGCTCCTAGCAAGCAGCCATTTTTATTTAAAATCTGTATAGGTATTTTAACCGTGAACAGCAGGACAGAACGGTCAGCTTGTAACCCTCTTTCCAGGAATCACAGCTTATACCCATTATCTGCCTAAGCAGAGTCTCAAATTTTGGTGGACTAATGGTATTTCCAATAATACTAATTGCACGAATATTGCCCCAAGTTTACTGACTCTTTACTTTATATAAACGCCATTATCACAAGCAAATAAACAAAAACAATCTCAATAAAATACATGAAATTCTCAGACAATCACACATTTTGTAAACTTGCTCGCAGCATATTTCACGTGACGTGAGGTACCTACAAACTAAAAAAAAAACAAGGCCCAACCGAAAAAAAAAATAATTAGGTATGAGCAGAATTATTTAAATAATATCGCAAGGATAATCGTTAATAACGTAAAAATATATTGGAATGTTTTTTATAGGCAGTACCTAAGTATCTATCTATCACTTCAGCCAACGAAAAACTGTGTTTATTCAGCGATTGGCTTTGCAATTTTCGAAGAAACAAATTGCACTGTCAGTAGAACGAAAGAAATATAAGCTAGGTAATACCTACTATTTACCTAGAGAGTACAGAGACATGAATATATTACATCGCAAATTTTTGCTTAGATAATTACATTCACACATTCAACAAAACTCGATTATTATTGGGTCAGAATTGTCCACAGTGATACAACGGATTGATAGGCGAAGTTGCTTGCTGTGCTTCAGACAGCAGAAGCTTTAAGGTACACATGTAGTACATGTTTACGTACGCATGTAGGATTAACTAACTATACCTTACCTACTACCTTCGGTATTGATGTACCCATTGATTATATGCTCAAATTTCTACAAACAGCAAACAGGTAAAGAAAAACGATATAGAAAAACAACATGTACATAGGTACGTACCCTTCAATTTAGGTATTTTATACGTGTACAAGCACCCACTTTACTTAATGCAATTTTCGATATTTTCTCTGTACTTATTAAAGTTATTAACCTTTATCATCATCTTCGTTATAACATCAACTAATATTAGATAATAATAATGAAGAGTGAGAAGAGAAAGAAGGATTGCAAGTTTCGTTATCGTGTTGTTTCTGTAATTTTAACTGCAAATCTGGGGCAATTCGACCGTTAAAAATCGGAAACCATTAGTAGGTATTTGCAGTTGCAGCTGGGTTAGAAAGCACGAATATTTTATACCCGGCACAACCAACCGAACAACGTGCTTCAAAAATGAAAAGCAAACAATTCGCATTTTGTTTCACTCGACCTTCGCTTCGTTCGATCATTTTAAATTGTCCCATTTGCGCATCTAAATTTCCCAAATAAAAACTCGACTCGATTCACGTGCACATAACGATTTATTGATGTAACTGTTAAATTAGGAACAATGATTAGGTCAATACCTCAATAACGTTTTGGTGGTTCTAAATAAGATATTGCGCAAAAACCTAAGTGTAATAAGCCCAAAAAGGTTCGGAATCTTTTAAAAGGGTTAAGAACCGTAAACAGACACTTTAAACGCAATTGGGCTCTCGTAGAGCAAAAAAGTGTTTACTTAAAGATACCCGAGAACAACAACAGAAAAAAAAAATTGTATAGGTAGGAATCGAGTGTGTGCGTTCATACGTAATAACACACTCTCAGGTTTACTATAAGTATTGGAAGCACTTATCGATCCGAAGATACCGATTGGTATAAGTTGTTATTATACGCATAAATAGTATAATTTGATGATATTTTATTTGACGAGCTACATAGTTTCGACGTTATCATTATCGTTAATGTTGGGAAACGAATCATGAAAACAGAATTACTTTTAATAACGCTTCAAACTCATAAATCAGGCCGATATATTTTTGTATTAAAGCCAAAGCGACGCAGATATATAATAATGGTGTGTGACATATGAGTCAGGAATAGTTGTTTTAAAGAGGAAAAGAGGTAGATGCCACATGTATAATAGTATGTGGTGTAAAGCCTCTCTGAGGTGGCGGTGGCGTATCGGCAGTCGTCCAGACACTTTAATTGATCGTGTAGCTGCTGATATTTACACAGTTGTAACTTTTTTGTAGGAAGAGGGAACATAGAGCAAAGCCGAGTGCGGCCGAAAGAGAGCCTTGCAACTGAGGAAATCGGCCGGGTGACGATCGGCGCCGCGGAACGGGGACGGGGGGATTACACAGACACTGCCGATCGGGGCCTCCTAGATTTCCCCAATACACACTACTCCTAAACTCGAACTTCCTCCGACAATACTCGACGATAATCCTAAAACATTTTTTTAACTATTCCTGCTAGTTGTTAATACCAAAAAAAGTCCTTAAGTGACGATTTGTGGGTCTGTTAGGGGATTTGTTCGATACCGGTAGAGGCAGATGTGGAATTTGTGTGTGGGGCTATAGCCTAGAGGTTTGTAACGACGGTGAGTTCGTCTGCGCCTGACTGACGAGGCGAGTCTGTTACTCTGTGTAATATAACGAAAACGCTGGGCTGGCAGTTGTACGGTAACCGTGTATTCGAGTTGTTCGTCGAGTTGTCGAAGCAGCGCCTGTATAGCCGGAGAGCCTCTGACTGTGTGTGCTAAACTTGTACTCGATTTCGCGACAATAAAAAATTCTAACTAACTAAGCTTTTATGTTGTGTTTGGATTTCAGTGCTTCATTCTGAGTGCAACTGGCGTTCTTAATAGGATATTTCCGGTTTTTTCTTCGTTCGTTCTTTATTTCTTTCTCATCGTCGCTCAGTGTTCTATTATTTTATAGTGCAGCGGAATGATTGGGTGAAACGTTCTGTTGTAGTGAAAAGGAGTGTGTATTACGTACTTTGTTAAAAAAAATGGGATTCATTATTGCCGTAGTTAGGGAATAAGATGTACCCCAGCAGTGCACAAATGAACGCAGCAGCAGCAGCCGCGGCCGTAGTGGCCGCAAGACATCCTGTAAGTTATTACGGAACGTTAAGAACGATATGATATACGACCTGGCGATATAATAAAATTGATTTTAACGATTTGTCTAGATTAGTGTCCTAACGCGTCAATTGCAAACGTTTTCGCCCCAATTCAACCTCTTCGAAGCCCCCCCCTTTTTTTAACATGACCTCATGCCTAAACTGAACGTCTATAATGTACATATTAGGTTTTTTTTTATACGTGAAGGATTCCTATTATGTTTGCCGTCGGATACATAGCACCAAACCTGTTTCCGATTTAACAGTCAGTCGAAATTTCCCGATTTTATTACCCCTTTGAGCGTAGTATTTTTTTTAGTTGATTGCTGATTGATGAAGAGGGTGATTAAAGTTGGGGTTTATATATAAATGCTATTATGGAAGAAGTTATTGCGTGGTTTAATTCTGCGACGTACGTACGTACGTAATCAATACGATTGCTGCAATATACTGTTAATTGGCCGAAATTAACTCAACTCTTAATTGCTTACAGCCAGTTGCTTTTTTCGCGTTTTAATGGATCTTTATTAATGTTGGTTTTATGGTGACATAAAAGCGCGGAGAACATTAATTTAATTGCCACTGGCCTACAACAACACAACTACCAATAATAATAACACCCACCTTTAAAAAAATATTAAATATTTTCGTTAGACGTTAATCGCACGTTATAAAGATTTCCAAGTTTATTATTACCTACGCCACCACCATTAAGTTTTAATTTAGAAACATACCATTTTGTTTTTTTTTTTTTATTTGGTATATATAGTAGAAAAGTATCTATATGTATAAGTTTAGTAATAATGATAACTTCCAACATCTGAGAAACAACATGTAATAGACGGTGTAAAGTTACCCTAAAATTATACAACGGTTTTGGATGTATTTTGGTGTAACTAATTGAAGGGTGAAATGAAGGGACTGGATGGCCGCTTTCACCCTCTTATTCTCCTCGACCACAACCCTCCTTTTTCAGACTATACAAAGTGTATACATACTCCCTTATACATATACATATATGTACCGCCCGAAATTGTTTAGTCACGCAATTAAGAGGACCCCCTATTTACCTCTTATGCCCGGTAACAAAAGTTTCGCACCATATGGCGAATTTTTGGTATGGTGTATGATTTTACGTAAAAGTAACTTTCACAAAACACTCAAACGATTACCTACTTAGTTAATTGTCCTATTAATATTTATATACGTATGATAAAATTAACTTAATTGACGTTAATTATATTCTCATCAAGTGATCATCTACCTCATAATACCTAATAATTCCTCATTCTGTTGTTATTGGAGATTTCGTACCTAGACATGTGTATATTATGTAGTCGATTGTGCCTTTACAAAGATCCCTATCAGTTTCCTTTTTAGAAGCCCAATCGTGAAACACAACCCAAACATAATTATTCGTGAAGATTTACAGCCTATTGATAACACAAAAACGATGACACCTGAATGGATGATTGGTTTCCGGAACGTTCTTTTACCTACCTGGCAAGAAGGCATTTCTACAAAAGCATTAATTACGTCAGTAACCGGATGTGGGCTTACGCACCGATCGACGAAACGTAGCAGTAGCGGTAGCGTGTCGACTACGTACCTACGTACCTATACCTGCCTAAATGTCGATAAGTCGAACCTTTTCTAATATTATTCGACTTTTCGTTTAAAAGGAATTCGAGTTTTCTCTGTCGAATTTACATTTTGCTATCATAGTAAATTAACTTAACAGAAACAGGACGCTCATAACAAACACTTGTTGCTCATTAACATGTTGCACAAATACCTGAAGGTGTACGCATGTATGTAGAGTTAGTTGGTATTGTATGTATAATAGCCACCAGGCCAAATACATACTTACATACCTACGAGTATCTATACACAAGTATGCACTTATTTTATTACGTGTCTATATATATATATATATCTGCATTTACAGGGTGTCACAAAATGACATGCAGCTGTATATATATTTACAATTTTGTAGCTGTTCTGAATGCAGCTCATTTTCCTCCTATCAAAATATCCTGTAAGTTTGAAGTAGTGCACAGAACTCTTTTTTAAGATATCGTCGTGTCCCAAATTAAGGGCGTGGTGTAGTTGTGCGGAGCTGCAGCTCTGCAGCACCTAAATACTAGCCGATTCTCTTGCAAAGTATTTTAATCACTCTGTATCTGTTGCGGTCCTTTATATAAGCGTTCCACGTCTTCGTACATGTGTAATTAACAGTATGCATATCGCGTCCCCAGGTTTACTTATTAAACAGTCGCGTCATGTTTCCGACAAATTTATTCTCCCATCAGAAAGCTGCCGTTTAACAATCTTAGCGTCTTATTATAGTACACACGTACCGTACCAACAAATACGAGTACATACATATAAATATGCCTTTATACATACACACATACATACATAGATATCTATCCGTCTGTGTATTAGTGTATTTTATTAGAGATTGAAGAGAACGAGCGGTAGTGACGCGTTAACCGCGCGCGTATTACCGCCGACGACGCTGGCGACGTCGTCGACACCAACGTCGTCGTCGTCGTCGTCGATCGGTGGCGTCGAGGTCAACGGACCCCGATGTGCCGCTACACACCGTATTAATCACTTCACGTTCCTTCGTTAATTAGTTATTACCTATTCGGCGAGTTAACACTCCAACGTTCGACTATCTCCATTAGCTACTTAAACGGCGATCTTTGATCTCTCTCGTATTCCCTCCTTATGTACCTCTTCTTGGTTAATTTCCCGATGAATTCGAACAGCTATTATTGCCGGAAGGTACTGTAAAGGTGTAACACGTAATAACAAACTCGAATATTCTCGCACGAGCGCCACAATCTCATTCTTTTTATGCTTCTATTTACTTGAAGTATAAACTCGAATAGGATTATGCTAACATACCACACCTCAATGGGCAAATACTTTCAGTATTCGAGTCACAAAAATAATCATTGAAGATATATGTAGATGCAGTAAAAATTTTCAGGTAATGACTCGACCACAAAGATTATCAGTCCAACAATCCGAATTTTTTATGTAA
The DNA here is from genome assembly GCA_029378335.1 of Agrilus mali. Lineage (NCBI taxonomy): Eukaryota > Metazoa > Arthropoda > Insecta > Coleoptera > Buprestidae > Agrilus > Agrilus mali. The sequence goes on along the minus strand of CM055663.1, from coordinate 3,103,202 downwards.
ATCTATCTCGCAATACCTCAATCAGCAAATACTTCGAGTCACAAAAACAATCTTTGAAGAAATAGATGCAGTAAGACTTTTAGACAAAGCCTTGACCATTAAGGTCCCATATTCTCGCACGAATCTGATTTTTTTAATGTGTTTCTATGGCTCCAAGTTTTAAACTCGAATAGGATAATGCTATCACAAATAGTTCAAGTATTCGAGTCATAAATGTAGTCATTGAAGATAAATAGATACAGGCTATAAAGATGTAGCATAAAAAAACTTAAAACTCGAATATCGTCACGTTTTTTTAAGTATCTCACTGCCTCAAGTTGTAACCCTTTTTTTTTAATTAGCTTATCGAATCGAATAGATCCATGCTGGCGTGCTACATTGCTACAAATGTACATATTCGAGTCATAAATATATAAATCAATAAATAGACGGTTTTTCGTTGATGCAGGTGTCCGCTACCATTTCGAGTTTTTCATGTATATTCAACTTTTATGTGATCCTGAACACCTGCATCTTTTGATTCCTTATATCGTATTTGTATTTATGTCTTTAAGTAACATTTTTGTGTCTGTTTTGTTTGTAAATTAAATTGATAAATCAACAAATTTACAGCTAATAATTTTGTTGTAAAGTCACATAATATGTATATGTAATATATAAAATGAATCGGGATTACATTTTGTTTGTGATTAAATTTGTAACCGAATTGTTGGACGGTAGGCAAAATTTTCTCAAACTTCAAAGGTGATGCATATATAGTATATGTACATATGTAAAGGTATTCACTGCATTAGCGCTCAGGTACCTGAAACAGCGATTCATATACAAGTACCTACAGAATGTTGCCAAAGGCTAATTAATTAACAATACACGGAAGCACAGGTGGAAACATTTAATGATTATGTCAATTCAATTGTTAATTTCGAACGAATGAACATCTATTGGGCGGTTACCATCAGTTTCTGTGTGTCTATATTCCATCCAGTCTCGGTACAACAACCGTAAAATTTGCTGACAATTTGTTCAAATTAAATATTTCAATAACTGGTCTTCAATTATTGCACCCGCTTGCACATCGTCCGTTGTTCTGATGTTGAACTGTGTGTTCGCCATTATCAATTAATGTCATTTTCTCCTCAACAATATTGTCACTTTTGTACCTACAAACTGAATATTAATAATACAAATATTCCTCTCCAATAACACAATTCTTGTTATTCGTAAACCGAACCAATAAAATATATTATTGTGTTGCCAGTAACATTTTAAGTTTCAGAATTATTTTGTTAATAATTATCTAATTGTTCGAGATTACTATTAATATGTTAATTTTTTTTTCTAACGAAAGAGGTTACTGTTTGTTATTTTGACCTATTTGATAGCGGAACGTATCTGTAAAAATTGAGTAAATGTTTGACCTGTGACCTGACCTAATCGTGAGCTAACCTTTCGTTTTATGTCATAACTATCTACCTAGCGCAAGTTTCCAATTAGCAATCTGTATTTTAATAAACTTTGACCCTTGCTCTTTGCGACACAAAGTGCAGAGAATTATTGAATTTATAAAAACCGACAATTTTGTAATTCGCCAAAACAAAAATATTTACTATTGTAAACTTTAAACCCTGACGAAATTGTAACACTCTGTTCTTTTCCATTGAAGTCTTTGATAAATTTATGTGTCTATAAAAAGGCGTTACTAATAAATGTAACCAATAAAATTGCATTGATTGGAAGTGTGTTAAGTTAAGAACGATTTTTATTCGTTTTAAGTGAGAGATTTCGTTAGTAATGAATCATGTTGTAAAGAACCATGTAATTTATCATTATTTCGCGTGAGTTACGTAAAGCAAACCTAATCGTGAACACCTACTAAAACGGTGCACCATTAGACCGGTAATCGTTTTTAATATGTTACGGTTTGGTTATGGCAAACTCACGACAATAAAACATCGAGTCAGCAGGCATAAAGATAGCAAATACCTTTACTCTTTACACGTACGTGTTACCTTTCTTGTAAAGTTATCGCTGGCTTTTGTTAATCTTGCAACTAGCCGCGAGCATGTCGGTACGTACAACTGTTTGTCGTACAATTAAACTGATAATTGCGACGTTTTCTGAACGGTTTAAAGAAAAACTAATTACCCAGTATCGTGTCATTAAACTTATATCCTTTCGACCAACCAACCAACTAACTAATAATAATAAAGTAACGCCTGTCCACTTTACCGTTCAAAATTAGTTAATAGTTCTAATTAGTGGTACCTGATCTGGCTCACATTATTTATGATTAATGGGCGATAAGTGTAAACTGGAAATGCCAGCCCACTTAAATTCAGTCTGTGTCTATTGATACTGTTAATCGTTACTCTAGTTAAAAAATTTAATCGATTTTACCGTTATTACAAATTAATAGGCGAAACGAAAACTTCACTTTAATATTCGACTCATAATCACATAGCTAATCACTAATTAATTGCTTTAATGGATATCGTATCTATGCTCATTTAAGGTTCTTTTATGTGTTTAAAATGTCACCACTGAATCCACTTTTTGCCCCAGACGCTCAAAATGAAAGAAGAACTATGTTTGAAGACAAAAATCTTCAAGCAAAGGCTCGACTTACATAGATTAAGGCCCTACACTAATTCATAATAGTAAACTCGAATATTTTCAAACGAGTGCCAGAATCTATTTTCCGTTTATGTTGCATGGCTTAAATCCGATGCTATGTTGAAGCAAATCCTTCGAGTCACAAATATAGCCATTAAATAAAAATTCGACTATAAAAGACTCTCAACAAATATATAATAACATACTCGAATATTTCCACACTGGCGCTACAATCTGAATACGTATATTTTTTATATTTCTATCTCCTCGATGTGTAAAGTCGAATATGGTTACGGTATTCATAAATGTCATGAATCAATAAATAAATGCTTGAGTTTTTGTTTTGTCCAGACTTTAAAAAAGAAAAAGAAGGTAATAGCAGTTAGTTGTGTTGCATTTCCGTTTCCGCATTAGATCCTTGAATGGCTGAGGGTTTAAGTGGAATTGGTTTCCGCCGCACTTCCGGCCAGTTCGAATTGAATCTTCCGATCGGTTTCCAATATTTCGCCCCGAGAGCTGTCGCATTATTGGGGAACAAACTGATCCCGTGTAATATCTGGATGATAGTGTTCGCACATAGTTGTGGCTCGGGCAGCCGCAAGGCCATCTAAATCCCCTGACCGCTTGCAACCACTCATCGACACTCCCCTTTACGGTTTCGAACCTATTCCGTATAATGCGGACCTGGTAATGACCCGAGGTTTTAATCGACTCCGCTCCACCACCTCGCACACACTCGACGATTATTCAAAGGGGCAATTCCGACATTCTCCGTTCCACTCACCCTTTCAATCGATTCCATTTCCTACTACTATACTATCCTCAACTAATCACATTTAATGGTGTCTAAGGGTTTTGGGGGTGAAACAGACCAAAGTAAATTTGGACCATTTTTGATGTTTGAGGTATAATTCAAACAGGTGTACCTACCACAATGTCTTTATGTCAAGTACATGTAGTACCTACACCAGTTTTGCAATAAACACCGCGTTCTCATTAGTTTAATGGGTCTTTGCCCAGAAAAGAACATGCACGGTGGCTGAACCGAGACTTTTTCTGTCTTATCTTTTGCTGTTGTTAAGTTTGCCTTGCAACGTCTCGGCCGCAATCTGATCTTACATCTGATAAAGTGTCAGATAAAATATGGCATGCGGGGCCGTTTTCATGTTAAGCAGGAACGGCGACAGCCTTTCGCGCTATAGGTTTACGTCCCGTTGTCTTTGGAACCGATGGACGACAACGATGACGATGGACCGAAGAGAAGAGCGAGCAAGCGAGCCGGCTGTGGTGGAACTCGTTTTAGCTCTCGGCGCGGTGGTCTCATACACTAATCTAATTACCTGTCACAAGAGGTTTAACTCGCCAAGCAAACCTGGCAAGTGCCGAACATTTTTTGTCGCTTCGGTACAAGGTGAAGTCGTGTACTCATTTTTTTTTTACTTTGGGCGAAAGGTTTAGGTTACGTGTGGTACTTTTGGGCTCGTACCTTATTATCGAAAACGAGTTTACAAGGAGAACGCAGTAAAACCTTCAGGCCATTTGGTCCTCCATTATGATTATTAGTCGTATATTATCATACGAACACTACACTTTAAATTTGTAATGAATTTTTATCGCCTTAAACTGTAAACTCGAATAGGATTGTGCTATAGTTCTATATCATCAGCAAGTACTTCACAAAAATAGTTGCAGTAAAAACATTGAGGCAAAGAGTCGATTAAAAGGCCCTTCACAAAGATAATTAGTCGAATATATATGTGTTTCTATCGGTCCAAGGTGTAAACTCGAATAGGATATACTATCATGCTATACATTCACAAATACTTCGAGTATTCGGGTCATTAATGTAGTCATTACAGGTAAATATATGCAGGCTACAATTATGTAACATAAAAAATTTGAAACTCGAATATCGTCACGGTTTTTTGCATAACCAAGCGTCTTAACAGATTTTTTTATGTATTGCTATCGCCCTCAGTTGTAAACCTTCTTACAAAATCAATTGACTCGAATAGACTGTTGCTGTCGTGCAATATTGCTGTAAAAATGTCGAGTAGGTACATATTCGAGTTATAAATGGGCGAATCTCGTTATGATACAGGTGTCCCTTACCAGCTCGAATTATTCCTACTTTTTTATGCGATCTTGAACACCTGCATCTTTTGATTCCTTACAGCCACCACATTATTTAACTTTATAGCTTACATTAAAATAGAAACGTTTCTAAAAAGCTGTCGAGACTGGGTTTTAAGTATTTAATTGGTTAGAAATTCGTAGGATGATATGTATTTTTTATGGCGTTTGTGCCACAATAAAAGGTAACATGTGATGTGATGTACGTGTTTGATATGATTACGTACTATAGGTGTGTTTGTCTGTGAATGTGTGGTACAATGTACCGCCCTTGGTATCTGCTTGCACTTGTACCGTGAGTGAGTAAATAAATATTCGTGGTATGGACGACATGAGGCTGTTTATCCACGTAACCGCTGTTGTTTTACATGACCATATGTACCATCAGAATATTAAATAACTAGTTGTGCTCTCTGCCCGAACACGAACCTGAACGAACTAACGGCCATTATCATAAAGCAAACCACATTAAAATATGGCACTAATTTTATTTGCCCGCTAAAGTAATGGAGGCTGAACAAACAAAAGTTCGTTTAAACAAGGCTTAACAATATTTACTTGGAACAAATATTGACGAAACTGGCTCAAACACACTTTCACGTACACGCACATGTACAAAATATAACATTCACTCATCGTCTGTGCTCTATATACATACAAATACATGCAACATAACATATATTTAAGTACACAACGAACGAACGGTTTATCAAGTTTTAGTTATATGATGTATAGTAGTAGTAGGAAAATCCAAAGTGTTTTCCTCTATTGTTTGAGCGAACAACTTGTCCCGTGGTACTGTGGGCGCAAATATTTGATGGTACAATGTTGTAAACCATTCAAGTTCCCGTATCAGTTGGAAAAAAAATTAAGAAAATGTGTACTTAACAAAACACTATATAACTAACAATAAGTACAAAGAAAGCATGTGGTGAAACCGATAAATATTGGGATTACTCATCATATGTAAAGGTCAGTGATTGTACGATCTATCAACAAAAGAGTTTGCAGTTGAATGGTCTTATAAATTCTTTAGTATTTGCCCTACTGAATTGGAATATCATTACAAGACTGTAGGTCTAATTGTAAGTCTAGGCCCTAAAAGCAACGAGAGTAACTTTAGAGTACTGGGCTCAAGCATTAAGGTGTAAACAGTCGATTTTTGAAGGGTCATAACTTTTTTGTACCTATTATATTATATTAAGTTGGAAGTTATAGGGGTTCTTTATGGACCAATAATAAAAAAAGGAGTTATAGACGTCAGAAAAAAATGTGTTTGAAATGATTCTAACTTGGGCTACGACCACGAATATTATAGATACTGATATTATCCATTGTTCATCAGTAAAATAAAAGATCGAGTCGTTCACGTCATCCGATATCACGTTAATTTCTGTTGGGTACATCTATTGATAGAAAAGAATTGACAAAAATATAGTTTGAAGTCTCATTTCTATTCTGTAGGTATGTTTAGGCTGTAGAGCAACTAGAGTAATTTTGGAGCATTCAGAGCTAAAATACCTCACCCATAAGGATTCCTAAATGGTCATATTTTTTGTGCCTTTTAAGTTTAGAAGAGATCGAGGTTTTTACTGCATCAATAATAATAGGCGTTATAGACCTTAGAAAAAAAGCATTTGAATGATTCTAACTTATGCTACGACCACTAATATTACTTTTAGATATTATCGGTTGTTCGGATATGTTCATCAGTAAAATAAAAGATCGTGTCGTTCACGTCATCGGATATCACGTTTATCTCCTGCCGGGCACCGGTCGGTGTAAATCTGCAAAGGCCTGCGGATAAATTATGCGTTCTCTTTTCATTCGTTCCGTTTGTTGTTGTGCTCGCCTTTATCGGCACTATCTCTTAACATACTTAAACAATGGTGTAGCCGGCCACCTCCTCTGATTGTTGGATAAGGGTATTTAATTGACCGTGATATGGCGTGGCCGTGCGGTAATTACGGTAATAGTTGCGTGTGCGGCATGTGTTTTCGGTACGTGTAGCAGTCTCTGTCTCTCTCTCTCTTTGTTCCACTTGTGTGTATGTATCTACATCAAGGTAGGTACATTACATACTTACATATACATATTTAACGTGGTGTTGTCGAGTGCGAGCACCGAGCAAAGCAACTGTTCTCGTGTAGGTATTGCCGATCGGATGCAAAATGACCACGCCTATTCACCACGTTTTACGCCACAATGACGTTCACTAACTTGGGTTCGCTTGTCTGCTCCTAGCGGATTATCGCTTGGTTAATCTGGCGATCGTATCTGCCATTTGGCCATTGTTTTCCGGAATAATAAGCCAAGAGATTCGGACTGCAAGACAACTCAGCAGAATACATTTGTGTTTGTGACCTTATCCATACACCATACCTCAATACCTTCAAACCGAAGATCTGTCTTCCTTCTACTCAGAATTGTTGCCACAAATGATTCTTCTACTTGGTTTCCACAGCTCATTAGGAAAACTTCTTCAAAACAGATCTTTTACCTTGGTTTGATTGTGATCTACTTGGGTCAGTAACATTTAGTCTTCTGTTGTCTTCCTAATAAATCATATCCACCTAGCCATCTCCTCAACTCCTAGAGGAAGCTGAAGTCGCCCCCAACCCATCACTTTAGCTCATTGGGGTAATCTACCCATCAGCATCGACTGGTGGAACAGAAACGTGAAACATTGAATCCGTCTATCACTCTCGCAACCACTGCAAAAGTCTCCACACACACTTTCCCAGCCCTTAAATAAGTTCCTCTCTGGAATCCTTGTGGATTTCCACTCATCTATTCCAGTTTACCTTCCCTAACTTTCCAGAGAATGTCATTTAGATTCTCATAAATATAACACATAGATGATTCA